>CM055125.1:264702714-265407714 GCA_029206835.1 Rana muscosa | reverse complement strand
ATCTGTGCCCACCCGTGCCGACGATCGTTGCCCATCCGTGCCGACGATCGTTGCCCATCCGTGCCGACGATCGTTGCCCATCCGTGCCACCTCATTGGTGCCCATCCGTGCCGCCTTATCCGTGCCCGTCAGTGCAGCCCCATCAGTGCCCATCAGTGAAGGAGAAAACTAACTTATTTACAAAGTTTTGTAACTGAAACCAAAAAAAAACTTTTTTTTTTTCAAAATTTTCGGTCTTTTTTTTATTTTTTAGCAGAAAATAAAAATCGCAGAGGTGATCAAATACCACCAAAAGAAAGCTCTATTTGTGGGAACAAAATGATAAAAATTTAGTTTGGGTACAGTGTAGCATGACCGCGCAATTGTCATTCAAAGTGCAACAGCGCAGAAAGCTGAAAATTGGTCTGGGCAGGAAGGTGTTTAAGTGCCCAGTATGGAAGTGGTTAATATACTCCTGGTGAAGACCATGAATGTAGGGGTCAAAATGCATTGAGGGATGCTCATATGTAATGTAAAATCATTTATGGCTGATGGTCAGCAAGTCTCGTACGCCCACACTTTAAGTACCACCACTGTGTGCCTTAAGGAAAAAAACCTGATTAACCTGCTGCCACTTTAATGATGTAGAAATGTGATTTTATTTTTTAGCTCTATCCAAACTCAAAAGTGAAAAAATAAGTGGCGCTAAATTACACTCATGTGTATGGAACTCCAATAAAGTGCAAAGATAAACCTAAAAATTAAATAAAGACAACTTCATACGCGGTATCACTGGCACTTAGTGGTGTGGTGGAAGTTCAGAAAAGTTTACACTGGATCAAATTTTTCAGATGAGTTTCATTATGCTTATGAACTTTTAATTGAATGTAGTAGTATTTCACTTGTCACAGGGTGATATTGTTACACTGGTTATTTGAATTATCACGTTGTTATCATCTTTATAGCGATACTTTAAATTTTACTGCGTATGAAGTTGTCTTTATTTTATTTTTAGGTTTATCTTTGCACTTTATTGGAGTTCCATACACATGAGTTAAATTTAGCGCCACTTTATTTTTTCACTATTAAGTTTGGATAGAGATAAAAAATACAATCACAATGTACAATCATTGCTCACCAGCATTATTTTGTAAATGCGCAATTCATATTACTTATGGATAATTCCTGTTCTACAGTCCAACCAAAGTTCATATTTAAAACATTTCTGTAACCATTTGCACTTTTTTTTTTAGTAATTTTTGATATCAAAAATCTATATTGACAATTATCTTTGCTGCTAAAAAAACACTTGGGGAACCTTTCTTCTTCTTCTTTTTTTTTTTTTTTTTACAAGACCAGGCCTTTTTCTGACACTTGTTGTTTACAAGTGCTTACAAAATCAGTATTTCTCTTACCGT
This sequence comes from Rana muscosa, assembly GCA_029206835.1. Classification (NCBI taxonomy): domain Eukaryota; kingdom Metazoa; phylum Chordata; class Amphibia; order Anura; family Ranidae; genus Rana; species Rana muscosa. The sequence continues at coordinate 265,406,317 of CM055125.1, read as the reverse complement.
CCATGGACTGACACAGCATCTTCAATCTTGACAAGTGGGTTATGTTCCTGCTCATAGGAGAAGACTAGGCAGAATGTTAGATGTTTTAACATACATTCCATTACCAGATCTGAACAGCCCCGCCCCGGGTGAGCGGTCCCTCCGGACATAACCCTCCTACCTGCAGCCAGCAGCCTCAGTTTTTTTCTGCCTAGCAGAGGACAGGACACGACTAAGAAGAAATATTTTATTTTTGTGATTTTTCCATCAACTGTCGGCTGGGCAACAGGTTGGGTAGTTGCTATCCTCGTAGTCTTCCCAGTCCGACCATCGAGCGTGCTGATCCTCGCTCTGCGTGAGATCAGTCCACGACATACCCCATGGCTGCAGGGGTGGCCGGTGAGCTTTTTTGCTCCAGGGTCCACATGCGACTGAACAGTTTTTTGCTGTATCTTTCATGGTGGACCGGGCTGACAGATACTCAGTACAGCACTGTGATAGTCCTGTCAGGAACACACTAGTGGGTCATAGCTGGACGGTTAAGTACTGTTCCCCTGCCTCAGCAGGTGAGTACATGCTGTGTGTTCCTATGGTAGGGGGGTTTTCCCTGTCTCCCCCTTGTTTTTTGCTACTTCTCTGTTACCTGCTAGCAATGCGCTGACTGGGGGTGCCTGGGGGTCACTCTGTCCTGGTGGGCGGTCCATAGGGGTCTGCATTGAGGTGTGGGGGGCTTTCTGTGTCAGCCTAGGCCTTGCGCGCCGCACGGCGCCATGTTTTTACTTTGTTTTACTTTGCATTGAAAATCGCATTGGGGACCATCTTGCCATAGACGCCCTGTGGTGCACTTGTAATTGCGGCGGCCATTTTCTTGAAGCCGCACGCTCTTTTGTGGGTTTGGCCTCTATCGCTGAGTGGACGGCGCAATTCTCCTCAGTCTCCGCACTGTTCACTCGCGCTGACACAGGCAGCGGAACCGAGCGGTCCTAACCGGGTTGGTGAGTCCCCTGAGTAACCCCCCAGTCAGTGCAGCCGGAGGGTGGGCTTTTCTCTCCTTATGGACAAAGTCTCAGAGGGTGGTGGTATCATGGAGTCAGTGACACCTGCTTCCCCATTCATGTCAGAAGCAACTGGCAGTGCTTCTGCACCTGCGGTCCCTATGGACCAGTTGTCGGCAGTCCTGGAATCATTTGTTGTCAGGATGGAAGCAGCGTGCAAGCGCAAGGGGGCTGTAAAGCGCCCTCTCCCCCCACCATCTCCAGGGGAGTGCTCTGTTTCAGATATGGGCATTGCTGCGGCACAGGACCCTAGCTCTGAATTTTTGGATATTTTTGACCAGGACATTCCTTGTGAGGAAGACTCCTTATCTGGGTCAGTACATGACAGAACACTTGTTAGTGAACTCATTGATGCTGTGAGGGACACTCCCAAGCTGGATGCTGCGGCTGAGGAGCCTGTGGTGGAGTCGGTTTCCTTTTTGGTTCTTTTTCAGCTAAGCATTCTAAAAAGTTTTTTCCCTAATACACCTTTTTTTGACAGATTCATAGACCAGGTTTGGGAAAAACTGCAGAAGACCTTTGCGGTCTCGCAGCGTCTGGCGGTTAGGTACCCCTTTGAGGACAGCCTGATTAAAAAATGGGCCTCTCCTCTTGTAGTCGACCTCCCCCCAGTCGCCCGGTTGAATAAAGCCACAACTCTACCGGTTGAGGGGACCCCTGCTTTTAAGGACCCTACTGATAGGAAGTCTGAAATGGTGAGCAGGGCCATGTTCACCATGCTGGGATCCGTGCTGCGTCCTCTTGTAGCGGCGACCCTTGTGACTCAGACGCTCACGGAATGGGCAAAGATTATGCACCAGACTGCAGGAGCATAAACTTCCTCTGGAATGCATTACATTGGCAGACCAAATAGTACAGGGCCTGGTGTATGTGTGCGATGCCACTATGGACGTTGCCCCCCTAATTTCTAGGGCCTCAGTGTCTGCGGTGGTTTTGCGTCACCTAATCTGGTTAAAATGCTGGTCTGCTGACCTGGCCTCTAAGAAGCTCCTGACGGATTTGCCTTTCAAGGGCAGAAGGCTATTTTGTGCTTCCCTGGATGACATTATTTAAAAATGTCACGGGGGGGGGGGGGGTTAAGAGCACCCTTCTTCCTCAGCCTACTAGGGCAAAGGAGCCACGCCGTAAGCCGGGTCCTTCCTTTCCCACTCAAAAAAATTCTCCCGGACTGACAAGGGTGCGGCCGGGGGACAGAAGCGTCCCTGGGTGCGTAAGCCAACCAAGCAGGCAAACAAGCCTGCCACCGCATGAAGTCTTGCCCCCGCCTGACTCTGGGGTGGGGGGACGACTTTGCAGGTTCACAGATCGGTGGACCTCCCGGATCTCCGACCGGTGGGTATGCGAGGTGGTTACCTCGGGGTACAGGATAGAGTTCCTTTCCTGGCCACCAGACAGATTCTTTCCCTCAAATCTCTCTCTCCTTCCGGCGCATCGGACTGCCCTATTAGGGGCAGTGCAGGACTTGCTGAGGTGCGGAGTAATTGTGCCGGTACCGTCAAAGGAGAGGTTTTCAGGGATTTTATTCAAATCTGTTTGTGGTCCCAAAGAAGGATGGAGTCTGTCCGATTCTGGACCTCAAGGCCCTAAATGCCTTTGTGAAGGTTCAGAGATTCCGAATGGAATCAATTCGCTCGGTCATTGCTGCGCTCCACCTGGGGGATTTTCTGGCATCCTTGGACATCAAGGACGCCTACTTGCACGTCCCCATCTGCGCGGGTCACCAAAGGTTTCTGCGCTTCGCGATAGGCGAAGACCACTATCAGTTTGTGGCTCTTCCCTTTGGTTTGGCGTCGGCACCGCGGGTTTTCACCAATGTGCTTGCCCCGATTCTAGCTTTGCTGAGACAGCGAGGCATTGTTATCTAGACGATCTCCTTCTGAGAGCAGACTCTGGCTCAGAATTTGAGGAAAATGTGGTGATAGCCAGTCGGGCCCTCCGAGAATTCCGCTGGCTGCTGAACAATCAGAAGTCGGTCCTAGTTCCAACTCAGCGTCTGGAGTACCTAGGATTAATCTTGGACTCCTCGGAGGCGAGGGTGTTTCTACCCTTGGACAAGTTACAGACTCTTCAATCTGCAGTGCGGGTGCTGACGTCCCGCAAATGGTCGTCACTCCGTTTTTTGCATGAGGGTCCTGGGACTCATGGTGGCTTCCTTTGAGGCAGTGCCGTAAGCCCAATTCCACACTCGAGTCTTACAAAAGGAAATCCTATCTTGTTGGAACAAGTCTGTTGTCACTGGATCCTCAGATCCAGGTGAGTCACCTGGTCAAGGCATCCCTGACGTGGTGGCTGAGATCCCCGGCCCTTCGGTCGGGGAAGTCGTTGCTTCCCATCCAGTGGACTGTGATCACAACGTACGCCAGCCTTGCGGGCTGGGGCGGAGTCTGGGGAGTTCGGTCAGCCCAAGGGCTCTGGACTCCGGACGAGTCCCGTCTGCCAATCAATGTCCTGGAACTCGGGGCAATCAGACTGTCCCTCTCCTCGTGGTCAAGAAGAACTGCAGGGACGCTCGGTCAGGATTCAGTCGGACAACGCCACAGCGGTGGCTTATGTCAACCATTAGGGGGGGACTCGGAGCTCAGCTGCGGCGTCCGAGGTCGCTCACATCCTAAGGTGGGCGGAAGGAAGTGTGCCGGCTCTGTCGGCCGTTTACATTCCAGGTGTAGACAACTGGCAGGCAGGCGGACTATCTGAGCCCCCAGATGTTGGACCAGGGGGAATGGTCCTTGCATCCGGAGGTGTTTCACATCCTTTGCCGTACGTGGGGCACGCCGGATGTGGACCTATTGGCCTCTTGACTCCATCGCAAGGTCCCGAGATTCGTGGCCAGGTCCAGGGATCCCTGGGCAGACACGTCAGACGCGTTGGTGGCTCTGTGGGGTCGGTATCGGTTGATTTATGCCTATCCTCCACTGAAGTTGCCTCCTCGCCTTCTTCGCAGGGTGGAGGCCGAGGGGATTCCGGTGATCCTCATCGCTCCAGATTGGCCTCGGCGTCCTTGGTACGCCGATCTTGTGTGCCTAGTGGCGGACGTTCCATGGCGACTGCCTGTGCGGGAGGATCTTCTGTCTCAAGGTCCCATACTTCATCCTGCTTTACAGTCGCTGGCTTTAACGGCATGGCTATTGAAAGCCAGGTGCTGAAGGACTGTGATCTCTCAGATTCGGTCATCTCGACCATGCTAAGGGCACAGAAATCTTCTTCCAGGAAGATATACCACCGTACCTGGGGGGCCTACATCGCTATGTGCGAGGAGCTGGATTGGGGTCTGCGGATGTATTCCGTTCCCAGGATCTTGCTGTTTTTACAGCGGGCTGTGACCCAAAAGCTTGCTTTAAGCACCATTAAGGGTCAGATTTCGGCTTTGGCTATTTTCTTTCAGCGGCCGCTAGCGGGCCATTCTTTGATCAGTACCTTTGTACAGGAGGTCCGCCATGTGCTCCCTCCTATTAATCCACCTCTTCCTCCCTTGGGATTTGAATTTTGGTGCTCTCTGTTCTTCAGGAACCTCCTTTTGAAAACATTAGAGAGATTCCTCTCTTAACTTTATCTCAGAAGGTGGCCTTTCTCGTAGCCATTACTTCTGTCAGAAGGGTTTCTGAATTGGCGGCCTTGTCTTGCAAACCGCCATACTTGGTCCTCCATAAGGATAAGGCGGTGCTACGCCTGCAGCCTTCTTTTCTCCCGAAGGTGGTCTCGGCCTTCCACCTTAATGAGGATATTGTGCTTCCGTCTTTATGTCCTCGTCCATCGCATCCCAGAGAGTTTGCGCTTCACACGTTAGACGTGGTACGTGCTTTACGGGTGTACCTGTCTGCTACGGCTTCATTTAGGAAGTCTGACTCGCTGTTTGTGTCTGTCTGGTCCAAAACAGGGCCAAGCGGTTTCGTCTGCCACCATTTCTAGGTGGATCAGACAGATTATCATACAGGCCTATGCCTTTAAGGGGCGGGCACCTCCCTTTCCGGTTACTGCGCATTCAACCAGGGCAATTGGTGCTTCCTGGGCTTTCTGACATCAAGCATCTGTTGCACAAGTGTGCAAGGTGGCGACCTGGTCGCCTGCACATACCTTTTCAAAGTTCTATAAGGTTGATGTGGCTGCATCTTCTGATTTCTGAGGTTTTGCAGGCGGCTGTTTAATGTTGCACCTCCTCCGTTGAGGAGCTCTGCTTGTTTGGGGTGAAGTTTGGTTTTTTCCTTGATACTGTTCCCACCCCTCCGTTCTTTGACACTGCTTTGGGACGTCCAACTTGTCAAGATTGAAGATGCTGTGTCAGTCCATGGACGGTAAGAGAAAATAGGATTTTTTTTTTGTACTCGCCGTAAAATCCTTTTCTCTGACGTCCATGGACTGACACAGCACCCACCCCTCCTTTTGTTGAGTTTGTACTGCTTTAATTCGAACTGAGGCTGCTGGCTGCAGGTAGGAGGGTTATGTCTGGAGGGACCGCCCCCTGGGCGGGGCTGTTCAGCTCTGGTAATGGAATGTATGTTAAAACATCTAACATTCTGCCTAGTCTTCTCCTATGAGCAGGAACATAACCCACTTGTCAAGATTGAAGATACTGTGTCAGTCCATGGACGTCAGAGAAAAGGATTTTACGTGAGTACAAAAAAATTCAATTTTTTTGCTAGAAAATTTCTTGGAACGCCCAAACCATAATTTAAAAAAACATTTTTTTTTTTTTTAGCAGAAACCCTAGAAAATAAAATGGCAGTTGTTGCAATATTTTATGTCGCACTGTATTTGCACAGCGGTTTTTCAAACGCATTTTTCAGGGAAAATATACACTTCAGCCCCGGAAGAATTTACCCCCTTCCTGACCAGACCACTTTTTGCGATACGGCACATAATTGACGCCTTTTTTCCCCTACAGATTGAGCTTTCTTTTGGTGGTATTTGATCACCTCTGCGTTTTTTTTATTTTTTTGGCACTATAAACAAAAAAAAGCGACAATTTTGGAAAAAAATTCAATTTTTTTTAACTTTTTTTTTTTTTTTTTTGTATAATGAATATCCCCAAAAAATTAATTTCTCAGTTTAGGCCGATATGTATTCTACATATTTTTGGTAAAAAAAAATGCAAAAAGCGTATGTCTGCGCAAAAGTTGTAGCGTCTACAAAATAGGGGATAGATTTATGGCATTTTTTATTATTTTTTTATTAGTAACAGCGGCGATCTGCGATTTTTTTTTTTTTATCGTGACTGCGACATTATGGCAGACATCGGACACTTGACACATTTTTGGGACCATTGTCATTTATACAGCGATCAGTGCTATAAAAATGCACTGATTGCTGTGTAAAATACACTGGCAGGGAAAGGGTTAAACACTAGGGGGCGATCAAGGGGTTAAGTGTGTCATAGGGAGTGATTCTAACTGTGGGGGGGGGCTGGGCTACCACTGATATGACAGCGATCACTGCTCCTGATGACGGGGAGCAGTGGATCCCTGTCATGTCACTAGGCAGAACAGGTAAATGCCTTGTTTACATAGGCATCTTCCTGTTCTGCCTCTCGGACTAACGATCACTGGCCGCCGGCCAACATCGAGTTTGCGAGACTCGCGGTGGGCACGAGCCGTTGGCAGTGCACGCGCGCCCGCAAGGCGGTAAATTTAAAGGAACGTACCTGTACGCCCATTTGCCTGCCTGTGCCATTCTGTCGACGTATGTGTGTGTGCTGCGGTCGGCAAGTGGTTAATAAATAAATAAAAAAAACTGTAAAGTTAGCCCAATTTTCTCAAATCGTCTTTCAGGGCAGCATCCGAGAGATAGGCTCCTCCTCCCTGAAACAGGAAACGCTTTAGTCCACCATTATAAATTTCACAGTCTCACCTGCGTGCCTCAGATGTTGTTTCCTCCAGACCTACAGGAGCTGCAAGAAACGTTTGTTATTTTACCTTGTCTTTGTGCTAGTAGCAGGAGGCCCCCTACCAGCATCCCATCCAGCCCAGCAGGCCTTGGGAGGAGGGCGAGCAGGAGCAGCAATTATGAGCAAAAAACTTGCTCTGCCTGAGATTTCACCCCTACAGAGGGGTCTGCAATCATCCCCCCCAGCCTGGAACAAAAGCACTGGCTTTTACCCTATACCCGATTTACCCCATACCGCAAGGCTGCAGGGACCGGGTAAGTGCAATCACTGGGCGCCCGCCTGGTCATCGCTATCAGAAGTCCGCTTCCCTAGGACCACCCCGCGAACGAAACTGCGCCCTACCCACCCACAGCACTCCTTCACAGCAGAGCCAGTTCCTCTCCTCATGGACACTCTGCGGGGAGTACCAAGATGGCGCCGGGGGGGGGGGGAGGTCACTTCCGGTCACATTGCTCCGGTCGGCAGCCATTTTCCCGGAGCCCAAAAAATAGAGGGCTTTCAGTGACTTACTTTCCGGACAACACAGCAGAGTCCCCCCTGCCTAATGAAGGAACTAGCAATGCGGTATATGCAGGTGTTGTCCACCAACCTGCATGGGGCCAGCTGGGGGCGGGGCCAGAGCTCAAGCAGGAAGCCATCCAAAGGACTCCTCTAGCAGAGGATCCTGGTGGCTGACCATGTCGGACGCTTCTCCACCCTGCCCTGCAGATCCTGCAAACCAGGACAGCTCCAAGGTAAGCCAGAATACTCCTGTGTCACTTCTGTCTTAACCTTACTTGCGGATACTGCTCATGAGCAGTCTCTGACCACCCTTCCTCACTGGGATTCTATGTGCTTGATTCCAGGCAAGGACCCCGGAGGAAAGCAAAACAAAAAGCAAAACTTGCTTCATGCAACCACCCGTTTCCATCCGAATGGAAGAAACCTCTATGCCAGAAATGCATAGACAAAATGGTGGCTAAAGAGTCGCAAGTGTATCTGCACAAACTGCTCAACACCTTTTAAGAAAGAGCACCATGGCACCGCTACGCTCAGCTATTGAAGCTAGAAATGCCAACTAATGCTAGTCAAGCCTGCACTCCATCTACCAGTAGGACATGCGTCCTCACAGGTAACAAAGAACAGGCGATAGCACAAGAACGGGACACGGACAGTCTTCTTAAAGCTATAGCAGACACACTAGGCATCAAAGAGCAAAAAAACGCAGAACTCTCTACATAAGATGTACAAAGGGCTGCAACCTAAGAAAAGCAGGACATTTCCCGTACACCAAACTCTCAAAGACATGGTCAAAAAAGAGTGGGAAGATCCTGAGAAAAAGCTCTTTATACCAACATCAGTCAAACGCAGATACCCGTTTGCTGAGACAGACACCAAAACCTGGGCCAAATGCCCCAAAGTGGATGCCTCCCTAGCAAAAGTCACGAATAAATCTGACTTGGCTTTCGATGACGCAGGTACACTAAATGATCCCATGGACAAGAAAATAGAGGCCCTTTTAAAGAGAGCCTGGGAAGCAGGGGCTGCGAACCTGAATCCAGCAATCGCTTCCACCTGCACAGCCTGCACCTTACTAATATGGTTAACTCAGCTCCAAGAACTACTAGAAAGCGACACCCAGAGAAGCTAATAAAAACCATCCCCACACTGACGAGCAGCAGCTTTTTTGGCAGACGCCTCAGCTGAAGCTGTCAGAATTTCTTTACGAGCCACAGCACTTCTCAACTCAGCCCAAAGAGCCCTGTGGCTGAAGTCTTGGGGAGGTGACATCTCTTCAAAAATCAGGCTCTGCAGAATCCTATTCACCAGAGACCTATTGTTCGGACCCGAACTGGAAACGGTACTGGATAGGACCATAGCAAAGAGCAAGGGCTTTCCCCAAACCTAAAAGAAGCAAGGAAATGCGCCATTTTGACAATTCAAAAAGTTTAACAAGTCGGGAACGAAGAAACGCTGGGAACAGCAAAACAAAAAGGGCAAGGGTGAATTCATTCTTAAACCCCCTACCCCCAAAAACAAAAAACAATGACTGTCATCAGGTAGGGGGCAGACTCGCAGCCTTCTCCAAACAATGGCTGGAAGCAACGAAAAACAAATTCATCCTACGCACCATAACGGAGGGCTACTCAATAGCGTTTACCACGTACCCCCCAACCAAGTACCTGGTAACAACCCTAACAAGAGACGAAGCTCGAGCGAAAGCCTTTTTGGGATCACTACAAAATCTACTAGATCAGAAGGTGATCCGCCCAGTACCTCAGGCAAAGGAACAAAGGGGGTTCTACTCCCAGATTTTTGCAAAGGCAAAACCATCAAGCAAGCTGAGGCTCATTCTAAACCTCAAACCTCTGAACAGAAGAGTAAAATACAAGAAATTCAGGATGGGGTCAATATATTCAATCAGAAACATCCTACCAAAGGAGACATTTATGGCAACCATAGACTTACAGGATGCCTACTTACATGTTCCCATAAAAGACGGTCACCAAAAATTCCTGAGATTTGCGGTGCAAGGACCAGCGGCCACTCTGCACCTGCAATATACAGCGCTCCCTTTTGGCATTTCCTCTGCTCTGAGAATCTTCTCAAAAATAATGACGGAAGCGTTAAAAGGGTTGAGACAACAGGGCATTGGCATAATACCATACCTGGACGATCTACTCTTCTTTGCAGACTCGGCAGAAACTCTAGAGAGCAACCTGCGCACAAGCATGTCACATCTGCAAAACCTGGGGTGGATCGTGAATGCGGAGAAATCACAAATGACCCCAAGCCAAAGAGTGGTATACCTAGGTTACATACTAGACTCCAGGATAACCTCTTTAGAAGAGGCCAACGCCATTATAATCAGACAAGGCATTGCAGTACTAGGTCTGACATCCTCAATCCCGGCCGTCACATGGGCACAGATTCATATGAGACACCTACGAAACTACATCCTGTCCCAATGGGATGGCAACCGCTCATCCCTGAACAAATCCATTCAGGTCCCGGCCACAGTAAAACAAACACTCCAGTGGTGGCTCAACCCACTTTGATACATCGAAGGACGCAAATGGGCTCAATCCAATCCAGTCACAATCACCACTGATGCCAGCGCCTCAGGCCACACATGCCAGGACTCTGCACACAAGGGAGTTGGAGTCCCAAATGGGCCCAAGCCTCCTCAAACATGAGGCAGTTAAAGGCCGTGGGAGAAGCACTAAAAGCGTTCGAACCAACACTACAGGGCAGAGAGGTGAAGATACTATCGGACAACGCCACTACAGTGGCGTACCTGAACAAGCAAGGAGGGACAAAGTCCCGAAACTTGATGAACCTGACGGAAATTATCCTGCTACACGCAGAATCACACATGGTCTATTTCAGCTGTTCGCCTAAAAGGAACAGACAACACTCTAGCGGACTCCCTGAGCCGCAAGACCATAATGCAGACGGAGTGATCACTAAACCAAGCTACCTTTTACACAGATCACTCAAGCTTGGGGGACGCCCAAAATAGATCTGTTCACTTCCAAGTCGAACACGAAATCCCCAACGTTCTTCTCACTAGATCCTACGGATGGCAACTGCGGAGTAGATGCCTTTAGTCAAACCTGTAGATGGCGACTGCTACGCATTCCCTCCGACTACCTTAATCCCAAGAGTAATTCAGAAAATAAAGACAGAAAAAACGATGATACTAATAGCACCACACTGGCCCCAATGGTTCAGTTACTTAAAAAATCTCCGCATCCAATCTCCACTGACACTGAAAGACCGGCCAGATCTATTATCACAGGGCCCAGTCAACCATCCAAACCACAAAATTCTGAAGCTTTCGGCCTGGTTATTGAAAGGGTAGGACTCCAAAACAAAGGGCTGTCAAACAAAGTAATCAACACCATCCTAGACAGTAGAAAACCCGTGACCAGGGCAATCTATGAAAAGTTGAGAAAGTTTGTCTCCTGGAGCAAGAACAAGCAGACTTCCAGCAGAGGGTTAATACCAACAATCCTGGACTTTCTGCAAGATGGAGCAGACAGGAATATCTCCCAAGCAACGCTAAAGGTACAAGTAGCAGCGCTTTTCTCGTTTATGGACATCAGACTCGCAGAAGATCCCCTGATGAAGCGATTCCTGATGTCACTTAAAAGAACTAGACCTGCAAAAATGAACAGAACCCCAACCTGGGACATGTCCACAGCGCTCAGGGGGTTTCTCTCCCCTCCATTCGCTCCGACAGAGGACAGCTCAGACAAAAATCTCACTATAAAAACGGCTCTTCTTGTGGCCCTAGTATCCGCTAGAAGAGTAAGCAAAATCCAAGCTCTATCCATGATGGAACCATACTGCCTAATGCACTTAGACAAAATAGTTCTCTCTCCAGACCCGGCCTTCCTACCCAAGGTCTCTTCTACGTTCCAAAGAAACCCAGAAAATCATTATCCCTTCACTCCCAAAATCTATGGACACCAAGAAAAGGGGCATTTACACCAAACTCAACGTAAGAAACGCACTCATTACATACCTTGAGAGAACAAAGGACTGGCGGAGAAGGACGTCCCTCTTTGTCCTCTATGCAGGGGTCAACAAAGGGAAACAAGCATCCAAAAATACCATCAGCAGAATGGATAAGAATGGCCATACAAACGACCTATGAGGCTCAAGATCTCTCCCCCAGGGGGGATCAGAGCACACACAACCACAGCCTGGGTAACCTCGGTCGCAGAAAAAGCAGGGGTGACGCCGGAGCAGTTCTGCAAGGCAGCGACATGGTCGAGCTTTAGTGCCGTTTGCAAGGCACTATCGGATAGACCAGCTGTCCGACCAAGACCAGGCATTTGGTCGCAAAATGCTCCAGTCTCTAACCCCACCCTAGTAAGTTTTACTTGATGCATCCTCTCGGATGCTGCCCTGGAAGACGATTCGAGAAAACAGAGTTAGGTACCTAGTAACTCATTTTAGAAGAAGTCTTCCAGGGCAGCACTGGTTCCCACCCTTAATCAACAGATACCAAATACAGAGGGGGAGCTTCAAGCTTACTGTGATTTCCTTCGGTACTCTAATACAACTGAGACACGCAGGTGAGACTGTGAAATTTATAATGGTGGACTAATGTGTTTCCTGTTTCAGGGAGGAGGAGCCTATCTCTCAGATGCTGCCCTGGAAGACTTCTTAGAAAAAGAGTTACCAGGTACCTAACTCTGTTTTTTTTTGTATAATGTGAAAGATGTTATGCCGCGAGAATTGTGATCTTTATTCTAAGCAAAAAAATTGTGATTCTCATTTTAGCCAGAATCGTGCAGCTCTACTGTTAGCAAAGTTCCATTAACCACTTCGCGCCCGGGCCATATTAAAAAGACGTCCGCAAAGCGGTCGTCAATTGCTGATAGGACGTCTATGGACGTCCTCCCATTTACTTCCGCGATGCGCGCCACCGCGGGCGCGCATCGGGGAAAAGCTGTGCCCGCCGTGTCAGGCGGGTGCCGATGCGCGTGCCTGGCGGCCGCGATGTCCGCCCGGTACGAGCGATCGGCTGTCACAGAGCCAGGGACGTGGATCTGTGTGTAAACACAGAGATCCACGTCCTGTCCGGGAGAGGAGACTGATGGTGTGTCCCTTGTACATGGGGACAACCATCGGTCACCTCCCCTAGTCAGTCCCCTCCCCCCACAGTAAGAACATCTAGCAGGGAACATATTAACCCCTTGATCGGCCCCTAGTGGTTAACCCCTTCCCTGCCAGTCACATTTATACAGTAATCGGTGCATATTTATAGCAATGTTCGCTGTATAAATGTGGTCCCAAAAATGTGTCAAAAGTGTCCGATGTGTCCGCCATAATGTCACAGTCACAAAAAAAAAAATCGCAGATCGACGCCATTACTAGTAAAAAAAATAATTAAAAAAAAATCATAATTCTATTCCCTATTTTGTAGGCGCTATAACTTTTGCGCAAACCAATCACTATACGCTTATTGCGATTTTTTTTTTTTTTTTTTTTTTTTACCTAAAATATGTAGAATACGTATCGGCCTAAACTGAGGAAAAAAATTGTTTTTTTTAAAAAAAAAATTGGGATATTATAGCAAAAATTAAAAAATATTGTGTTTTTTTTCAAAATTGTCGCTCTATTTTTGTTTATAGCGCAAAAAATAAAAAACGCAGAAATTATCAAATACCACCAAAAGAAAGCTCTATTTGTGGGAAAAAAAGGACATCCATTTTGTTTGGGAGCCACGTTGCACGACCGCGCAATTGTCATTCAAAGCGTGACAGTGCTGAAACCTGAAATTTCGCCTGGGCAGGAAGGGGGTTATGTGCCCAGTTGTCCAGTGGTTAAAGTGGTTGTAAACCCACTTTTTTTCAACTTGCACCTACAGGTAATCCTAGCTTAAGGCTTACCTGTAGGTGCAAGAAATATCTCCTAAACCTACACGGTTTAGGAGATATTTACTAAAAATGACAGGCGCCGCTGTCTACGGCGCATGCGCGCCGTAGACAACGGCGCATTCATGGGGTTAATCCCATTCACAAAATCGGCTACTTCCCAGCAATCACTGGGCGTAGCCGAATGTGACAGCTCCCGCGCGCATGCGCGGAGTCACGTCTTCGCCGCTCCGGCCAATCACAGCGCAGGAGCGGCGCTGTGATTGGCTGGTGCGGCGATACCCGGAAGTAACATTCCGGCTATCGCTGCAGTGATGTCTGCGTCTGGACAGAGGAACGCGGACTGCTTCGGGGGCCCCGATCTAAGGTAAGTGGTACATAATGAGCTAGTATGCTAGTCATACTAGCTCATTATGCCTTTCTCTTGCAGGTTGGCTAAAAAGAAAAAAAACTTTTAGTGGGTTTACAACCACTTTAACAGGGCACTGTGTACCTACCCTTGACGTGTGACCGTAACCACTGTAGCTTTTATTATAGAAGAGCCAGGATACAAATATGCATTAGATCAGGTTATGTGCCATAGAATATGATATAGAAATAAACACAAATTTAGCAAGAAAATAGTTCATGGGGGGAGGCGAAGGAGGACCTAATTATAGCCGATTAGGGTAAACTAAGGGTTAATAAGAGGTTAAAAACTAATTTAATAAAAAATAAAAAAAGCACAGAGTCCTGACCTCAACCCGATAGAACACCTTTGGGATGAGTTGGAGTGGAGACTGCAAGCCAGGCCTTCTCGTCCATATCAGTGTCTGACCCCACAAATGCGCTACTGGAAGAATGGTCAAACATTCCCATAGACACACTCCTAAACCTTGTGGACAGCCTTCCCAGAAGAGTTGAAGCTGTTATAGCTGCAAAGGGTGGGCCAACTCAATATTGAACCCTACGGACCAAGACTGGGATGCCATTAAAGTGTTACTGAACCCACAACAGTAAAATCAGTCTGTATATGCAGAATAGCATGTTTGTTATACTCGCTGTGGTACTTAAGGGGTTATCCTCTGCATTGTGTAAAAAGGCTGCTTGATCCTGTATGCATAGATCCTCCCCTCCTGCACTGTCTATCTGGGGAAGGCCAGCTGAAACTGGATGCACACTATACAATTTTCTGTAGATTATTATTTTTTCCTTCAGATTTACCAAAACCATATAATATGGGGTCAAACCTTAAGAGTTTAAATTTGTATGCAATCGAGCAGACCCTTGCACTACATGGTTTTGGTAAATCTAAAGGAAATTGGACAACAAAAGTTGTATAGTGTGTATGGTTTAACACACAGACAGGGTAGCCAACCTGCACATGCTCAGTTGTCTTTTATGCTGGAAAGAACCTTTCCTTGTTCTCAGCGCTAGCTAGCCAGGTCACATGATATTGACATCACACATGTGGGCGTGTATACAGGCTATAGTGGAAATCTCCTCCCTGAACACACAACTCTGGACAAACTGCAGTTTATCATGTGGCCGTTGTATACAGATCAGCCAAAAAGGTATATAGTGGCAATATTTTAATAGAAGAAGATTTAGAAGCTGTGGGCACTGTGGGGAGCGGATGAACTATTTTCATATTACTGGGTTTAGTAACACTTTAACCACTTGCCTACCCCCGGCCATCATATGACGGCTGGACGGTACAGCTCTCGTTCTGGGCGGGCGTCATATGACATCCTCACCTTCCCGGCCCACAAGGGGGCGCACGCTCCCGCCGCCTCACTGGGGACCCGATGCGCGCGCGCCCGGCGGTCACGATGTCCGCCGGGCACCCGTGATTGCCCGTGAACACAGCAGGACACTGGATCTGCGTGTGTAAACGCACAGATCCATGTCCTTGTCAGAGGAGAGGAGACTGATGGTATGTTCCTTGTACAGAGGAACACTGATCGGTCTCCTCCCCTTGCGAGTCCCTGCCCCCTACAGTTAGAATCACTCCCTAGGGAACATATTTAACCCATTGATTGCCCCCTAGTGTTAACCCCTTCCCTGCCAGTCACATTAATACAGTAATCAATACATTTTTATAGCACGGATCGCTGTATAAATGTGAATGGTCCCAAAATAGTGTCAAAAGTGTCCGATATGTCTGCCGCAATATCGCAGTCACGAAAAAAATCTGAACGCCGCCATTTACTAGTAAAAAAATAATAATAAAAATGCTATAAATCTATCCCCTATTTCCCCCAGTCGTCTTCCAGGACAGCCCTTGAGAGAGGAAGCTCCTCCCTGGACAGGAAACACATTGCCTCCAGCTCTTTAAAAGGCGGTCCCTCAGGCACCTGGTCAGTTTTTTGTGTTTCCTCAGTCGGAGGAGACATGTTGCCTAGGAGGAACCGTCTCTTAAAGGGGAGATGGATTTGGAGAGTATCCATCAACAAGGGCTGTCCCAGCCGAAAGTCCCCCTCACCTCCTATCTCTACGCAGGCCACAGTTTCCCTCTGCATGTGTCTGGAGTTCCCCACCCCCCCCTCTCTCCGGTGCCTGGCGAGGGAGTGGGCAGTGATGGCAGGGCATGTCGGCGGCGTCGGCAGTAAGAGAGCTTGCGCTCTTCGCTGTAGGACGCAGTGACCCGGAAGACGCCGAGCGGCACTTCTGGCGGATGTGATGTCATCACTGTGCGCTGCAGGCTATGGTTCCGGTTTCCGGCGCAGAGAGCAAGGGGAAGGCCGAGTGGGTGTATTAAAGGCAAACAGCATGGGCTGAGAACGCCAATACACGGAGCACCATGGATGCATCGCACGCTCCAGGGGAGTCAAACGCCCGCTCTTCACAGGTAAGCTGGCCTGGCCAGAGCCTCTTCTTTTTTTTTCCTGTGTATTCTATTGCATTAGAAGGGGAGCTAGAAGGCCCAGGGGGACCATCTTATAGCTCTGTGGGCACCTTAGCACACCGGGAGGAGACAGGCTAGATAAAGCTGTTTTGTACTTTCTTAAAAGCCCCCTAGCTCCCACTTGTTTCCCTCTCAGAAAGAACCCAGATCAGAACATAGTGCAAAAGCCCTTACCAAATCGGACAAGAAAAAATGTCCATGTAACACAAGGCTCTCATCCGGTTACACAAAACCTTTATGTTCCACCTGTATCTCGGCTGTACTAAAAAGCGATGGAAGGATTCCCCCTTTGCTAAATTCCTTGGCTCCTTCAAAGGTGAGATGCAGTCCACCTTCCAATCTCTCAGAAAGCTTATCACAGATTCTCACTCAAATCTCAGGCTCAGCCATCAGACAACAGGATCAGGTGCCCACCTCCCCTACTCCGGTTGCTTCAGGGTTAAGAGAACCCTTGGAGAATGGGGAGAATTCCCTTAGAAATACTGACCCGGATTCCTCCCAATCGGATTCAGGGTAGAAGGGCCAGGAGGACTCGGGAGCCCCCACAAGGTTCAAACTCTCCCAGGAGGAGAAGACCAACTAGTGGGGGCCATCTATGAGACCTTGGAGTTGAAGGAAGAAACTCCCCTTTTTTTTTATTAGCGCTTAGACGCTACAGAAAAAAGACACATAAAAACATGAGTAAGCTAAAGAACATAATAAGAAACACGAATTTAGAAAAGATATCTATAAAAGACACTAGGTGGGGGGTTCCCCTCCCCCCTTTTTTTTTTTTTTTTTTTTAAATTTTATTTATTTATCTATTTTCCTCTGCTTCCTTTTTTTCTTCTTCACTAGTAATATTAGTAACACCAATAACACGTAAATAGTTAGACCCCAAGATAGAAAAGGTAAATAGATAGAAACAAATGGAGGGAAGGAGGAAGGAGAAGGGGAAGGAAGAGAGGGGAGGGAAGAAAGGGAAAAAAGGAAAAAAACATAGTAAAATATAAAAAAATGAGTTAATAGGGATAATGATACCTAGGAGGAATTAGACATTAGGGGTGACCCGATAACCTTCCATACCCCCCTGTGATCTCATTGGGGATGGAATAGGAATAGAAATGTCAGAGATAGATCAGGAGGGGGATGAAGGACGGAGAGAGGAGGAGAGGAAGCATAGAATGGAGAGGGGTAGAAACGGGAGAGGTGAGGAGGGGAGGAGGAGTAGAATAAGTAGAATTACATAGAGATAAGATATGATATGAGGGTGGGATATTATATGATATAGGTTATATGCTTTCCCCCCTTCTCATCTTTTCTTTTTTTTTCTCTTTTTTTTGTTTGTGCTTCCCTCCAAGGATTAATCTTCGGGGAAGAGGGGAAGGGGTGGGAAGAGGGATATAAGAATAGTAGATTAAAAGAGGGGACTAAGAAAGATTAAGAAAGAAGGGGGAAGCTTTCATAGACAAGAACCAAAAATTAAATAATGGGTTAAAGAAGACGAGTCCTGGGCTTAGATTAATTCAATAGACAATGAGTAACATATAAATTTAATAGATAATGAGTTACATATTGGGTTGTGTACTATGTGTAGTGGATGGTGAATTGGGTTGGGCATTATGTGTATTATGTTTAGATTACCTCTTTAAGAGAAAAGTAAGGAGGGATATATAAGATACAGAATATAATGTATAGAGAGGTATATAGAATACAATACATATAAAGGTATATCAATGTATAATGGAATAGTATATGTGTAAAGAGATATAAATAACCTCAGGTTATGAGATATTTAATGAATTGGACAGGAAGCTATAAATATTTGCGGACTTGGGTTTGCCCTACAAGCACCTACCCCCCGAAACCCGGGGCTATATAAATTTAACTGTTCCCCAATGTATTCTTCCACCCCTGAGAGGGGGAGGGAGAAAGAGGGGCTTTTTCCTTTTTTTTTTTCCCCCCGGGTCTCCTAATAAGGTTATCAGTTTTTGAATAAATTAAGGAGTGGGGAGGTCTCTGGAGCTTGCATTTGTTTTTTTTCTTTTTCATTTTTTTTATCTGTTGTCATCTCGGCCGGCCAATACAGGCACACACACCTAATTAGGCAGACGCTCAGATACCGATAGTCGGTGAGCGTTCTTTTTTTAGCACATAGCTAAGCATAGTAGATAAGAGGGGGGTTCCCCCCCCCTTCCTTTTTTTTTTTTTTTACTTTCCTTTTTTTTTTTTTTTTTTTTATTTATTTTTTCCTGTAAAGATGGACAGTGTTCGAGTGATGTCACTTAATGTGAGGGGTCTAAATATCCCTGAGAAAAGACACATGCTTTTTAAGGATATGAAAAGATATAATGTTGATATCGCCTTTATTCAGGAAACACATTTTAAAAATAAGTTCCCCTATCTAAGAAATAGATTCTACCCTATTGTTTATCATTCCACTAACCCGATAAGTAAATCAAAAGGGGTATCGGTATTACTTTCCAGTAAAATACCTTGGAAATATCAGAGTTCTATTATAGACCAGGCAGGGCGTTATATTTTTCTTAAGGGGTGGATTTGGGATAAACAGGTGACATTAGCCACAATATACACCCCCAATGAACTACAAGCTACTTTTATGAGAGACACACTGGAGAAACTGCAGGAATTTAGAGAGGGACAATTGATTCTCGGAGGAGACTTTAATGTTCCGTTAATTCCCTCGGTAGATACTTCAACTGGTAAATCATCTATCCCACCAAGCCAACTAAAAAGAATAGCAAAGACGATTCATAATGCACAATTAATAGATGCCTGGCGCCTGCAACATTCAGGGGAACGGGACTATTCGTTTTACTCCCCCATGCATCGGGTATATACTCGGATAGACTATTTCCTTGTTCCTCACACACAGTTACACGCGGTGAGCGAGACATCGATTGGAAATAGGACATGGTCGGATCATGCGCCGATATTCCTAACTTACAAACTTAATGACACTTCCATGCCTCGACACCGCTTCTGGCGTCTCAATGAGAGCCTTTTACAAGTGCCGGAGGTACTGGTGGAGGTAAATGAAACATTGAAATTATATTTCCAGGAGAATGATCAATCAGACTGTGATCCGGGCATTTTATGGGAAGCCCATAAACCGGTTATTAGGGGAATCTTGATTAAGCATGGGGCACGAATTAAACGTGAACGGAACGAACAACTTCTTGGATGGCTACAGAAATTGGCAGAGACTGAAGCCAGGCACAAACATACCCCTACGCAATCCTCAGAAGCTGAATTGAAATCAATTAGGACACAGATTACAGACTTGCTCTGGTATAAGGCCAAGGCGGCTTTGCAGTTCTGTCGCAGAGTGAGTTATGAGTCGGGAGATAAGTGTGGGAAAATGTTAGCGAAAGCGGTCAGAGATCACAAACTCTCTACATATGTTCCCCATATTAATAGGAGAAATGGTCAAAAGGCAGTTCTACCGGCACAAGTTACTCAAGCGTTTAAGGATTTTTATTCTTGCTTATATAATTTGTCGGGAGTAACGAAGAACCGTGTAGATTTAGAGGATTATATTACATCTTCCCAGATGCCATCTCTATCACAGGAGATACGAACAGAATTAGACTCCCCCATTACCTTAATGGAAGTTGAACACGCAGTTAGACATATGAAATTAGGGAAGGCACCAGGCCCAGATGGTTTGACACTACAATATTACAGGACATTGTTACCAATACTGGGCACTCGAATGCTTACACTATATAATACGATAGGTACAGGGGGAATGTTTGCTAAAGAGACTCTGGGAGCCCACATTTTAATGATCCATAAGGAAGGAAAGGATCCGGCTGACTGTGGCAGCTATCGGCCCATATCGCTTTTGAATGTGGACCTTAAGCTGTATACCACGGTCCTGGCTGCTCGACTGGCGTACCATCTTCAGCAACTCATCCATCTAGACCAAGTGGGTTTTATACCATCTAGAGAGGCGCGAGATAGTACTATTAAGGTATTAAATCTACTTCATGTCGCACGCTCAACAAATACCCCATGTGTATTTTTAAACACAGACGCCGAAAAGGCTTTTGACCGTGTTGAATGGTCATTTATGTTTGCTGTGCTTGGACATATTGGTCTAGGGGAGGTGATGCTTAATCGAATAGCTGGAATATACTCTAATCCGACAGCTCGGGTGAAGGTGAATGGGGTCCTATCAGACCCCTTTCCAATACAAAACGGTACAAGACAGGGATGTCCGCTTTCCCCTCTTCTGTTTGCCCTTTCCCTAGAACCTTTTTTAGCCACAATCAGAAGGAATCCGGATATACAAGGGATAAGGATAGGCCGGATACAATGTAAGATCTCAGCATATGCTGATGATCTATTATTTTCCTTGACCAACCCGGTAGTCTCCTTGCCAAATCTTTTGAAGGAGTTCGAGAGATACGGAGCATTGTCTAATTTTAAAATTAATCTCTCGAAGTCAGAAGCAATGGGAGTGGCATTAACATCACAGGCTTTACCAAATATGTGTACAAATTTCCATTTTAAATGGACATCATCTGCATTGAGTTACTTGGGGACTAGTATTCCATCGGACCTTTCTCATCTATATGAGAATAATTTTCGTCCCTTACTTGTTCAAACTAAATTGCAGTTAGAGACATGGAATAAGGGACTACATTCATGGTTTGGGAGGTGTAACTTGTTAAAAATGAATGTTCTACCTAAATTTTTATACCTTTTCCAAGCCCTCCCGGTTAGGATACCCCTTGTATATTTTAAACAAGTCCAAGCTCTCTTCACACGTTTTGTTTGGGCCCATAAAAAACCTCGAATCTCTCATATTCAGCTTACAAGGCCAAAACAACATGGAGGTCTTGCACTACCAGATGTTAAGAGATACTATCAGGCGGTTCATCTGGGCAGGGTGATCGATTGGTGGCGACATTATGAGTCCAAACTATGGACACAAATAGAACAATACCAGACAGAGATTCCCTTACGGACCGCGTTGTGGTGCGCAGAGTCTCTACCCACTGAATTAAAATCACATCCACTGATAGGCAATACACTGCGACAGAGCGCCCGTGTTATCTTAAAACACTCCTTAACAGCCACGACATCGCCTTTGACCCCGATATTGGGTAACCCTAGTTTCCCCCCGGGACTCCCAAATACACAATTTAGGCAACTAAGGACCTCTGGCCTTATGACAGCCTCTCAATTCGTAAAGAATGATAGATGGCCAAATATTTTAGAACTGATGGATACAGCAGGCCCCTATAGACTGGAGTTCTGGAACGCGGTACAGTTGCAGCACTTTCTCCTGACTATCCCGAATCCCTGGAACTACACCAGACCCCTGAATAAGTTTGAGGAATATTGCTCGAGCACAGAACCGTTATCACAGACTTTATCCAAAATGTATGCTCTTCTAAACACGCCAGAACAACCAACCGATCTACCTTGTATTACGAAGTGGGAAACTGAACTAGACCGCACATTTTCTTTGACCCAAAAACAGAATATGATTAGCCTCTCCTTTAAGTCTACGATATGTACAAAAATACAGGAAACCAATTATAAAGTTCTGACAAGGTGGTACTTGACACCTGCCCGCCTGCATGTGATGTGTCCAGAAATATCAGAACATTGCTGGCGGTGTGGCGAAGACAGAGGTACGATGTTACACATATTCTGGTTTTGCCCTAAATTGACAGACTTCTGGACGACGGTGCGCAATATATCGCAACGATTCACTGATTTCTCGATTCCAAATGACCCAGCGTTCTTTTTACTTCACGTGTCGACTTTAGCCCCCCCCGGTATATAAAAAATACTTACTGAGGCACTTAATCAATGCTGCTAAAGCTTGTATCCCCATGATGTGGAAATCCCAGAATTCACCGTCAGTCGCGATGTGGTTACAAAAGGTGGAAAACATAAATAAAATGGAGGATCTAATAATGACTGCACAGGATAGACCTGGGATTTATAAAGCGACATGGGATAGTTGGAATACATTTATACATTCAGATGAGGGGAAAAATCTATTAGAGATCCAAAATATCTAGTATATAGATGGGGGTCAAGAGAATTACTAAACTCCGGAACAGACGGGTGTATTTGACTCAACACTGTCCCTCTGTTAAAAAATTCTTTTTTTTTTTTTTTTGGGAGAATAATAGGAGATAATAGGAACTCCGAGATATATATGGTTCAATATGTAATGTACGGACACTTATATGTTATATGATCAGGAGGCTGTGTCCTCCACTGGTATGAGCTAATTATGTATCTTGGTGGGCTGAGTTCAGATCTTTTGTTCTTTTGATATTTAATTTTATTTTGAAAAACTAATAAAAAAGCTATATTTGAAAAAAAAAAAAAAAAGAAAAAACCTCACTCTCAAGGCATAAGATGTACCAGGGACTAAATAAAAGGAAACCCAAAGTATTTCCAGTACACAAACTCATGTCAGACCTGGTACTCAAGGAGGGGGAGGAACCAGATAAGAGGCCCTGCTCAGGTGGTCTGAAAAAAAGGTTTCCCTTTTGATGAGGACCCCAATTCGGTCTGGAATCAGTCCCCCAAACTTGATGCCCCCCTAGGGAAGGTGTCAAAACACTCTGATTTAGTCTTCGAGGACATGGGGCACTTAGGGGGACCCCATGGACAAAAGAGGAGATGTAATCCTCAAAAGATCATGGGACACCGCAATGGCCAACCTTAGACCAGCACTGGCAACAACTTGTGTAGCCCGGAATTTCAAATTCTGGCTAAAACAATTACAAGAACACCTGACGGCAGGTACCCCTAGATCAAAGTTGTTGAAATCCTTCCCCATGCTTTTTAAAGCAGTAGGTTTCATTGCAGACGCCTTGACCGAATCTGTAAAGTTATCAGCCAGAGCAGCTTCCATTGTCCGTAGCAGCCAGGAGAACCCTTTGGCTCAAAACCTGGCCGGGAGACACAGCCTCAAAATTATGCTTGTGTAGCGTTCCCTTTTCAGACAAATATCTGTTTGGCACCCCTCTAGATGAAGCCTTAGAGCGTACAGCTGACGGGGGGGAAAAATACTTTTCCTGAAAAGAAAAAGTAATTTCCCAGGAAGTTTTTTCGTCCCTACAAGGGACAAAAAAGGAACAGGAATGGGGGGGCCCACAAGAGAAGGGAAGGCCGAATAAACCCTGGTCTGCACAGAGAGGGAAGCAAAAAGCAAATGTGCTCTTTAACTCTCCTGACAAAAATCCCAAACCGCAGTGATGCCAGCTGCCAAGTGGGAGGAAGATTGGGGGAATTCCTTCGACAGTGGAAAAAACTAACCTCCAACAGTTTTATCAGGGGAGGAATAGAGAGAGAATGCCCTAGAGTTCAACCAAAAACCTCCTGCAAGATTTTTGGTTATTCAATTAGCAAGGGACCCAGCAAAAGCGCAGGCATTATACCCGTTCCCAAACGAGAAGTAAAGGGTTTTTACTCGCACGCATTCTGGTGCAGAAAATATCAGGCAAATACCGCCTGATCTTAAATCTAAAACCATTAAACACAGTCATACAGTACAAAAAATTCTGGATGGAGTCAATTTACTCTGTCAGAAATTTGCTCCGAAAAGATAGACCTAAAGGATGCCTATCTGCACATCCCCATCAGGGAAAGCTCCCAAAAATGTCTCCGCATAGCCATACGGATAGAGAAAAAAGTCTACCACTTTCAAAACTGAGCCCTGCCCTTCGGTATCTCCTCGTCTCCGAGAATCTTTACCAAGATCCTGGCAGAGACCCTAGCACCATTAAGACTGCAAGCCATAACAATTCTTTCTTACTTGGACGACTTGCTGTTCATAGCATCAACAAAACGGAAACTACTAAAAGATTTAGTAGTCGCCCAACAGTGGTTAACTCAGCTGGGTTGGATCATCAACAAGGAGAAATTGAACCTCACTCCTCGCAAGAAATCCTGTTTCTAGGTTACACAATCGGTTCAAAAGAACAAAAAAAACATGCTCCCACAGGACAAGGTCCATCGTTTGGGACAATGGATGGCACAAATGCAGACAAATCTCCCAGTTACAATAAGAGAAATAATGTCCGCCTTAGGACTCATCCCGGCAGTCAAATGGGCCAGGTTTCACCAAAGACCACTCCAGTCCTTTCTCCTACAAAATTTCATGGGAAAGGACTTGGAGGACAAGGTGTACCTCCCAGAAATAACAAAGCAGGCCCTTTGGTGGAGAAACCAAAGCAATCTACAAAAAGGACTGCTGTGGACCTCCCCGATTGCACGCATATTGACTATGGATGCCAGCAGTCAGGGATGGGGGGCCCATGGGCACAGGGCACTTGGAATCGACTAGAGAAACAACACTCGTCCAATTACAAGGAACTGAAAGCCGTAGCCAGAGGAATCTCAGCATTCCAAAATCGGCTCAGAGGCCAACATATACAGGTCAGATCAGACAATATAACTTCGGTAGCATACCTAAACAAACAGGGAGGGACCAGGAGTTCCATCCTGATGGGTATAGTGCAGGAAATATTTTCCTGGGCAGAGGACAATCTGGAATCCCTTTCGGCAATCCATCTCAAGGGTGTACAAAACAATCTAGCCGATTTTTTGAGCAGACAGTTAATCGCACAAGAAGAATGGTCACTAGATCCGACAGTGTTTGCGGAAATAGTTTCCAAATGGGGCCTTCCGGAGATAGACTTATTTGCAAAGAAAACACCAAACTACCAGATTTTTTCTTGCTGAACCCAAGAGATCAACCAGTGGCAGTCGATGCCCCCCAGAGCGCATGGACCTTCAGGCTAAGTTACCCCTTCCCACCTCTACATCTGTTACCAAGAGTCCTCTCCAAGTTCAGGACAGAGCAGACATCTCTTATCCTAATAGCCCCATTTTAGCCAAAGAGGGCATGGTTTTTACTTCTGCAATCATTAGTGGATTGACCACCTTAGATGTTACCTTTCAGTCAGGACCTGCTATCCCAGGGTCCAGTACGACATCCCAATCCAGCCATACTAAAATTAGCGGCATGGTATCTGAAATGGACATCCTGAAGTCTGTCGGACAGTGTGATTTAAAAAAAAAAAAAATTGTTACAAAGTCGCAAACCAATTACTAGAGCCATATACCTTTTTTAAAGTCTGGAGGAAGTTTAAACTCTGGCTAACAGAAAATGGAAAAATAGAATATTATTCTCCAATAATTTTTAGAGTTTCTGCAGGAGGGCATTGATAAAAATCTATCTTTAAGCACGATTGAAATACAGATTGCAGCCCTATCAGTCTATTTACAGCGTTCCCTACAACAGGATCTGCTCATAAATAGGTTTTGTAAAGCAGTCTCTAAACAACGACCGGTTCCATGCTGTAAAGTTCCGACATGGGACCTGTCAATGTTAAAAGCAGTCATTAGGGAGTCCCCTTTGAGCCATTATCAAAGGCATCCTTAAAGCGAAGCTCCACCCTAAAGTAGAACTTTCGCTGATCGGAACCCTCCCCCCCCCCCTTTCGGTGTCACAATTGACACCTTTCAGGGTGGAGGGGGGTGCAGTTCCCTGTCTAAGACAGGTATTTGCACCCACTTCCGGGAGTCCTCTATGCGGGAAATCTGCGGGAAGCGCGTCACTTCCCGCAGAATACTCGTTGTGTTCTGGGAGACACTCGGCTCCCAGAACACAGGGGACCATTCAGAACGGCGCAGCGCGACTCGCACATGCGCCGTAGGGAACCGGGCATGAAGTGGGGGCAGCAGAGTGACGAGCGATTGGTCGTCCTCTGCTGCGGACGTCGCTGGACTCCAGGACAGGTAAGTGTCCATAAAATAAAAGTCAGCAGCTGCAGTATTTGTAGCTGCTGGCTTTTAATATTTTTTTTTTCTGCGGCACCTCCGCTTTAAGACTGATTACCCTAAAAACAGTCTTTCTTGTCGCTATGACTTCCACTCGCAGAGTCCGCGAACTCCAAGCTCTGTCAATTAGAGAGCCCTATATGCAAATATTGGAGGATAGAGTCATTCTAAAGACTGACCAATCATTCATCCCCAAAGTTGCTTCTGCTTTTCACAGAAGTCAGAACATACTACCTTCCTTCTGTAGTAAGCCTTCAAACAGCAAGGAAGAACAACTACTCTGACTAGATGTCAGGAGATGTCTTATAGGCTATCTGGAAGCGACCAAAAGTTTCAGAACATCAGAGGCCCTGTTTACCTTCTCAGGAAACCGAAAAGGTAAACAGGCTTCCAAAGGAACAATAGCCAGGTGGATTAAAATGGCCATCACAGAAGATTACAAAACGTTGCACTTGGACTCTCCACATGGCTTAAA
This sequence comes from Rana muscosa, assembly GCA_029206835.1. Taxonomy (NCBI): domain Eukaryota; kingdom Metazoa; phylum Chordata; class Amphibia; order Anura; family Ranidae; genus Rana; species Rana muscosa. The sequence continues at coordinate 265,379,847 of CM055125.1, read as the reverse complement.
TGCACACTCTACAAGGGCATTAGCCACGTCCTGGGCAGAAAGAGCCAGCGCTACCCCAGAGTGGTTATGTAAGGCCGCCACATGGTCAAGCATGTCTATGTTCATTCGACACTATCGATTGGACATCTTAGGAGATCAGGATCAAGCTTTGGGAGAAAAGTCCTCCAAGCAGTGGTCCCCCCCCTAAAATTGGTGAGTACTTGCCCATACTCTCAAGGGCTGTCCTGGAAGACGACTGGGGGAAAACCGGAGTTAGACTTACCGGTAATTTAACTCTGTTTCCAGGAGTCTTCCAGGACAGCATGTTCCCACCCTTTTGTATGTATAAAATTGCATGTACGGTTTAACTGTATTTCAGCTCCGTCCATCGGTTCTTGGATAAAACTGACCAGGTGCCTGGAGGACCACCTTTTAAAGAGCTGGAGGCAATGTGTTTCCTGTCCAGGGAGGAGCTCCATCTCTCAAGGGCTGTCCTGGAAGACTCCTGGAAACAGAGTTACCGGTAAGACTAACTCCGGTTTTGTAGACGCTATAATTTTGCGCAAACCAATCAATATATGCTTATTGCGATGTTATTTTATTTTTTTACCCAAAAAATGTAGAAGAATACATATCGGCCTAAATTGAGGAAAAAATTTGTTTTAAAAAATAAAATAAAAAATTGGGATATTTATTATAGCAAAAAGTAAAAAATATTGTGTTTTTCTTCAAACTTGTCACTCTTTTTTGTTTATAGTGCAAGAAATAAAAACCGCAGAGGTGATCAAATACCACCAAAAAAAAGCTCCATTTGTGGGGAAAAAAACATAAAAATTGTATTTGCGTACAGTGATGCATGACCGTGCAATTGTCATTCAAAGTGTGACAGTGCTGAAAGCTGAATAATGGCTTGGGCAGGAAGGGGGTGAAAGTGCCCTGTATTGAGGTGGTTAAAGTTCATGTGCGTGTAATGGCAGGCGTCTAATGTGATGTCTTGCGGTGCTTTGGGGCTCTGCTGTACAATGTGTTGGGGGTGCCATTCATAATGACTTGCACCACAACACCCCACACAGAGCAGGTAAATTGCCATGTGTTGCAGCAACACATGTTAATGCTTGCATTTTAACACACGTTGCCACAACACACAAGTGTAAATGGCCCCTCAAGTGGAACCAAAGCTTTCCAAAAAACTTCTGAAACCTGCTAGGAGCTTGCTTAAAGGAATGGTCAGCATTCTTAAAGGGTAACTCAACTTTTGTGGAGGGACAAAAATAGCAAATAAAAAAATATATAGCGTGTACAATTGCGATACAAGACATAACTATCTGAATGCAGCCACTGTAATTTTCTATTAATGCAATGCAATATGGCTACCTGGAATTGTTCTGTACACAGAATGTGTACTAACCACTCCCCAGAAACATCATTTCCTGCTTGTGTGATTGGCTCACCAATTTTCCCAGAAGCCTGATTTCAGGCATCCCCTGCAATAAAAATGTCATTTTTGGTGAGCTATTTTCAAAAGAAACTCGTCTAAGGGCCAGTTCACACCATAGAAACGCAATCCGGATGCGTTCCAGGTGCTTTTTTGCATGCGTGTTTTTGATGCGTTCCAGTGCGTTTTTGGTACGTTTTTTAATGCAGTCCAGTGCTTTTTTTCACCCCTCTTTTTTATTAACCTTAGATAAGGACAAGTGTGTTCCAGTGCATTTTTGATGCGTTTTACAGCGTTCCAGTACAGTTTAGTGCAGGTAAAATGCAGCATGTTCTATTTTTTTTTTAACTGGAACATACTGGAACTGCAAGCACTGGTGTGAACTATGCTATTGAAAACCATATAACCTACTTTCCATGTGTTTTTGATGCAGAAAAAAAACGCTCTGGACTGCATGTGGTGTGAACTAGCCCTTAAGGGATTCAGGCCCAGCAGATTTCCTCATTAGTGCTCTGCAGCTGCAACAGCTGAATGATAATTATGAAACCACTCCGATTAGACCCACAGAGGCACAGACAAACGCGCATGGATTTCTTCAGAATAACAAAAGGTAGGAATCTGCAACAAAGGTTGTTATAATCCTTGCAATGTAGATAGATCACCCAGAGTGGAATATTTTTTTTGGAGTTATGCTTTAATTGAATCTGTTTAATATTCCCAAACGCCTTAAAGTTTGTGGAAAGCTTTGCAAATGCTTTGTAAAAGTTTGTCATACACCCTTCTCATATACAAGTTGAAGTTTGAAGTTGTTGATCTAGACTAACTTGTTGTTGGCAGGTCCTGTTCGTATTATTGTGGTTCTCCTCACAGTGGGCTTGACATGGATTTTGGCAGGAGTTATGTTGGGAGGGCAGGGTGGCTTCCCAAGATTACAGCAAATTCTAGGTGGTAAGTAATCAATTGTTTCTCACTCTCATGATGACTGAAAGCATGTGAAATAACAGGGTTGTTCCCTAGCAGGCAATTATCCATCCATCTTCAAATTTCTCTAGTAGATCACAAAACTAGAAAAGCTGGTTGGGTAAGTGCAAAGCAGACAGTTTGTTTTTATTATTGCACATTGCCGACCTTAAGGTTATTTAGGCTACATTCACACCTGAGCGTTTTCAGCTTGTAAAACGCCTGAAAGAACGCCCAACAAGCAAAATCCCATTCATTTAAATGGCCCGTGTTCACATGTGAGCGTTTTGTAGCCTGAAGCAAAACGCCTGAAGCTCAAAAGTACATGAGCTTCTTTTTGGACAGATTATAGGTGTTTTTTTTTTTTGCTTTTTACCATGGTGAACTTTTGACCTGTGCAAGATCGCAGTAAAAACGCACGACTTTCTGCCTGAAAATGAAACGCTTAGGTGTGAATGCCGCCTTACTGTCCCATCTCAGGAGAGCATATGTTGACTTGTAAACTGCTCAAAACTAGAGTAAAGGGAAAGCTACAGCAACCGTAGTAACACCTTGTTTTACTTTCCAACAGAAAGGCAGATAAGACCTAGTTGGTTTCTCTGGTAAACTGCACCATCTTTGCACCAGATTTACTAAAGCGACACCCATGCATTTACAGTTGTGCTCATAAGTTTACATACCCCGGCAGAATTTGATTTCTTGGGATTTCAGAGAATATGAATGATAACACAAAAACATTTCTTTCTCTAGTCATCTTCCAGGGTGGCACACCTGAGAGATGACTGGTCCACCTGACAGAAAACGCAATCAACACATGAGGTTTAAAGGCCCCTCCCATCCCCCTGCACCTTAGTTCTTGATTGTGTTCCCCGGCAGCGAAACGTTTATTTTTTGTCAGACCTGAAGTCGGCAGCAGATGGTCTCCCCCCTGAGAGCTGGACGCCAAGGCCGGGGAGGGTTGCGGGTCCAGCCAGGGCTCAGTCCCTTCTCAGGGGGGTTCCCAATGATCTGTGGTATTCCCTGGTAAAAAGCCTCCCGGGCACAGGGGCGTTTCCCGGATCTCTTGTGGGTACATGCCTCCCCACCTACCTTCCACCCAGTCTGGGTACTTGGGGGATGAAGGAACCGGGAGGGTCTGCAGGAGTCCAGGCCGCTGGAGGAGCAAGGCTGTCATTTTCCGGACAGTGCAGCTCCATAGGGAACGCTGAAAACACTCCCAGGGAGGGAATAGATGCTCTAGCTCAGAACTGGGACTGTCACCTAGCATATGCTTTCTCTCCACTAGCTTTGATTTCTCAGGTTCTACAAAGGTTGGCCAACTCGGAGTGCAAGCTGATTCTGTTCGCCCCTTGGTGGCCCAAGAAGACTTGGTTTTCTACTCCTGAAAAATGATCGGTTGCCCCTCCTTTTCCTCTCCCAACCAGGCAGGATCTTCTTCTGCAAGGGCCAGTCGTTCACCCCAACCCCAACCTGGGATTCTTCAAGTTGACGGCATTGCTCTTGAGAGGGAGATTCTCAGAGGCAAAGGATGCTCTGATAAAGTGATTGAGACCCTCCTATGTAGTCGAAAACCAATCACTAGGAGGATATATTCAAAGATTTGGAATACTTTTTCTCACTGGTGTCAGGATAGAAAAGTATCTAGTCCTTCGGTACCAGTGATACTAGAATTTTTACAAGCAGGGGTGGACAAAGGAATTGCCACCAATACCCTGAAGGTGCAGATAGCTGCTCTATCTGTATTTTTGGACCAGAGGCTCACGCTAGAGCCCCTGATTAGGAGATTCCTAGTAGCTAGGGAGAGGTTAACCCTCATAAAGGTTAAAAGATTCCCTCCTTAGAATCTAACGTTGGTCTTGGAGATCAGGAGATCTTCATTAAATTTTTAATTCAATCTTATTTTATTATATTATATGCAAGAGAAAGACAGAAAAAGACAAACTTCGTCTTAAACATTACAAACATTGATGGGATACACCATCAACAGGCATCATGTATGACAAAACAAAGCAGGGCTAAGTTACACATATAAGGGATGAGCACCTGTGTAGGAGGACCTCCGTGGGATTTTTGTAATATCAGTCCCTGTTCAAAAATAAATGAGGTAAGGAAACCTTTATCTGTATTTCTGTGAAGGGGATCCTAGTTCCCCCGTATGTAACTTATCAGATGAGATTATACACAAATCTGTTTGGAGAATATGACGTAGGGTCACTCATTGGGTTATTGGCATTAAGTAGATCGAAGCCCTGGTACGTTGTCTCACTGTATTCCTAGAGGTGTAATTAAATATAGAGAAAAGAAAAAAAAGAATCAGGGTCAGGGGCAGATAGAAGGGGACAAATAGGTAGGGGACAGGAATCCGAATCCTAATCACTCCATCACGGTCCCACGGCGGACCCGTCCAGGTCACGTCCCGCCCAGGACACAAACTCAGAGGAGTATCGGAACACGGACCACGAAGTCCATGTGAGAGAGAACTGTTCACTTTTACCACTTTCCTCCGCCAGCAAGCGCTCCAGGTCTCTGTGGTCCACCTCAACAGCCCAATCTCCCAGGGAAGGCATGGTTGTCGATCTCCAATGACGGGGAATCACTATTCTGGCCGCCGCCAAGAAGTGTCGCAATACATCATTTCTGATGGATTTAAATGACCCCGGGATTATAGACAGGAGGGCCACCTCAGGTGAAGGCTGGATAGAGGTCGCCATCAGTTTGCAGTAAAGTGTGAAAATTCGCTTCTTCTTTAAATTTTTGACGCTTAAGTTAGCTTTTTTACTGGCCATCACAACAGCCAGAAGAGTAAGTGACCTGCAGGCCTTGTCAAGTAAAGAGCCTTTTCTGTTGATACTGGAAGATAGAGTGGTACTGAAGCAAGACCCACCATTTCTTCCCAAAGTCGCATCACAGTTTCATAGGTCTCAGGAGATCATTTTGCCTTCGTTTTGTGAAAACCCAAAGAACAAAGGAGAGGAAAAAATAGGATTTTTATAACAGCTTACCTGTAAAATCCTTTTCTTGGAGTACATCACGGGACACAGAGCGACATAGTCATTACTAATGGGTTATATAGATACCGTCAGGTGCTGGCACTGGCAACTTCCAAAACCGGAAGTACCCTCCCCTATATAAGCCCCTCCCATCCGGGAGCACCTCAGTTTTGTAGCAAAGCAATAAGTGTCCCCAAAGAGGGGCGGGAGCTCTGTGTCCCGTGATGTACTCCAAGAAAAGGATTTTACAGGTAAGCTGTTATAAAAATCCTATTTTCTTTCTCATACATCACGGGACACAGAGCGACATAGTCATTACTAATGGGATGTCCTAAAGCAATGCCAAATGAGGGGGGGGATACACCATATATAAGCTGAGCGCTATCAGACATGATCTTTTGCGGCCTGCAACACACTGCGCCCAAAGGCGACATCCTCCTGACTTCTAACGTCCACCTGGTAGAACCTAGTAAACGTGTGAACTGAAGACCATGTTGCGGCCTTACAGATTTGAGCCAGGGAGGCCTGGTGATGCACTGCCCATGAAGTTCCAACTGCTCTCGTGGAGTGCGCTCTAACTTTGAACGGAGGCGGTCTCCTTCTCAAGCCATAAGCTTGCATAATGACCTGTCGAATCCACTTGGCTAAAGTAGACTTTGACGCTGCCTGACCCTTTCTGGGGCCTTCCGGCAGAATAAACAAAGTATCCGTTCTGCGAATCTGAGCAGTGGCTTTTAGATAAGCTTTAACTGCTCTTACTACATCCAAAGAATGCAATAACTTTTCCTCTACCGAAGTAGGTTTGGGGAAAAAAGAAGGAAGAACCACATCTTGGTTCAAATGAAACCTCGATACCACCCTAGGAAGAAAGGCTGGATGAGGACGTAACACTACTCTGTCCTTATGGATAACCAGATATGGCTCCTTACAGGACATAGCTGCTAATTCCGATACTCTTTTAGCCGAACAAATGGCTACTAGAAAAATCAATTTCCTGGTGAGAAGCACCAAGGAAATATGCTGTAATGGTTCAAATGGTTGTTTCTGTAGAACCGACAGAACCAAGTTTAGATCCCATGGACATATGGGAATATTAACCGGAGGACTAATACGCATCACTCCTTGTATAAAGGCTTTGACTAGTGAATGCGAAGCCAAGGGCCTTTGAAAAAATATTGACAAGGCCGAAATCTGACCCTTGATAGTACTCAAGGCAAGCTTCCTATCTACAGCCCACTGTAGGAAGTCCAGAATCCTACCTATTACGTACTTATGTGGATGCCATTTCTTGGCCTCACACCACGCGATGTACGCCTTCCAGATTCTATAGTAGATCTGCCTGGATACCGGCTTCCTGGCATTGATCATGGTAGATACCACAGCATTAGAGAGCCCTCTCTTTTTTAGAATGTGGGCTTCAATAGCCAGGCCGTCAAACCTAGGGCTGGTAAGGAAGGGTGGTATATCGGTCCTTGCGAAAGCAGGTCCGGACGACGTGGGAGAGTCCAAGGACTCCCCACTGAAATTTTACAATCTCCGCGTACCACGCTCTTCGGGGCCACGCTGGAGCCACCGGAATCACTGGTTTCTTTTCTACCCTGATTCTGCGGAGTAATCGAGGTAACCATTGTGGCGGTGTGAATGCATATATCAGCTTGAACTGATCCCAAGGGAACACTAGGGCATCCGAGCCGCAAGCTAGGGGATCCCTTGTCCGAGAGACAAACCTGTCCCCCTTTGCGTTGAATCTGGATGCTAGAAGATCTACATCCGATGTTCCCCACCGCTGACATATTGTCCAGAAAACCTCGGGGTGAAGGGACCCTTCCTCTGGGCCTAATTGCTGGCGACTTAGAAAGTCCGCCTTCCAATTCTCCACTCCTGGAATGAATACCGCAGATATGGCTGGGACATATTTTTCTGCCCATTTCAGGATGTAATTTACTTCCCTCTGGGCTGCACGACTCCTGGTGCCCCCCTGATGATTGATATATGCCACTGCTGTGGCATTGTCTGATAGAATTCTGACAGGGGACCCTTGGAGTTTGGATGTCCATGCTACTAGGGCATACCGGGCTGCTCGTATCTCTAAGAGATTGATGGGCAGGGCCTTTTCTGCATCCGACCATCTGCCCTGGAGAGACTATTGCTCCAGTACTGCTCCCCAGCCTATAAGGCTGGCATCTGTAGTGACCACCTTCCAAGAAATCGGACTGAAGGATTTCCTTTTTTCCAGATTCTGGGGAACCAACCACCAACGGAGGCTCTTGCGAACGGAAGGGGACAAGGACATTGTAAGTCTAGGGCCTGAACTTTTTTGTTCCAGGCTGACAGTATGGCCCCTTGCAAATTCCTTGAATGGAATTGACCGTAGGGTACTGCTTCGAATGATGCCACCATTTTTCCCAGCAGCCTCATATACAGGCGTATGGACTGCTGTCTTTTTTGTACCCACTAAGTGGATCAAATCTTTCAAAGACAACACCTTTCCTCGAGGCAAGAATATTTTTCTCTGGCCTGAATCCAACCTTGGCCCCAAGTATTCCAGACTTTTGACTGGTTTTTAGGGCTGACTTGTCTCGGTTGATAATCCAACCGTGAGATTCCAGATACTTGATTGTCTTGTGAACGACCACGTCTAGTTTTTTCACTGAGTGGTCTATCAGCAACAAGTCATCCAGATATGCCATTATCATTACACCTTGTGTTCTTAGATTGGCCAATAAAGGGCCAGAATTTTTGTAAACACTCGTGGTGCTGTGGCCAAACCGAAGGGTAAGGCTCTGAACTGAAAATGGCGCCCTTCTACTGCAAAGCGTAGAAATTTTTGGTGGACTGGAAAGATGGGAATGTGCAAATAAGCATCTTTGATGTCGATCGCGGCTAACCAATCCTCCCCTTGTAGGGCAGTGGCCACCGATCGGATCGACTCCATCGGAAAGTCCTGATATACAGGAATTTGTATAGCCCTTTTAGAATTAATATGGGCCTCCCGTCCGCGTTTGCTTCGGGACTGTAAAGAGGTTTGAGTAAAACCCGAACCCTCATTCTTCCAGGGGAACCTCCATAATTACTCCTTGGAGCAATAGTTGTTCTAGTGCCAACAGGAGGGACTCTCTCTTCCGGGGATCCCTTGGCACGTTTGACCTCAAAAATGGGAAGGAGGAGAGTCTTTTAACTCCAAACTGTATCCCAAACCTACTGCGGAGAGCACCTATCTGTCTTGATCGTGTCCCGCCAGGTCTCTTGCGAACAACTGGAGTCCTCCCCCCACCCGACTGAGTGGGGGCTTCAATGAATTTAACTTTGGGGGAGGTTTTGTACCTCCCCTGACCCAGGGTTTCTCATTACCCTGCTACTGTCCCTGTTTTTTACCCCCGGGATTTGACCGAGGAGGCCGTCGGAACTGTTACACAGCCGATGCCCCAGGGACTGGAGAAGCAGGCCTCTTAAAGAGGGACCTCTAACTCTGTTTTTAACCGGCAAGAGCGTATTTTTACCGCTGGAAATTTTCTGGATATATTTGTCCAGGTTTTCCCTGAATAAGCGTTCACCATGAAATTGGACGCTAACCAGCCATTCTTTACAGGGAGCTTCAGCAGACCAGTTTTTGAGCCATAGGAGCCTACGCATATGTACTATAGACAGCGTAAGGCGGGAGGCCTGATGGACTGAATCCTCTATGGCGTCAACCGCAAAGCCTAAGGCTCTAGGTAGATCAGCTAGGGCAAAGCCTGCTGATCTGTCAAGTCCCTCAAGACCTGTTTCAACTGATCCTTCACTGCTTAGCAGACCCCAATAGCTGCTACTGCTGGTTGTATCACCAAGCAGATTTTCATAAGGACTCCAATCTTTTATCTATTGGGTTCTTGAACATTTGGACATTATCCACTGGACATGTCAGTGATTTATACATACAAGAGATGGCTGCGTCCACTGTAGGGACCTTCCATTTTTTTTTTTTTTTTTTTTGATGAACTTATCCTCCATGGGATAGACCACCGGAAATCTCTTGGGGGAATAAATATTTTCTCAGGACGTTCCCAATCCTGGTAAATGAGCCCTTTCAGTAAAGGGTGAAGTGGAAAAGAACAAACAGTCTGGGGGCTTCTAGCGACCCCAACGAGGATACAGTAGTGGTTGATGGTTCCGCAAGGTGCATTTTTAAATGCTGATCGGACCATGTTAGTCAGAGACTGAACCCATAATCTTTCAGCTTGAGATGCTGAGAAAAGGTTCCCCCACTGTTGATTCCTCTATAACAGAATCAACCTCATCCTGATCCCCTTCAGGCAGGTCGATCCCTGTATGGGACTGTTGCTCTGCTAACAGGCACTCTGAAGGAGGAGACGGAGATCGGGCGTGCTTTCCCTGACAGGGAGGCAGCGATAAATGTTGACAATCTCTCTCTCTAATCCTCCCAGAGCTGAGGAAAAAACCTCCTCTGTTACATACACAGGAGCAGGTGAACTGAGGACAGCCACAGTACCAAGTACCCCTGCGGGGTCTCTACGGTCACTTACCTCTGAACTTCAGGGGAGACTGGTGCAGCAGAAGTATGCCCAAGATCCTCCGAGCCCGATGAGACCCCCTTCGCTTCCTGGAAGATTCAGTTCCGGAGCTTCTGGACGGCATATTCCTAAGCCTAAAGCTGAGGTATTCCAGCCGTAATACACCACTTTTACTGAGAATAGTCTAGCACAATTGCTGCTATATCACAGTTGGTGTCTACTAATGTGCCTTTCTAGGGGATGCCTGTATCAACCGCTTGCTGTATGCCCTTTTTTTAAATGTTGCCAGCTCTGTCTCTGTACTTCATAGCCAGCTCACCACACAAAACTGTGGTTTCTACATGCTGGGACGCCCGCAGAAGCGCTGCGGCGCACACAGAGCGTCATCCCCCAGGCTCCGCCCCCTTTCCTGGCTCACCTCTATATATAGAGGCGCGTGCACGCGCGCGGCCACGTGCGCCTTCGGCGCTAATTTTGAAAAATGGAGACTAGGGACAAGAGCCAGGGCCCCTCTTTGCCGCAGGCCGGGGGATGGACGAGCATTGCAACATGGCAGAGGAAGCAGTTTCCCATAAGAGAACTCACCATCTGCCTGGACTTGCTCTGCTGAGAAGAAACTAGTCCACATGACAAGAAAACATTCCACAGCGGCCTCTAGTGGACAAACACAGGTACCGCAGTCTAATATCTTAAATATATATAAAAAAATATATATATTTTTTTTTTCTTGACCACCATTAAAAATTATTACATTTTTTTAGTAGTTACAGGCATGCACAGAATTTTGCGGGAATACCATTAGGTAACAGACAGACAAATTAGGCTTGGGGGTCCCCCAATAGAACCAAGTTCCTGGGGGCCCCCACTTACCTGTTCCCCGCCGCAGGACTTTGTTTGGTCCACAAAAGCCCAAACTTCACCTATCACGGCAGGCATTGTAATCAAACCTTCAGGGACCGGGTTCCCAAGGATTCCACTCCCCTGGACCTGTATAGCACCCTGCACAGAAAACATCTTGGTCGTGGGTATGACCAGAGCTCTGGATCCCAGGGTCCAGCTCTCCTAAGAGAAGCATTACAGGCAAAACCTTGCTCTTCTCTGCAAGGCCCGGGTACCGACCGTTTAGCTATGAAGCTTTTTTGGTCGGATCCGGAATAGCTTACTGAGGCCCAAAAGAACCTGTACGCAAGCTCAATGAAAAACACATGTTTCTTCTTGGCCAACACCTTAGACACTGGCAAAAAACTGAGGTGCTCCCGGATGGGAGGGGCTTATATAGGGGAGGGTACTTCCGGTTTTGGAAGTTGCCAATGCCAGCACCTGACGGTATCTATATAACCCATTAGTAATGACTATGTCGCTCTGTGTCCCGTGATGTACGAGAAAGAAATGTCAGTTTTTAGATGTCAGGAGATGTTTGCTGACTTGGACAGAGTGAAGGACTTCAGGAAGTCGACTCACCTTTTAGTTTTATTTAGTGGCCCTAGAGAGGGAGGGCAGGCTTCTAAATCTACAGTGGCTAGGTGGATTAGGCAGACCATAGGTATGGCTTAGGAGCAGTCAGGTTGCCCAGTACCAGGTTAAAGTTCATTCAACAAGATCTTTGGCGGCCTCTTGGGCAGAAAAAGCGGGGGCCTCAATAGAACAGATCTGCCGAGCAGCCACATGGGCGAAGCAGGACACCTTCTTAAGGCACTATAGAGTGGATCTGCTATCGCCTCAGGATCTGACGTTTGGAAGGAAGGTCTTACAAGCGGTGGTCCCACCCCAAGGTAGGCCTTGAACTTCTTGTCCATCCTCTCAGGTGTGCCGTACTGGAAGATGACTAGAGAAAATTGACAGTTACTTACCGGTAACTGCTTTTCTAGGATATCTTCCAGGACGCCAGGCCTACTTCCCACCCTTGGGTTGATGTAAGTACTACGGGTAGAGTTTCCCTCTGGCACCCGGATAGCCTATTACTTTGGTAGAACTGAGGTGCAGGGGGAAGGGAGGGGCCTTTTAACCTCATGTGTTGATTGTGTTTCCTGTCAGGTGGACCAGTCCTCTCTCAGGTGTGCCGTCCTGGAAGATATCCTAGAAAAGCAGTTACCAGTAAATAACTGTCGATTTTCACTCATGGTTAGTGTTTGGCTGAAGCCATTAATTACCAATCAACTGTGTTTACTTTTTTTTTAAATCATAATGACAACAAACTACCCAAATGACCACAATCACAAGTTTACATACCCCAGTTCTTAATACCGTGTATTGCCTCCTTTAACATCAATGACAGCTTGAAGTCTTTTGTGGTATTTGTGGATGAGGCTCTTTATCTTCTCAGATGGTAAAGCCTCCAGTTCCTGTAAATTCTTGGGCTGTCTTGCATGAACTGCACGTTTTGAGATCTCCCCAGAGTGGCTCAATGATATTGAGGTCAGGAGACTGAGATGGCCACCCCAGAACCTTCACTTTATTCTGCTGTAGCCAATGACAGTTTGACTTGGCCTTGTGTTTTGGATCATTGTCATGTTGGAATGTTCAATTACGTCCCATGCGCAGCTTCCTGGCTGATGAATGCAAATGTTCCTCCAGTATTTATAGATGACATACTGCATTTATCTTGCCATCAATTTTGACCAAATTTCCTGTGCCTTTTTTAGCTCGCACTTCCCCAAAACATCAGTGATCCACCTCCGTGTTTCACAGTAGGAATGGTGTATCTTTCATCATAGGCCTTGTTGACTCCTCTCCAAATGTATCGTTTAGGGTTGTGCCCAAAAAAAGGGATTTTTATAACAGCTTACCTGTAAAATCCTTTTCTTGGAGTACATCACGGGACACAGAGCGACTTAGTCATTACTAATGGGTTATATAGATTACCTTCAGGTGTTGGCACTGGCCAATTCCAAACCGGAAGTACCCTCCCCTATATAAGCCCCTCCCATCCGGGAGCACCTCAGTTTTGTAGCCAAGCAATAAGTGTCCCAAAAAGAGGGGTGGGAGCTCTGTGTCCCGTGATGTACTCCAAGAAAAGGATTTTACAGGTAAGCTGTTATAAAAAGCCCTTTTTCTTTTTCGTACATCACGGGACACAGAGCGACTTAGTCATTACTAATGGGACGTCCCAAAGCAATGCCAAATGAGGGGAGGGATACATAAGCTGGGCGCCATCAGGCATGAGGATCTTTTGCGGCCTGCAACACACTGCGCCCAAAGGCGACATCCTCCTGACTTCTAACGTCTACCTGGTAGAATCTAGTAAACGTGTGTACCGAAGACCATGTTGCGGCCTTACATACTTGAGCCAGGGAGGCCTGGTGATGCACTGCCCATGAAGTTCCAACTGCTCTTGTGGAGTGCGCCCTAACTTTGAACGGAGGCGGTCTCTTTCTCAAGCCATAGGCTTGTATTATGACCTGTCGAATCTACTTGGCTAAAGTAGATTTTGATGCTGCCTGACCCTTTCTGGGGCCTTCCGGCAGAACAAACAAAGAATCCGTTCTGCGAATCTGAGCAGTGGCTTTCAGATAAGCTTTAACTGCTCTTACTACATCCAAAGAATGTAATAACTTTTCCTCTACCGAGCTAGGTTTGGGGAAAAAAGAAGGAAGAACCACATCTTGGTTCAAATGAAACCTCGATACCACCTTAGGAAGAAAGGCTGGATGAGGACGTAATACTACTCTGTCCTTATGGACAACCAGATATGGCTCCTTACAGGACAAGGCGGCTAGTTCCGATACTCTTTTAGCCGAACAAACGGCTACTAAGAAAATCAATTTCCTGGTGAGAAGAACCAAGGAAATGTGTTGCAATGGTTCAAACGGTTGTTTCTGTAGAACCGACAGAACCAGGTTTAAGTCCCAAGGACATATGGGAATACTAACCGGAGGGCTAATACGCATCACTCCTTGTATAAAGGCTTTGACTAGTGAATGCGAAGCCAAGGGCCTTTGAAAAAATATTGACAAGGCCGAAATCTGACCCTTGATAGTACTCAAGGCCAGCTTCCTATCTACAGCCCACTGTAGGAAGTCCAAAATCCTCCCTATCACGTACTTACGTGGATGCCATTTCTTGGCCTCACACCACGTAATGTACGCTTTCCAGATCCTATAATAGATCTGCCTGGATACCGGCTTCCTGGCATTGATCATGGTAGATACCACAGAATTAGAGAGCCCTCTCTTTTTCAGAATGTGGGCTTCAATAGCCAGGCCGTCAAACCTAGGGCTGGTAAGGAAGGGTGGTATATCGGTCCCTGCGACAGCAGGTCCAGACGATGTGGGAGGGTCCAAGGACTCCTCACTGACATTTTTACAATCTCCGCGTACCATGCCCTTCGGGGCCACGCTGGAGCCACCAGAATCGCTGGTTTCTTTTCTACCCTGATTCTGCGGAGTAATCGCGGTAACAATTGTGGCGGTGGGAATGCATATATCAGCTTGAACTGATCCCAAGGGAACACTAGGGCATCCGAGCCGCAAGCTAGGGGATCCCTTGTGCGAGACACAAATCTGTCCACCTTTGCGTTGAATCTGGATGCTAGCAGATCTACATCCGGTGTTCCCCACCGCTGGCATATTGCCTGGAAAACCTCGGGGTGAAGAGACCATTCCCCCGGGCATAATTGTTGGCGACTTAGAAAGTCCGCTCTCCAATTTTCTACTCTGGGGTGAAAACCGCGGATATGGCTGGGACATATCTTTCTGCCCACTCCAGGATGCAATTTGCTTCCCTCTGGGCTGCACGACTCTTGGTGCCACCCTGGTGATTGATATATGCCACTGCCGTGGCATTGTCTGATTGAATTCTGACAGGGGACCCTTGGAGTTTGGATGTCCATGCTACTAGGGCATACCGGGCTGCTCGTATCTCTAAGAGATTGATGGGCAGGGCCTTTTCTGCTTCTGACCACTTGCCCTGGAGAGACCATTGCTCCAGTACTGCCCCCCAGCCTATGAGGCTGGCATCTGTAGTGACCACCTTCCAAGAAACCGGACTGAAGGGTTTCCCTCTTTCCAGATTCTGGGGCACCAACCACCAATGGAGGCTCTTGCGAACGGAAGGGGACAGGGACATTGGTAAGTCTAAAGCCTGAACTTTTTTGTTCCAGGCTGACAGTATGGCCCTTTGCAAATTCCTTGAATGGAATTGACCGTAGGGTACCGCTTCGAATGAAGCCACCATCTTTCCCAGCAGCCTCATGCAGAGGCGTATGGATGGTTTTCTTTTTGTACCCACTAAGTGGGTCAAATCTTTTAAAGACGACACCTTCTCTGGAGGTAAGAAAATCTTTCTCTGATTTGAATCCAGCCTTAGCCCTAAGTATTCCAGACTTTTGACTGGTCTTAGAGCTGACTTGTCCCGGTTGATAATCCAACCGTGATATTCCAGATACTTGATTGTCTTGTGAATAGCTACTTCCAGCTTTTCCACTGAGTGGTCTATTAGTAGCAGGTCGTCTAGATATGCCATTATCGTTACACCCTGTGTTCTTAGATTGGCCAATAATGGGGCCAGAATTTTTGTGAACACTCGTGGTGCTGTGGCCAGACCGAAAGGTAAGGCTTTGAACTGAAAATGGCGCCCTTCTACTGCAAAGCGTAGAAATTTCTGGTGGGCCGGAAAGATGGGAATATGCAGATAAGCATCCTTTATGTCGATCGAGGCTAACCATTCCTGCCCTTGTAGGGCGGTGGCCACCGATCGGATCGACTCCATCCGAAAAGTCCTGATATTTAGGAACTTGTTTAGCCCTTTTAGATTTAATATGGGCCTCACGTCCCCATTTGGTTTGGGGACTGTGAAAAGGTTCGAGTAAAACCCGAATCCGCTTTCTTCCAGGGGAACCTTCATGATTACACCTTGGAGCAATAGTTGTTCTAGTGCCAGAAGGAGGGATCCTCTCTTTTGGGGATCTCTTGGCACGTTTGACCTCATAAATTGGGCAGGAGGAGTGCCTTTTAACTGCAGCTTGTATCCCAGACTTACTGCGGAGAGCACCCATCTGTCTCTGATGGTGTCCCGCCAGGTCTCTGTGAACAACTGAAGTCTTCCCCCCCACCCGATTGAGTGGGGGCAACGCTTCATGCCTTGGGGGGAGGTTTTGTACCTCTCTTGATCCAGGGCTTCTTGTTACCCTGTGATTGTCCCTGATTTCTGCCCCCTGAATTTGACCGCGGAGGCCGTCGGAACTGCTTCACAGCCGATGTGCCCGGGACTGGAGAAGTAGGCCTCTTAAAAGAAGGACTTCTACCCTTGTTCTTAACCGGTAAGAGTGAACTTTTACCGGCAGAAATTTTCTGGATATATTTGTCCAGATCTTCTCCAAATAAGCGTTCTCCATGAAATGGGAAGCTAACAGCAGTTTTTTACAGGGAGCTTCAGCAGACCAGTTTTTGAGCCACAGAAGCCTACGCATATGTACTATAGACAGCGTAAAGCGGGAGGCCTGTTGGATTGTATCCTTTATGGCGTCCACCGCAAAACACAAGGCTCTAGGCAGGTCAGCTAGGGCAAGAGCCTGCTGATCTGGTAAGTCCCTTAAGACCTGTTTCAACTGATCTTTCACTGCTTGGCAGACTCCAATCGCTGCTACCGCAGGTTGTGTCACCATGCTTGCTGTAGAGAAAGCAGATTTTAGTAAAGACTCCAATTTTTTATCTATTGGGTCTTTGAACATTGGAACATTATCTACTGGACATGTCAGTGATTTGTTAACAGAAGAGATGGCTGCGTCCACTGTAGGGACCCTCCATTTTTTTATGAACTTATCCTCCATGGGATAGATCACCGGAAATCTCTTGGGGGGAGCAAATATTTTATCAGGATGCTCCCAATCCTGGTAAATAAGCCCTTCTAATAAAGGGTGGATTGGGAAGGAACAGACAGCCTGGGGAGCTTTTAGCGACCCCAGCGAGGAAACCGTAGTGGATGGTGGTTCCGCCAGAGGCATTTTAAATGCTGATCGGACCATATTAGTCAGAGACTGAACCCATAATCTTTCAGCCTGAGATGCTGAGAAAGGTTCTTCCACTGTTGATTCCTCCATAACTGAATCAACCTCATCCTGATCCCCTTCAGGTAGGTCGATCTCTGTGTGGGGCTGTTCCTCCACTAACAGGCACTCTGAAGGAGGAGACGGAGATCGGACGCGCTTTTCCTGTGACAGGGAAGCAGCGATCAATGCTGTTAATCTCTCTTCCAATCCTCCCAGAGTTGAGGATAAAACCTCCTCTGTTATATATACAGGAGCAGGTGGACTGGGGACAGCCGCAGCACCAGGCATTCCTGCGGGGTTTCTACGGCTACTGACCTCTGAATTCTCAGGGGAGATTGGTGCAGTACAAGCATGCCCAATATCCTCAGAGCCCGATGGAGACCCCTTTGGCTTCCTGGAAGATCTATTTCCGGAGCGTCTGGACGACATATCCTTTAAGCACAAAGCTGAGGTATTCCCGTCGTCATACACCAATTTTGCTGGTAATAGTCTAACAAAGTTGCTGCTATATACCAGCTGGTGTCCACTAAAGTGCCTTTCTATGGGGATGCCTGCATCAACCGCCTCTGTGTGCCACTGTTTGTTGCTAGCTCTGTTTGCATCCAGCTGACACTTGTACTGTGTCTTTTAACCATGCTGGGACGCTCGCACATGCGCAGAAGCGCCGCGGCGCGCATCGAGCGTCATCCACCCGCCCCGCCCCTTTTTTCCATAGGAGGCGCGTGCACGCCCGTGCGCCATTGGCGCCCTTTTCGAAATCAAACAGGGGACTAGGAGCCAGGGCCCTTTTTGCCGGAGGGCCTGTGCGGTGGATGAGCGCAGCAACAGGGCAGAGGAAGTGGATTCCCACAGAGAAACTTACCAGCTGCCTGGATCTTTTGACTTTAGAAAACCAAAGATCCACATGACAAGAAAAATGGACTACAGCGGCCTCTAGTGGTTTAACACAGGTACCGCGGTCCCCTTTTTTTTTTTTTCTTGACTACTATTAAAATTTTACATTTTCAGTAGTTACAGGCAAACACAGATATTTAGCGGGAATACCGTTAGGTAACAGACAGACAAATTAGGCTTGGGGGTCCCCCAATAGAACCAAGTTCCTGGGGGCCCCCACTTACCTGATCCCCGCCGCAGGACTTTGTTTGGTCCACAGAAGTCCAAACTTCACCTATCACGGCAGGCATTGTAATTAAACCTTCAGGGACCGGGTTCCCAAGGATTCCACTCCCCTGGACCTGTATAGCACCCTGCACAGACAACATCTTGGTCGTGGGTATGACCAGAGCTCTGGATCCCAGGGTCCAGCCCTCCTAAGAGAAGCATTACAGGCAAAACCTTGCTCTTCTGCTGCAAGGCCCGGGTACCGACCGTTTAGCTATGAAGCTTTTTTGGTGGGATCCGGAACAGCTTACTAAGGCCCAAAAGAACCTGTACACAAGCCCAGTGAAAACACATGTTACTCTTTGGCCAACACCTTAGACACTGGCAAAAAACTGAGGTGCTCCCGGATGGGAGGGGCTTATATAGGGGAGGGTACTTCCGGTTTGGAATTGGCCAGTGCCAACACCTGAAGGTAATCTATATAACCCATTAGTAATGACTAAGTCGCTCTGTGTCCCGTGATGTACGAAAAAGAAAGCTAAATTTTGGGCTCATCACTTCAAATGACTTTGTGCCAGAAGGTTTGAGGCTTGTCTCTGTGCTGTTTGGCGTAACTTAAGCGGGATACTTTGTGACATTTGCGTAGTAATGGCTTTCTTGCGACTCGACCATGCAGCCCATCTTTCTTCAAGTGCCTCCTCCTTATTGTGCATCTTGAAACAGCCACACCACATGTTTTCAGAGAGTCCTGTATTTCACCTGAAGTTATTTGTGGGTTTTTCTTTGCATCCCAAACAATTTTCCTGGCAGTTGTGGCTGAAATTTTAGTTGGTTCTACCTGACCGTGGTTTGGTTTCATCAGAACCCCTCATTTTCCACTTCTTGATTAGAGTTTAAACACTGCTGATTGGCATTCTCAATTCCTTTATTTCCCTTTCCTGTTTTTTATACAGTTCAACTACCTTTTCCCGCAAATCCTTTGACAATTCTTTTGCTTTCCCCATAACTCAGAATCCAGAAACGTCCGTGCAGCACTGGATGAAAGATGCAAGGATCTGTCAGGAGTCTAGCAATGCATTGACCTTTTAGACATGCACACTAATTACATGAAAACGGATCACAGGTGAGGATGGTTACCTTTTAATAGCCATTCAAACCCCTTTGTGTCAAATTGTGTGCATGTTATCAGGCCAAAATCACCAAGGTATGTAAACTTTTGATCAGGGTCATTTTGGGTAGTTTCTGTTGCCCTTATGATTTAAAAAGAGTAAACACAGTTGATAATAAATGGCTTCAGCCAAACACTAGCCATGAGTGAAAGATGTTTTTGTATTATCATTCATATTCTCTGAAAAATAGCCAAGAAATCATAAATTCTGCCAGGGGGTATGTAAACGTATGAGCACAACTATAAACCCCCAGAGACATTACGGATTTATGTGTTATTGCCAGGTTGAACAGTACAGGGCTTTAGCTATTATAGGTACAGATGGCAGGTTCTCATTATAGGTCAACTTTAGCACAACTGCTGAACACACAGCCAAATCACATCTACAGTAACTGTTTTATGTGTCAAAATTTTTGTAATGCACGTACTCTTGTCCCTTCACCACATTCCAACAGGCACACTTCAACATCTTTTGGAAAGTATTCCCAGAAGAGTGGTGGATGTTATAGTTGTAAAGGAGGGGAATATGGGGGTGCAGGCAACAACATATTACGGCCCGTAGTTTCGGAATGGTATGTCCAATAAGCTCATATAGGTGTAATGATGAGGTGTTCCCAAATTTTTGCCCATATGGTCTATTTTATATCCAGTATTCGTGCACAATATTTGCTTAAAAAACAGATCAGGATTTAAAGAAAAATAAACCTTTTATACTTGCCTAGGTGGATGCAACATCAATCCGATGCTACATCTGTCCCCCGCTGGCTCTGCAGTGAGAACTGAGTGATCAGAGACGGCTGATCGCTCAGTTCTCCCCCTCCGTTCTGAGCAGAGAGCCGAGGCACTCAGTTTGCGGCTGTCTGCTCTCCCCTCGAGTGCTCACTGGACCGTTGGGCTGTAAAAGGTGTGTTAGGGACTGGCTCAGGCTCTCAGCAGGTCACTAAGGCTACTTTCACACTGCAGTGCCCGGCCGTTGGTGCTAAAGTGCTGCGCTTTTGCGGTGCTTCTCGCCCGCTAGCAGGGCGCTTTTAACCCCAAAGAAAGGGTTGAAGGCTCCCGTGTTGCGGCGCTTCCAAAGCGATTTTCGGGTTCTTTGGAAGTGCTGCCTATTCATTTCAATGGGCAGGGTGTTTTGGGAGCGCTGTATACATCGCTCCCAAACGCCCCAAAGATACTTCTTGCAGGACTTTTCTTAACGTCCCGCAAGCGCACTGCCCCAGTGTGAAAAGTCACACTAAATTGAATGGGAGGCTGTTTTCAGGCGTTCTTTAGAGGTTATTTATAGCACTGAAAACCACCTCAGTATGAAAGGGGTCTAAGAGCCTGAGCCAAGTGCTGGTCCAGGCTTCTGAGTGAATACCAACCATATGGTCAGGATCTTTGCCAAGCCTGGACCGGGTGAGTGATGTCGGCTGACAGCGAGCCCCTGCTGTTGGATAAAAAAACTAACCGCACTCCTGTGATCCATAGGAAAAGTATGTCCAAAAAAGCTTTGGCTATACTTTTTCCTTTTAACCCCAAAAAAAAAAAATGTACATCTTAAAATGTGGCCGATACAAAGAAAATCTATAGAAAAAAACAATGCTTTCCCTTTAACTATTGGCATTTGTCTGATCCTTCTGGTGAGTGGCTTTCATTTTATTTAGAAGTCCTTATACCAATGAGTGAAATGGGACTAAGAAGGTAACATGAGGACCAGATCCCCTGTGTTTAATTTAGCATCTATCTCTCACTTTTTATTTCATAAAATAAAGATTACAGTAAAATAGTTACCATGTCGACACCACTGTTTTTCCGTTTTCTGGTTCTTCTCCTAAATGTATCCTATTATGCTATGATTTTGGTTGGCTGTCAGTTTTTTTTTTTTTTTACCCCCTGATTCCTCAATTGTGCTCGTTGTCCGCAGGTCCTGAAGTGAGCACTACAGCTGGTGAGTATTCGCACCAGTGCCTGAATAAACCTTGGCTACTTCATTTCTAACCTCCGATTTTACCCTTCATAAAAATTTTCCCCATAAAGCAAAATCTCTTACTAACCTTCTAACCCCTCATGAAATCATCATTAATTGTGGCAGATGAGCTTTTAGTGTAGTTTGATCGCTCTGCGTCCATATCCTGAAAATGCATGCTCACGCTGCAGCACGATCTTAGTAACATTTCAGTTTGCATGGTAATCTATGAAATAAACACCTTTCATAACCATCATGCATGGAAATAAAAAACAAAGATTGCTGGAATTGCAAAATACTTTGTGTCCTGTTTTTCTCCCATGATCATTAAATGCTTTCCATCATAGGATGTCATACGTGATGCTCGATTCACAAAGCTAAGGATACTGTATTTTAAAAAAGTGACCGCGAAATCCATTGTGATTTGAGAATTAGTTATGGGGCAGAAAAAGGGAAGCCCCCATGTAGTCCTTGTATAATGCTATATGAATTGAGCCTGTTTCCAGATAAATTCAAGTATTGGTTGATCGCAGCAGGGCTGTGATAAGAGCAATTATGCTTTAAAAGTGTTCTTGCATGCCAAGATTTTCCTCAGTATTGGCAGCTTCTGTGTTACTGATGGCAGAAGAGAAGGGCAACAAAACTTTTGCAGTCAGGTCAGTTTTTGTTATTTAGGCACGGGTACTACTTGATGCAGAACTGTTAGGGTTGTGTGATATTAGTAGTCCTGATGCTGGTGGCTACTCGCCAGCAACTAGATCACTATAGAGATGGCTCACCTGCTTCCATATTTTCACCAGCAAGGTGGCGCTGTCTCAGGTAAACAGTGTGGCTTGGCCTTTAGGTTTGAGTGCCAATACTTTCAGGGCAAGGCAATTATTGCCCAGATACTTCAGGTGATCTCTAAAACCAAGGCTGTTTTCCTGCTTATGATGGAATGTTTTCTACCCCGTCTCAGATTTATTGCCATCTGTGTCCTTTTTAAGAGATTTTCCTTCACTTTCTGTCCACTAGATACAACAGTGAGAGAGAGGAAATCTCTTGTGAAGTAAATCCCCTTTTATTTTACAGAAGTGACCTGAACAAGATTATTAACCTTTCGCCTTCTTGTTTGGTGATGACTAAAAACATTTGGATTTCCCATCCCTTTCTCGGTGATAAAACTGGCAGTCCCTGAGTTACAAACATCCGACTTGCATACGACTCGTACTTAAGAACGGAGGGAGTGTAATGTCACGCTGGTCCTGGAAACTGCCGGGCGGCCATCCTGCTGCTCACTGCATGCTGCCAGCAATCCCAATTCACTGCATGGCCAGTTTACCCTTCCCTATGCTATCCAAAACATAAAAAAAAAAATGTTCGGCTGGAGTTATACTTAAAAAGAAGAAAAAAAAGTACCGGTTCCAACTTGCATACAAATTCACTTAAAGGGATTGTAAAGGCAGAAGGTTTTTTATCCTAATGCATTTTGTGCATTAAGATAAAACATTCTGTGAGCAGCAGCCCCCCTAACACTTACCTGAGATCCCTCTCTGTCCAGCGATGCCCAGGAGTGTCTCAGCTGTCCCAGATTCTCCTTCCTGATTGGCTGAGACACAGCAGCGGCGCCATTGGCTCCCGCTGCTGTCAAAGACAGCTAGCTAATCAGGGAAGAGGTGGTGGGGCTTCGTGTCTGAATGGACACAGGGAGCTGTGACTCAGCTCGGGTCCCCCATAGCAAACTGCTTGCTGTGGGGTCACAGAACAGGAGGGAGGGGCCAGGATCACAGAAGAAGGACCCGAGAAAAGGAAGATTCGGGTTTCTCCTGTGAAAATCCACTACAACAGGGCTGGTAAGTTATAACATAACATGTTTATTATTTTTATAGGCAGGAAAACTACACTTTACAATCACTTTAAGAACAATCCTATAGAACCATCTTGTTCGTAACCCAGGGACTGCCTATAGACATAAAGACAAATAGAGAAGAAATAAATCTCTCCAGTGTAAACCTTAATAAAAACCTATACAAAAATGTGGCTGGTAATGGCGCCTGAAGTGATATTAAATCATGTAGCTGCCCCTTTAAAAAATAAATAAAACTTAATTGGTGAATGAACAAAGATACAGGTGTTAGTGCTACAAATCATCATGCATGATTTTTTTTTTTACATAATAGTGCAAGTGAATCGTGCAAATAGCAAACTGATAAAGTCTAATGTGACAAGTCCAACACCATAAATCATATATAATATAATCTTCTGGTTTGATGTGTCTTCAAGTAAATGCTTCACCACGAGTGCTCATGAGGTAGATGGCAACTTGCCAAAGGTGTTTGATCACTTTTTACAGTAGGTCAAAATACACTTTTATTTGCATGAACCAGATAGATCCTGGGTAAAAAATCTCTCCACTGTGGGACCCCCTCAGACAAATGCTGAGGATGTGTGAACAGACTCCACCAGGGACACAAAGAAGAGCTCTTATGGTGTAGTACGTTTTATTAAAATGGTTAAAAATTATAACAAAAGTTGCACTTACATGTCACTGTGCCAATCGCAGCACTAAGGTGTCTACAGCATGTGTGGATAGGTATATCAGGCTCGCTGCAGCGTGTGATCCACGCCTCGTTCTGGATATACTAAATAGTTGAATGTCACATATGGGACCCGAAAATGACGAATACTTGCTCCGAGGTCTGTTTCACCGTACTGGTGTCATCAGGACTGATCTTGCTGGTTCATTCAAATAAAAGTGTATTTTGACCTACCATAAACAGGGGTCAAACACCTTTTGGTGAGTTGCCATCTACCTCTTGAGCACTGGTGGTGATGCATTTACTTGAAGACACATCAAACCAGAAGATTATATATGATTTATGGTGTTGGGATTGTCACATTGGACTTCATTAGTTTGCTATTTGCACATGATTCACTTGCACTAGTATTTATGTTTAATTTTTTTCATGTAAACACATTTTACCTTTGTTCATTCACAAAATAAAAACCTGACAGTCTTTTGACCCCTCCACAATCTACCTGAACTTAAATGAGGAAATTTTGGGTTTAGGTACACTTTGTTAGCCATAATAAGGTGGTATGGGATTAGGCTACAGCTATATTTTGAGGAAGGGGCTTGGCAAGGGTTATATGGTAAGGGGGAAAGGTTGGTGTAAACCTGTGAGGGCAGAATCAGTCCACCTATTACAAATTTAGATTTTTAAAGGTGCAGTCTGCTTTTCAGATTTTAACTCTTCTAACTGGTGCCTAATTGTAAATCTGTGGGGTGATCTGAGGAGGGCTGTGCACAGGAGATGCCCTCGCAATCTGACAGATTTGGAGCGTTTTTGCAAGTAAGAGTGGGCAAATATTGCCAAGTCAAGATGTGCCATGCTGATGGACTCATAACCAAAAAGACAGTGCTGTAATACAATCAAAAGGTGCTTCAACAAAGTGTTAGTTTAAAGTGGTTGTAAACCCAAGCACACAACTTGCACCTACAGGTAAGCCTAGATTAAGGCTTACCTGTAGGTGCAAAAAATATCTCCTTAACCTGCACGGTTAAGGAGATATTTGCTGTAAAACACTGCACCGATGAAGTCACACGCATGCGCAGTAGCGGGCCGGCATCATTGCCGGTTTTCTAAATGGGTTCTTGCCGGCCCGAGCGTGCATGCGTGTGACGTCATCGCCGCTCCGGCCAATCACAGCCCTGGAGCGGCGATAACAGGAAGTCACTCCGGGACAACATGTCGGCGCCGGAGCGGGAGACGTGGACCGCTGCGGGGGCCTCGATCTAAGGTAAGTAATACATAATCAGCCAGTATGCGATGCATACTGGCTGATTATGCCTTTTGTCTTGCAGGGTTTGTCTTTTTTTCCCAATTTTTGTTCTGAGGGTTTACTTCCTCTTTAAGGGTGTGCACACTTGTACAACCATATTTTATTTTTTTATTTTTACTTCCCGCCACCTAAAAGATTTCAGTTTGTTGTTCAATTGAGTTGTTCGGTTTATAGGTCACATTAAAGGTGGAAAAAGTTCTGAAATGATTTATCTTTGTCATTTTTTTTTTTTTACATCACAGAAACCTGACATTTTAACAGGTGTGTAGACTTTTTATATCCACTGTATATAAAAACTGTGATGAATTGGCTTTCAGTGGCTGGAGGTCAATGCCAATATATACTTGACACAGAGACCTAAACCTTCCATGCATTAACCCAGTCTGTTACCCTAACCTTTAAAGTGAATCTATGACCAGGCTATGGATATTGGGTAATTTCATACGCTAATCTAAGTGTATGTAAACCCCAACAATGAACTTCTAATATGTGCTCCCTTTTGGTCTGTTCATACAGGGCCGGTGCTACCACTAGGCGGATTAGGCAGCCGCCTAGGGCGCACTGCCACCTAGGGGCGCTGCTGACTCTTGCCTCACCTCTTTCACATCATTGTCGCTCCCGGCAGAGGATAGAGGGGCCCCGAACAGCAAGGCGCTCAGTGCGGCGGGCGGGTGTTAAGTGCAGAGCGGTGTGCAGCTTTCCCCCCTCTCCCTCCCACGGCTTTCACATGCTGGAGGGAGAGGGACAGACCAGTGTGTCAGGCAGCCAATAGCTGCTCTTTTGAGTGGGAGGGCGTGACTGCTAAGTTGCTCCGCCTATCACCACCCCCTTAGCCAATCAGATTGCCCAGCCCGCCACATTTGATCAGAAGATGCTAGTGACCAGAGCAGGGCGGGATGGAGAGGATCCGACATACCTGAGAATGAAGAAGGTATGATCATGTCACACTCACTGGTAATGCAGAAGTTTAATAATCGGTGTGTTCTCCTGTCCTGTGTGTAGATTAGACAATGATGGAGGGATGACTTCCCCTCCATCTTCTCACACTGCTTCTTATCTGTGTTTTTATTTACATTGCACACAGCACAGTGACTGATGATTAGACTTCTGCAAGACTCTTCAAACTTAAGCTGTTTCTATAGCTATTTGTGCTGGAGTTTGTGTGGTGTTGGCTATCCCTGATTTATCCAACTTTCCTTGTTATCTTTAAAGGAATTAGCTGGTCAGGCTGGGAGCTTCACAGACCTGTTAACCATTTACTGTCCTCCTGTGCTTGCCTGTTAGAAAATGTTTTTACTCTTTCGTCCATGGACCGACACAGCTTCTCTATTGACAAAGTGGGTATTATCCGTTAATTAGGAGTGACTAGGCAGAAAAACTTGTAAAAAGTGTTGCATCACACCTTCTACAGTACCGCCCAGGGGGCGGACCCTCCGGGTATAACCTCTCAGTCTGCATCTTCGCAGATCAGTTTTTTTCTGTCTAGCAAGGAGTAGGACATGGCTCCCTTCGGGCCCATTGGTCCGGGGGAAAAAGATATATATTTTTTTGCTACATTTTTGTTTCCTGCGATCTTCGATCAACTGCCGACTGGGTGACAGGCTGGATCCTCGATCCTTGTAGTCTCCCCAGTTTCGGCCATCGAGCGTGTGCCGACCCTAGCTACGCGCTGGGTTTTCCACGACATGCCCGTCGCTCCACGGGTGGCCGGTGAGCCTACGCTCCAGGGCCTGCATCGGACCGCTCAGCTTTGGCTGACCTTACGGCCGAGTCGCAGCAGCTTGGCCGGTGAGCTTACGCTCCAAGGCTTGCATCGGACCGCTCAGCTTCGGCTGACCTTACGGCCGAGTCGCAGCAGCCTGTCCGGTGAGCGTCACGCTCCAGGGCATACATATGATCGCCCCTTTTGGGTCCAATCACAGCATGCCTGGCCAACAGTCACCTTCCGTGCGCGGACGATGACCTGTTTGGAATGTCTTCCAGCATAATACATGCAGGATAGGTAAGTAAAACTCCCCTGCCTCGGCTGGGTGATTTAGCTGGACATTCCTGGAGAGATCAAGTAAGTGGTTGTGGCCCCTTTCTTCTCTCTCTCCCTGCCTTTCTCTTCTCCCTGGGCTTCTAGCTAAAGGTTGCTGGGTGCTGGGGGTCACCTAGGGGGTTCCACTGGAGCGGGGCTGGCTGTAACTAACATTTAAAAGAAATGTCATTTCCGCTTACCTGTGTTTGTGTGCTTCCTTCTCCATGCTGTCGGCGGCCATTTTGAGGTGGTCCATGCCGAGTTCGGCCTCTTGTGACTGCCCGGCGGCCATCTTCCTGTGGTTCGGCCACACCCACTGGCCCCTATCAGCTGATCGGCGGCCATGTTTGTCCACCCTGTATGCATATATTGCCGTTCGGCGGCCATCTTTTTGTGGGCTATGGCTGCTTGACCTCCTATCTTCGGTCGGCGGCCATTTTCTTAGAGCCCACATTATCTTCCATACAGACGTTTTTGGCAACCATTTTGCGAGAGCCTCCGGCCTCTAGGGTGCATTACACTGGTGCGAAAATTCACACAGGAAATGCTGATAAAAGAAGCAGACTGACACAGCAGCAGGGGGACGGCAGCATAGCAGTACCTATCCAGGGTGGTGAGTCCTCTGGGTGACCCAGCCTCTCTGCAGCACAGGAGGGTGGCCTATTGATATCTTGCCTGGAGCCCTGTGAGTGTCAGCGTGTGGTCAGCATGGCATCTGAGCCAGATGTCTTCTCCCCTGAAACACCAGATTTAGCAGCTGGTGCCCCTGAGGTGTCTATGAACGCTATGACGGCAATCCTAGAGGCGTTTGCTCCCAGGGTGGAAGCAGCACACGGGAATACAGGGGGTAGTAAACGCCCCGTCCCCTGCAAGCTTCTGGGGATAATTCTGATGCAGAACCAGGTCCAGCTATGGCTCGGGGCCCAGATTCTGACGCATCAGAGACTGCAGACCGTGACCGGACAGTGAGGATGACTCCAAGTCCAGGTCAGTACGCAAGACGGCTTTGGTATCTGACCTTATTACTGCAGTGCGGGATATGCTAAAGTTGGAAAATACTGCAGAAGCAGCAGAGACTCCGGTCCACTTGGGTTTCATAGACCTGCCCGCACTGCTAAGGTGTTCCCTTGTGTGTCTTTTGATAAACTCTTATACAAGGAATGGGAGAACCCAGTGAGGGTCTTTACAGCCCCAAAGAGGTTTGCGGTACGGTACCCCTTTGAGGAGAGTTTTCTGAAGAAATGGACGTCTCCCCCTATAGTAGACCCTCCGGTGTCCAGACTTAATAGAGCCACCACAATTCCTGTAGAAGGGGCTCCTGTTTTCAAGGACCCTGTGGATAAGAAGGCTGAAGCACTCGCTTGCTACCTATACTCGGTGGTAGGCTCGGCAGTACGCCCGGCATTGGCGGGGACCCTAGTGTCTCACACACTTACTGAATGGGCAAGATTGCTACTCCAGGGGTTAAGGAGCGAGATGCTCCTCCTGATGAGATAACATTGGCCGACCAGTTGGTCCGGGGCCTTAGGTTTGTCTGCAAGTCAGACATGAATACTATTCCCCTGCTGTCTAAAACTTTGGTTTATGCAGTAGCAATACGCCGCCTGATCTGGCTAAAAGGCTGGTCTGCGGACCAGACTTCCAAGAAAGCCCTGTTGGATCTGCCTTTTAAGGGCGACAGACTTTTTGGGGCTTCTCTGGATGACATCATCAAGGATGCCACAGGAAGTAAAAGCACTTTGCTTCCCCAAATTAGCAAGGGTAAGGGGCCACGCCAAGGGGCAAGGGCCCTCCTTTACTGCACGCAAGCGTTTTTTTCGTCCCCCTAGGGCGACAGGGAAAAGACCCCAGGCCGATAAAGCGCCTGCCCAAGGACAAAAGCGTCCTTGGTCCTGCATACCCAATAAGCCTGCAGACAAATTTGCGTCCGCATGAAGGTTTGCGAAGTAATCTCCTCAGGCTACAAGATAGAGTTTCTCTCTTGTCCACCGGACAGATTCAACACCTCCAATCTCCAGCTACTACCGACCCGTCGGGAGGCCCTGTATAGGGCGGTCCAGGGTCTACTGGAACGCGGGGTAGTTATTCCAGTTCCAGAACTGGAACGGGGTTTTTACTCAAATCTGTTCTTTGTGCCGAAGAAGGAGGGGGTTCGTCCAAGCTTGGATCTCAGAGCCCTCAATTGCTTTGTGAAGGTACAAAGATTTCGGATGGAGTCAGTTCGATCTGTAGTCACGGCTCTCCATCCGGGGGACTTTCTGGCCTCCTTGGACATCAAGGACGCATACCTGCATGTCCCAATATACTCCAGACACCAGAGGTTTCTGCGATTTGCTATCGGGAAGGACCACTACCAGTTTGTGGCCCTCCCGTTGGGCCTTGCCTCAGCACCCAGGACGTTCACCAAGGTGCTCGCTCCGATTCTGGCACTTCTAAGACAGCGGGGTATCGCTATCGCAGGCTACTTGGACGACCTTCTGCTGAAGGCCCCTTCAAGCTCAGAATTAGAGGTAAGCGTGTCCATTACCTGTCAGACTCTTCGAGACTGTGGTGTGATACTAAACACGCAAAAGTCAGTATTGGTGCCCACTCAACGCCTAGTGTACCTGGGGTTGATTCTGGATTCCTCAGAGGCAAAGGTATTCCTCCCTGTGGAGAAGTTGCAGACCCTCCGGGCTGCAGTACGGCAGCTGACTTCCAGGAATTGGTCGTCACTCCGTTTTTGCATGCGAGTGTTGGGCCTCATGGTAGCCTCCTTCGAGGCGGTCCCATATGTTCAATACCACACTCGAGTGTTACAGAAGGAAGTTCTGTCCAGATGGAACAGATGCCCTTCATCTCTGGATTATCAAATCCGAGTGAGCCACCTAGTCAGGAGATCCCTGGTATGGTGGCTGACAGCACCGGCTCTAATGGCCGGGAAGTAATTTCTTCCGGTTTACTGGATAGTGATCACGACAGACGCCAGCCTTACAGGTTGGGGGGGAGTCTGGGGTGTCCAGTCGGCGCAAGGTCGCTGGACCCCAGAGGAAGTCCTCCTGCCGATCAATGTCCTGGAGATCCGGGCAATCAAGCTTTGCCTCTTCAAATGGTCTAAGAGGCTGCAAGGGCGTCCAGTCAGGATCCAGTCAGACAATGCCACAGCGGTGGCATATGTCAATCATCAAGGAGGAACCAGAAGCTCAGCTGCAGCATCGGAGGTTGCTCGCATCCTGAAGTGGGCAGAGAAGAGCGTACCGGCACTATCGGCCGTGTACATTCCGGGCGTGGAAAACTGGCAGGCGGACTACCTGAGCCGCCAGATGCTGGACCAGGGAGAATGGTCCTTACACCCGGAAGTGTTCCAACTCCTCTGCCAAAGATGGGGCACACCAGACGTAGATCTTCTGGCTTCCCGACTCAATCGGAAGGTATTGAGATTTGTGGCCCGGTCAAGAGACCCATGGGCAGACGCAACGGACGCGTTGGTAGCATCGTGGGGTCAGTATCGGCTAATCTATGCCTTCCCTCCCTTAAGGCTTCTTCCTCTTCTGCTCCGCAGAGTGGAGGCAGAGGGAATTCCAATGATCCTAATCGCTCCAGATTGGTCTCAGCGTCCTTGGTGCGCCGATCTAGTACGTCTGGTAGCAGACGTCCCCTGGCGCCTACTACTACGGAAGGACCTGCTATCGCAAGGTCCCATACTCCATCCTGCTTTACGGTCACTGGCTTTAACGGCATGGCTATTGAGAACCAGGTACTGAGAGACCGGGGCCTGTCAGATTCAGTAATCTCTACTATGAGAAGTGCTCGGAAACCGTCCTCTAGGAAGGTTTATCACCGCACTTGGAAGGCCCACATCTCCATGTGTGAGGAAATGAAATGGCATCCGCGTACTTATTTGGTTTCCAGAATCCTGCTGGTTTTACAGCATGGGGTGGACCAAAGGCTTGTCCTAAATACGATTTAAGGGACAGATATCTGCCCTGGCTGTCTTTTTTCAGCGACCCCTGGCGGCTCACTCTCTCGTGAGTACATTTGTGCAGGGGGTTCGACATGTGGCCCCTCCGGTCCGTCCCCCGTTACTTCCGTGGGACTTGAACCTGGTTCTCTCAGTGCTTCAGAAGGCACCGTTTGAGAATATTAGAGATATTCCCCTGTTGACACTTTCTCAGAAAGTGGTCTTTTTGGTGGCTGTTGCGTCAGACGAGTCTCTGAGCTGGCAGCCTTGTCCTGCAAGGCTCCCTATTTGATTTTCCACAAGGATAAAAGTCGTTTCGGCTTTTTATCTCAATGAAGACATTGTACTTCTATCCTTGTGTCCTCAGCCGTCGAATCCTAAGGAGTCGGCGTTGCATTCCTTGGACGTTGTCCGAGCTTTGAGAGTATACCTATCTGCTACTTCCCGGTTCCGGAAGTCAGACTCACTGTTTGTTTCGGTGGCTGGTCCCAAGAAGGGCCAAGCAGTCTCATCGGCCACCATCTCTAGGTGGATCCGACAGATAGTAATCCAGGCTTACGCCTTAAAGGGTCAAGCGCCCCCCTTCCCGGTCACGGCGCATTCGACCAGGGCAATAGGTGCCTCTTGGGCTTTCCGACATCAAGCGTCTGTTTCCCGATTATGTAAAGCGGCGACTTGGTCGTCCGCTCACACTTTCACAAAATTCTACAAAATTGATGTAGGTGCATCTTCGGATGCTTCTTTCGGCCGCAAGGTTTTACAAGCGGCTGTTTAGAGTTGCAGCTCCTCCGTTGGAGGAGTGCTGTTTTGTGTTTGGGGTGAAGTTTATTTTTATGCTGTTACCACCCCTCGTTTTTTCTCTGACACTGCTTTGGGACGTCCCACTTTGTCAATAGAGAAGCTGTGTCGGTTCATGGACGAAAGAGTAAATAGGATTTTTTACTTACCGTAAAATCCTTTTCTCTGAGTCCATGGACCGACACAGCATCCACCCCTCCTTTTTAAGTTTGTACTGCTTTTTGACAAACTGATCTGCGAAGATGCAGACTGAGAGGTTATACCCGGAGGGTCCGCCCCCTGGGCGGAACTGTAGAAGGTGTGATGCAACACTTTTTACAAGTTTTTCTGCCTAGTCACTCCTAATTAACGGATAATACCCACTTTGTCAATAGAGAAGCTGTGTCGGTCCATGGACTCGGAGAAAAGGATTTTACGGTGAGTAAAAAATCCTATTTTTTTTTGGGCACTTAAAGTTATAGCTTGTAAACTCCTGTTTGCAGTGATCAATGTTTTTCCACACTGGTCACTGCTAGGACACACTTGTACAATGTCTGCGGTCTCTGACCATCTCCTGTGTTATGACCACAGTCTGACCTTCTCTTGTGTTATGACCACAGTCTGACCTTCTCTTGTGTTATATCTGCAGTCTCTGACCCTCTTGTGTTATATCTGCAGTCTCTGACCCTCTCCTGTACCATGTCTGCAGTCTCTGACCCTCTCCTGTACCATGTCTGCAGTCTCTGACCGTCTCCTGTACCATGTCTGCAGTCTCTGACCGTCTCCTGTACCATGTCTGCAGTCTCTGACCGTCTCCTGTACCATGTCTGCAGTCTCTGACCGTCTCCTGTACCATGTCTGCAGTCTCTGACCGTCTCCTGTACCATGTCTGCAGTCTCTGACCGTCTCCTGTACCATGTCTGCAGTCTCTGACCGTCTCCTGTACCATGTCTGCAGTCTCTGACCGTCTCCTGTACCATGTCTGCAGTCTCTGACCGTCTCCTGTACCATGTCTGCAGTCTCTGACCGTCTCCTGTACCATGTCTGCAGTCTCTGACCGTCTCCTGTACCATGTCTGCAGTCTCTGACCGTCTCCTGTACCATGTCTGCGGTCTCTGACCGTCTCCTGTACCATGTCTGCGGTCTCTGACCGTCTCCTGTACCATGTCTGCGGTCTCTGACCGTCTCCTGTACCATGTCTGCGGTCTCTGACCGTCTCCTGTACCATGTCTGCGGTCTCTGACCGTCTCCTGTACCATGTCTGCAGTCTGACCGTCTCCTGTACCATGTCTGCGGTCTCTGACCGTCTCCTGTACCATGTCTGCGGTCTCTGACCGTCTCCTGTAGTATTTCTGCAATAAAGGGGGCTGGTGTAGGTGGTGAGGGAAGGTGTACCTAGGCATAGTGGATAGTGAAGGTTGGGGGGCACAGACATGTTGGGTGGTGAGGGAAGAGGGCTGTAGGTACAGTGGGGGGTAAGGCAAGGGAGGCTGCAGGCATAGTAGATGATGAGGAAAGGGGTTCCAGGTGCAGTGGGTGGTGATGGAAAGAATGCCTAGGCACAAGTGGTGGTTAATAAAGTGGTGGTTAATAAAGGCAAGGCTGTAGAGAAAATTTTAATGTAGCATACAGGGCAAGGGGCTTCATAATCCAGGGCCCACCAAAATCCTCAGCACCAGGCCTATGATGCTTCTAATCCAGGCCGAACGACCAGGCTGCAAAGGTTGCACTTGCAATCGGGCCCTGGTGTTCCGAAACTTCCACCACTAATATATTTTTTATAATGGCACACAGTAAATAAAAGTGCCATTTATAAAAAAAAAATATTTGATCACAATACACACTGGGATCTGTGATCAAAGAGAGTGTATTGTGCTATTATTTAATGACACTGCACAAAGCCATTCCATTTTTTTTCGTTTTTTTTTTTGGGGGGGGCTGGGCGCGTAGCTGGTCTTGCCTAGGGTGCAAAATAGTCTAGCACCGGCCCTGTGTTCATATGCAATAGAAGGCCTTTTTATATATTTGTTCAATAAATGCAAAAAATTATCTATTGATCATATTAGAAATTCAAAGCTGTTCTGTGTCCTCTTTACACTTTCTGTGTTGTCCTAAGAAGAGTAATTATCCATCCCAGTCCTCGTCTTGGGACTACAGAATGATTAGCCCTTCTTTTGTAGAGATTGGAGACTAATTCCATTCCAGTAAAATTATTCTCCAACTCTACTCTGGTCTGGCTGCACCTGGAGTATGCCGTCCAGTTCTGGGCACCAGTCCTCAGGAAGTATGTGCTGTAACTGGAGAGGTTCCAGAGAAGGGCAACAAAGCTAATAAAGGGACTGGAGGATTTCTGCTATGGGGAAAGACTGCAAGCATTGAACTTATTCTCTCTGCAGAAGAGACCCTACTGGTGACAACACAATAGGGATAATACTTTTCCACGCAAGGGAATTTAACCACTTCAGCCCGGACCATTTGGCTGTGTAAAGACCAGGCCACTTTTTGCGATTCGGCACTGCGTCGCTTTAACTGACAATTGCGCGGTCGTGCGACGTGGCTCCCAAACAAAATTGACATCCTTTTTTTTTCCCCCACAAATAGAGCTTTCTTTTGGTGGTATTTGATCACCTCTGCGGTTTTTATTTTTTGCGAAATAAACAAAAAGAGCGACAATTTTGAAAAAACAAAACAATATTTTTTACTTTTTTGCTATAATAAATATCCCCAAAAAATATATAAAAAAACTTGTTTTTTTCCTCCCGTTTAGGCCGATACGTATTCTTCTACATATTTTTGGTAAAAAAAATCGCAATAAGCGTTTGGTTTGCGCAAAAGTTATAGCGTCTACAAAATAGGGGATAGTTTTATGGCTTTTTTATTAATAATTTTTTTTTTTTTCTTACTAGTAATGGCGGCGATCAGCAATTTTTATCGTGACTGCGACATTATAGCAGACACATCGGACACTTTTGACACCATTTTGGGACCATTGCCATTTTTACAGTGATCAGTGCTATAAAAATGCACTGATTACTGTAAAAATGACACTGGCAGTGAAGGGGTTAACCTGTAGGGGGCGCTGAAGGGGTTAAGTGTTACCTAAGGAGTGCTTCTTACTATTAGGGGGCGTGGCTTGGCGTGACACGTCACTGATCGCTGTTCCCGAAGAGAAGGAACAGACGATCACTGACAGTGTCACTAGGAAGAACAGGGAGATATTTGTTTACACTTGCCTCTCCTCGTTCTTCAGCTCTGTGACCCGATCGCGGGACACCGGCGGCAATCGGGTCCCGTGGGCGCGGTCACGGACCTCCCAACCGGGTCGCGAGCGTGCCACCCACGGCTCGCATCTTAAAGGGGATGTACCTGTACGCCCTTATGCCCAGCCGTGCCATTCTGTTGACGTATATCATCGTGCAGTGGTCGTCAAGTGGTTAAAAAGACACGCGGCCATTCACTAAAATTAGCAGAAAAGAGATTTAACCTTAAACTGCGTAGAGGTTTCTTTACTATCAGAGCGGTTAGGATGTGGAATTGTCTTCTACAAGCAGTGGTTTCAGCAGGGAGCATTGATGATTTAAAAAAACTATTAAATGGGCACCTTAACAACCACAACATACAGGGCTATACAATGTAATATTGACATTAGCACACACACACACACAGTGTGAACTTGTCTTTTTTCAACCTCACCAACTATGTAACTATGAGTAGGTCGATCTGAATAGTTTGTCAAGGGAAAAATAGGGCAGGGCTGACAATGCTT
This sequence comes from Rana muscosa, assembly GCA_029206835.1. Lineage (NCBI taxonomy): Eukaryota > Metazoa > Chordata > Amphibia > Anura > Ranidae > Rana > Rana muscosa. The sequence goes on along the minus strand of CM055125.1, from coordinate 265,344,445 downwards.
GCTCTACAAAAATGCTGTGTTGTGAGCCCACAATATGACATTGGAGCTGAGTGCAATTTTTGGCAAAGCAGCAGGTAGTTTTTCTTTTCTTTTACTATGATTTTTTTTTAACTAGATAAAATCTGCATACGTTGCAGAGATGTACTGCGTATATGTGTGTGGTGTTGTTTGTTTTTATTATTTTTTTTTCTTCACTGATCGCGGTGATACGCACATATGTGGTTTAAACACCGTTTTCATATGCGGGCGCTGCTTGCGTATGCATTTGCTTCTGCACGTGAGCTCGGCGGGACGTTTAAAAAAAATAGTTTTTCTTATTTATTTTACCTTTTTATTTTTACACTGTTCTTTTAAAAATAATAATTGTATCACTTTTATTCCTATTCTAAGGAATGTAAACATCCCTTGTAATAGAAAAAAAGCATGACAGGACCTCTTAAATATGAGATCTGGGGACCCGATCGCCTCCGCTACCGACGGCTCCGGTAAGCGGCGGAGGGCACCAAGAGGGTGGCGGGAGGGAGGGGCCCCTCTCCCACCAACGATTAAAAGTGATCTCGAGGTGAATCTGCCACAGAGACCACTTTTTTATCTGAAACTGGACCGCTCACTGAAGAAGAGGATCCCGGGGTTATGGTAGCTAGCTGCTGCCATAACGATATCCCTTTTCAAAGTGCTGACGTATATCGGCGTGAGACGGTCCGGAAGTGATTAAAAGAAGCCCCCACTTTACAGCAGGGGTAGGCAACCTGGGGCCCGCCAGCTGTTGTGGAGCTACATTTCCCATGAGGCATTGCAAGGCTGGCAATTACAATTACTCCCAGAGCCATGATGTGACTTGTAGTTCTGCAACAGCTGGAGGGCCCCAGGTGGCCTACCCCTACTTTAGAAGATGAATTGTTTCATGGTGCAGAAGTCCTTCTATTAGCAGCTCAGCCTCTCCTGTTCCCTTTTACTGCCATTGAATAGGTAACCTTCCAATCTTTAATGTAAATGCAGAGCGTAAGCTCTGGGGGGGTGTTGGGGTAGGAAAGAGGACAGGGATGCTGAGAGAAAGATCTGGACAACTGCAGGCCTCTTTCTGTGAACGATGAGAAATCATTACGGTATTGGTGGCTTTAAAAGAGAAGTATGGCCAAAGCCATTTTGGCTATACTTCTCCAATGGATCACAGGCGTGCATTTTCTTTCTGCACTCCTGTGACCGATTTTCAGCGAACAGTGGTCTAAAGCCCGCTGTCGGCTGGTGTCACTTAGCTGGTCCAGGCTTGGTAAAGATCCCGACTTGACAGTCAGGATCCATTCTGATGCCTGGACCAGCAGTTGGCTCAGCATCTCAGCAAGCCGCTGGGAGACTGAGCCAGCCCCCTGCACAGCTCAGCACGCCAGTGAGAGCTGGAGGGACAGAGCAGAGAGCCGATAACTGTGATGATCACCGGCTCTCTGCTCACTGAAGACTGAGAACCGAGTGATCAGCTGTGTTTAATCTCTGTTCTCAGTCTTAGAAGCGGTGGGGGACAGATGCAGCTGGGATTGATGTTGCATTCACCTAGGTGAGTATAATTTTAAATTTTTTTTTGTTAATTCCATACTTTTAAATCTCAGTGCATACTTAAAAAAATTTTTTTTACTGCTTGTTAAGAATATGTAATTTCTTGAATGTCTACAGCCTGGCCACAGATTCACACTAACGCTAACCCTCCGTAATGGAACCCTAACCCCTTTTTTGCATATTCTCCTTTCATGGAATGTTCTTTTGGCAAAAACAAACTACATATGTTCTCTTCCATGCCTCTGAAATCTGTCAAGTCAGTCTTGTGATCCAGTCTCTCTCACAAACAGCACAGCTATATCCTTGATGTCTACTGCAGCAGCTCTGCTTGATTAATAAACTGTGCAAAAAAAAACTGATTGGACAGCTAAGCAGCAGCAGCCACATGCTTTATGTTCCTCTGCCTGCTCACTCTGCTCTGTAGTTCTGTCGCCATGTTTCCTGACATGCACTGTAACAGGGCTTGATTTGCTTGTAGTGCTGCTACACACAGGATTACAGAATAATATCATGACAAATTCGGGTACTTTTCACTTTAAGGGTCCATTTTTTAGGTTAGACCGTTTAATACATTTATTTTTTACCTGAGAATTGATTTTAAGAGTGAAGGTGTAGGGGAGGTTGTAAAGGATAACATTTTTATTTTTTTAAAGTAACAAACATGTTATATTTACCCGCTCTCTGTCCAGTGGTTTTGCTCAGAGCAGCCCTGATCGTCCACTTATCGTCCACTTCTTGGGTCCCCAACTGGCGTACCTGGCTTACTGGTGCATGCTCACTCCCGAGCTGGCTTTGTGTCCATAAGAGACAAAACGTGACTCAGCCCTTCTCATTGGCTGGGATTGGCAGCAATCAGGAGCCAATGGCTCCCTCTGCTGTGTCTGAGCTAATAAGGAGAGAGAACCTCTGCTCTCAGGCACATCACTGGAATGAGATCGGGCTCAGGTAAGGCGTTTAGGGGGGGGGGGGACTGTGATGCAGCTGCTTGCAGAAGGTTCTTTACCTTAATGCAGAGAATGCATTAAGGTAAAAAACCTTCACCCTTTAGAACTACTTCAAGTGTGAATATATTTGTTATGCCGCGTACACACGACCGTTTTTAAGGACAAGAAAAATTAAATTTTTTAAAATGGTCATTAAAAATGATCGTGTGTGGGCTTTCCAGCAGTTTTCCCGATGACAAAAACGCAGAGAATCACGACGAGAAAAATTGGAACATGCTCTAGTTTTTCACGTCGTTTTTTTCCATCGTCGTGAAAAAAAAATGTGCATGCTCAGAATCAAGTATAAGATGGGAGCGCTCGTTCTGGTAAAACTAGCGTTCGTAATGGAGATAGCACATTTGTCACGCTGTAACGGACTGAAAAGCACGAGGCTGAAAAACGCGAATCGTCGCTCAACAAAATTTACTAACATGAGGGGTGACGCCATCCGAATGGAACTTCCCCTTTTATAGTGCCGTTGTACGTGTTGTACGTCACCGCGCTTTACTAGAACATTTTTTTCCACGATAGTGTGTAGGCAAGGCAGGCTTGAGAGGAAACTCGAAGAATCACGTCGAGAAAAATTCAGTTTTTCTCATCGTCCATGGACTGACACAGCTCTCATACTGTTTACGTGTGGGTATATGTCCCTGATTGCAGGAGAAGACCTAGGCAGAATGTTAGAAACATTCTAGAACAAAACCAGAGCTGAACAGCCCCGCCCAGGGGGCAGTCCCTCCGGACATAACCCTCCTACCTGCAGCTAGCAGCCTCAGTTTTTTTCTGCCTAGCAGGAGGAGAAGACGTGGCTCTCTCAGGAGCCAGTCTCCTGGAAGATTTTACTTTTAACTTTTATTCCTTTGGGAATTTTAATATTTTATTTTTGAGACCTTCAATAAACTGTCGGCTGGGCAACAGGTTGGGTACACTGGTATCCTCGTCTTCCCTGTCCGACCATCGAGCGTGCTGATCCTCGCCTTGTGTGCGTGAGACTCAGTTCACGACATACCCCATGACTCCAGGGGTGGCCGGGTTGCTTTTAGCTCCCGCGGTCCTCTCAAGATTGAACAGTACCTGTCCGTATCTTTCGCGGTGGACCGGGCCGACAGCTACACAGTACTGCTCTGTGATAGGTCTGTCTGAAACAAACCAGTTGGTCCCTCTGGGACGGGTAAGTAGTCTCTCCTGCTACAGGTGAGTACATGCTGACTGTGTTTCTTTATATGGGGGGTTTCTCCCTGTCTCCCCCCCCCCCCGTTATGCTGCTCTCTACACCCTCTACTGGTGCTGTGCTGTGTGGGGGTGCTTGGGGGGTCACTCTGGCCTGGCTGGGGGCGCTCATGTCGGTTTTAATGGCCCTGGGAGAGGAGCAGTGTTCTGGTGTGTGAGTGTTGTGCATTTACTGTGTGCACCATTAGCGCTGTGAGGTGATTTGAAAACCGTGCTTGGCGGCCATCTTGCTGTGGATCGATGGCGCAGTAATGTATGTGGCCGGCGGACATTTTCTTGAAGCCGTTACGTTTTTGCTTTCGGCTGCTGCGGCGCGAATCTCACAATCTCCTCGCAGTCTCCTCAGTCTCCTCACTCTCCTCAGGCTTCACCTGCGCGGCAGCGCGGTTTTTATACAGCGGAATGAGCGGTCCTTACAAGGGTTGGTGAGTACTCTGGGTATCCCCTCCTCAGCTTCAGCATAGCTAGTGGGTGGACTGTGTTACTCACTATAATAGTGTTTAAGAGTCTCAGAGGGTGGCAGTATGGAGTCTCGTTCACCTGCTTCTCCACACTTGTCTGAGGCAACTGGCAGTGCTCCTGCACCTGCAGTCCCTAGCGACTAGTTGTCGGTAGTCCTGGAATGATCCTTGTCAGGATGGAAGGGGTGTGCGAGCGCAAGGGAGCTGTAAAGCGCCCCCTCCCCACACATCCTCCTGTAGGGAAGTGCTCTGTCTCAGATATGGGCCTAGCTATTGCTGGTCAGGACCCTAGCTCTGAGGATTTTCATGTTTTTGAACAGGATATTCCCTGTGAGGAAGACCCCAGTTCTGAAAAACTGACAGGGTGCTTGTAAGTGAACTCATTGATGCTGTGAGGAACACTCTCAAGCTGAATGTTGAGGCTGAGGAACCTCAGGTGGAAGCTGTCTCCTTTGGTTCCTTTAAAGCCGTTTATTCAAAAAAGGTTTTTCCATATGTGCCTTTTTTTTATACATTCATTGACTAAGTCTGGGATAAGCCGCAGAAGACTTTGACGGTCCCGCGGTGTCTAGCCATGAGCTACCCCTTTAAGGAGGACCTGGTTAAGAAGTGGGCTCTTCCCCCCCAGTGGTCGACCCCCCCCCCCCAGTCGCCCATTTGAATAGGGCTACCACGCTCCCAATGGAAGGGACTCCTGCATTTAAGGATCGCACTGACAGGAGGTCAGAAGTGGTGAGTAGAACTATGTTTATCTTATTGGGGTCTGCAGGATGGGCAAAGATTTTGCACCAGACAGTGCAGGAGCATAATCTCCCTCCTGAGACCATTACCCTGGCTCACCAACTGGTGCAGGGTTTAGTCTCTGTGTGCGATGCCACTTTGGATGCGGCCCCTTTAATTTCTGGGGCCTCTATCTGCTGTGGTGCTGCGTCGCCTTATCTGGCTGAAATGCTGGTCGGCCAACCTAGCTTCCAAATAGCTCCTGGCTGACTTGCCCTTTAAGAGCTGGTAGACTGTTTGGGGCCGCCCCGGATGCCATTATTATGGATGTCACAAGGGGTAAGAGCACCTTCCTTCCTCAGTCTGTTACGGAAAAAGAAGCCCCACTGTAGTCCGGGCCCTTCCTTTCCGGCAAAGAAGAATTAGTTTTTTCCGTCAGTCAGAATCCACGGGTAAGCCCTCCCAGACTGGAAAAAGTGCGGCTGGGGGACATAAGCGTCCCTGGGTGCGTAAGCCTACCAAGCAAGCTCCCAAGCCCGCCGCCGCCGCATGAAGTCTTGCGCCTGCCTGACTCTGGGGTGGGGGGACGTCCTTGCAGGTTCACGGTTCAGTGGACCTCCCGGATTTCCGACTGGTGGGTGTGCGAGGTGGTCACCTCAGGATACAGGATAGAATTCCGTTCCTGGCCCCCAGACAGATTCTTTCCCTCAATTCTCCCTCTCCTTCCTGCCCGTTGGGCGGCCCTCTTAAGGGCCGTACAGGATTGATCATGTCCGGAGTGATTGTGCCGGTTCCGTCACAGGAGAGGTTTTTCAGGGTTTCTACTCGAATCTGTTTGTAGTCCCAAAAAGTGGACGGGGGTTTGTCCAATCCTGGGCCTCAAGGCCTGAATGCCTTTGTGATGGTGCAAAAGTTCCGCATGGAATCCATTTGCACGGTGTTCGCTACACTCCATCAAGGATATTTTCTTGCATCCTTGGACATCAAGGACGCCTACTTGCATGTTCCGATCTGAGCACGTCGCCAGTAGTTTCTGCGCTTTACGATCAGCGAAGTCTACTATCAATTGTGGCTCTTCCCTTCGGCCTAGCCTCGGCACCAAAGGTTTTTTACCAAGGTGCTTGCTCCGGTTCTAGCTTTGCTGAGACAGCGAGGCATTGCTATCATGGGCTATCTGGACAATCTTCTTCTAAGAGCAGACAATGGCTCAGAATTAGAAGAAGTGTGACTATTGTCAGTCAGACCCTTAGGGTTTTCGGGTGGCTCCCGAACATTCAGAAGTCGGTCCTGGTCCCGGCTCAGCATTCAGAGTATCTCGGTCTGATCCTGGACTCCATGGAGGCGTAGGTATTCCTAACCCTGGAGAAGTTACTGACTTTTCAGTCTGTAGTGCGGATCCTGGCGTCTCGGAAATGGTCGTCAACCCGTTTTTTGCATGAGAGTCCTGGGACTCATGAGGGCCTCGTTCGAGGCTGTTCCGTATGCCCAATCACACACACGGGCATTACAGTAAGAGATCCTGTCCACTTGGGACAAATCCCTGTTGTCCTTGGATCTTCAGATCCAGATGAGTCACCCACTCAGGGCGTCCCTGGCGTTGTGGTTGGGGTCCCCGGCTCTTCGGTCCGAGAAGTCGTTCCTCCCCATCCAGTGGACGGTGTTCATGACGGACGCCAGCCTGACGGGCTGGGGTGGAGTCTGGGGACTCCTGTCAGCCCCAGGGCTTTGGACTCCGGACAAAGCCTGTTTACCGATCAATGTTCTGGAAATACGGGCAATCAGACTATGCCTCCCCACGTGGTCTCTATCGGCCGTCTACATTGAAGCGTAGACAATTGGCAGGTGGACTATCGGAGTCGCCAGACGCTGGACCAGGAAGAGTGGTCCTTACACCTGGAGGTCTTTCAAACTCTGTGCCGGCGGTGGGGCATGCCGGATGTGGACCTGAGGGCCTCTCGACTCAATCGTAAGGCGTCAAGGTTTGTGGCCAGGTCCAGGGATCCTTGGGCGGATGCCTCAGATCCGTTGGTGGCCCCATGGGGTCATTATCACCTGATATCTGTTCTCCTCCGCTGCAGCTTCTTCCTTGCCTGCTGCGCAGGGTTGTGGCCGAGGGGAGTCCGGTGATCCTCTTTGCGCCAAGTGGGTCTCGGCGTCATTGGTACGCTGATCTGGTACGTCTCATCGCGGACGTTCCTTGGCGGTTGCCAATAAGGGAGGACCTTCTGTTTCAAGGTCCTATTTTTCATCCTGTTTTACAGTCTCTGGCTTAACTGCATAGCTATTGAAAGCCAGGTGCTGAGAGTCCGAGGTCTCTCGGATTCGGTCATTTTGACCATGTTCACGGCACGGAAGTCTTCCGCTTGAAAGATAAATCACTGTACCTGGGAAGCTTATATCGCTATGTGCGAAGAGCTGGACTAGCGTCCACGGACGTATTCTGTCCCCAGTATCTTGCGGTCCTTGCAGCATGGTGTGACCCAAATGCTTGCTTTGAGTACCATTAGGGGTCAGTTTTCAGCCTTGGCCGTCTTCCTTCAGCAACCGCTAGCGGGCCTTTTCTTTGGTAGCACCTTTGTGCAGGGCGTCCGCCATGTGCTCCCTCCTGTTAAACCTCCTCTCCCTCCTCGGGATTTGAATTTGGTGCTCTCGGTTGTCCGGGAACCTCACTTTGAAAATATCAGAGATATTCCCCTCTTGACCTTGTCTCAGGAGGTAGCTTCTTAGTGGCCATTACTTCTGTCAGACGGGTGTCTGAGTTGTCGGCCTTGTCCTGCAAGTCGCCCTATTTGGTCATCCATAAGGATAAGGCGGTGTTGCGTCCGCGACCTTCCTTTTGCAAAAGGTGGTCTCGGCTTTTCACCTACATGTGGACATTGTCCTCCCGTCCTTGTGTCCTCACACATCGCATTCCAGAGGGTTTGCGCTTCACACATTTTATGTGCTATGTGATGACTCACTAGTTGTCTGTCTCTGGTCCGAAACAGGGCCAAGCGGTGTCGTCTGACACCTTTTCTAGATGGATCAGACAGACTGTTATACAGGCCTATGCCATTAAGGGGGTGGCCCCTCCCTTTCCGGTTACGGCGCATGCCACCAGGGCAATTGGTGCTTCCTGGGATTTCTGACATCAAGCGTCGGTTGCACAAGTGTGCAAGGTGGCGGCCTGGTCTTCCATTCATGCCTTTTCAAAATTCTATAAGGTTGATGTGGCTGCATCTTCGGATGCTTCCTTCGGCCACAAAGTGTTGCAGGCCGCTGCTTAATGTTGCAACTCCTCCGTTGAGGAGCTCTGCTGGTTTGGAGTGAAGTTTTGGTTGTTCCTTTACTATTTGCTCCCACCCTTTTTCTTATACTGCTTTGGAACATCCCACACGTAAACCGTATGAGAGCTGTGTCAGTCCATGGACGATAAGAGAGAATAGGATTTTTGTACTCACCGTAAAATCCAGTTTTTTGATGTCCATGGACTGACACAGCACTCACCCTTCTTTTAAGGTTTGTACTGCTTTGTTACGAACTGAGGCTGCTAGCTGCAGTTAGGAGGGTTATGTCCGGAGGGACCGCCCCCCCCTGGGCGGGGCTGTTCAGCTCTGGTTTTGTTCTAGAATGTTTCTAACATTCTGCCTAGGTCTTCTCCTGCAAGCAGGGACATATACCCACACGTAAACAGTATGAGAGCTGTGTCAGTCCATGGACGACAGAGAAACGGATTTTACGGTGAGTACAAAAATCCTATTTTTTCAATGACATTAACGGTCGTGTGTACGCGGCATTAGGATAGGTGATGCACATATGCATATATATATATACAGTGGGGAGAACAAGTATTTGATACACTGCCGATTTTTGCAGGTTTTTCTATTTACAAAGCATGTAGAGGTCTGTCCATTTTTTACATCATAGGTACTCTTCAACTGTGAGAGATGGAATCTAAAACAAAAATCCAGAAAATCACATTGTATGGTTTTTAAATAATTAATTTGCATTTTATTGCATGACATAAGTATTTGATCACCTACCAACCAGTAAGAATTCGGGCTCTTACAGACCTGTTATTTTCTTTAAGAAGCCCTCCTGTTCTCCACTCATTACCTGTATTAACTGCACCTGTTTAAACTTGTTACCTGTATAAAAGACACCTGTCCACACACTCAATCAAACAGACTCCAACCGCTCCACAATGGCCAAGACCAGAGAGCTGTGTAAGGACATAAGGGATAAAATTGTAGACCTGCACAAGGCTGGGATGGGCTACAGGACAATAGGCAAGAAGCTTGGTGAGAAGGCAACAACTGTTGCCGCAATTATTAGAAAATGGAAGAAGTTCAAGCTGACGGTCAATCTCCCTCGGTCTGGGGCTCCATGCAAGATCTCACTTCGTGGGGCATCAATGATCATGAGGAAGGTGAGGGATCAGCCCAGAACTACACGGCAGGACCTGGTCCATGACCCGAAGTCAGCTGGGACCACAGTCTCAAAGAAAACCATCTGGATGATCCAGAGGAGGAATGGGAGAAGATCATGTGGTCTGATGAGACAAAAATAGAGCTTTTTGGTCTAAACTCCACTCGCTCCCAAGTTTGGAGGAAGAAGGGTGAGTACAACCTTAAGAACACCATCCCAACCGTGGAGCATGGAGGTGGAAACATCATTCTTTGGGGATGCTTTTCTGCGAAGGGGACAGGACGACTGCATCGTATTGAGGAGAGAATGGATGGGGCCATGTATCGCAAGATCTTGGCCAACAACCTCCTTCCCTCAGTAAGAGTATTGAAGATGGGTCATGGCTGGATCTTCCAGCATGACAACGACCCGAAACACACAGCCAGGGCAACTAAAGAGTGGCTCCGTAAGAAGCATCTCAAGGTCCTGGAGTGGCATAGCCAGTCTCCAGACCTGAACCCAATAGAAAATCTTTGGAGGGAGCTGAAATTTCTGTATTGCCCAGCGACAGCCCTGAAACCTGAAGGATCTGGAGAAGCTCTGTATGGAGGAATGGGCCCAAATCCCTGCTGCAGTGTGTGAAAACCTGGTCAAGAACTACAGGAAACGTATGATCTCTGTAATTGCAAACAAAGGTTTCTGTACCAAATATTAAGTTCTGCTTTTCTGATGTATCAAATACTTACGTCATGCAATTAAATGCACTGAATTACTTAAAAATTATTCAATGTGATTTTCTGTTTTTTTGTTTTAGATTCTGTCTCTCACAGTTAAAGAGTACCTATGATATAAAATTACAGACCTCTACATGCTTTGTAAGTAGGAAAACTTGCAAAATCTGCAGTGTATCTAATACTTTGTTCTCCCCACTGTGTGTGTGTGTGTGTGTGTGTGTGTGTGTGTGTGTACACATATATTCCTTCTTGTTTTTTTTAAATACCGCAGTTAAAGCGTAAGTGTACGGCCTTAAAAAATAAGCCCCCTGAAGCCTTTTGCCATAATGTATATGTATGCAAGCATATTTGCACATTATGGCATACTTGCCTACTAAGTGATCTCCTCTAGCGCTGCATTGCCTTCATCACTGGGTCTTCCATCTTCACCTTGACTTTTTGCAAGATTGCTTAGCCCTGTCCCAGCACAGAATTGTGCCAAGACTGCATTGCAAGTGCTGCTTGGTGTACATTTGAGGGGGAAAAAAATAGAGCAGCATTTCAGAGAAGAGGCCTACAAATAAAATCAATAAAAAAAAGGAGGGAGTTCACCCACTTTAAATACACATTTTCATACGGTGCTGAATACCTTGTGCTTGGAGCTGTCTAGAAAAACAAATGCACCTTTATACAGTGTGTGTGTGTGTGTGTGTGTGTGTGTGTGTGTGTGTGTGTGTGTGTGTGTGTGCTTGGTACGTTCACTCGAGCCAGGGTAAAAAATGGTATGACATCTTTGGAAGGTACAGTTCGAATGGGGAGGATCTCTTATGACTTGCCGTACTCGTGAGAGAACTGTCCATATGGGCTATCCTCAGTCCATGTTCCACCTGATCGTCATCTCTCTGCGACATCTTACTGTCTCTTTTCCTTAGACCCACGTCCTAGGAGGTTCAAGTGTGGCTTACCGCAGCCGTGTCCCGAGAAACATTTCGCCTTCCGAATGGTGAGCGGAGCAGCAAACGTCATTGGGCCCAAGATCTGCTTTGACGATAAAATGTGAGTGCTGGAATATGTATTCAACTCTGTTGAAGCCTCTACTAAAATAAATACTGATCAGGAGCTGGTCAGAACAGTCCTTGCCTGTCACTGTCAAGATTTTCATCTAGTACGGAGGTTGTCATTAACTGCTTCGACAGTGCTAGTTTTACAACAGAGTATGACACACCAACGCACCATTTTAAGCTGTGACCCTTAACGGGCATCCTGGTGTTCTTTTTTACAATGGATTCTTCTACCTTTGCACTAGCATGTGTTGTAGGTAAAAACCTGTTCACGCTTTTGTGTTTTAAAATGTGCATTTTTACAATCCGAATTAATGTGGATTGATGTGTCCAAAGCACAATGGACGTCCTTATGGGCCATGAGGGAAATTAGTGCAGTCTCATGGAAAGACGCAAGCGAGAGCTGCTTCATTAAAATGGTCTATTTGGTGCAGTTTAGGGTGATCCTAATATGGATTCCAGTGTGGAAAATAGGTTTAACAGCTGTTGCATGTATAGCAACAATGCATTTTTACTCCGCTGCCTCTTTATGTTGTGCATGTGTGCTGTGACCCCTATTCTTTCCCATGGGTGAGACATCCATTCCAGCCATTCTGTGAAATATGGCTGATCACCAGGAACGAAAGGACGGACACATGTGCAATTAAGAGCCATTGTGGCCGTTTACAGGAGACGGGCTATAGGGGTTATTTACGAAAGGCAAATCCACTTTGCACTACAAGTGCAAACTAAAAGTGCTCTTGAAATTGCACTGAAAGTGCACTTGGAAGTGCAGTCACTGTAAATTTGAGGGGTAGATCTGAAATGAGGGGAAGCTCTGCTGATTTTATTATCCAATTATGTGCATGCTAAAATGCTGTTTTATTTTCCTTGCTTGTCCCCCTCGGATCTACAGCGACTGCACTTCCAAGTGCACTTTCAGTGCAATTTCAAGTGCACTTTGCACTTGTAGTGCAAAGTGGATTTGCCTTTAGTAAATGACCCCCTATGTGTTGAGACAGGGAGATGTAGTAAAGATGGCTGGAATAGGGAGAAAGGATATTATTATTTTTTTTTTATTTATTTTTTTTAAATAGACAACTGACGATAAGCTATAAATGAGAGGAATATAAGCCTTCACCTTAATTATGAGTGTGGGCAGTGTGGTGTGCAGGACCAGGTAGTTTGGTGGGGAGTGAATGGTAGAAGCAGTCCGGTAGCAAGCATTGGGAATAAAGAAGCAAGAGAATAAAAGTAGAGGAGAGGTAGTTGGTGGACAGAAAGGAGGTATAGAGATCCATTTGAAATGGACTGAGATTCCAAGCCAGGGGGGGAAAAACGAAAGATAGGCTTGGAACCACATTCCATTTTACAAACAATGGGGGGGGAGGTAAGCCTGGAGTTGGGCTTTAAAAGGGAAGTTCACCTTAAATTTATTTTATTTTTTAAAATAATGCAGATATTTTGTCAGGTTAAAAAATGTGCTTTACTTTTTCTTTCTGGAACCTGCAGAGCTTTCCACCCACTATCAACGAACCATGGGTGCAATGTCTGGCTCCTGAAGAATCTCAGTATAGCTGTCAGCCTGTACCTCTCATATGGGCAGACAGTTACTGGTGAGCAGAAAGATCAATGAACTACAAGAGTGATCAACAACCCCCTTGCAGTTAAGAAATGCAAGCCGTCTGCCACAATGGCAAACAGTAGTTGTAGTTTTTTATCATTCACAGAACTCTGTGAATGAAAAAAAATAAACAGCATTTTATCATGCATATGATTGGATAATAAAAGACCACATAGACTAGTTCTTGCTGGAAAAAAACAATTTAAGCAACAGATAGCATGGATTCATGAAAGACAGAAGTTTTCAGACAAACCTGATTTCTTTTTATGAAGAGGTAAGTAAAATCTTGGACAGAGGCATGGCTGTGGACGTGGTATACTTGGATTTTGCAAAAGCGTTCAATACAGTTCCCCACACACGGCTAATGTGTAAGGTAAAGGCTACAGGCTTGGAAATATTAGTTTGTAAATGGATAGAAAACTGGCTAAAAGACAGAATTCAGAGAGTAGTGGTTAATGATTCTTACTCTGAAAGGTCTAAGATTATCAGTGGTGCACCACAAGGTTCAGTGCTGGGACCCTTACTTTTTAATATCTTTATAAATGATATTGGGTCTGTGATCAAAAAGACAAAGGCATAATGAGCTAGTATGCATAGCATACTAGCTCATTATGTAATACTCACCTGGGATCGAAGCCCCCGCTGCGGTGCCCGATACAGCACCGGCCGGCGACATGTCGTCCTGGAGTTACTTCCGGGTATCTCCAGTCACGGCATGATCGCCGTTACTAAAGTGCGCCTGCGCCGTAGACATCGGCGCAAGTCTCTATTGTAAATATCTCCTAAACCGTGTAGGTTTACGAGATATTTCTAGCACCTACAGGTAAGCCTTAATCTAGTACAACCACTTTAAAACCGCATTAGTTCTAGGTACATTTGCACACAGTTTTTGAAAGAATTTGGCAGGTAGGTTGTTCCAAACATCTTGAACTAACCACAGATCTTCTGTGGATGTCGGCTGCCTCTGTTCTTTCTGTCTCCATGTAATCCCACACAGACTCCATGATGTTGAGATCAGGGCTCTGTGGGAGCCAAACCATCACTTCCCGGACTCCTTGTTCTTTACACTGAAGATAGTTAGTTATTAATGACATTGGCTGTATGTTTGGGGTTATTGCTCTGCTGCAGAATAAATCCAATCACAACGCTGATAGTATGGCATGGATAAGTATCTGTATTTTTTAGTATTGAGAACACCATTGATTCTGACAATCTCTAACTCTTTTTGCAGAAATGCAGCCCTAAAATTGCAAGGAACCTCCACCATGCTTCACTGTTACCTGCAGACACTCATTATTGTACCATTCTCCAGCCCTTCACCAACAAGCTGCCTCCTGCTACAGCCAAATATTTAATATTTTCATTCATCAGTCCAGAGCACCTGCTGCCATTAGTCTTCACCCCAGTTCCTATGTTTTCATGCATAGTTGAGTTGCTTAGCCTTGTTTCCATGTCCTATGTCCAAGATATGTCAGCTCAAGTCTTGGCCATTGGAGGGCAGGCAGGCTGTTCTCCCAGCACAACCAGAAAAGTGACCATCCTGGGATGAATGTTCTCTCATGCCTATCGTGGTCAGTTTGCAGTAAGAAAGCAGGGGCACTGGCAGGAATACCGGTATATCAAACAAAGGAATAAATACAAAGAAAACAGGATATGAAGTACATGGTATAACAGACACATTATAAATATGAAATGTTGGGATAACCCATTCTTTAGGATTAAAATCTGTGCTAATAGTTGTAAATAAATGTGCTTCTTTATGCTCAGTCCAGATCTTTGTTGTCTCATTACAGGTTGATGAGCAGTGTCCAAAACAACGTTGGCCGAGGCCTGAACATTGCACTTGTTAATGGTCAGTCACCTACCTAAGAATGGATGTTGTACAATGTTATTACCATTGTAAATAAACTGCATAGCAAAGAAAACCTGTGGCAAGAAAATGTTGTTTATGGCATGTGAGTCTTTGGGGTTAGGGGGCAGAGAGGAGCTTTCCTGTATATTTATTGGCGCACTTTTTTTTTCCAACTATAAGAAATGTTGGTCATATGGTATAATGAGTTTATAGTTCTATAGTCGCAATATTCAAAGATGGGCAAGGACTAGTAAAGTAAGAAAAGGCGATACTAACAGAGAGCCTTCTCTTTACGTCTAAGTGACGGGTTGTGTTCCTATAGACCCCAGTGATAGAAATCCAGTCCTCTCCAGTAAACACTACCCCATCTAGAGCCAGAGATTTACACTGTGCTGTGTGTGTGTGTGTATATTTATATATTATGGGGTGCACTAAATGTAAATTTTGGTGCCGATACCGAAAATGAAGAATACACTAGGCCGAAAACCCGATACCGAAAATGACTGTTTTTAAAAAAAATCTTTTTATATGTTTTAAATAACATGTATACATTTTTATATAACACATTGCTAATAGTATTCGCAAAATTTCCATGCAGTGCACCTCTAGCAGATATGATGCAGGAGATGGTCAGAGACTGGGGACATGGTACAGGAGATGGTCAAGAGACTGGGGACATGGTACAGGAGATGGTCAATAGACTGCGGACACGGTACAGGAGATGGTCAAGAGACTGCGGACATGGTACAGGAGATGGTCAAGAGACTGCAGACATGGCACAGGAGATGGTCCGAGACTGCAGACATGGCACAGGAGATGGTCCGAGACTGCAGACATGGCACAGGAGATGGTCCGAGACTGCAGACATGGCACAGGAGATGGTCCGAGACTGCAGACATGGCACAGGAGATGGTCAAGAGACTGCAGACATGGCACAGGAGATGGTCAAGAGACTGCAGACATGGCACAGGAGATGGTCAAGAGACTGCAGACATGGCACAGGAGATGGTCAAGAGACTGCAGACATGGCACAGGAGATGGTCAAGAGACTGCAGACATGGCACAGGAGATGGTCAAGAGACTGCAGACATGGCACAGGAGATGGTCAAGAGACTGCAGACATGGCACAGGAGATGGTCAAGAGACTGCAGACATGGCACAGGAGATGGTCAAGAGACTGCAGACATGGCACAGGAGATGGTCAAGAGGCTGCAGACATGGCACAGCAGATCAATGCAGCCTCACCAGTGCCCATCATATGCAGCCTGCCTGTGCCCCAGCAGCCTGCCTGTGCCCGGATCAATGGCGATCTCCATGTGTCACGGAGCTGTATTTGAATTGTCTGGGTTGCAGTAACAATAGCCCACCTCCTGTAATCACGTCACACTGATTCAATGTCCCACCATTGGATCAGTGTGCCGTCTGTCACAAGAGGCGGGACATTGTTACTGCGGTCTGTGCAGTTAAAGGGGTTCTAAAGGTTTGTTTTTTATTTTCTAAATAGGTTACTTTAAGCTAGTGCATTGTTGATTCACTTACCTTTTCCTTTGATTTACCTTCTAAAGGTTTTTTTTCTTTGTCTGAATTTCTCACTTCCTGTTTCTCCTCACTAAACTTCACACCATCATCCGAGTGGTGTTGTCAGCCAGAACAGCTTACTGAGGAGGAACAGGAAGTGAGAAATTCAGACAAAGAAAACAAAGAAAAAAAATATTTAGAAGGGAAATCTAAGGAAAAGGTAAGTGAACCAACCAACAATGCAGTAGCTTAAAGGAACCTATTTAGAAAATAAAAAACGAACCTTTACAACCCCTTTAAGCTCCTTGACACACACAGATCGCGGAGAGGACTGGGGAGCTCCAGAACGCCACCCCCGTAATGGGCAGCAGCGTCCCATTTTCGGCTCCATTATCAGCGTTTTTTTTTTTTCTTTCGGCGATGTGCCGAAAACGCCATTTTCGGCCGATTTATGTTTCAGCAGCCCGAAATTTCGGTGCATCCCTAATATTTTTTTATTTTTTAAGGGGTACCCTTAAAGTGGATGTAAACCCAGTTCATGAAATTTGAGCTGAGCAAATATATCTGCAGTGTTTTGTTATCTCTCTTCAAATAGCTAAGTCCTGTAGCTCTCTCTTGACCCTTTCCTCCAATCAGCCTGATAAATCCTGACAAATTCTCGGACGTATCAGATAAAAGCAGCCTGAAATTTCTGTCTGGGGAGATTGCTATAAATTAGCAGGCTGCTGACCCTGTTACAAAACACCTCTGAGAGTCTCTGCCTATGTGAAAAGGGTGTGTGCCTTTCCTCCAATCAGCAATTATGGCTATCTTGGCTGTATGGCCAGACATCACACTCTGTGTTAAACAGGAAGAGAAAATTTCCTAACACATCTGAACTTTCTAAACAGTATATAAATGTGAAGACAGCAGATATGGATGTAAAACGTACCGTATTTGCCGGCGTATAAGGCGACTGGGCGTATAAGATGACCCCCTAAATTCTCCATCTAAAAGGTTGGTTTTGGGATATACTCGCCGTATAAGACCCCCTTCTGACTAGTCTGTCTAGAAGCTGAGGGGTAGCCAGAACAACCGCTGACAGGAACAGGCTTTATTCAGCTTTTTTCAAATCTTTCATCTGTCTGATTATCTAGTAGGCTCATAGTAAAAACTCCAAGAGATTAATATAGCAACTCAAAGCTTAACAACCCCAGCCTCAGTATGTTAGGGTACCTGTGAGGGTACCTGTGATTAGACGGGTGCTCCCTGGCTAGAAAGGTGCTCCCAGCTGTTTTCCTTATTCTCTGTCCTCTCTGCTCCACGATCTGCATCTTGAATCATCCTGTAAAGTTTTGGCTACTGCAAAACTTCTGGCCTAGATGTGGCCCATACTGCCCCTTAGTTTGCAGCCACACTGTCAGACAAGCTTCCCCCCGCGGTATACAGTATACCGCGCTGAGCCAATTACGGCGAGCGATGTATTCTATTAATGAATAGAAAGCCTGCTCGGA
This sequence comes from Rana muscosa, assembly GCA_029206835.1. Classification (NCBI taxonomy): domain Eukaryota; kingdom Metazoa; phylum Chordata; class Amphibia; order Anura; family Ranidae; genus Rana; species Rana muscosa. The sequence goes on along the minus strand of CM055125.1, from coordinate 265,326,874 downwards.
TTGGCTTGGAGAGTCAGAGAGGCGTGGGCTGATGATGCGTCTGCCAATCCGAGCAGGCTTTGTATTCATTAATAGAATACATCGCTCGCTGTGATTGGTAGAGGTTAGAACATCATCAGCCCGTGACTCTCCAAGCCAATCCAAGCAGGCTTTGTATTCGTTAATTGAATACATCGCTCGCCCTGATTGGCTCAGCACGGTATACTGTATCACAGAGGGTTAGTCAAGCGCACTCAGGATAAGGGTCAAAAATAACCAAAATAGGGAAGATTGTGAACACATTGGGTCAATGTCATATTAATCCATACTTGTAAACATGACTATACTGAACACATTGGGGCAATGTCATATTAGTCCATACTGGTGGAAATGGAAAATGACTAGTCCACAGAGAAGGCTGACAGATAGAAGGGATCTGGAATATGACAAAAAATACAAAAAAGCAGCGCCTTCTAAGCGTAGCAGGCTACTGATGAAGAAGCACGGATGCTTCGAACGCACGCATCCTCCCCGCTGACCCCACGACCCGGAAGTAGTCTGCTGGTTTGTTCCAGCTAAGTCGTCCTCCGCTATTGTGAGTGAGTGGTTCCGCTCCACGGTGAACACCGACGACTCCTGAGAAGAGGCTCAGAGACACCATCTTCCCTCCATCTCTGGACATACAGCATTACATCTCCGGGACAAGCGGATGAACTTTACTACCCTGGACCCCCTTTCAGATAAGCTCACCTTTACTCTTTTGTGAGTGCATTACCTGTACTTGGTTTTATATTTTAATAAATTTCACTGACTGCTACGCTTAGAAGGCGCTGCTTTTTTGTCTTTTTTTCGGTATACTGTATGTAGCCGAAGCTACATACAGTATTACCGTGCATCCAGCAGGCCAACATCAAGCCGTGGCATTTAATACCGGCGTATAAGACGACCCCTGATTTTTGGGGGATATTTTTAAGTATAAAAGGTCGTCTTGTATGCCGGAAAATACGGTATGTAGGAAAATTTGTTTCATCACGTATCATCTGAGGCTGTTCACGTCACTGGGTGTATGGAGGGTTTACATCCACTTTAACCACTTCCCGCCCGCTTTATGCAGAATGACAGCCGAGAAGTGGTTCTGTTATCCTGACTGGTCGTCCATATGACGTCCAGCAGGATAACATGCCGGCACGCAGAGCGGCGTTCGTGGTGTGTCAGTCTGACATGCCGCATCTCCGATCGTGATAAGGAGCCTCTGTCAGAGGCTTCTTACCACGTGATCAGCTGTGACCAATCACAGCTGATCATCACGTGAACCAGGAAGTGCCGGTAAACGACATTCCTCGGTTCGCGCTGACGGGGAGAGACGATCGGCGGCTCTCCTTGTCAGAGGGGGGGGTCTGTGATGATAATCAGCACATTGATTATCAGCACAGCCCCATCAGATGTACCTATAAGCTGCCAATCGGTGCCCAGTCAGTGCCCCATCATAACCCCCTGCCAGTGCCCAATAATGTGCCAATCAGAGCCCACCTCAGTGCCCATTACAGTGCCCAGCAGTAACACCTTCAAGTAACTAATCCAGTACCTGCCCATCATTTCTACATATCAGTGCCCGTCAGTTCCTATAGGTGAATGGACACTGGCAACCCAAGACAGGAAGTCCCCCTCTATATAACCCCTCCTATACAGGAAGTACCTCATTTTTTTCGCCAGTGTCTGAAGGCGTTTGTCACGGTCGATGAAGTTCTATGCTAAAGAAGAAGCCCCGTTGCGGAAATCCTTAAGCAGGATCAAGGGGCTATGCAGTTGGATCCATTCAAGATGCCAAAAAGCAAAGGCCAAAATGAATGGTACCCAAACCTTGTGCAAAAGAAAAAGCTGTTGAGGGCTGGACCCTGGTATCCGGCTCCTTGGTCATATACCTAAACCAAAGGATATCCTGGCAGGGTGCTTTACAGGTCCAAGGGTGTGGACCCCAGTATGCAAGGGGGACCCCCCGGTTCTTGAAGATCCGTCATGACGTGGCCCGCCGTGATGGGTGAAGATTGGATCTGGCTGTGTTTTCCAGCAGTATCCTGTGACGGGAAGTCAAAGAAGATTCTAAGGAACACATACGGTTCACTTTTGGACTTCTTTTGAGTAAATGATGCCTAGCCTGTTTCTTTACCACTAAAAGGTGTAATTGTAACATACCTGGTGTTTAACGTGACCATGCCTCCCCTGCTGTGTGCTCAGTATCTGGCAAGTGCTAGTGTGGAACAGTGTTGCCTCCTTACTCCGCTCTGTCATGGCTGAAAGGGCTTAGGGATCGCTGCCTCTGACACTCGGCGGTCGGCATTTCCCTGGGGATGCAGCCCTCTCCCCCTGAGCTTTCCGTTCTCCCCCTGAGCTTTCCGTTTGCAGGACCGTTCGTTCGCACATGCGTGGGAATAGCTCTGTTTAAATAAGCTATCCTAGGACGCGGGGAGCGTGTCTTGGTGCGGCCAATGTACATGTGGAAACTAACATTAACGTAATACATGGCGCAGGCGCAAGGCTTGCTACCTATAAAGCTTTTACTCTGGAAAGAGTCTGGTGGCTGACAGAGGGACACAGAGCATACAAGGGCATGTAAGCGCCGTATGGGTGTTGGTTACAGGCATTTCTAAAGGCACGTCTACTCAGCATCAGGCTGAGCAGTGATAGCGGCATATTTCCATTGCTGAACTATAGCTCGGCAGTAGATGCACATGTGAGTACCTCTGCCCTTTGTGCTTAGGACTATGTCTCCCCGAAAGAGGTGAGAAGGGGAGGAGCGCAAGGGCGCCGCGGTCAGGGTCTGAGGATCCTAGTCACGCTTCCACAGTTCTATCCTCCCCTGAAAGACCAGAAGCGACTGGCCAGTCTGAGTCATTCAGGCTCTCAGGCATAGTAGCCACTTCCAATATGTCAGCCTCTGCATACGTCACCAAGGACGATTTGGCTTCAGCATTAGCTGGTTTGGAAGGAAAAATAGCTGATATGTTTGCGTCTTCCTCCCAGTCTGGGAAAAAACGCGATAGGTCCCCTTCTCCGCCTGACCTTCCAGTGTTGGAACAGGAATTGGCAGATGTTGAGATACCGGGAAGAAGGGCAAGCAGATGACTCCTCATCTGAGGATTCAGTCTCAGAAGAGCCCTTCTCAGCCTCACAATCTCAGAAGTTGCTAGTGCAGTCCCTTACCGAATTAGTCCGTTCTGGATACAAGTTGCCCCCAGCACAGGTAGCTGAGGCCCCCTTTTCCTCTTTGGGTTCTTTAAAGCCTCCACAGGGTCCACATGCATTTCCTGTACACCCATTGCTGGAGCGGCTGATATATGCTGACTGGGATCACCCAGATAAGTATTTTCTTCCGCCTAGAAGATTTTCTCGTCTCTATACTATGAAGGAAATGTTCACTAAGAAGTGGAGTTTGCCAGCAGTAGACGCTGCTATTTCTTCTGTGAATAAAAGTATAACTTGTCCAGTGTCCAGCTTTTTAAGGATCCAGCCGATAAGAAAGTGGAATCTTTGCTCAAAGTCTCGTTTGCTGTAGCGGGTGCAGCAGCACAGCCTGCAGACCCCAGATATCTCCTCTATCCTGGAAAGCATCAGATCAAAAAAAAACAAAACATTTTATCTCTGCTTTCTAGGGAAAAAATGGCAGTGTTTACATCTGTCGGAGTCGGAAGCCATGACATCGCTTCTGGCTTCCCAGGATCATAGAGATGGCCGGGGACCGTTTTGGTCCTCGGCCAGCTCTGTGGTGACCCGGCGCCACCGCTCGATCGGGTCTCTGGCTCCCCGATCGCACGGGAGAGCCCAGAGAGGCGTGGGGGGGAGGGGAGCGTCCCCTCCAGCTGCCTGTAAAAGCAATCCAGTGGCCAATAAGCTGCTAGGATGGCGTTTACATTGTATTGAATCGCTGTCTGAAAAAAATAAATCTGGATGATGCCTGTAGCTGCAGGCATCATCTAAATCAGGGCCCAACAAATCCCAGGCGCAAGGTCGCAATTGCGACTAGAAAATGCGGCCTGGCAAGTGTTTTCTGATGCCGGAGGTGGGGAGTGAGAGCGGCACTGTGAATGGTGGGTTAGGGCAGTTGCGGCTCTGTAGTGTAGCAAGGCAGGTCGGGGGAGTCAGCAGCTACAAAGGGTTTAGCTGCTGAATTTTTAATAAACAGACACTTACCTGTTCCACAGTCCAGTGATGCGGCCGCACAGAGCCTCGCTCCTCTCTGCGGCGCCTCCATTGAAACTGTGAGCACCTGGCCGTGACAGCTTGCGGCTCCACGGCCAGGCGCGCACGCGCAAGTCGCGCTGCGCTCTTCCAGTGGACAGGCAATTTTCTAGGACCTGAAACGTGTCCCAGAAGATTTCCGAGAAGGAGTCGCCTAGGCGGCCCATAGGCGGAAGCAGGAAGTGGGACAGGAAGTCCCACTCAAAACTAAGCACCCCCCCCCCCCCCCCAAAAAAAAAAAAAGACATTGCATGCCAAATGTGGCATGTAAGGGGGCGAGGAGTGCTTAAAGCGGAAGTTCCACTTTTGGGTCTTGTTTTTCTTTTTATTTTTACCTGCTCTGTGTATGGTTTTGTACAGAGCAGCCTGGATTCTCTTCTTCTCGGGTTCTTCTTCAGCGCTCCTGGCCCCTCCCTCCTGTTCGGTGCTCTCACAGCAAGTTGCTTGCTATGGGGCACCCGAGTCAAGCTGCAGCTCCGTGTATTCATTCAGACATGGCATCGTGGCCCCGACCCACCCTACCCCCTTTCTCTCCTCCCTACCCCCTTTCTCTCCTCAATGGCTTACTGACTTTGACAGCAGAGGAAGCTGATGGCACTTCGCTGCTATCTTAGCCAATGAGGACAGAAGACAGCCGAGTCTCTTGTGCAACATCGGTGGGAGCTTGGGTAAGTATGAGGGGGGCTGCTGCACACAGAAGGCTTTTTATCTTAATGCACAGAATGCATTAGGATAAAAAAAAAACCTGCCTTTACAACCACTTTAAGGCATTCCTTGTATTCAGTAATAAATGTTTAGACAGAAGTATCCTCCTTCACCCCCCCCCCCCTTATACTTGGCTGAGTCCTCATTCCTGGTCTCACTGGCTTTGCAGAGGCACCGGGAGCCATTGTCTCCTGTTGCTGTCAGTTGCAGCTAGTGACAAGGGGGCAAGGCTGAGTCAATAGACGCAGACAGCAAGGCTTGGGAGCGAGGCCGAACGAGTGTCCACTTAGGAAGCAGCTTACAATGAGGTAACTCACTGGGGAGGAGTAGCCAGGAGCACCAATGGGGAACCCGAGAAGAGGAGGTTCGGGGCTGCACTGTGTAAATTTATTGCAGAGAGCAGGTAATTCTAAACCTGTGTTTTTTTTCTTTTTTCTTCGAAAGATCCTTTGAACCTGTTTTTGAAAATGCGAGCAAACGATATTTCCATCATGTAATGACCAAATTTCAAATGATAAATTGTTCAATGGACATAAATGAATAAAAATCTCTTGTTTTTTGCTTCTGGGTCACATATGCGCAGTACCAAGAGTTACATTTTTAACAGGCGAGAAACGCATGAACTTTTCAATTTATCGTCCATTCGCCATTTTCCAAACTTTTCCTTACTTTTTTTAGCTCAAAAACGTCACAACCGATTTTTGATTTGTGCTCATTAACTGGACGAAAAATGAACAGACTGTCCGAATGACTTACTGTATATACTCGCGTATAAGCCGAGTTTTTCAGCACATTTTTGTTGTGCTGAAAATGCCCCCTCGGCTTATACCCGAGTCTGTGTCCATCCTCAACTTTGTGTGCCTGCTTCCAGCCAGCCTTAGGTCCCCCAAACTTGGCACACATGTAGCACCACTGTTCCTCTACAAGTGTGCAAAGTTTGTTGTCCGGGGGACCTACATCCGGGGAGCACCGATTTTTCAAAGCTGGGCACCCCTTCCATAGACTCCCACGTTAAACGTCAGTCTAGTCACACAGTGCCGGAGATTGGGCACAGTGAGGCATGGACACAGTGAGGCATGCACATGGACTTAGTGAGGCAAACTGAGGCATGCAGATGGACACCCTAGGCTTATACTCAAGTCAGTACGTTTTCCCAGTTTTTGGTGGTAAAATTAGGTGCCTTGGCTTATATTTGGGTCGGCTTATACTCGAGTATATATGGTAACTATTTTTCGCCTAGTGTATGGGAATCATTGGACTACAGAACAATTTACTTCTATGTTGTAGATATATTGGCCATAAAATGTTTGTGGGACATCTAGTTTACCAAAAGACAGGGCAGGGCTGATACTATTTCCTATAGCTTTAGTGAAGAAATGTTACTGTGTTGTGAACCAATGAAAGGAAATTAGCAGCTGAGCACTGCATTTCTGGCAGATCATCAGGTACTTGAGGGGGTCTTTTAATCCTAAAATGAGTTCCTTTTTATATTTAATTGTTTTGCCTGTCCTGTAATTCACATCCACTGTAAAGTCAGGAGTGACAATCTTATTTTCTGGTCCAGCTTTGCTGCTTTTGGAGTTCTCTCTACCTCTAGACTGCACAATAAAGTGATTTTAAAGTTTTTTTTTGGGCTTGTTCTCGTCGCTGGAAAGATCGGGTTCAGGTAAGTAGAAGGGGGGCTCTGGGGGGCTGCTGCACCACAAAATGTTTTTCATTTTAATGCATAGAATGCATTAAGGTGAAAAACCTTGAGACTTTACAACTCCTTTAAGCTAAACCAGCAAATCTGTTTTTTGTGAAGGTTGCCTGAACTAATTCACAAATGCTTTAGCAATTTAAAACATTGTTTTAAAGTGTATGTCTAGGAAAATGAAGTTTATTTTGTATTTATTGTTTTTTATTGCCGTCTGTTTCCCTATTGGGAGGTTTACCCCTATTTTCATTTTAAATAAACTAAGGGAAATCTTTTCTTCCAATGGGCACATCTGTTGCAGGGACAACTGTATAAGAGGGGAATTCCTCTCACTTTGGGAGATTTCATCTAACACTCTGTTGCCTCTCTGGGATAGGAAGTAGAGGGAAATTTCCTCCATTGTACAGCATTAAATAAATAAATAACCTGGCCAGGGGGTTTAGCCCTCTCTCTTTAACTCTAACCAAAACTACAAAAAAGTTTTTATTATTCTTTTTAGGTTGTTTGCTTGGATTTGAGCAATATATACATTGTAAGAGGGATATGTATCTGCCTTTTACTGTTTATACAAATCACTAAACAACATTTGTTCTTGCTTTCCCAGGAGTGAGTGGGGAGCTTATTGAAGCCAAATCATTTGACATGTGGGATGGAGGTAAGATGCTATATGTATCATGCACATTTTCTGAAAAATATTGATATTTTGTAATTGGAAATAGCAGCTCTTGGGGCTACTGGTGACAGTCACCCAAGAGTGTAAATTACCAGTAGTTTCCCTGATGGAGTTGCTCCTTTGATGTCAAGGGTAAGTAGTCTCATAGTAATGTCCCTGGTGAGTAGTCCCCATCAACAGGTGCAACACTCCAGCAGTGTCCGGTCTTGACAAAGCACTCACTATTCCTGTAGAAATGGTACCGGCTTTTAACCACTTAAGCCCCGGACCATTTGGTAGCTAAAGGACCAGAGGTGAATTCAGAATTTTGCACTGCGCTGCTTTAACTGTAAATTGTGCGGACATGCAATGTTGTATCCAAACAAAATTTGCGTCCTTTTCTTCCCACAAATAGAGCTTTCTTTTAATGGTATTTGATTGCCTCTGCGATTTTTATTTTTTGCGATATAAACGGAAAAAGACCGAAAATTTTGAAAAAAAATTATATTTTCTACTTTTTGTTATAAGAAAAATCGAATAAATTCAATTTTAGTCATACATTTAGGCCAAAATGTATTCAGCCACATGTCTTTAGTAAAAAAAATGTCAATAAGTGTATATTTATTGGTTTGCGCAAAAGTTATAGCGTTTACAAACTAGGGTACATTTTCTGGAATTTACACAGCTTTAAATTTATGACTGCCTATCTCATTTCTTGAGGTGCTAAAATGGCAGGGCAGTACAAAACCCCCCCAAATGACCCCATTTTGGAAAGTAGACCCCCCAAGGAAATTTCTGAGAGGCATGTTGAGCCCATTGAATATTTTTTTTTTTTGTCCCAAGTGATTGAATAATGACAAAAAAAAAAAAAATACAAAAAGTTGTCACTAAATGTTATATTGCTCACACATGCCATGGTTATATGTGGAATTGCACCCCAAAATACATTCTGCTGCTTCTGAGTACGGGGACACCACATGTGTGGGACTTTTTAGGAGCCTAGCTACGTACGGGACCCCGGAAACCAAGCACCGCCTTCAGGATTTCTAAGGGCGCAAATTTTTGATTTCACTCCTCACTACCTATCACAGTTTTGAAGGCCATAAAATGCCAAAATAGCACAAAACCCCCCCAAATGACCCCATTTTAGAAAGTAGACACCCCAAGGAAATTGCTGAGAGGCCTGTTGAGCCCATTGAATATTTTTTTTTTGTCCCAAGTGATTGAATAATGACAAAAAAAAATAAATTACAAAAAGTTGTCACTAAATGATATATTGCTCACACATGCCATGGTTATATGTGGAATTGCACCCCAAAATACATTTTGCTGCTTCTCCTGAGTATGGGGATACCACATGTGTGGGACTTTTTAGGAGCCTAGCCACGTACGGGACCCCGAAAACCAATCACCGCCTTCAGGATTTCTAGGCACAAATTTTTGATTTGACTCCTCACTACCTATCACAGTTTCGAAGGCCATAAAATGCCAAAATAGCACAAAACCCCCCCAAATGACCCCATTTTGGAAAGTAGACACCCCAAGCTGTTTGCTGAGAGGCATGGTGAGTATTTTACAGCTCTCATTTGTTTTTGAAAATGAAGAGAGAATTTTTTTTTTACTCTTTCGTCCATGGACCGACACAGCTTCTCTATTGACAAAGTGGGTATTATCCGTTAATTAGGAGTGACTAGGCAGAAAAACTTGTAAAAAGTGTTGCATCACACCTTCTACAGTACCGCCCAGGGGGCGGACCCTCTGGGTATACCCTCTCAGTCTGCATCTTCGCAGATCAGTTTTTTTCTGTCTAGCAAGAAGTAGGACATGGCTCCCTTCGGGCCCATTGGTCCGGGGAAAAAGATATATATATATATATATATATATATATATATATATATATATATATATATATATATATATATATATATATATTTAAATTTTTTTTGCTACATTTGTTGTTTCCTGCGATCTTCGATCAACTGCCGACTGGGTGACAGGCTGGATCCTCGATCCTTGTAGTCTCCCCAGTTTCGGCCATCGAGCGTATGCCGACCCTAGCTACGCGCTGGGTTTTCCACGACATGCCCGTCGCTCCACGGGTGGCCGGTGAACTTACGCTCCAGGGCCTGCATCGGACCGCTCAGCTTCGGCTGACCTTACGGCCGAGTCGCAGCAGCCTGGCCGGTGAGCTTACGCTCCAAGGCTTGCATCGGACCGCTCAGCTTCGGCTGACCTTACGGCCGAGTCGCAGCAGCCTGTCCGGTGAGCGTCATGCTCCAGGGCATACATATGATCGTCCCTTCTGGGTCCAATCACAGCATGCCTGGCCAACAGTCACCTTCCGTGCGCGGACGATGATCTGTTTGGAATGTCTTCCAGCAGAATACATGCAGGATAGGTAAGTAAAACTCCCCTGCCTCGGCTGGGTGATTTAGCTGGACATTCCTGGAGAGATCAAGTAAGTGGTTGTGGCCCCTTTCTTCCCTCTCTCCCTGCCTTTCCCTCCTCCCTGGGCTTCTAGCTAAAGGTTGCTGGGTGCTGGGGGTCACCTAGGGGGTCCCACTGGAGCGGGGCTGGCTGTAACTAACATTTAAAAGAAATGTCATTTTTTCTTACCTGTGTTTGTGTCCTTCCTCCTCCATGCTGTCGGCGGACATTTTGAGGTGGTCCATGCCAAGTTTGGCCTCTTGTGACTGCCCGGCGGCCATCTTCCTGTGGTTCGGCCACACCCACTGGCCCCTATCAGCTGATCGGCGGCCATGTTTGTCCACCCTGTATGCAGATATTGCCGTTCGGCGGCCATCTTTTTGTGGGCTATGGCTGCTTGACCTCTATCTTCTGTCGGCGGCCATTTTCTTAGAGCCCACATTATCTTCCATACAGACGTTTTTGGCAACCATTTTTCGAGAACCTCCGGCCTCTAGGGTGCATTACACTGGCGCGAAAATTCACACAGGAAGTGCTGATAAAAGAAGCAGACTGACACAGCAGCAGAGGGACAGCATCACAGGCGCAGCATAGCAGTACCTATCCAGGGTGGTGAGTCCTCTGGGTGACCCGGCCTCTCTGCAGCACAGGAGGGTGGCCTATTGATATCTTGCCTGGAGCCCTGTGAGTGTCAGCGTGTGGTCAGCATGGCATCTGAGCCAGATGTCTTCTCCCCTGAAACACCAGATTTAGCAGCTGGTGCCCCTGAGGTGTCTATGAACGCTATGACTGCAATCCTAGAGGCGTTTGCTGCCAGGGTGGAAGCAGCACACGGGAATACAGGGGGTAGTAAACGCCCCGTCCCCTGCAAGCTTCTGGGGATAATTCTGATGCAGAACCAGGTCCAGATAAGGCTCCGGGCCCAGATTCTGATGCATCAGAGACTGCAGACCGTGACCGGACAGTGAGGATGACTCCAAGTCCAGGTCAGTACGCGAGACGGCTTGGTATCTGACCTTATTACTGCAGTGCGGGATACGCTAAAGTTGGAAAATACTGCAGAAGCAGCAGAGACTCCGGTCCACTTTGGGTTTCGTAAACCTGCCCGTACTGCTAAGGTGTTCCCTTGTGTGTCTTTTGATAAACTCTTATACAAGGAATGGGAGAACCCACTGAGGGTCTTTACAGCCCCAAAGAGGTTTGCGGTACGGTACCCCTTTTGAGGAGAGTTTTCTGAAGAAATGGACCTCTCCCCCCTATAGTGGACCCTCCGGTGTCCAGACTTAATAGAGCCACCACAATTCCTGTAGAAGGGGCTCCTGTTTTCTAGGACCCTGTGGATAAGAAGGCTGAAGCACTCGCTTGCTACCTATACTCAGTGGTAGGCTCGGCAGTAGGCCCGGCATTGGCGGGGGCCCTAGTGTCTCACACACTTACTGAATGGGCAAGATTGCTACTCCAGGGGTTAAGGAGCGAGATGCTCCTCCTGATGAGATAACATTGGCCGACCGGTTGGTCCAGGGCCTTAGGTTTGTCTGCGAGTCAGACATGAATACTATTCCCCTGCTGTCTAAAACTTCGGTTTATGCAGTAGCAATACGCCGCCTGATCTGGCTAAAAGGCTGGTCTGCAGACCAGACTTCCAAGAAAGCCCTGTTGGATCTGCCTTTTAAGGGCGACAGACTTTTTGGGGCTTCTCTGGATGACATCATCAAGGATGCCACAGGAAGTAAAAGCACTTTGCTTCCCCAAATTAGCAAGGGTAAGGGGCCACGCCAAGGGCAAGGGCCCTCCTTTACTGCACACAAGTGGTTTTTTCGTCCCCCTAGGGCGACAGGGAAAAGGCCCCAGGCCGATAAAGCGCCTGCCCAAGGACAAAAGCATCCCTGGTCCCGCATACCCAATAAGCCTGCGGACAAATTTGCGTCCGCATGAAGGTCCACCCCCACCCAGCTCTCGGGTGGGGAGACGTCTTCGCAAATTCGCGACTCAGTGGACAGCACTAATCTCCGACAGGTGGGTTTGCGAAGTAATCTCCTCAGGCTACAAGATAGAGTTTCTCTCTTGTCCACCGGACAGATTCAACACCTCCAATCTCCAGCTACTACCGACCCGTCGGGAGGCCTTGTATGGGGCGGTCCAGGGTCTACTGGAACGCGGGGTAGTTATTCCAGTTCCAGAACTGGAACAGGGTTTTTACTCAAATCTGTTCATTGTGCCGAAGAAGGAGGGGGTTCGTCCAGGCTTGGATCTCAGAGCCCTCAATTGCTTTGTGAAGGTACAAAGTTTTCGGATGGAGTCGGTTCGATCTGTAGTCACGGCTCTCCATCCGGGGGACTTTCTGGTCTCCTTGGACATCAAGGACGCATACCTGCATGTCCCCATATACTCCAGACACCAGAGGTTTCTGCGATTTGCTATCGGGAAGGACCACTATAAGTTTGTGGCCCTCCCGTTGGGCCTTGCCTCAGCACCCAGGACGTTCACCAAGGTGCTCGCTCCGATTCTGGCACTTCTAAGACAGCGGGGTATCGCTATCACAGGCTACTTATACGACCTTCTGCTGAAGGCCCCTTCAAGCTCAGAATTAGAGGTAAGCGTGTCCATTACCTGTCAGACTCTTCGAGACTGTGGTTGGATACTAAACACGCAAAAGTCAGTATTGGTGCCCACTCAATGCCTAGGGTACCTGGGGTTGATTCTGGATTCTTCAGAGGCAAAGGTATTCCTCCCTGTGGAGAAGTTGCAGACCCTCCGGGCTGCAGTACGGCAGCTGACTTCCAGGAATTGGTCGTCACTCTGTTTTTTGCATGCGAGTGTTGGGCCTCAGGGTAGCCTCCTTCAAGGCGGTTCCATATGCTCAATACCACACTCGAGTGTTACAGAAGGAAGTTCTGTCCAGATGGAACAGATGTCCATCATCTCTGGATTATCAAATCCGAGTGAGCCACATAGTCAGGAGATCGCTGGTATGGTGGCTGACAGCACCGGCTCTAATGGCCGGGAAGTCATTTCTTCAGGTTTACTGGATAGTGATCACGACGGACGCCAGCCTTACAGGTTGGGGGGGAGTCTGGGGTGTCCAGTCGGCGCAGGGTCGCTGGACCCCAGAGGAAGCCCTCCTGCCGATCAATGTCCTGGAGATCCGGGCGATCAAGCTGTGCCTCTTCAAATGGTCTCAGAGACTGCAAGGGCGTCCAGTCAGGATCCAGTCAGACAACGCCACAGCAGTGGCATATGTCAATCATCAAGGAGGAACAAGAAGCTCAGCTGCAGCATCGGAGATCGCTCGCATCCTGAAGTGGGCAGAGAGGAGCGTACCGGCACTGTCGGCCGTGTACATTCCGGGTGTGGAAAACTGGCAGGCGGACTACCTGAGCCGCCAGATGCTGGACCAGGGAGAATGGTCCTTACACCCGGAGGTGTTCCAACTCCTCTGCCAAAGATGGGGCACACCAGACGTAGATCTTCTGGCTTCCCGACTCAATCGGAAGGTATTGAGATTTGTGGCCCGGTCAAGAGACCCATGGGCAGACGCAACGGACGCGTTGGTAGCATCGTGGGGTCAGTATCGGCTAATCTATGCCTTCCCTCCCTTAAGGCTTCTTCCTCTTCTGCTCCGCAGAGTGGAGGCAGAGGGAATTCCAATGATCCTAATCGCTCCAGATTGGCCTCAGCGTCCTTGGTACGACGATCTAGTACGTCTGGTAGCAGACGTCCCCTGGCGCCTACCACTACGGAAGGACCTGCTATCGCAAGGTCCCATATTCCATCCTGCTTTACAGTCATTGGCTTTAACGGCATGGCTGTTGAGAACCAGGTACTGAGAGACTGGGACCTGTCAGACTCAGTAATCTCTACTACAAGGGCTTGCCCTAAGTACGATTTAAGGGACAGATATCTGCCCTGGCTGTCTTTTTTCAGAGACCCCTGGCGACTCACTCTCTCGTGAGTACATTTGTGCAGGGGGTCCGACAGGTGGCCCCTCCGGTCCGTCCCCCGTTACCTCCGTGGGACTTGAACCTGGTCCTCTCGGTGCTTCAGAAGGCACCGTTTGAGAATATTAGAGATATTCCCCTGTTGACACTTTCTCAGAAAGTGGTCTTTTTGGTGGCTGTTACGTCAGTTAGACGAGTCTCTGAGCTGGCAGCCTTGTCCTGCAAGGCTCCCTATTTGATTTTCCACAAGGATAAGGTGGTGCTGCGGCCGCAGCCTTCCTTTCTTCCGAAAGTCGTTTCGGCTTTTCATCTCAACGAAGACATTGTACTTCCATCCTTGTGTCCTCAGCCGTCGAATCCTAAGGAGTCGGCGTTGCATTCCTTGGACGTTGTCCGAGCTTTGAGAGTATACCTATCTGCTACTTCCCTGTTCCGGAAGTCAGACTCACTGTTTGTTTCGGTGGCTGGTCCCAAGAAGGGCCAAGCAGTCTCATCGGCCACCATCTCTAGGTGGATCCGACAGATAGTAATCCAGGCTTACGCCTTAAAGGGTCAGGCGCCCCCCTTTCCGGTCACGGCGCATTCGACCAGGGCAATAGGTGCCTCTTGGGCTTTCCGACATCAAGCGTCTGTTTCCCAATTATGTAAAGCGGCGACTTGGTCGTCCGCTCACACTTTCACAAAATTCTACAAAATTGATGTAGGTGCATCTTCGGATGCCTCTTTTGGCCGCAAGGTTTTGCAAGCGGCTGTTTAGAGTTGCAACTCCTCCGTTGGAGGAGTGCTGTTTTGTGTTTGGGGTGAAGTTTATTTTTATGCTGTTACCACCCCTCGTTTTTTCTCTGACACTGCTTTGGGACGTCCCACTTTGTCAATAGAGAAGCTGTGTCGGTCCATGGACGAAAGAGTAAATAGGATTTTTTACTCACCGTAAAATCCTTTTCTCTGAGTCCATGGACCGACACAGCACCACCCCTCCTTTTTAAGTTTGTACTGCTTTTTGACGAACTGATCTGCGAAGATGCAGACTGAGAGGGTATACCCAGAGGGTCCGCCCCCTGGGCGGTACTGTAGAAGGTGTGATGCAACACTTTTTACAAGTTTTTCTGCCTAGTCACTCCTAATTAACGGATAATACCCACTTTGTCAATAGAGAAGCTGTGTCGGTCCATGGACTCAGAGAAAAGGATTTTACGGTGAGTAAAAAATCCTATTTTTTCTTTTTTTTTTTTTTTCAATTTTCAAAACTTTGTGACAAAAAGCGAGATCTGCAAAATACTCACAATACCTCTCAGCAAATAGCTTGGGGTGTCTACTTTCCAAAATGGGGTCATTTGGGGGGGTTTGTGCCATCTGGGCATTCCATGGCCTCCGAAACTGTGATAGGCAGTGAGAAGTGAAATCAAAAATTTACACCCTTAGAAAGCCTGAAGGCGGTGATTGGTTTTTGGGGTCCCGTACGCGGCTAGGCTCCCAAAAAGTCTCACACGTGGTATCCCCGTACTCAGGAGAAGCAACAGAATGTATTTTGGGGTGTAATTCCACATATGCCCATGGCATGTTTGAGCAATATATCATTTAGTGACAACTTTGTGCAAAAAAATAAATAAAAAATTGTCTTTTTTCCGCAACTTGTGTCAACATATAAAATATTCCATGGACTCGACATGCCTCTCAGTATATAGCTTGGGGTGTCTACTTTCCAAAATGTGGTCATTTGGGGGGGTTTTGAACTGTTCTGGCATTTTATACACAACATTAGGAAGCTTACATCCACTCTTCTAACCACTTGAAGACAAAGCCCTTTTTGACACTTTTTGTTTACATGAAAACATATTTTTTTTTGCAAGAAAATTATGTTGAACCCCAAAACATTATATATATTTTTAAAGCAAAGGCCCTACAGAATAAAATGGTGGGTGTTGCATTTTTTTTTTTCTACACAGTATTTGCGCAGCGATTTTTCAAACGCATTTTTTGGGGAAAAAATACACTTTTTTTAATTTTAGTGCACTAAAACACACTATATTGCCCAAATGTTTGATGAAATAAAAAAGATGATCTTAGGCCGAGTACATAGATACCAAACACGACATGCTTTAAAATTTCGCACAAACGCGCATTGGTGACAAACTACATATATTTTTAAAAGCCTTTACAGGTTACCCCGTTAGATTTACAGAGGAGGTCTACTGCTAAAATTACTGCCCTCGATCTGACCTTCGCGGTGATACCTCACATGCATGGTGCAATTGCTGTTTACATATGACACAAGGGGTTAACCAAGCGCACTCCAGATACAGGTAGGTGAATAGACTAATATAGGGACAGAGGGAAAATGACAAAATAATATGAGGAATGATAGATGTTTGTAATCCATAACATATAAGTCCATAAGTTTCTACAACATAGCTCGTCCGCAGAGAAGGCTGCCAGCTGACAGATAGAAGAGATTTGAAATCGCACAAAGGGAAACACAAAGCAGCGCCTACTGAGCGTAGCAATCAATGTAAATTTATTGGAATTAAAAACAGATGCAAGTTAACACTCACAAACGAATAAATGGGGAAAGCTTATCTGGATGAGAGTACAAATCGTCCGCTCTTCCCAGGAAGGAGGTGCTTTATTTCCGGATGCTGGGGAGAGATGATATCTCTAGATGTCCTCGGCGTTGAGAGGAACCACACGTTCACAACGGCGGTGACGGGGAACAGCTTCCCAGGGAATGTAAATTTATTGGAATTAAAAACAGATGCAAGTTAACACTCACAAACGAATAAATGGGGAAAGCTTATCTGGATGAGAGTACAAATCGTCCGCTCTTCCCAGGAAGGAGGTGCTTTATTTCCGGATGCTGGGGAGAGATGATATCTCTAGATGTCCTCGGCGTTGAGAGGAACCACACGTTCACAACGGCGGTGACGGGGAACAGCTTCCCAGGGAATGTAAATTTATTGGAATTAAAAACAGATGCAAGTTAACACTCACAAACGAATAAATGGGGAAAGCTTATCTGGATGAGAGTACAAATCGTCCGCTCTTCCCAGGAAGGAGGTGCTTTATTTCCGGATGCTGGGGAGAGATGATATCTCTAGATGTCCTCGGCGTTGAGAGGAACCACACGTTCACAACGGCGGTGACGGGGAACAGCTTCCCAGGGAAGCTGTTCCCCGTCACCGCCGTTGTGAACGTGTGGTTCCTCTCAACGCCGAGGACATCTAGAGATATCATCTCTCCCCAGCATCCGGAAATAAAGCATCTCCTTCCTGGGAAGAGCGGACGATTTGTACTCTCATCCAGATAAGCTTTCCCCATTTATTCGTTTGTGAGTGTTAACTTGCATCTGTTTTTAATTCCAATAAATTTACATTGATTGCTACGCTCAGTAGGCGCTGCTTTGTGTTTCCCTTTGTGATATGACGCCAGACCGACGCTTGCGTTCGCCATTGGGCAAGAGCAGGGCAGGACAGGGGTGCTTTTTTTTTTTTATTATTATTAATTTTGCTTTTTTATTTTATTTTTAAATAGTTCCTTCCATATTTTTTTTTTTTTTTTTTTTATTTATCATTTTTATTGTTATCGCAGGGAATGTAAATATCCCCTATGATAGCAATAGGTAGTGACAGGTACTCTTTTTTTTGAAAAAACTGGGGTCTAGACCTTAGATCTTTCCTCTGCCCTCAAGGCATCTGACCACACCAAGATCGGTGTGATAAAATGCTTTCCCAATTTCCCAATGGCGCTTTTTATATCCTGGGGGGGGGGACATTCCCTCCCACTGCTTGTAAAAGCAGTCCAGAGGCTAATTAGCCACTAGGATTGCTTTTACATGAAAGCCGGCCGCTGGCTGAAAAGAATGATACCAAGATGATACCTAAACCCGCAGGCATCAATCTGGTATAACCAATCAAAGTCCAGCAACATACCAGTACGTTGCTGGTCCTTGTTGGACATATATTGTAATCTTTTTTTTTCTTCATGCAGCCAGGTGGCTGAACGAAAAAAGAGATTGATCGGTGGGTATGCCCACCATTAGAATACCGCCCTTCATCCACCCACTTCTAATGATGGGCATACATGCACCATTTATATATGCCGAAGCATGGGGGCATCCTCCCGCAAAAAAGGTATGCCGCACACACATGGTCGGACTTTTCCACGGGCAAGCCTCCGTCGGAATTTCGATCGTATGTACGCGGCATTAGGAGAAAAATCGCTCCTCCGCCCCTGCTGCCCCAATGCTTCGGCATATTTGCTTTTTTTTTTTAACTGTGGTGGTGAAATCACCTCCTACAGCACTGGAGTCGCAGGGATCAGGCCTGTCTCTGCGAACGCTGCAGTTATGTTTGTTGTGTTTTGTAAGTGACAGTGATCGCTTGATACTGCACTTGGGTGGCCTGGGCTGGACGGAGGGGCAAAACGCAGGTGCTAGCAGGTATCTGGGCTGATCCCGCTAACAGTGCGTTTTTGGGAACCCTAAACTGCTGGGGACGCTAGTATAGATCTGATCAGATCAGATATTGATCTAAGATACTATACCACTAAGGGAGGTGTATGCTTCACGCGTGGGTGTTAGCGTTACTGGCACTAACCTGACGCTGCCTGGGGTGTGACGCAGACCCTCTCTGACGCTAAAACCTAATTGATATCACCCGCCGGGCGATCAGGGGGTTAAACCTTTATTGGGTTATATACGGCGGGTGCCCTGACACTATAAAAAGCAAACTAACTAACCAGCGTCACCCGTAACACTTATATGATGATCACTGGTGAAAGGGTTAACTAGGGGCAATTAGGGGGTTAAAACCTTTATTAGATGGGGGCGTGTCCGGGAGCCGACTGAGGAGGACGTGCAGACATTGAGCTCTGCAACTGCACCCTCAATCTATAGCCATCCTCGCTCCTAATCCACTGGAAATTGCTCCAACTCTACCCCTGTCGTTCCTGAGGATTCCCTACCTGCAACCCAGCCTGAATTGTGACTCCGGGCCGGCCGTACGGTAACTACCAGGCCCGCTCCACACAGCCCAGGCCCGACGCCATCTTGGGGCCCACGAAGCCTCCAACGCCTCCCGGAGGGTCTCCGGATACCCCACGGACATCATGCATCTCCATCCAGGCTTGGATGGAGGTGTTTGACTAGTAGGGAACCCCCTCGGTCTTCTTCTCGGCCCGTGGTTGGCTCCGAGGCCTGGCCGCCATCTTGCGGCCTGCGGGACCAGCAGCATCCTCCGGCCTAAAGTATTGCGGTCAGCGGAGTGTGCGGCGGGCGGTTCGGCCGCAAGTGTGCCTACACTGGACTGGTCTGTATACCTGAGGGATCCCGGGACGTTCGGCCTGACACACCCGCGGCGGCCAGTTCTAGGAAAGTCCGCAACTTCGGCCTACTCCTGGAAGTCGCGGCCATCTTGCTGCTCCCAATACACCCAGCGCAACATCCAGCACAAAGCACCATCTCGCACAGGGTAAGCGGGGCAGAGGCAGAGTAAAAGGCACCAGAAGTAGGCTGATCCCTCCCCGGCTGGCAGTTAGAAAGGAGCACTCGGTGGGAGCCCTGACCCCATAGGCTCGAGGGGCGGCCATCTTGCTACACCCGACCATAGGACTGCTGGGTCCCCCCTTGCCCGTTTGAGACCGCTTCGCCCTACACATCAAGGTCTGATTACTCTGGTATACAGGGCGGCTGGGCCTCCACCTCATTGATCTTGCCCTCCCCGTAATCCTCCAGTCACAGACTAGCAAGAAGTGTAGCGGCCATCTTGCTCCACCCGGACTCCGTGCTCCCCCTTGCCACTAGCCTTGCTCTGCCCCCTCCTCAGCCGCCAGTGCTGCCCAGGCTGCCGTACCACTGTCTTGTAACACAAACACCGGCACTCCCCTGCGCCTGCTCCAATAAGACAGTAGCAACACAGCAAGCGTCTATTCCCATGTACAACACGGGTCGCACTCTCTGCTCTTCCACTCCACCTATGGGGATGCGTGGCTGAGGATGGACGGCTGAAGACATGTACTGCTGAGCATTGTGCTCTCCCGACGACCGCAGGCTGAGTTCCCAACCAATCACGCCCAATCTGCTGATGGCGGCTTCCAGCTCTACCTCTACTGATTCCGCTGAACTGCAACAAGGTAATATCCAACGGTACCTGCTACGCACAGCCTCACAGGACTCCCGTACAGGGAAAGACAGGGCTTCGTCAGCCCGAACCCCAGGCAAACCAAAACCTCCTCCCCCGACTGCAGCAGCTTTCTCTGTCGGTGGGACCGGCCCGGGTGTACACCCGGCCCCTCCGATGGATCCCGCTACTCCTAGCGTGGACACTGCCTCAGCAGAGATGCTTTCCCCGGGCTCCACATCCGCTGCCATACTTTCTGCTTTCCGAGCTGACTTTGATTCCTGGGCTTCCAAAATGGAAACTTCTCTCCATGGTGAACTAAATGCCCTCAAACAACGGGTTTCCGCGTCGGAGGTCGCGGTTTCTGCTATGGCCACCACCCAGGAGGACCATTCAGCCCGCATAACGGCGCTTGAAAATGCATCTACGGCTCACCTTTCCCGTCTACGGCAACACCAGCTCCGGATAGAAGATAGTGAGAACCGGAGCCGCAGGAACAACATCCGGCTGCAGGGGGTCCCGGAGGCTACATCCGGTACCGATCTCAAACCCACTGTCATCGCTATCCTCAATCAGGTCCTGGGCAGGGAAGTTACATCTCCCATTGAATTGGACAGAGTGCATAGAGTGGGAGGCATGGGGGGTGACCGCAGGGACCGCCCTCGTGACGTACTCTGCCGGGTGCACTACTATACCCTGAAGGAAGAAATCTTGCGCAAGGCCTGGTGCCTGGGGCCACTGGACTTTCACGGATCACCTATACACCTCTACCCGGACCTCTCCCGCAACACGCTGTACATGCGGCGAGCGGTCCGTCCTCTGCTGGACTTGATTCGCCAAGTAGGCGCCACGTACACTTGGGGCCACCCCTTCAGCATCAAAGTGACCCGAGAAGATAACCACAAATTTGTGCTGTCAGACCCGGACCAGCTTCCTGCCTTCTTCCTGTTCCTGGACCGGGACCCTATTGTCGTCCCGAACTGGTTGGACCCCCAGATGACCGCCAGCGGCTACCGGGCCCTCCTCTACAGCGTCGAGGACGCCCACAGTCTAGATCGGTACCTTCCGGTCCTAGAGTACGGCGAGCCACGTCACCAGAAGACTGATCCAGACTCTGTCGTCTGAGACCTGAAACGGTTCTTTTTGCTATGTCCTTTTGTCCACCAGGTGGCTACAGTTCCTCTATGAGACTCCGGCCAGGTTTGCCTACTGTTTTCCCTATTTTGTTTTGTACTCACGGTTTTACTTGCGTATCCACCCCACTGACTCTTGCTCACTTTGTTATCTAAATGCTGCTAACGGTTTAGTTGTCTCACTTGGCACGGAGAATGTTTCCCTGCCCTCAGCTGGTACAGTTGTGCTTGCTGGGGCTCTGGAAAGGCGGTCGGTAGTGTTGATATGTTCTTTCACTGCATTGGCTCTACAGGCTGGCTTGGTGTTTCCCGGGCATAGCCCTTTGGCTTGTCCGGGGACCTCCGGGTCTTCCCTCGGGCTCTGGACATCTATGTCCCTGGAGCTTGGGACTGGCTGGCCTTATCACTGACACCTTCTGTGCGTTTACACAGTTATCTGAGCTAAGCCGCGACGACTATCATAGTTAATGCTGCTATAAATGTAGTAATTGGTGCTTCCAACCCTCGCATGCTTACGCGGGAATACCTGTGCCTTTATTCTGTCACCAGTTTGTGTACACCTTGTTCTACGTTGATGTTGTTATTTTTCTATGTAATTTTAGATTGTTTATTACACTCAAGCGTACCAATGGTATTAGTCTGACACTCTGCTCTTTAGTGACTAGGCAGTTGAGCATTAGATGCCACGGTCATTGGGTGTGTTACATTTACAGTTATGTTATATATGCCTGCTAGGTTGTCGGGATCACAACTCAGCTGTTCTAACCCCGTTCTCTCCCCCTAAATAGGATTGGCACAGTTCGTGCCTACTACGTGATATTTCACGAAGTGTTACGTTTTTGCGCACACTTTAGTATTTTTGAGCCACCTTCCCCAGGTGCTCTCTATGTTCAATCTCTTCCCCGCCTCGCTCTACCTTCTCTCTTCCTCCCCTGTTGTGTTTCCCCTTTTTTTTCCCCCGCTTTTCTTTTTTTCTTCTTCTCTCTCTCCTTCCCCCCCCCCTCCCCCCCATCACTCCATCATGGCCCACACAGTGACCTCTCACCCTAGGCTACAATTCTGTTCTTACAATGTCAATGGGCTCAATATTGCCTCCAAAAGAGGACAAATCCTGTATCGAATGCACAAACGCCAAGTCAATGTGCTTCTTCTCCAAGAGACACATTTTCACTCTGCCTCCACCCCTTCCTGTTCCAGCAGATACTTCAACAGGTGGTTCCACAGCACTAGCCCAACCCAGAAAGCCAAGGGAGTGTCTGTGGCCTTCCATAAGACGCTCCCTATAGAGGTGCTTGACCATCTCTCGGACCCCCAGGGGAGGTATGTTTTTGTGAAATTCGTGTTATGGGGTACCAAATTTACGGTAGCTAACATTTACCTTCCTAATGTTAATCAAGTATCGGCCGCGTTACAATACTTGAGGATTCTGTCAGGATTCAGGGAGGGTAAGCTCGTCTTGGGGGGAGATTTTAACACCCCTCTTGAACCACTTTTAGATTCCTCCACCTCGCGATCATGTATCTCCTTCCCCAAACTGAGGGCTCTGAAACGGGCATTCTACAATCTGCGTCTAGTGGACGTTTGGAGAGTGCTGCACCCCACGGCCCGTAACTATACCCACTTCTCCCATGTTCATCACACCTATAGTCGCATAGACTACCTAATGAGTGACCATAGCTGTCTGGACTGGTCCCCGGAATGCACCATAGACCCAATGGTCTGGTCTGACCATTCTCCTATACACATGACATTCTCGCTCCCTTCCACTCCGATTAGGGAATGGTCATGGCGCTTGAACGATTCGTTGCTTACGAACCCGGAATGTGTGACAAGGGTTTCAGATACAATCTCTAACTTTTTTGCGGACCACGCTTTGGATACGACATCGTTGCCCTTTCAATGGGAGGCACTTAAGGCTGTCCTACGTGGTACCTTTATCCAAATGGGTACGCGTCTTAAAAAGGAGCGCTCAGCCGCCATAGAGGCAGCAAATCAAACACTTAGAAACTGAGCACAAACGATCCCCGACAGTGACAACGCTGGCGGACGTTTCTAGGGCGCGATCACAACTTAGAGAACTTTATGAAGCCTCTGCACGCACATATGCAGATAAGCTCACTTTCCATCAATATAAGTTTCGAGATAAATGTGGTAGGCCACTGGCTCGCTCCCTGCACCCAAAAGCAACCTCCGCCTTTGTGCCCCATATTCGGGGGGCACAGGGAGAAATGGTATCCTCACCCACTAAGATGGCGGAGGAATTCAGGGACTTCCATCAGTCCCTGTACAATATCCCTAAGACTCAAGGGACAAGTTCCCCTTCTTCCGGGGTGGAAGACCAGCTGTCATATGTCTCGGAAACCGCGCTCCCTACATTAGACGATGACGTCATCGCTGATCTGGAAACCTCAATCACAGAAGACGAAGTTGCCAAAGCCATAGCGGGTACACCGAGTGGAAAGAGCCCGGGCCCAGACGGCTTCACTCCTAAGTTCTACAAACTTTTTGCCGCCCTCCTCACGCCCTTTCTAACTAAGGTGTTCAACTCTTTGTCGGAGGGTTCAATGTTCCCTCCACAAACACTTGAGGCCCACATATCCCTCATCCCAAAGCCAGGCAAAGACCCTACTCTTTGTGCAAGCTATAGGCCGATCTCCTTGATTGGGGTTGATTTGAAAGTCTTTGCTAAAATCCTAGCCAATAGATTACAACCATTGTTGCCTGGGATAATACACTTAGACCAGGTCGGCTTTGTGAGTGGCCGTGAGGCTAGGGACAATACCCTGAAGACCCTTCTTTTAACCAACTATGCCCGGTCCCACGATATCCCACTATGCCTCTTAACAGTCGATGCCGAGAAGGCATTCGACCGAGTAGACTGGCAGTTCCTTCGACTATCCCTGCAACAAATAGGCGTGGGAACCAATATGATCGTGAGAATAATGTCCCTTTACTCCTCTCCATATGCTAGGATTAGACTAAATGGCTCGCTATCTCCAGCCTTCTCTGTATCTAACGGGACGCGACAGGGATGCCCACTGTCCCCCCTCCTCTGTTCTCACTATGGAACATCTAGCTATTGCTCTACGTAACAATCCTTCTATCCAAGGCATAACAGTCGGGCCCACACATACTAAACTCGCCCTCTTTGCAGATGATCTGCTCCTGTTCGTGACACACCCTCACACATCCTTGCCCTCGGTATTGCAGGAGTTTCGGAAATTTGGAGAAGTTAGCAACTTCAAGGTCAACTACAATAAATCGGAAATCCTCAACATATCTCTGCCTACGTCGGCCCTACGAAGACTATCGTCTTCTTTCCCCTTCAAAACTGGTTCCCCCTCCATAAGGTATCTCGGAATTCAAATACCGGCGGATGCTTCCCAACTTTTTTCCTTGAACTTTGCCCCCCTACTTCTTAGGACCCAGGCAGATTTAATCAATTATGCGTCCAAACAGCTCTCATGGCTAGGTAGAGTGAATGCCCTGAAAATGGATGTTCTCCCTAGGTTCCTGTATTTGTTTCAGACCATCCCTATTCACATACCTAATTCGTACTTCAAGAAAATACGCCAGCTGTTTTCCAAATTTATTTGGAATGCGGCCCGTCCCAGGATACGGTATGAAACACTTTCTCTTCCAAAGGCTCGGGGGGGGGGGGCTGGAGCCCCAGATGCCTCCCTATACCATAAAGCAGCGGTGCTCACCCGCATACTAGATTGGTTCCACCATTCTTCAACCAAGCTTTGGGTTCAATTGGAAAGCCACATGAACCCAATTGAACTCTCCGCTCTCCCATGGACCTTGCCTACGGTACGGGGGGGTTCGGGCCCTCTTAATGACCTTACCCATCAAACGATCCAGATTTGGGATCGCATGCTGTCCAGAAGGGGCTTATCAAACCGCATGGGGCCTATGACTCCCTTCTTTGGGACCCCGGCCTTTCCGCCAGCTATGTTTGTAGCAAGATTCGGACCATGGCGAAGAGAGGATCATAGGCGACTTGCCCAGGTCCTTCGTGCAGACCCCACTTTGAGGTCAGATACCTCTACCGGTCTGACCTCCCGTCACCCCATGCAGTGGCTTCGGAGGCAACAGACTACCTCCTACATCCGGACTTTCCCATCTATTACAGACATTCTTGCTGAACCGACGGGATTCGAGGAACTGCTCATGCAGGTGGAACCTCCAACACATGTATCTCAACTATACTCCCTTCTGCTCGATATTTACTCCCCTGACCTCCCACTGTATACGGTGGCCTGGGAGACAGACCTCCGTCACACTATCTCCCCTATTGACTGGCAAAAATGTTTTACCCTGACACACAAATTGTCCATAGCCACCAAGACCCAGGAGAAGGGGTTTAAACTGTTAACAAGATGGTACAGATGTCCATCATCTCTTCACCACTTCAATCCGGAGGTGTCAGATACCTGCTGGCGGTGCCTCAGCTCCCGAGGAACCATGCTTCACATCTGGTGGGAGTGCCCTCCTGTGCGGAGGTACTGGCAGCGGATTTTCACACTTGACTGCAAATTGATGGCGACCTCTATCCACCCTTCACCTGAGGTGGCTCTCTTGTCTATTCTCCCTGGATCATTTAAATCCATCAGAAATGATGTCTTGCGACACTTTCTGGCGGCGGTCAGGGTAGTGATTCCCCGTCATTGGAGAACGGCAACCATGCCTTCCCTGGGGGATTGGGCTGTTGAGGTGGACCGCATTAGGGACCTTGAACGCCTGTTGGCGGAGGAAAATGACAAAAGTGAACAGTGTTCTCTCACATGGACTTCGTGGTCCGTGTTTCGGTACTCCTCGGAGTTTATCTCTTGGGCGGAGTGTGCCCTGGACGAGACCACCCTCGGACCTTGATGGAGTGATTCTGATCCCTGTCCCCTATCTGTGTACCCCTACTATTTGCCCCTGACTCTGACTCTTTCTCTTTTCTCTACACCTAAATACACCTCTAAGAACCCAGTAGGATAACGTACCAGGGCTTCGATTTACCTACTGCCTATAACCCATTGAGTGACCCTACTTCATATTCTCCAAATAGATTTGTGTATACTCTCATCTGATGTGTTACATATGGGGGACCTATGATCCCCTTCACAGGAATACAGATAAGGGTTGCCTTACCTCATTCTTTTTCTACAGAGACTGATATCACAATCAATCTCACGGGGGCCCTCTTACGCAGGTGCCCAACCCCTTTTTTTTTGTGTAACTTAGCCCTGCTCTGTTCTGACACACATGATGCCTGTTGATGGTGTATCCTATCAATGTTTGTAATGTTTAAGACAAAGTATGTCTTTTTCTGTCGTTTCCTTGCATAAACAAATAAAATAAGATTGAATTAAACCTTTATTAGATAATATATGGGGGTACCTGACGCTATAAAAACCTGCGGCGAACCTAAAAAAAATTACTGGCTACCGATCTGCATCACCGACGCTAAGACAGCGATCAGAAAAATGATCGCTTAGCGACGGCGGTGCTAGGGGGTGAAAGGGTTATCTGGGGGGTGATCAAGGGGTTAAACCTTTATTAGATAATTTATGGGGGTACCTGACGCTATAAAAACCTGCGGCGAACCTAAAAAAAAAATACTGGCTACCGATCTGCATCACCGACGCTAAGACATCGATCAGAAAAATGATCGCTTAGTGACAGTGGTGATAGGGGGTGAAAGGGTTACCTGGGGGGCGATCAAGGGGGTTAAACCTTTATTAGATAATTTATGGGGGTACCTGACGCTATAAAAACCTGCGGCGAACCTAAAAAAAATTACTGGCTACCGATCTGCATCCCTGACGCTAAGACAGCGATCAGAAAAATGATCGCTTAGCGACGGCGGTGCTAGGGGGTGAAAGGGTTATCTGGGGGGCGATCAAGGGGGTTAAACCTTTATTAGATAATTTATGGGGGTACCTGACGCTATAAAAACCTGCGGCGAACCTAAAAAAAATTACTGGCTACCGATCTGCATCACAGACGCTAAGACAGCGATCAGAAAAATGATCGCTTGGCGACAGTGGTGATAGGGGGTGAAAGGGTTACCTGGGGGGTGATCAAGGGGGTTAAACCTTTATTAGATAATTTATGGGGGTACCTGACGCTATAAAAACCTGCGGCGAACCTAAAAAAAATTACTGGCTACCGATCTGCATCACAGACGCTAAGACAGCAATCAGAAAAATGATCGCTTAGCGACGGCGGTGCTAGGGGGTGAAAGGGTTATCTGGGGGGTGATCAAGGGGTTAAACCTTTATTAGGGGGGGTTAGGGGGCTACACTGGACCTAAAACTAAATGTAGTGACACTTTTACAGTCACAAATGTCACTGATTGCAGTGATCAGTAAATAAATGGTCACTGCAATCAGTGACACTGTAACTGGGGGCTGGGGGGGCGATTTATGTGCCTATGTGTGCTGGTGTTAGTGTAGTGTTTGTGCACTAACCTTGATGTCTTCTCTTGTACGGCGCTCGGTATATGTGAGCGCCGCACAAGAGATGACATCACTTCCTCCTGCTTCCTCTTCCTGTGACAGACAGAGGGGGCATTTCCATTCGCCGGGAGCGATCGCGGGGGGGTGGCCGGAATCGAACGGCCGTCCCCTCATGTCGGATCGCTCCCCAACGAATTCCGACCGCTCACTGTACAGAAGGGGGGTCCGATTGGACCCCCCAACTGTACAAAGGCAATCACGTACACTCTACGTGATTGTGCCTGTCGGTGGCATTGTGCCGACATATATATACAGTGAGCGGTCGTTAAGTGGTTAAGGCCACAACTGATAAGCAGTTGAAGCAACAATGGGGCACTATTCCTCCCACTGACACCAGCAATGGGGCACTATTCCTCCCGCTGACACCAGCAATGGGGCACTATTCCTCCCGCTGACACCAGCAATGGGGCACTATTCCTCCCGCTGACACCAGCAATGGGTAATTTGCAAAATGTAAAAGTTCAACTCCAAATTCCAGTACACATAATCAAACAACATAACAAAGTACAAAAAAGTACAGCTGTAAAAGACTAAAGAGCTTTAGGAGCACATATGTACAAGTAACACCACAAACCTAATATCATGAAATTGGGTAACAGAATAAACCAGCAATGAATGAACAACTACCAAGGGGAACATAGTTTATAGAATTTTTGTACACCATGCCCATGTTGGTATGCTATTTTTTTTCTTTTCAAAATGGTACAATCACACAATATAAAGTGTGTGTAAAATATATATATAGAGAGAGAGAGATCGAACTCAAACATGAGTGTATTGATCAAAGTTCATGGGCTAAAATTGTGTCTTCCACCACCATGTCAGATCAGTATCCAATCTTCATGTGTATGTCCAGACAACACTTTGAAGTCCATGCTCACCACAAACATTTGCTGCAAGATCTACAGCAAAAAACACTCAGGTAATCACATTCAGGAAATCTGGATGTGGCATTTAGCGGCAAGAGCATCCATCTTCCACAGAGAGAGAAACCTAGAGCCAGCCATGGACGATTCAAACCATGTATGGGCAGGCTGAATGTACCCAAGTTGATCGATCAACTTTGGTACGACCAGCCTACTGGATTTTACATGCAATTATTGCTAGCGGCTGTTATAGCTACTAGCAATAATCACTGTGTTCTCCTGGCAGGGTAAGGCATAGTTCACTTGATGTAAGCCTATGGGCTTCCACCAGAGTTTCTCTGTAGAACAAAAAATGTTCTTCCTGCAACTGGGCCTGGACCAGTGTTTGGCTCACATCACTCTCAAAGGCCATATTTCTGTCCTGTTTCAGAGACCGTTGACTTTTTTGTTTTGATTAAAGCGGTATTGAACTCAAAAGCAAAAATGTAATATGTTGCAGCTTGGTAATCATTAGATCTGGTGCCTGCATTTGTTTCCCCCCCCCTCCTGTTTTCACCTGGTGATTTAGCCAGTAATATATCCCCTGTATTAGAGTGCCCCCACTCTGGAAGAAGGGACACCTTTGGGACCGCAGTGTTGTCAATCTGGAGGGAGGGAAGCGTTGGCTGTACAAGCAGATTTAAACACACTAACAAACTCAAGCCAAACTCCAGCTCGCACGTTATAAGTAGCTACAGCAACAGCTATTTTTTCTTTTGGAATAAGGGTTTTACATGAATAAATAAAAAGCCGATCATTGAAGGCACCCCTGTCCGTGGTAAATGGTTTGTCTCAAACCCCAACTGCTACATCTACAAGCTAGCTTGTTCTGTTGGAAAACAGCAGACTTACTGGCTGGATCAGCAGATGAAAATAAAGGGAAAGCGAGCCTAAATATAAAATATTTAAAAAAGATTGGTAAGCTGCAATATAATGTTTGCTTTTGGATTTAATACTTCTTTTAGACCTTTGTACAGAGGGTCCTTCATGTAGCTCCCTCTGTCTGTGACTACAAGGGAT
This sequence comes from Rana muscosa, assembly GCA_029206835.1. Taxonomy (NCBI): domain Eukaryota; kingdom Metazoa; phylum Chordata; class Amphibia; order Anura; family Ranidae; genus Rana; species Rana muscosa. The sequence goes on along the minus strand of CM055125.1, from coordinate 265,297,558 downwards.
CGGAACTGCTGTTTGACCCAATTAGTGATATTTCTCGCTTTATTCTCACCCACAGGGTGCTTTTCCTTGTAGTTCTTGCCTCTGTCTGAACTGGCAGCTTTATCCAGCAAGGAGCCTTCTCTGGTTTTGCCTAAGGATTAGTTAGCGTTGAGACACAGGACACCCAGGCTGAATATGGTCAAAAATCAGCGGTATAGTAGAAACCAGCTGACATTCGGCCCATGTGTACAGGACCTTGTCCGACCGAAGGTGATTTCATGATTTGCTTCTGTTGAACAAGCATGCTGGAAAGCCAGCAGCCGATCGGCGCCCTCAGCCAATGGTGTGTTCTGGCGAAGTTTGGTCCCCCTGTCGGAACACAATGGCACATTGCATAGTTATTACAGCGAGCTGCTTGCAAGCTCCTTAGTTGTGTGTTTTTTGTTTTTTTTCGTTCAGCCTGGGCAGGCTGTGTAACAGCCATTAATCTTTGCCCAAGGTAGTCTCTGCCTTACACTTCTATCAGGACATTGTTCTTCCATCCCTCTGTTCCAGCTCTAGTTTATAGTTAGACTGCTTTCACACTGGGGCGTGGGTGGCGTCAGTGGTAAAGCGCCGCTATTTTTAGTCTTTGCGGAGGTATTCGGCTGCTAGCGGGGAGCTTTTAACCCCTGCTAGCGGCTGAAAAAGGGTTAAAACCACCCGCGGCGCTTTGCCGGCGGTTCGACCGTGCTGCCCATTCATTTCAATGGGCAGGAGCGGTGGAGGAGCAATGTATACACACCGCTCCAAAGATGCTGCTTGCAGGAGTTTTTTTTTAACGTCCTGCCAGCGCATCGCCTCAGTGTGAAAGCACTCAGGCTTTCACACTGAGAATGCAGGGGGGGCCATTTTTCAGGCGCTTTACAGGTGCTATTTTTAGCCCAAAAGCGCATGAAAAATGCCCCAGTGTGAAAGGGGTCTAAATGAAGTTGAATAATGACACTGGTCTATCCAGTTCAACGTGTGTGTGAGAGTTTTTTTTTTTTATGATCTTAACAATTCCCATAGCCCTATATATTTTGCATCTTGAGGAAGACATCTAAAAGGTTTTGAAGCTGCTGACACTTTCAGCTAGTACCACTTTCTGAGGGAGGGAGTGACGCATTTTAACTGCTCTAAAGCCCTGTACACACGCTCAGTTTTCCCAGCGGTAAAAAGTCCGCCGGGAAAACCGAGGGGAAAGCTGAGAACTGGGCAGGAAAACTACCACGAGAGCTTTGGCCAGGAATCCCAGCCGTGTGTATACTCCATTGGCACTGCCTCGCAGTGTTTCCCATAGGAAAGTATTAGTAAATCTGGCGGAAAAAAAACGCCGGGAATCCCGACGGGAAAATAGAGAGCAAGTTCTTTATTTTCCCGCCGGGTATCCCGGCTGTTTTCCTGTCGGGAAAACTGCGAGGAAGCATACACCCATCTGGTTTTCCAGGCCAAAAGCTCTCTTGGCAGTTTTCCTGGCAGGAAAACCGGTAGTGTGTACAGGGCTTAACAGTAAAGAAGCCTTTCCACGCTCTAAGGTAAACCTCCTTTCTTTTAACCTCAAATTGTGGCTGTGTAATCTCTTTGGGGACCTTACAAAGTTTATTACAGTTACTGAAGTCACCTTTGATATATTTGTACATTGTAATCCTATCCCCTATTAAGTGCCTCTTCTTTTGAGTACATAACTGTTAACTGATCCTCACAGCTGAGGTCCTCCATCACCCCTAATTTTTAATTTTGTTGCCCTTCACTGAACTCTTTCTAATTCAACAACCACTTTCCTGTGCATTGGCTGCAACTTTGCATTGCATACTATTGCCAAATCTGTGATCTACAAGCGCCCTTGCATCCTTTCCCATCTAGGGGAGCCCTTCCTATTGTGTATTTTTTGCACCCAAGTCCATAACTTTTACATTGCTCAATATTGAACCTCATCTGTCTTATATCTGCCCAACCCCCTATTTTATTAATATCATACTGTAATGATGCTCTATCCTAAAGTTATTTCTCTGCACAGTTTGGTCTCATCAGCAAACACCAAAATCGAGCTCTGGATTGCAACCTCTGTCATTAATAATCAATTTGAACAGCATTGGCCCCAAGACAGAACCCTGGTGAGCAACACTCACAACTTTTTTTTTTTTTTTTACCATTCAGCAAATCAGTCACTACACCCTGGACTTGTTCATGTAACCGGTTTACTAACAATCTAGATACAATTTAAAAAAAACTCCCAGATGTTGTGCCTATGTGTGGGCAAAATGTGTGTGTCTATAAAAACTTCAATAAAAAGATTTTACAAAAAAAAAAAAAACTCCCAAAAGACCATGTTTTACAATTTGAGATACAGTATGAAATGCCTTAGCAAATTTAAGATGGTGTGAAAAAGTATATATACATACACATACACATGAAAGGGAGTATCTCGCGGCAATTTTTTTGGGGAATAAATAAAAATGTATATAAAGCTGCTCCCCAAAATACTAAATGGAGATACCAATAGTGGAAATAAATGAGTGGGGGCACTAGGATGATAACTAGCAAACTCTAATTAACAAATATAATATAAAACCTTGTTGGCAAAGGTAATATAAACCCAAACAAATAAAGGAATAAATGAATGAGTGAACACACACACATCCGCAGTGCAATGAGAAAAAAACAGATCAATAACTGTGTAGATCAAACGATTTAGCAAACAATAGTCCATAAACATTGAAGTGCTTAAATGTGCAGTGTTTCCTTAATGAGCTGTTTGACCAGTCCATAAATAATCATAAATGTAAATCCAGTAGTAATCTTGAAGTGACCCCTTCACCAACGTTACGTGACACCCAAAGTGATTAATATATAGATGGCCGCTTACCACAAGATGTTGACCCCTTTAATTAAAAAAAAGGTAAAATGCGCTTATGCATGGTAAACTTGCTAGGTATGAAGAGATGTAATCCCGGATGCATCAAACTCCCCAAGGATTGCTCAATACAGGATGGACAAGATATGCAAACAAAACGGACAGGATCAAGGGTAGTGAAATACCTTTTAAGACGTTATAAAAACATGAATAAAAAGCCAATTGGCTGCTTACATTTGGAAGTGCCTTAGTCCGGCACTGAGGCTGGAAAAGGCATGGTAGTTTAGCGTGTGAAATTCCGTCCGTGGGAAACTGGCGTGCGTTCCACCTACAACAGCAGTGAGCCAGCGGGACCAGAAGTAAGGTAAGAATGTGACCAAGTACCGCCTCGCCTACTTGGTCACGTTCTTACCTCACTTCCGGTCCCGTAAACCCACTTATGCAACTTGCACGTACAGGTAAGCCTAGATTAAGGATTACCTGTAGGTGCAAGAAATATCTCCTAAACCTACACGGTTTAGGAGATATTTGCTAAAAATTACATGCATCAGTGTCTACGGCGCATGCGCGCCGTAGACAATGGCGCATTCATAGGGTTAATAACATTCACAAATCCGGCTTAGCCGGATTTGACGGCTCCCGCGCGCATGCGGGGAGTCGCGTCTTCGCCGCTCTGGCCAATCGCAGTGCCGGAGCGGCGCTGTGATTGGCTGGAGCGGCGGTACCCGGCAGTAACCTTCCGGCTATCGCCGCAGCGATGGCTGCGGCTGAAGAGGGAGACGAGGACGGCTTCGGGAGCCCCGATCTAAGGTAAGTGATGCATAATGAGCTAGTATGCTAGTCATACTAGCTCATTATGCTTTTGTCTTGCAGGTTGTTTTTAAAAAAAACATTTTTTTACAGGGTTTACAACCACTTTAAGGAAACACTGCACATTTAAAGCACTTCAATGTTTATGGACTATTGTTTGCTAAATCGTTTGATCTACACAGTTATTGCTCTGGTTTTTTCACTGCGGATATGTGTGTTCACTCATTCATTTATTCCTTTATTTGTTTGGGTTTATATTACCTTTGCCAATAAGGTTTTATATTATATTTGTTAATTATGAAAATGGGGGAAGGGGAAACTTGGGACTTTAAATGAGGCGGTGACTCTTTTGCTAGCAGGGGCCCGGTCTTCCCTCTTCTCTTCTTTTCTTGAGATGTTGACACGACAAGGTCTCCCGCTGTAATGCTGTGTGCGCGGCGCGCAACGACTTATATAGGCGTGGGGCGTGGTCACCCGATGACCCCGCCCCCATATGGCGTCACAGTCCCATAATGCCCAGGGGCTGTGAGGCCATAGGGGGCGGGGTCACCGGGTGACCTCACCCGGTGACCACGCCCCATGCCTATATAAGTCGTTGCGCGCCGCGCACACGGCATTACAGCGGGAGACCTCGTGTCAACATCTCAAGGAGGGAAGAAGACGACGGGGAAGACCGGGCCCCCCGCTAGCAAAAGAGCTGGCAGAAAGCACCGGAGAGCAGGTGAAGAACCGGAGAGCGCGGAGAAGGCACCAGGGAGTCGGAAGAAGACCCCCAAAGTCGGTAGAAGACCCCTGGAGCTGCCTAATAAATTACTTTAAAAAGCTGTCTAGTGTGGTTTTTTTTTTTTATTTTTTTTTTTATTGACACTTTTCCCCCAGGTGAATGGGTAGGGGTACGATGTACCCCATACTCATTCACATAGGGTGGGGGGCCGGGATCTGGGGGCTCCCAGATTCTGATAAGCCTCCCGCCCGCAGACCCCGACAACCAACGGCCAGGGTTGTTGGGAAGAGGCCCTGTCCTCAACAACATGGGGACAGGGTGCTTTGGGGTGGAGGGGCCGCAGGGCGCCCCCCTGCCCTAAAGCACTCACCCCCCCCCCCCCATGTTGAGGGCATTCGGCCTGGTACGGTCCAGGAGGGAGGGGGGGGCGCTCGCTCGTCCCCACCCCCTTTCCTAACCAGCCGGGCTGTGTGCTCGGATAAGGGTCTGGTGTGGATTTGGGGGGGACCCCACGCCGTTTTTTTGGCGTAGGTGTTCTCTTTTAAATCCATACCAGACCCAAGGGCCTGGTATGCTCTTGGAGGGGAACCCATGCCGGTTTTTTTTTTTTTTTTCATTTGCCGTGGAGTTTCCCCTCAAGATTCATACCAAACACAGTGCCTGGTGTTGGCGGGGATCCAAGTCGGATCCCCGTTCATTGAAAGTCAGACGTATGTCGGCTTCAAGTCGCAGGGCAAAGTCGGATCCAAAGTAGGACAGCTGTCGTGTCGCACCAGTGTGAACCTGGCCTTACAGCTCACAGTGCATGTCAGACCAAATAAGAATCATGAGGCCAAAGAACTGCCTGAAGAGCTCAGAGACAGAATTGTGGCCAGGCACAGATCTGGCCAAGGTTACAAAAAAATTCTGCTGCACTTAAGGTTCCCAAGAGCACAGTGGCCTCCATAATCCTTAAATGGAAGACGTTTTGGACGACCAGAACCCTTCCTAGAGCTAGCCGTCCGGCCAAACTGAGCTATCGGGGGAGAAGAGCCTTGGTGAGAGAGGTAAAGAAGAACCCAAAGATCACTGTGGCTGCGCTCCAGAGATGCAGTGGGGAGATGGGAGAAAGTTGTAGAAAGTCAACCATCACTGCAGCCCTCCACCAGTCGGGGCTTTATGGCAGAGTGGCCCAACGGAAGCCTCTCCTCAGTGCAAAACACATGAAAGCCCGCATGGAGTTTGCTAAAAAAAAACACCTGAAGGACTCCAAGATGGTGGTAAATAAGATTCTCTGGTCTGATGAGACCAAGATAAAACTTTTTGGCCTTAATTCTAAGCGGTACGTGTGGAGAAAACCAGGCACTGCTCATCACCTGTCCAATACAGTCCCAAGAGTGAAGCATGGTGGTGGCAGCATCATGCTGTGGGGGTGTTTTTCAGCTGCAGGTACAGGACGACTGGTTGCAATCGAGGGAAAGATGAATGCGGCCAAGTACAGGGATATACTGCACGAAAACCTTCTCCAGAGTGCTCAGAACCTCAGACTGGGCCGAATGTTTACCTTCCAACAAGACAATGACCCTAAGCACACAGCTAAAATAACGAAGGAGTGGCTTCACAACAACTCCCTGACTGTTCTTGAATGGCCCAGCCAGAGCCCTGACTTGAACCCAATTAAGCATCTCTAGAGAGACCTAAAAATGGCTGTCCACCAACATTTACCATCCAACCTGACAGAACTGGAGAGGATCTGCAAGGAGGAATGGCAGAGGATCCCCAAATCCAGGTGTGAAAAACTTGTTGCATCTTTCCCAAAAAGACTCATGGCTGTATTAGATCAAAATGGTGCTTCTACTAAATAATGAGCAAAGGGTCTGAATACTTAGGACCATGTGATATTTCAGTTTTTCTTTTTTAATAAATCTGCAAAAATTTCAACAATTCTGTGTTTTCTGTCAATATGGGGTGCTGTGTGTACAGTAATGAGGAATAAAATGGACTTAAATGATTTTAGCAAATGGCTGCAATATAACAGAGTGAAAAATTTAAAGTGGAGCTCCACCCTAATTTTTCACTTTTGGTAATCGGAACCCTCCCCCCCTCCGGTGTCACAATTGACACCTTTCAGGGGGGAGGGGGGTGAAGATACCTGTCTAAGACAGGTATTTTCACCCACATCCGGGAGTCCTCTCTCTGGGAATCTGCGGGAGTGACGTCACTTCCCCCAGACTTCCCGTAGTGTTCTGGGAGACACTCGGCTCCCAGAACACAGGAGGACGAATCAGAACGGCGCAGCGTGACTCGTGCATGCGCCGTAGGGAACCGGGCATGAAGCCGCAGGGCTTCACTTCCTGGTTCCGTCAGCGAGGATGGCGGAGGGAGCAGCAGAGTGATCGCTCGTCCTCTGCTGCGGACGTCGCTGGACTCCAGGACAGGTAAGTGTCCAAATATTAAAAGCCAGCAGCTGCTGTAGCTGTAGCTGCTGGCTTTTAATATTTTTTTTTCAGGCGGAGCTCCGCTTTAAGGGGGGTCTGAATACTTTCCGTACTCACTGTATATATGTATGTTTGAGGGTTCTGATTAACTTTCTACAAAAAAATACTGATTTTAACTTGTAAACAACAAATGTCAGAAATAGGCCTGGTCCTTAAAGTGGTTGTAAACCCACTTTTTCAACTTGCACCTACAGGTAAGCCTAGATTAAGGCTTACCTGTAGGTGCAAGAAATATCTCCTAAACCTACACGGTTTAGGAGATATTTACTAAAATGTCAAGCGCCGCTATCTACGGCGCATGCGCGCCGTAGACAACGGCGCATTTATGGGGTTAATCCCATTCACATACTCGGCTACTTCCCAGCAATCGCTGGGCGTAGCCGAGTGGGACGCCTCCCACGCGCATGCGCAGAGTGACGTCTCCGCCGCTCCGGCCAATCACAGCGCCGGAGCGGCGCTATGATTGGCTGGTGCGGCGATACCCGGAAGTAACATTCCGGCTATCGCCGCAGTGATGTCTGCGGCTGGACAGAGGGACGAGGACGGCTTCGGGGGCCCCGATCTAAGGTAAGTGGAACATAATGAGCTATTATGCTAGTCATAATAGCTCATTATGCCTTTCTCTTGCAGGTGGGCCAAAAAATAAAAAAGTGGGTTTACAACCACTTTTAAATTGTTATTAAATAGTGATGTCATCAGTTCCGGGTTACTCGATCCGAGACCCGATCAAATAGATAACGGCTTTGTTCGGGTCTCTGGCCAGCCGACCCGGTGGGACGGGAGAGCATGGGCGAGCCCTGGGAAGCAGGACGTCCTCTACCGCTGCTTGGCATAACAGCTGAGCGGCTTTTAGTCGCATCGGTTGTTATGCCAAGAAAGCCAACCGCTGGCTCTAAAGAACAGTACTGAGATGAGGCGTGCAACTGCAATGCATCACTCCGGTACAACCCCTTCAAGCAGAAGCTGCATATTTGCGTACAGTCGGCGTGAAGGGGTTAATAATAATCTTGTGTTTGCTGCTCAGTGGAATACAATGACTTAGTTATTCAGTGGAATACAATGCCTTGTTTAATTCATCTTTAAAACACTCCCACTTGCCTTGTGTGCTCTGTTGCAAATACTTGATCCCATTGAGTTTTATGCAATAAGCAATGTAACTTTTATTGAGGTTAGATTTTTTTTTTTTTTTTCTAGTTCTGGCCATACCAACATGCATCTCTTTCCTGTAACCTATGGCAATTCTGATTAATTCTCCATCCACACATTTAATGTGGATGGGGGGGATCCTCCTCTCTATACTATTGTATTCTGACAGTGAGGGGACTCCTCCGCTGTCAGGATACACAGATCCACGCTGCAGCCATTGATTGAGTGGCTTATTTCCAACAGGTCTGTTCAGCAGAAGTCAGTTGATTTATATATGGATCGAAGTTCATCTGATCCCTGCTGAACTGGCCAAATTTCGATCTCTTATGGGCAACTTAACTAGGTTTAGGTTTTGTAATTACAAAACTGAGACATGCTGGTTGTAGGAATAGTTGTACTGAACTGGTATACGTAGGCAGCAGTATCTCCCTGAATGTTAAAGCTGAGGTTTAGTTATGGCTTTTTTGTATAGTAAAGCTGGCTATAGACTGGTGTATTTTTTTTTTTTTTTTTTTTTATTTCGCCAAAGAGTTCTGTTGAGCAGGAACGGTCACAAACTGATCGAAATATGGCTGGTCATCCAGACGAATGTTGATCCGCTTTACTTTTAGTCCAGCTCAGACCAGTGTATCTATGCATGTGCCATACCTGCCCATTCCCTATGGAAGGTCCTAATTTGTTGTAGTAGGCATCACTACTCTAGTGATAACCTTTAGCTTCTGTTTCCTGTGCTGGCCTGCTGCTTAATGAACAATGTAATGCACATATTTGGTACAGACGCTATTCACAGAATACTTTTACATTTTCTCAATGAATAAAAAAAAAAATTGTGATTGAATGAGGTGGATAGGCAAGGGGGTAACCTCATGCAGGATCTGGAAGCGGGCGGCGACACTGTAGTAGCAGTGCCTACTACAGTGATTGCCACCTTCCACAGGGATCAGCCAGATATAGCACATACATTATTATGTTGGTCCAAGTTGCCGTATTGTGACTATGCAAAAAAAAGCCATACCTAAATTTTAGCCTTTAAAGTCTTTCCGTGTCCCTCAATGGACTCCATCCCATTTTTGGTGAGTACTAAAATGTAATTTTTTAAACCAGCATGAAAAAGTTTTGAGCTTCTTTCCTTTGTTTTCCAGGAACATTTATCTCCTTTTTGATTTATCATTTTTCTGTTACATTGTACAAGTATCGTTTTACTAGTTAAAAATACTGTACTACTATATTTAACTCCCTTATTAGCCGTTTAATGGCCTTTATTTTTTTTCCTAGATGTGTCTGAGCTGTTGAATTTCTTGCGGCCAATCCATGAAGGCACGCTAGTACTATTGGCATCTTATGATGATCCAGCTACCAAGTAAGCAGAAGACACGTTTCCCAATATAACAGGGTGCCTGTTTTACAGAAAATATTATGCAGGGGAGCTGGGCCACTGCCATGTGTGTGTGTGTGTGTGTGTGTGTGTATATATATATATATATATATATATATATATATATATATATATATATATATATATTGTCAGAGGGTACAGTAATCTCAGGCATCCCTGCCCTTTTAATTGCTAAGCTGCGCTATGCATTGGAAATAAAGATTCTCTGCAGAGGAGTCAGAGGAACCCACCCTCCTATTAGGGTATGAAGGGTTGGTACCTACTGTACACATGACACTCCAATTCAGCCTGTAGGGCTCAAAACCAGAGGTCAGTCAGCCTCTCTGACAAACTTTCTGCATAAAGATGTGCCCCCACTTCAGTAAGTGTGGGGAGCTGATGTGCATCTGAACAGTTCCAGGGTAGATTGCCTTTCTAGCATTTGGTTGCAGAAGACAGGCTAACAATGTGGTCCTGGAACCTCTCTATTGCTCTGTTACTTTATTGTGCTACTGCAGAAAACAACATCTTTTATGTCTCTGAGTTATCAGCATCCTTGGACCCCTTACTCCAGTCTATTTAGGGACACAGGGTTTTGGGGCCCTTTCCTGGCATCCTCATTGTGGGATGATTGGAGGAACGTCTCCTAAGAAGGTCAGATTTGTGGACCTTTACACTTGGCACTTCTTGGAGGGCCTAATATGTACAAGCTTTGTCTGGGTAAGGCTTTGCAGATGCCTACTGCTGATTACTCAATGCCTTCAGCAGACAAGGCTGTTTAAAGCAGAACTCAACTGTATCTGAGCATCTCAAACTGAAAATGCTATTAAATTAATTTTTAATATTAAAAGCAAACTCACCCATGAATCATTTGCCCTTACTTAAATGGCCACATCTAGAAATGCTAGAGGGTTGTTTTCAAAGTGATTTCTCAACAAAATGAAGCATTAAGACATTTATGGATGTCTTTGTGCTTTATTTTGTTGAGGAATTACTTGAACACACCCCTTATTTCTAGCCATAGCCATCTTGGATAAGGATAGATTATTCATGTAGCATTTACTTCCTGGAATCCATCTGCCCTTAGCTCAAGCGCACAGGTGTGCTTAGCGGAGAAAGCCCCTTCTCTCTTCTAGATGAAAGAAAAAAAAAATGCCCATGAAGACTGCTGGGATGTATGACATCATTTTGGCCCAGCACAGAAACCAGGAAGCAACTACAGTAAAGCAGTGGTTCTCAACCTTTCTAGTGCCGTGACTCCTTGATAAAATTTCCCAAGTTGTGGGGACCCCTAACAGTAAAAAAAATTGTAGCGTAGGTTGTCAGCACCCAAGGCAAGACAAGCAATTTGCGCCCCTAATCCATGGACATTTAGGGCTCCCGGAGTCCCTTCCACTCGTACAGTATTAAAACCCCTTACGGTACATTTTAGGATGTGCCACTCTTTCTCTTTGTTTTCCTTTCTTTCCCATTTACTGTATCTCTCTCTATCCTAATTTCTTGTTTTTTGTTTTTTTTTCCCCCATCCCTCTCTCTAACCGTCTTTCTTGTTCTTTCTCTTATTTATCTCCCTTTTTCTTTGTTCCTCCCCCGCTTTTCCTCACCCTTCCTTGTATCCTCTATTTTTATTCCTTCTCTTCTTGGTGGGGGGGAATGGAATGAGTGGCAGTGCTGGCGGGGAGTTGGAATGAGTGGCAGTGTTGGAGGGAGTTCTGATCAGCCAACTTAGATGCTCTTGATCAAGGTCATCTGCTTATCTGAGAACTGTAGTGGGGACTTTTAATGGTAACTATAATCACCGGTAGTGTTGCTTACTGTGTCTCTCGCTTCACTGTGTCTCTGACTTTGTGGCGTCTCGTAGCAGTGACACCTGTGCCGAAATCAGGAGATGGGTTCTCCTCCAGACGCTCCCACTTCACATTCCTCACCAGTCAGCTGACCTCTAGTCTCTGCCCCCCAGCCATGCTTCAAACTAAATGGGTGGCTGTGGGCTCCAGGGACAGCCCTGCTGGGTGGCCGCAAAAAGGCGGTGGTGCGGGCTTCAGGAACAGCCCAGGATTTGGTGACCCCTGGCAAATCATCATTCGACCCCCCGGGTGAGAACCACTGAACTAAAGAAATGCAAAAAAAAAAAAAGGTTCCTACCTTCTTAAGCCTTCAAAATAATGTTGTTTGAGAGAGTTCAGTTCCACTTTAACCCAAGCCTGCATATAAATGGTCCACACCTTGTGTGCCCTTGACCCCCTTCATCAGCGGTCAAGGCGTCTACCCCTTCCAACTGTTAGAGGACCCCCATCTCAGGATGGTCTCGCATTCTTTCGCTGTCTCTCGGTTCTTCAGCCCCCTAATTGTTATATGCAAACATATGAATGCAAATGCCACTTGCATTGTCTGTATGGATTAGGTAGTCCTTGGTGGGGACCCATCAGTATATCCAGGTGGCCAGGTTAACGCGTCTCTCCATTTCCCCTGAGGCGCTCCCATACCTGGGGCCTCAGTCTGTACAAATGAGTTCCTAAAACAAATGGTTTCCTCTTCAAGGGACCTCACCTTGATTCAGATTTTATTGGACATCGCATAAGTGCTACAGTCTAAGGTAGGGGAGTGCCCATTGCACAGGACTAGTAGACTGGTCCTTACGTTGGATGAAAGTAGGAAACAATTCATGACTGAACTGACTTCCTTACCCACTTCAGCCCCGAACCTTTTTGCTGGTCAAAGACCGGGCCCCTTTTTGCGATTCGGCACTGCGTCGCTTTAACTGACAATTGCGTGGTCGTGCAACGTGGCTCCCAAACAAAATTGACGTCCTTTTTTTCCCCACAAATAGAGCTTTCTTTTGGTGGTATATGATCACCATTGTGTTTTTTTATTTTTTGCACTATAGAAAAAAATCCCAATAAGTGTTTGATTGGTTTGCGCAAAAGTTATAGCTTCTACAAAATAGGGGACTGTTTTATGGCATTTTTATAATTTTTTATTTTTTTTTACTAGTTATGGCGGCGAACAGCGATTTTTATCATGACTGCGACATTATGGCGGACACATCGGACACTTTTGACACATTTTTGGGACCAATTGTCATTTTTACAGAGATCAGTGCTATAAAAATGCACTGATTATTGTGAAGATGACACTGGCAGTGAAGGGGTTAACAGCGCTATAGGGGTTAAGTGTTTTCTAGGGAGTGCTTCTTACTGTAGGGGGAATGCGCTGTGTGTGACATGACACTAATCTCCGCTCTGGCTATGCGGTATCTTAAAGGGGACGTACAGGTACGTGCTTATGCCTGTCCGTGACACTCTGCCAACGTATATGTACAGGCGGCGGTCCTTAAGTGGTTAAAGACAATACATTGGCATATTCTCCTCCGGTGGTTTGCACACAAGGGTGCTTCTCATCTCCTGTGTGGCAGGCAGAAAGCCTCGCTGGAGGGTTCTGTGCCTTTGGACAGTCAGCAGGTGGAACATGCTGGGTCCCTGTTGGAAATGGAGCATCTTCGGAAGCCCTCGGGGGACCTGATCACCTGCAGTTAGGTCCTCATTCTGTGGCTGAGCCACAGCTTCTTGGTTTATACTTTCCAATTGCTTGCCCATACACTTCCCATAATTGGATGCATTTTCTTAGCAATAATGTTGCTCCACAGATGCTTGCCTAAAGCAAGGTGAGTCAGGAGATCCCTAGGACCATATTCTGTGCTCAGGGTTAGGCAAGTCCTGTAGAGTTCTTCTTTGAGAACCCAGGGTCAACCTTGATTGCTCAGTCTGATGTCTTTTTGTTCATCCTTGTGTTTTTTGTTTTTTTTTCTTCTAGCGTTCTTAGCAACAGGACAGTGGTTGCAGCCTTTGTTGGGGTGCCCCTTTTGCACTCTAACAATGTCAGGCATTGTACCCTTGAGTACTATTCCAGTTTCAGGATTAGTGTTCTTGAGGTAGAGCCATTCCCCTTTGAAGTTGATGTGTTTTATACAGGTCTTGAGCATCAGGTTGATCCTTGATGACCTTGGTCATTGAAACGTTTCCTTGTTTTGCAGGGGGCTTCACCTCTTCTAGATCAGGTTCGGCCATTGGTCTTCAGTTGGACCAGAGCTGGAAGGGTACCTAGTACCTTCTTGTGCCTTTCAGTGGCTGTTCTCTCCTCTGTTAAATAGATTTTGGATACCCTGATAATTCCTCTATAGACAAAAAATAGAAAAGAAGTATCATTTTTGTATACTGTAAAATGTATTTCTTGGTGTCTATTGAGGGACACGGGTCCCACCCCTGATTTTTTTTTTTTTTTTTTATTCTTGACCCGGAACTGCTTTTTAACAAAACTGAGGCATGTCGTATGCAGGGAGGGGTCATATGGTAGCTGGCTTACAATTAGTTTTTTTTGCCAGTGTCCACTACTCTTGTAGGTATCAGGATAACCCTATTGTGTCTGAATTCTAGTATCTATCTGGGCTACCAGAAGTAAATTAGTAGAAAAATCGTAATTTTTGGAAAAATAAGCATAACTGGTAAGGGAGTACCTGGTGCCTTTCTTATGTAGCCCATCTGTCATTTTAAATTCAGGTGCTTTGCAGCTTCTAGCTGTAAGGATGGACCCTTCCTGAAGCTGCAGTTTTGTAAGTCATCAGGCTTGTCTTCAATATCTGTGCCTTTCTAATAGGTTCACTTTAATGCCTGCTGCACAAGAAACTCATACTTGTGGTTTCTTTGTTCCTTTTCTGTTTCTCCTCCAGGCAACAAAAGCATTCTCCCCTCCCATGTGACAATTTTGGGTGACAATTCTGGCTGACCAGTCACCAACCACCACACTGCCATCATGGAAGGGAGTCCCCTACTATTTGGGTTATTTTCTTAATACCAGACAGCTGACCAGTGCAGTAAGGGAGTGAAGGGCTAATAAGAAACTGCTTGGTGACCACCATTTAAATAAACTTCTTGCTTCGGAGGTCGCTGCGAAAAGACTTTCAGGTTTGAAGCTGGAACGACCAGTTGCACAGACAGATCCACAGGAAGGGACTGCTCCCTCGTCTTTCTTTTATTTCTGTCCTTCTTTCCTTCCTTCCATCCTTACCCCCGAAACAGTGTTTCCACTCAAACAAGGTAACTTGTATTAAGTTTTTATAACATTTTTTTACTGCTTTCAGGCCTACAATGTTACATTTCAAAACGTTTTTGTCACGTTCCTGCTGAAAACCTTTTCCCTCACTTTCTATCCCATGCTTATTGCTATGTAGTGCTGCCAATTATAAAACCTTTCTCCACAGTTTTAATATAGTGTTAAAAATTGACGATTGTGTCTTGTGCCTGACCTTTCCTGTTTTGTTTGCATTTGTTATAGAATAACAGAGGAAGCTCGGAAGATGTTCGCTGAGCTCGGAAGCTCTGTGTCCAAAGAGGTGGCATTCAGGGATAGCTGGGTTCTTCTCGGAGCTAAGGGAGTACTAGATAAAACTCCATTTGAGCAGGTACACTTATGGGTGTTTGATGTGGTGTTTTTTCCCTGTATGTATGGTGTACACCACATTGTAGGAAGTGTTGAATCCTTTCATGTATCATGGTTAAGATTGGTATAGACTGCATTTGCAAAGTAAAATGATGTGAAAGTGCAGTTGGTTTAATGCCCTGTATTTTAAGAGATTATTTCACAAATTTTGACAATTCAAGCAGAGCATATGAAAATATAATGCATAAGCAGGGGTTTCTTTCAGAATGAGAATAAACGCATCAGCATTTATATGGAAATCACACACTCGCACGCTCTGAACCCGGCATGTTGGCTCGGACAGTTCAGCACTAGTAGTTTTCATCATGGAGCTCTTCTGTCTGACAATAACTGGCAGCTCTTGTGTTTCCCCCCCCCCCCCCCATGTATCAGTCCTACTACTAAATCACCCTTATTACTTAACGCTACTTTGCCTGAATGTGTAGCACTATATCAGTAGACTTACTGGGGGCAGTGCTTGGCGCTAGGAGGGATTGGACGTGATCTTTGGCTGAAGTCAAGGTATCTTGTACAGCCATGGAGCTCCACAGGGATAAAATTGCAAATACTGATGTGTTTCTGTTAAATACAAGGCTTTAGTACCAATTTAAGCAGCGTTCCACTCAAAAGTGGAACTTCTGCTTATCCGTCTCCTCCCCCTGGGCCTTGGCCTAGCCAAGCTGTACTGTCCAAACAGCTGCAGCCTGCTGCCCTGTTTTCAGGTCCAGGCTTGCTGAGTTAACGGTGTTCGCAATAAATTGAGAGCTGACCCCTTCACTATAATCCTTCCAGGCTGGTCAACCACTTAAGTGGTAAAAATAGTGGAACTTGAAATCAAGTCAGCTAATTTTTTACGGCATATATGTATGCAAAGTAAGCTAGCAAGAAAATGTCTTGTTGCCAATAACAGCCAATCAGACTCCTTGTTTCACTTTCAAACCATGCACTGTAGAAATTAAATGAAAGCAGATTGTTTGCCATGTGACAAGTAGGGATGAGCCGAACACCCCCCAGTTCAGTTCGCACCAGAACTTGCGAACAGGCAATAAATTTGTTCGAACATCTGAACACCGTTAAAGTCTATAGGACTCAAACTTGAAAAATCTAAAGTGCTAATTTTAAAGGCTAATATGCAAGTTATTGTCATAAAAAGTGTTTGGGGACCCGGGTCCTGCCCCATGAGACATGTATCAATGCAAAAAAATGTTTTAAAAACTGAAGTTTTTTGGGAGCAGTGATTTTAATAATGCTTAAAGTGAAACAATAAAAGTGAAATATTCCTTTAAATTTCGTACCTGAGGGGTGTCTAGAGTATGCCTGTAAAGCAGCGCTTGTTTCCCATGCTCAGAACTGTCCCTGCACAAAGTGTAATTTCTGAAGGAAAAAGTAATTTAAAAGCACTCGCGGCTATAATGAATTGTCGGCTCCCGGCAATAGAGAAAAGTCATTGATAAAAAAATTAAATGCGTGGGGGTCCCCCCAAATTCAATTACCAGCCCCTTCAGGTCTGGTATGGTTATTAAGGGGAACCCTGCGTCAAATAAAAAAAAAATGGCGTGGAGTTCCCCCCAAAAATCCATACCAGACCCTTTATCCGAGCACGCAACCTGGCAGGCCACAGGAAAAGAGGGGGGGGCGAGAGAGCGCCCCCCCTCCTGAACCGTACCAGCCCACATGCCCTCAACATGGGGAGGATGCTTTGGGGGTCTGCTTTGGGGGGTGACCCCGCCCCCCCTCTGATGTAACGCAGGTTTCAGTTGCATTAGAGGGGGCGGGGTCACCTGCTCGTCACTGGGGAAGCCCGGGTTTCTCCTTGCGTCAGAGGGGGACGGGGTCACGTGACGGGTGGCCCCGCCCTCAGCTACTTAAGAGCTGTCACTGGCTTCGGCAGTGTCATTCCCGGGGTGTCTCCGCTCCGGTGAAGAGTGCTGTTCCTCACTGCGCTGGACATCATCAATGGAGCCTTGACCCCAGAGAGGAGAGATCATCCATCGCTGGACCCCGGAGAGGAGACCACCCATCGCAGGATACCGAGAGTGGATTACCGCCGCTGGAATCTTTTTTTTTTTTTACATTTTTAATAAAGGACTTTTCCCAACGGTGTCTGTGTGTTTTTTTTTTTTACACTTTCTTTGTGAAATTCACATGGGGGGGGGCGGGATATGGGGGTCCCCTTTGTTAAAGGGGTCTTCCAGATTCCGATAAGCCCGCAGACCCCCACAACCACCAGGCAAGGGTTGTGGGGATGAGGCCCTTGTCCCCATCAACATGGGGACATGGTGCTTTGAGGGGTCACAGACCCCCAAAGCATCCTCCCCATGTTGAGGGCATGTGGCCTGGTACGGTTCAGGAGGGGGGGCACTCTCTCGGCCTGCCAGGTTGCGTGCTCGGATAAAGGGTATGGACTTTTGGGGGGAACTCCACGCCATTTTTTTTTTTTAATCTGATGCAGGGTTCCCCTTAATATCCATACCAGACCTGAAGGGCCTGGTAATTGAATTTGGGGGGACCCCCACGCATTTTTTTTTATCAATTACTTTTTTCTCCTGTATTGCCGGGAGCCGACAATTCATTATAGCCGCGAGTGCTTTTAAATTACTTTTTTTCCTTCAGAAATGACACTTTGTGCAGGGACAGTTCTAAGCACGGGAAACAAGCGCTGCTTTACAGGCAGTACTATACACACACCTTAGGTACGAAATTTAAAGGAATATTTCACTTTTATTGTTTCACTTTAAGCATTATTAAAATCACTGCTCCTGAAAAAACGTCCGTTTTTTTAAAACTTTTTTTTGCATTGATACATGTCCCCTGAGGCAGGGCCCGGGTCCCCAAACACTTTTTAGGACAAGAACTTGCATATTAGCCTTTAAAATTAGCACTTTAGATTTCTCCCATAGACTTTTACAGGGTGTTCCACGGCTTTTCGAATTTGCCGCGAACACCCCAAATTGTTCGCTTTTCGGCGAACAGGCAATAGTCGAGTCGAACATTAGTTTGACTCGAACTCGAAGCTCATCCCTAGTAAGAAGAAATGTTCCTGTTTGCATATTTCCTAGAAATGTTTTGATCCTGGTGTCATCGAAATATAACTCCATTAAGAACTTTTTTTAAATTTTGTTTTGGATACTTTTGGGAGAGATTAAAAAACCTTAGAGATGCTCTATTTCTGTGACATCTGTTATGGGAAGGAAATGAGAGGAGCTTGGGCAGCAATAAAAACCTAGTGTAACGCCACACCACTCATGCTTAACATTAATGAACTGTACATTTTTAGGATGCATATGGCCTAAAGCTGACCATACACGTAACGCTTTCTGGGCAGAGTTAAAGAAATCCATAGATTCCCCCATCTACTTTAAAATGCAGAGATGGACAGATCTCATGCTGCCAGCTTCCACAGCTGTCAGAATACCTGAACAGTGACTGCAGCTGATTGGCTGCAGTTACTGTTCAGCTGAATTTTCTTTATGCTGTGCTTCTCGGTTTGACAAACTGAAAGATATCCGTATAGCCGCCTGCCCATCCCTTGAATTTTGTTTAATTCATAGGAATCTGCTGAATATGGAGCCATATATGGCCAGTTTAGAAGTAGTGGGCCATGATTTATAACTTTGCTATGGTCCTTTTAATGGTTAGGTTCACCTTTTCACAAAAAATTAAGAGGTGAACTAACTCCAGATATCTTGGTCACCCCCTCCAAACCTCAATGCACATAGCGGTTATGAAGCCACATGCTGCTGATGTAGCGGTCTGTAAACTGTACAATGTAATACGTAACCCCAGAGTGTGAGTATACATCATAATGCTCACAATAGCAAGCTCTCACTGATGAGCGCAGCCAAATGATCATACTGATCAATGAGATGCAAATCTGAGACTGATTCTACTGGTTATGTGTCCCAGATCAAAAAAGTGCTTCTCATTTGTCAGCATGGTCACATAGTCACGCTGGCCTTTGAGCACTTGCCATTGGGAGCATTATGATGCGTACTCCCTGGGGGGCTGTGTATTGTAGTGTACAAACGGATACATTGGCAGCGCAAGACATCACGAATGCTATGTGCGGCAGACCCAAAGTGGTGGCCAGGATATTTGGAGTGAGTTCACCTTTTTATTTTTTCTGAAAAGATGTCCAAAGCCTGACAGCAGATTCACTTTAAAGCGGAGTTCCGGCCACCAAATATTTTTTTATTTTTTTTACAGGCATCCCCTCCCACTGCATTAATAATACACATAAACTATATGTGTATATAATCCTATTATTAGTAATCCTATTTTTTTTTTCTTTTACGATTTTATCTGATCCTCTTATGGCCGTTGCCATGATGAGTGTGGGCATTTGAAGCCCACTCGCAACCTCTTCCTGGATAACATATCGAGGGGTGCATGCTGGGTAACAAGCATGCGCCTCTCGATCTCGCGCATGCGCAATGCTCCGTTTATCAAGTTGCCATAACAACGGGCGGCGACTGAGGAAGGTCCCGCCCCATTGTTATGGCAACATCGGTCCGCCTTAAATCAGCAATTTTTTTTCTGAACGTCCTGCCCACTGACTCCTGGGAAATGATGACTCACATTTCTCAGGAGCACAGGCGAGGGAGGAAGTGATGCGGAGCTGGAAGTGGCGGATTAGGAGCCACCACCTAGCGTATTTGCGGGGGTATTTGCCCGCTAGCGCCTTTAACCCCCGCTAGTGGCCGAAAAAGGGTTAAAACCAACACAAAGCGCTGCTGCAGCAGCGATTTGCCGGCAGGTTAGGCCCCGTTGCCCACTGATTTCAATTGGCAGGAGTGTTGGAGTAGTGGTATACACACCGCTCCAAAGATGCTGCCAGCAGGACTTTTTTTATCGTCCTGCTAGCGCACTGCTCCAGTGTGAAAGCCCTCGGGGCTTTCACACTGGAGAGACGGCAGCGGCTCTTTCAGGGCGCTTTGCAGGTGCTATTTTTAGCGTTATAGCACCTGCAAAGCGCCCCAGTGTGAAAGGGGTCTTGGTGTCGGCTCACATATATATGGTGCGACACAACACATGTGATTTACACAGAAATTGCATCGAATGCCAATGCAAATCACATGCGTTGTCTGTGATGTGATTTGAGCCATTAATTTGTATGGCTCATATCACACCCCATCTGCACATAAAAGGTGCATGACCCTTTTCTTTTTCCCTGCACTGGAATAGGATCACATAGGTATTCACACCTATGCGATCTGATTCTGTATATCGCACTGCATTTTGTGAACTTTTTGGGATGTCCCTATCTTAACCACTTGCCGACCAGCGCACAACGATATACAGTGGGGCAAAAAAGTATTTAGTCAGCCACCAATTATGCAAGTTCTCCCACTTAAAAAGATAAGAGAGGCCTGTAATTGTCATCATAGCTATACCTCAACTACGAGAGACAAAATGTGGAAACAAATCCAGACAATCACATTGTCTGATTTGGAAAGAATTTATTTGCAAATTATGGTGGAAAATAAGTATTTGGCCAATATCAAAAGTTCATCTCAATACTTTGTTATATATCGTTTGTTGGCAATGACAGAGGTCAAACGTTTTCTGTAAGTCTTCAAAAGGTTGTCACACACTGTTGCTGGTATGTTGGCCCATTCCTCCATGCAGATCTCCTGTAGAGCAAGTGATGTTTTGGGGCTGTCGCTGGGCAACACGGACTTTCAACTCCCTCCAAAGGTTTTCTATGGGGTTGAGATCTGGAGACTGGCTAGGCCACTCCAGGACCTTGAAATGCTTCTTACGAAGCCACTCCTTCATTGCCTGTGCGGTGTGTTTGGGATCATTGTCATGCTGAAAGACCCAGCCACGTTTCGTCTTCAATGCCCTTGCTGATGGGAGGAGGTTTGCGCTCAAAATCTCACAATACATGGCCCCATTCATTCTTTCATGTACACAGATCAGTCGTCCTGTTCCCTTTGCAGAGAAACAGCCCCAAAACATGATGTTGCCACCCCCATGCTTCACAGTAGGTATGGTGTTCTTTGGTTGCAACTCGGCATTCTCTCTCCTCCAAAAACGACGAGTTGCGTTTCTACCAAACAGTTCTACTTTGGTTTCATCTGACCATATGACAATCTCCCAATCCTCTTCTGGATCATCCAAATGCTCTCTAGCAAACCTCAGATGGGCCTGGACATGTACTGGCTTAAGCAGGGGGACACGTCTGGCACTGCAGGATCTGAGTCCCTGGCGGCGTAGTGTTACTGATGGTAGCCTTTGTTACGTTGGTCCCAGCTCTCTGCAGGTCATTCACTAGGTCCCCCGGAAACTGACTGCACTGGTGTGAACTAGAGCCATTGGAATACATGGAAAAATTGTGCATGCATTTTTGTGCAGAAAAAAAGCGAACGGAACTGCGTCTGGTGTTAACTAGCACTAAAGGAGACCTTTTGTTACATGTTACAGATGCACTGGCCCCCGTGCCACCATTCCGACAGCTATCGGGGGATCCCCACCTCCTCCGCCGAATAGGAAAACTACAAGGTCTGACAGCCTTTGTGGCCATCGGCTTGTAGTTCTGAATGAACTACCACATTGCTGTTGAGCGCTTTGGTAGTTCATAAAGTCTTCCTGTCACAGATGCACAATCAGTCTGCAGAACTGTGGCATTATACCCATGATCTGCTGATCGTGGGTGCAATCATTTACAGGTCCGTTTTTAAAAAATAATGCTTTTTTTTTTTTGTAAAGGTGAACTTATCCTTTAAAACAAGCCCTCACTTATGTCCATTAACCTCCCTAGCGGTTTTCCCGAGTGTGGCTCGGGGTGAGATTTCAGTACCATTAGCGGTAACCCCGAGCCACACCCAGGATTGCATTGCAGGATCCTGGTGCAGGTTACTTACCTTGTCCCCAGGATCCTGCGATGTCCCTCCCCTGTGTCCTCCGCCCGATGCCTCTGTGTGCCAGGCTCCGTTCCCTGCGAGCGTCGTGACGCACGAGGGCAGAGCCTGGCAGCAAACTCCAAAAATGACAAAATTCATAATACATGCAGCACACTGTAATCTTACAGATTACATTACTGTATGAAATTATTTCATATCCCATTTGTCCCTAGTGTTTTTGTCCAGTGCCCTGCATGCACTTTTATATTATATATACTGTTCTTTCTGGCTGGAAACTTGAGATTGTCCATAGCAACCAAAAAGTGTCCCTTTATGTCAAGTGCTTTGAGACCAGCTAGAAAACAGTAAATAAGAACACTTGCAAAATTGAGCGATAGTGGGGAACTTCATTTTATTATAATTATTATATTATTTTTTTTTATTATTATTTATAGTAGTTATATTTTAATTTATGATTTTGGATTTCAAACTTTATCATACCCGGGATGTCTACTAGACTCTTGTTTGGACAGATTTAAGTGTGTTATTACTAAGCATTACAGGCCTAAAATATAAAACGCCAAATTTCCATGCAAAATAATGGTACCGCTTTCAGCATCAAAAATCTGACTTACTCATACCGCCAGGGAGGCTACAGAATAATTTAAAGAAAAAATTGTGGTTTTTCACCTGGTAAATAAACTTAAAACAAGCCTTCATTCATTTATTTATCTGCAGGCGCCGTAAAGCAATTTCTTCACAAAAGTCACAGCAGAAGCACTGAAGTCATTGAAGTTGGGTGTCTCATCTGCTCAGCTTACTCTTATTCTTCCAGAGATATTGCTCTAAGTTTATAATAGAGACTTGAAGGCTTGTAAGTCATTGTTGGAAGAAGGGAAAGGAAAGGCGGAGCAGAGCTGCTGAGTGAACCAACTTGAATGGCTACAGTGCCTCTTTTGAAGTTTAGGGATGAATATTTTTTTCCATTCTCTAGTTGTTAAAAATAACAGTTAAGGTTTCTTTCAAATTTATTCTTGTAAAGGACAACCAAACCTACACCTGATTTGATGTACATGTTGGCTGGGAACTAATGTTTTTAGAGCTTTTTGCTTCAAATGTTACCAAGTCGTTGACAGTGATTTTCATGTATTGATTTCCTTTCCAACAGTTAATAAAGAACAGTAAAAGCACCAACAAGTACGAGGGTTGGCCTGAGGCTGTGGAGCTGGAGGGCTGTGTGCCCCAACGTACTCTAGAAGTTGAATAACGACATACAGACTAGATTGTGATGGGACAAGTGTAACCCAAGCGGGATCTTGTGTACACTGGTGGATTTTGCTAACCAGTTTCCTTCTCATTTGTACATTGTTGGCCCATAGCTGCCTATATAGTTTGCACATTGTCCAGATATCGATGCCACTTCTTTGATTTTGTCCTCTCCATACTGTTCAGAAAAGACAGTCTGCTTTCTGGGTGAGGAATACAAAATTAAATCCAACTTCTCTTCAGACTTTTAAAGAGGCTGCTCACCAATCAAGATCAGAGGCTGGAAGATTGTATTCCTGATAATCAAACATTTCTGTATACATCTTAAATTTCATCAAAGATCTTAATCCACAAATTAGGAAAACCAAGATAGAAGATGATGGGTCAAATCTAAAACTCATTTAAACTCGGCTACGCAATTAAAATGTTCAACGAATTGTATGCAATCAAAATGTTGTCTCATACATGGAACTGCTTTGTATTTGGAGTTTACCCAGTTGTGTCAGGGCATCAGAACAATGGCGCATTTAGTTTGAGGACACATTAAAGAGGTAAGGGTTCTGAATTTCAAGACATTAATGCTTACCATATTAGCATGCAAAGGAAACCCTTCCTTCCCCTTTCAAATTGTCTTATCTATTTTCTTAAACAATAGAAGTTATTTAAATATTAGCTTAATTGCCACTGATTGCAAGAGCAGAAATTAAGTTGTTGCACTTCCTCCTTAGTGGCTCAGCAGCAACGTTTTAGGTCATTTAAGTCCCTGTATGACTTCAACTTGAACAATTTAAGTATAAAGCTTAAGGGATGTGGTGCGCTGGCCCATTGGCTGAAGCCTTTGCTAAGAATGTTTTTAGGTCAGTCAAGCTCTAGCAAACATCCCATGAGAAAAGTACTGCCGCTACTGGAATAATTTATTTTAATATTAGGGCAAAGAAAAAGGAAAACCAAATTATATTGAAGAGGCTTCTTTAAGTGTATTCACCTAATAAAAATACATACGTCTGTATCCATGTGGTAAGCCAAACTTAATTTATCAAATGGTGATTCAGAAGGAGTGGTGCTGCCTTGTTTTTATAGGATGTTTTTAGAACAAGGTGTGTATGTTAATCTGCATGTGTCTCCCATTACCTCACAGATCTCGATCCACAAAAATGGAAAATGAAGATATGAGATAAATTGGCTATTTTTGCAACCAGATTTAAAAGCTCCCTATTTAAACATGGCTACACAACCAAAATGTTGTTTAGTGACACATACATGGCAATTCTCTTTAGTTGGATTTTAGCCCACTGTATTAAGGCACCAAAGCAGTGGGACATTTAATGTGAGGACACATAAAGACGTGGGGGTCGTAAATTTAAAGACATGCATGCTTTGCAGATTTGCATGCAAATCACTTTTTTTATCCTGGTAATTCTAAATCATATCATCAGTTTTCTTAATTGAAAGTTGCCATTCAAATATTTTCCAAATTGTCACTTATTGCAAGAATTGGGTTGTTGCGCTTCCTCTTTAGTGGATTGGCAGCAACATTTTTAGGACAATCAAACGCTAACAAACACTCCATGATAAAAGTACGATTACTGACTACTGTAATAATTTATTTTAATATGGTAAAAAAAAAGTATGCACCCAATACTGTAAAATAGACATGGTCATCTGTCCAAAAGGTAAGCCAAAGTTGGCTTCATTTGTCTCATGATTCAGAGGGCGTGGTGCTGGGCCTCGTCTCATGTGATATGTTTTTAGAACAAGGTGTGTACAATAATCACAGGTCATAATGTAAAAGATAGTGACGGAGAAGGCTAGGTGAATTACCTTCATTATCATAAAAAAAAATTTTTTTAACTGAACAAGCATCGTCACATGTACTTTCCAATAAATTAAATATTTCTTATAAATCTGTGCATTTTTGTGGGTGTTTTCTTTTTGTTAAAGGCTTCAAAGTCCAGGCCAAATTTATGTGTTGGTTAAGTTGACTCTGACACTAAATTTCAAAATTTTGAAATGCTTTTATTCCCCCTGCCCAGCTTGAATCTGTTCTAATGAGGCAAGGCTTTAGCACTACCTGGAAGTGACAGAAAAGTGCAACATTAATACATAGCATGATTCGATCAAAGGTTGTATGGCTCAGAACAATGGAAAACAAAGTCTTACTTTGGAAGTTTGCAGTCAGGGTGTCCAAGCTGAGGTGATCTCCCACACACCAATAGACAAACGGTCATCAAAAATAGAAGACGTCGGCAACTCCATAACATCAAGCGTATTTATTGTAAAGCCTTCACAGTGAGTACAGTCAGCAGCAGACTAGTTTTGACAATAAGCCTTGTTACCAGCCCTGTGAACAAGGCTTATCGCAGAAACTAGTTTGCTGCTGACTGTACTCACTGTGAAGTCTTTACAATAAATAAGCTTTAGATCAGTGGTTCTCAACTCCTGTCCTCAGGACCCACTAACAGGCCAGATTTTAAGTATTACCTTGGGGAGATGCAGACTAGAATACTGCAATCCCTGAGCAGCAAATTATATCACCTGTGATGCATTTCCGTTATCTTGCAAACCTGGCCTGTTGGTGGGCCCTGAGGACTGGAGTTGAGAACCACTGCTTTAGATTAATACATAGCAGGGACACTAAAAGTTGTTGCAAGTGATGCAAGGCGGCTTCAGATGCCTGCGCTTCATACTTGGCAGCTTTTTGGATCTCCTTGGTTTTTGTGTTTTTTGTTTTTCTAAAAAAAGAACAACAAAAAACAATTCTAAATCATTCACTTCACTGGTATAAATAATATAAATTTTTAATGCAGAAATCCATCAAATTTTTCTTAAGGTTGACTATTATTTCAATAAAGCACTTAGCCAGTCACACAAGCAGGATATATAAAACCTAAGAAAACCTTTCATACTGATGACAAATTAAATCAACCAGAGGACCCCCTCTTTCCAAAATGATTGTACCTAATGAACGATTCCCAAATTGGTCATTATTGGACACGGCAAGGTTTTTTTTTAAATCGACTTTATTGAATTTACAGGAATGGCAGTACAAAACATTGGACTGTAGTTTACAATGTCATATGACAATGTTGAAAGACCATTTTCCAAAACTGTAAAACAGCATTATCCTATTCATAGGGTACAGGACACTGCAGTCAAAGACCATATGTAATCTGCTGCTACCTTAAAGAGGAAGTAAACCCTGATGGGTTTTACTTCCTCTTTTGCTCGCTGTATAGCCTGCAAATGAGAAGCATAATGGACTAGTATGCATCGCATACTAGCCCATTATGTGCCTCTTACCTGCAAAAGAATTCAGCGATGTCCCCTGTGTAGGCCCCTCTTCCTTCCAGCCCGCGGACTCCGGCTCTGTGATTCGCCGGAGCCGCGTAACGTCACTCATGCGCACAGGAGCCGCGATCAACAGCACAGGCTAAGGAAGAAACGGCACTTAGTTTTGTTTCTTCCACACGCATGTGCCGTTGGAATTTTCAGCGGACTACAAGTGAAATATCTCCTAAACGGCGCACGTTTAGGAGATATTTCCACTACCTATAGGTAAGCCTTATTCTAGGCTTACCTATAGGTAGAAGTCCAAAAAGTGGGTTTACAACCACTTTAAGGTGATTGGACACTGCCAATAACTTTTGCTGGTAACGCCACCAGTACAACCTCATTTATTCCCAACCGTTTTTGCTAGTGTCCTTAGGTGATGGACCTTTTTCTCCTCCTGGTAAAGTTTCTACACTTTTATATATAATGTTTTTTTTTTCACTATCACAGACACTTCTATCAAGATCCAACTGCTTATTTCCTCAGGGCTCACTTGCAGTTTCTAGAATAACATCTCCTGATGTACATTTTGGGAACTATACCTGGACCCTGCATCAGCAGGGCTGGCCTGTAATATTTGCTTTGGGCAGCAAAGGGCACTACACACACTGCAGGGGATGGTTGATAATCTGACTTCAAGGTCTGTACAGTCTTCTGATAAAGCTAGTGATCAGTGACATGAGCAGGAGGATGGAATGTATGGCAAGTTCAGAGAACTTCTGCAAGAAATGGAACTTAGAATTTGTGGACTGTTTTATAATATCACAACTGGCTATAGGTTTAAAGCTGATCTCTAGGAGATCTTAAATCTCTCCCTTGCAGTGGGGCCTTGCTCGTTTAGAATGAGGGGGCATGGAACAAAAAGATTTAGTTACCTGATCCTCCACTCCTCTATGCTACAAGACTGGTCCCTGCAGTGTCTTCTCCCATATGCTCCAGTGGTCAAAGGCCCTGACTTTATGAAGACTGATGTAGGGCCCCTAGCCCTGCATTGGATGGGATGGTGCCAAGGAACAGTCCATCCCCAAAGCACGGGGAAGTGCTGTCCACCAGCAATGCAGAGGATTGGGTTAGTAAAAGTTCTTTCACTCTACCCTAGAGTAAACAGTTAAAGGAACTATGGTTAGTTTAAAAAAAAAAAATTACTGTAGCTGCTGACTTTTAATACACAGGTACTCCCCAGTTCCGAAGTCCAGCATCTTTACCTGGGCCAGTTCTTAGTCAGTCTTTGGATCCCTGGTGCTGCCATCTTGACTGTGGGAGCTGGCTGTAACTTCCTACTATTTCACAAACAGCTCCCCACTTCATGTGTGCGAGATCGCGCTGCGCTTTCACACCGGTCCCGCGGCCTCCTGGGACATGACCCATGACATGTCCCAGGAGGTTGTGGGCAGGGAGGAGGGAGCTGGTATCTGTCACAAAAAGGTACCCATTCCCAGAAAAAATAAATAAAGCTGCCAATAAGGGGAGAGGAGGAAGAGGATGAGTGAAACTATCACTTAAGTTAAGTTCAGCTTTAACTGTTACAGTGCGGCTGGCACTGCAAATGAGAATTTTTTTATATTTCCTGGAGCTTTTTTTTTTTTTTGTAAGGAAATGATAATAACAGCAAATGTAAATAAATGGCCTGTGTAGCAACTCTAATGCCGCGTACACACGATCGTTTTTTTCGACGGTGAAAACACCGTCGAGAAAATCGACGTGAAAAACGAGGAACAGCTTGTTTCCCCCACACACGGCCGTTTTAAATGACATTTTTTATTTGGTCGAAAAAAACGACCGTGTGTGGGCTCCGCGGCAGTGTTTCCCTATGGGAAAACTGCCGCCGAAAAAAACGACGGGAATCACGACGACAAAAATTAGAGCATGTTCTAATTTTTCTCGTCGTGATTAATGCCGTTTTTCCCGTCGAGAAAAACGACAAAAAGCCCACACACGATCGTTTTTCTCGTCCAAAGGGAAAAATTTCATTTTTCTCGACGGGAAAAACGGTCGTGTGTACGCGGCATAAGTTATATAATTGTGTTTGGAGGTAAGTCGAGTTTTCTTTCTAACCTTTGTGCAGACTTCTATGACAGGCAATGAGATAATGCATAAAGGAACAAGGTGAAGCTCGAGAAATGTTTATTGCGTGCTTAGGACTTAGGCAATTGGTGCAAGTAAGATCATCTTTAACAAACATAGCGTTTACTGTCATTTATTTACATGAATGTTTAGTAGATACAAACATCAAATGATCTTGAACCTTTTTATGATTTCCTTTTAACGGGCATTCACCTCTGGGCTTGTCAGATGATGATATTGCACAATTGTAATCCTATCACATGTTTGATCTCATCGCTCTGTTTTCCTGTAGATAGGTTCCAAGTTTTATAGGTTCTATAACCTGCTTCAGAGATTACAAATGAGTGAAAAGTTTATGTACAGTGCCTTGAAAAAGTATTCATACCCCTTGAAATTTTCCACATTTTGTCATGTTACAACCAAAAACATAAATGTCCTTTATTGGGATTTTATCTGATAGACCAACACAAAGGTCACGTAATTGTGAAGTGGAAGGAAAATGTTTTTTTATTTATTTTTTTACCAATAAATACCATATTTATCGGCGTATAACACGCACAGGCCTATAACACGCATCTTCAATTTAAGAGGGAAGTTTCAGGAATTTTTTTTTTTTTTTTTTAAATAAACCACTTTGAAGCAAAATAATGGCCAGTGTCCATCTGCAGCCTCAATGCAGCCTGATCTGTGTCCATCTGTGTCCATCTTCAGCCTGATCTGTGTCCATCTGCAGCCTCAACGTAGCCTACGTGCCCATTTGCAGCCCGTCTCTCATCAATGCAGCCTGATGCCCATTTGCAGCCTCACCATCTCTCGTGCAGTGAGGAAATCACTGAGCCGTCATCTCCTGTTGACTCGGCTCTAAGTCACGTCGGCAGTCACATACACAGTCCCGCCTCCACCAACGGCATTGGACCAGCTCCTGTGATTGACAGAACACTGGTCTAATGCCAGTGGCGGAGGCGGGACTGTGTGTGTGATGTCAGAGCCGAGTAAACAGGAGATGGCGGCTCGGTGAATTCCGGCGGGGCTTGTCCCCCTCCTTCCGCTCTGAGGTACACTATCAGCGTATAACACGCACCCGTGATTTTCCTCCTATTTTCAGGGGGACAAAGTGTGTGTTATACGCTGATAAATACGGTATGTGAAAAGTGTGGCATGCATTTGTATTCAGCCCCCCTGATACCCCTAACTAACATCTATTGATACCAATTGCTTTCAGAAGTCACCTAATTAGTAAATAGAGTCCACCTGTGTGTAATTTAATCTCTGTATAAATACAGCTGTTCTATGAAGCCCTCGGAGGTTTGTTGGAGAACCTTCATGAACAAACAGCATCATGAAGGCCAAGGAACATACCAGACAGGTCAGGGATAAAGTTGTGGAGGATTTTAAAGCAGGGTTAGGTTATAAAAAAAATATCCCAAGCTTTGAACAGTGCTCCAGCCCCTGTGAGATGTTCAATCCATCACCCGAAAATGGAAAGAGTATGGTACAACTGCAAACCTACCAAGACATGGCCGTCCACCTAAACTGACAGGCCGAGCAAGAAGAGCATTAATCAGAGAAGCAGTCAAGAGGCCCATTGTAACTCGGAAGGAGCTGCAGAAATCCACAGCTCAGGTGGGAGAATTTGTCCACAGGACAACTATTAGTCGTGCACTCCACAAATCTGGCCTTTATGGAAGAGTGGCAAGAAGAAAGCCATTGTTGAAAGAAAGCCATAAGAAGTCCAGTTTGCGAGAAGCCATGTGGGGGACACAGCAAACATGTGGAAGAAGGTGCTCTGCTCAAATGAGACCAATTTTTTTTATTTTTTTGGTAAAAAAGGGATTTTTATAACAGCTTACCTGTAAAATCCTTTTCTTGGAGTACATCACGGGACACAGAGCGACTTAGTCATTACTAATGGGTTATATAGATTACCTTCAGGTGCTGGCACTGGCAACTTCCAAACCGGAAGTACCCTCCCCTATATAAGCCCCTCCCATCCGGGAGCACCTCAGTTTTGTAGCAAAGCAATAAGTGTCCCCAAAAGAGGGGTGGGAGCTCTGTGTGCCGTGATGTACTCCAAGAAAAGGATTTTACAGGTAAGCTGTTATAAAAATCCCTTTTTCTTTTTCGTACATCACGGGACACATAGCGACTTAGTCATTACTAATGGGACGTCCCAAAGCAATGCCAAATGAGGGGGGGGATACACTATATATAAGCTGGGCGCCATCAGGCATGAGGATCTTTTGCGGCCTGCAACACACTGCGCCCAAAGGCGACATCCTCCTGACTTCTAACGTCCACCTGGCAGAACCTAGTAAACGTGTGTACTGAAGACCATGTTGCGGCCTTACAGATTTGAGCCAGGGAGGCCTGGTGATGCACTGCCCATGAAGTTCCAACTGCTCTTGTGGAGTGCGCCCTAACTTTGAACGGAGGCGGTCTCCTTTTCAAGCCATAGGCTTGTATTATGACCTGTCGAATCCACCTGGCTAAAGTAGATTTTGACGCTGCCTGACCCTTTCTGGGGCCTTCCGGCAGAACAAACAAAGTATCCGTTCTACGAATCTGAGCAGTGGCTTTTAGATAAGCTTTAACTGCTCTTACTACATCCAAAGAATGCAATAACTTTTCCTCTACCGAGGTAGGTTTGGGAAAAAAAGAAGGAAGAACCACATCTTGGTTCAAATGAAACCTCGATACCACCTTAGGAAGAAAGGCTGGGTGAGGACGTAATACTACTCTGTCCTTATGGACAACCAGATATGGCTCCTTACAGGACATGGCGGCTAATTCCGATACTCTTTTAGCCGAACAAATGGCTACTAAGAAAATCAATTTCCTGGTGAGAAGAACCAAGGAAATGTGCTGCAATGGTTCAAATGGTTGTTTCTGTAGAACCGACAGAACCAGGTTTAAGTCCCATGGACATATAGGAATACTAACCGGAGGGCTAATACGCATCACTCCTTGTATGAAAGCTTTGACTAATGAATGCAAAGCCAAGGGCCTTTGAAAAAAATATTGACAAGGCCGAAATCTGACCCTTGATAGTACTCAAGGCAAGCTTCCTATCCACAGCCCACTGTAGGAAGTCCAGAATCCTACCTATTACGTACTTACGCGGATGCCATTTCTTGGCCTCACACCACGTGATGTACGCCTTCCAGATCCTATAATAGATCTGCCTGGATACCGGCTTCCTGGCATTGATCATGGTAGATACCACCGGATTAGAGAGACCTCTCTTTTTTAGAATGTGGGCTTCAATAGCCAGGCCGTCAAACCTAGGGCTGGTAAGGAAGGGTGGTATATCGGTCCCTGCGAAAGCAGGTCCGGACGATGTGGGAGGGTCCAAGGACTCCCCACTGACATCTTTACGATCTCCACGTACCATGCTCTTCGGGGCCACGCTGGAGCCACCAGAATCACCGGTTTCTTTTCTACCCGGATTCTGCGGATTAATCGCGGTAACAATTGTGGCGGTGGGAATGCATATATCAGCTTGAACTGATCCCAAGGGAACACTAGGGCATCCGAGCCGCAAGCTAGGGGATCCCTTGTGCGAGACACAAATCTGTCCACCTTTGCGTTGAATCTGGATGCTAGCAGATCTACATCCGGTGTTCCCCTAAGCTGGCATATTGCCTGGAAAACCTCGGGGTGAAGAGACCATTCCCCCGGGAATAATTGCTGGCGACTTAGAAAGTCCGCTCTCCAATTTTCCACTCCTGGGATGAAAACCGCGGATATGGCTGGGACATATCTTTCTGCCCATTTCAGGATGTAATTCGCTTCCCTCTGGGCTGCACGACTCCTGGTGCCACCCTGGTGATTGATATATGCCACAGCTGTGGCATTGTCTGAATTAATTCTGACAGGGGACCCTTGGAGTTTGGATGTCCATGCTACTAGGGCATACCGGGCTGCTCGTATCTCTAAGAGATTGATGGGCAGGGCCTTCTCTGCTTCTGACCACTTGCCCTGTAGAGACCATTGCTCCAGTACTGCCCCCCAGCCTATGAGGCTGGCATCTGTAGTGACCACCTTCCAAGAAACCGGACTGAAGGGTTTCCCTTTTTCCAGATTCTGGGGCACCAACCACCAATGGAGGCTCTTGCGAACGGAAGGGGACAGGGACATTGGTAAGTCTAAAGCCTGAACTTTTTTGTTCCAGGCTGACAGTATGGCCCTCTGCAAGTTCCTTGAATGGAATTGACCGTAGGGTACTGCTTCGAATGAAGCCACCATTTTTCCCAGCAGCCTCATGCACAGGCGTATGGATGGTTTTCTTTTTGTACCCACTAAGTGGGTCAAATCTTTCAAAGACGACACCTTCTCTGGAGGTAAGAAAATCTTTCTCTGATTTGAATCCAGCCTTAGCCCCAAGTATTCCAGACTTTTGACTGGTCTTAGAGCTGACTTGTCTCGGTTGATAATCCAACCGTGATATTCCAGATACTTGATTGTCTCGTGAATAGCTACTTCCAGTTTTTCCACTGAGTGGTCTATTAGTAGCAGGTCGTCTAAATTTGCCATTATCGTTACACCCCGTGTTCTTAGATTGGCCAATAGTGGGGCCAGAATTTTTGTGAACACTCGTGGTGCTGTGGCCAGACCGAAAGGTAAGGCTCTGAACTGAAAATGGCGCCCTTCTACTGCAAAGCGTAGAAATTTCCGGTGGGCCGGAAAGATGGGAATATGCAGATAAGCATCCTTTATGTCGATCGAGGCTAACCATTCCTGCCCTTGTAGGGCGTGGCCACCGATCGGATCGACTCCATCCGAAAAGTCCTGATATGTAGGAATTTGTTTAGCCCTTTTAGATTTAATATGGGCCTCACGTCCCCATTTGGTTTTGGGACTGTGAAGAGGTTTGAGTAAAACCCGAACCCGCATTCTTCCAAGGGAACCTTCATGATTACACCTTGGAGCAATAGTTGTTCTAGTGCCAGAAGGAGGGATCCTCTCTTCTGGGGATCGCTTGGCACGTTTGACCTCATAAAATGGGCAGGAGGAGTGTCTTTTAACTCCAGCTTGTATCCCAGACTTACTGCGGAGATCACCCATCTGTCTCTGATGGTGTCCTGCCAGGTCTCTGTGAACAACTGAAGTCTTCCCCCCACCCGATTGAGTGGGGGCAACCCTTCATGACTTGGGGGGAGGTTTCGTACCTCTCTTGACCCAGGGTTTCTTGTTACCCTGTGATTGTCCCTAATTTCTGCCCCCAGAATTTGACCGCGGAGGCCGTCGGAACTGTTTCACAGCCGATGTGCCAGGGACTGGAGAAGTAGGCCTCTTAAAAGAAGGACTTCTAACTTTGTTCTTAACCGGCAAGAGTGTACTTTTACCGGTAGAAATTTTCTGGATATACTTGTCCAGATCTTCTCCAAATAAGCGTTCTCCATGAAATGGGAAGCTAATCAGCAATTTCTTACAGGGAGCCTCAGCAGACCAGTTTTTGAGCCATAGAAGCCTACGCATATGTACTACAGACAGCGTAAAGCGGGAGGCCTGTTGGATTGTATCCTTTATGGCGTCCACCGCGAAACACAAGGCTCTAGGTAGGTCAGCTAAGGCAAGAGCCTGCTGATCTGGTAAGTCCCTTAAGACTTGTTTTAACTGATCCTTCACTGCTTGGCAGACCCCAATAGCTGCTACTGCAGGTTGTGTCACCATGCTTGCTGTAGAGAAAGCAGATTTTAGTAAAGACTCCAATTTTTTATCTATTGGGTCTTTGAACATTGGAACATTATCTACTGGACATGTCAGTGATTTATTCACATAAGAGATGGCTGCGTCCACTGTGGGCACCTTCCATTTTTGTATGAACTTATCCTCCATGGGATAGATCACCAGAAATCTCTTGGGGGGAGTAAATATTTTATCAGGATGCTCCCAATCCTGGTAAATAAGCCCTTCCAATAAGGGGTGGATTGGGAAGGAACAGACAGTCTGGGGAGCTTTTAGCGACCCCAGCGAGGAGACAGTAGTGGTTGATGGCTCCGCAAGAGGCATTTTAAATGCTGATCGGACCATGTTAGTCAGAGACTGAACCCATAATCTTTCAGCCTGAGATGCTGAGAAAGGTTCTTCCACTGTTGATTCCTCTATAACCGAATCAACCTCATCCTGATCCCCTTCAGGCAGGTCGATCTCTGTGTGGGGCTGTTCCTCCACTAACAGGTACTCTGAAGGAGGAGACGGAGATCGGACGCGCTTTCCCTGTGACAGGGAAGCAGCGATCAATGCTGTTAATCTCTCTTCCAATCCTCCCAGAGCTGAGGAAAAAACCTCCTCTGTTATATATACAGGAGCAGGTGGACTGGGGACAGCTGCAGCACCAGGTACTCCTGCGGGGTTCCTACGGCTACTAACCTCTGAAATTTCAGGGGAGATTGGTGCAGTACAAGCATGCCCAAAATCCTCAGAGCCCGATGGAGACCCCTTTCGCTTCTTGGAAGACTTATTTCCAGAGCGTCTGGACGACATATCCTTTAAGCACAAAGCTGAGGTATTCCCGTCGTCATACACCACTTTTACTGGGAATAGTCTAGCACAGTTGCTGCTATATACCAGCTGGTGTCCACTAAAGTGCCTTTCTATGGGGATGCCTGCATCAACCGCCTCTGTGTGCCACCGTTTTGTTGCTAGCTCTGTTTGCATCCAGCTGACACTTGTACTGTGTCTTTTATCCATGCTGGGACGCCTGCACATGCGCAGAAGCGCCGCGGCGCGCATCGAGCGTCATCCACCAGCCCCGCCCCTTTTTTCGCTCATCTCTACATAGGAGGCGCGTGCGCGCCCGTGCGCCTTCGGCGCTTTTTTTGAAAAAATAAGCAGGGACTAGGAGCCAGGGCCCTTTTTGCCGGAGGGCCTGTGCGGTGGATGAGTGCAGCAACAGGGCAGAGGAAGTGGATTCCCACAGAGAACTTACCAACTGCCTGGATCTTTTGACTTGAAAAGACAAAGATCCACATGACAAGAAAAAATGGACCACAGCGGCCTCTAGTGGTTTAACACAGGTACCGCGGTCTCCCTTTTTTTTTTTTTTTTTCTTGACTACTATTAAAATTTTACATTTTCCAGTAGTTACAGGCATGCACAGATATTTAGCGGGAATACCGTTAGGTAACAGACAGAAAGACAAATTAGGCTTGGGGGTCCCCCAATAGAACCAAGTTCCTGGGGGGGCCCCCACTTACCTGTTCCCCGCCGCAGGACTTTGTTTGGTCCACAAAAGCCCAAACTTCACCTATCACGGCAGGCATTGTAATTAAACCTTCAGGGACCGGGTTCCCAAGGATTCCACTCCCCTGGACCTGTATAGCACCCTGCACAGAAAACATCTTGGTCGTGGGTATGACCAGAGCTCTGGATCCCAGGGTCCAGCCCTCCTAAGAGGCATTACAGGCAAAACCTTGCTCTTCTGTTGCAAGGCCCGGGTACCGACCGTTTAGCTATGAAGCTTTTTTGGTCGGATCCGGAACAGCTTACTGAGGCCCATAAAAGAACCTGTACGCAAGCCCAGTGAAAACACATGTTACTCTTTGGCCAACACCTTAGACACTGGCAAAAAACTGAGGTGCTCCCGGATGGGAGGGGCTTATATAGGGGAGGGTACTTCCGGTTTGGAAGTTGCCAGTGCCAGCACCTGAAGGTAATCTATATAACCCATTAGTAATGACTAAGTCGCTCTGTGTCCCGTGATGTACGAAAAAGAAATCATTTTTATTTAGTTTTTTAACATACATAAATAGCCCACATATGGGCCGAACAGTTGCCCACGCAGGGGCTATACTCCTGCTACAGAAACAGGTCGTAGCAGGGAACAACATTAAACACAAAACAACCTACTAAACCTACAACCCCAATATGGGGAGGGGGAGTCAGTTCAGGGTGAACATTGCTCAAAATGATATCAAGAGGATATAGCATCCTGGGGAAAAAAAAAGAAAATGAGTCAATACCTTAAACATACTAGTCTTCTGGATAGCAGCACTCCAAAAATAAAAGCCTTTATTTTAAAATTCAGGGATCCAAATACACACTGCACATCACGTCACACTGGTCAAAAACTGGCTAACGCGTTTCACACTGTATGTGCCTTAATCTGGGCGCATGAAAATTTGCGTCGTACGCGAATACAGTCACGCCCGTCCGCCAGGCTCTGAACAGACACTTGCAGCCGTTAATTTCTCCTTACCCAGGTCACGTGAGTCACCAGGTGTTGCTTGGCAGGCTATGGTGCTTAGCCGGATTGTTGCATAGGTGCTTGGTGAGCCCTATTAAAGTGTCTCCCTTCTGAGGTGTTTAATCTACACCCAACTACTCTGTTTGTGGCTATTAAATGTCTTCCAAAAAGAGGAGCGGGACTAACTTTACAGGGAAGGGCACATCTATGTCATCAGTAGTTTCTAATGAACCTAGTCGTATCCCTGGTGTTGTATCCCCTGAAGGACCAGAGGCTTCCGGGAAATCTGAGCCGCTGCGCCTATCTGGTATTGTGCCCACAGTCAAAGCTGCTGCTTCACCTTTTATCACTAAGGATGAACTGTCCTCAGGCCTAGCTGGGTTAGAGCACAGGATTGCTGGCATGATTGCTTCCATCCGCAGGGTGGCAAGAAGCATGACAGATCCCCCTCCCAGGAATCTCCTAGTTTGGAGAAGGAATGGGTTGAGAATGGGGAAGAGCTAAAAAGCTCAGGATTCAGTGGAGTGCCCGGCGGATGAGTGTGCTTCCGAGCAATCTGGAGAAAGGGATGTAGCGCTTGGTTGCTACTAGTAACTAACATCCACCATATCACCCTGCTGCCAGACCTCCATCTATCACCTCAGAGACAATGAACAGTCATTTGTGTTGTTTTGTTTTTGTTTATTGGGGGATATAACTTAGTTGGGGGAAAGGGGGATATGGGATGCCCAATGAACATGTTTCTTTGCCATCATATTTAGTGAACATTGATAAATTGGTATAGTCTTGAAGAACTGATGTACTTCTAACATTTTCAGTCTCTTCCCCTGCATAACACCATGCAGACTATTGCTCCTCCTCCTCTGCATTAACTCCTGTTACTCCCAGGACTTCTCTCCTCCTGCACAAACTTCCACTGTAAAACTATTAGATCCCGTCCCATCATCTTCATTGTGACAAAAGGGGACCACTCTGAAAAAATCCCGGCTTGCTGGCTGTAATTGGGTGCTGTTACTAGGCCAGAGGTCTGCAGTACCTCTCCCCGGTGGACTAGTAATTTAGTAGCACATGCTGGTTGGTGGACTACTGCTCCCAGCTAGTCTGGCCTGCAAATCCTGCGCCCACAGGCCACAGCAACTTGAGACATTCCCCACAGTCTCTTCTCTGGCCTCGCACCCAGCTCCCCTGGCATGCCTCATCCAGAACTCCACTGTGTTCCACTCACCGACCTTTTTCTGCCCAGAGTCCATGATGGAGAACTCTAACTGGACATACATTCCGACAGCTTCTCCAGCCCCTCTGTTCCAGGAACTCTTCATCTATGACCGTGTAAAGATAAAGACTTCATCCATGACGTGTAAGGATGAAGCTCCCTCCCAGCTCTCCCGGGCTCCTCCGCAATCGGCGCTAGATGGGGATGGCCTCCTGCTGCTGCCTAGTACTCCACTTCTCCCGCCCGACAACTTCTCCCCAGTGACATGTGACATCAGCTATATGGGAGGCCTGCCCCCTGTCAATGCCAAGTGAGGATTGGTCAGGGCTCCTCACATGAGCTGCTTGCCACTCCAGTCCCAGGCCCTGCCCCTCTTCCAGAACAATCTCCCTGGAAGCAGGGGAGGCGCCTCAGAACTAGCGCACAGGTGGCCACACCTACTGCTACACTAACCACTCCCTGCCCCCAGATCAAAACAAGCAGGCCTAGCCTGAAGCATAGGCCTGCCTAAATGTACCTGCACTGGCAGTTTCCCTAGCAAAAATCCTATTCTAGCACCAATCTATGGTAGAGGGTGCTACAGGGAGATCCAGTGGATGTCTACCTCTCAAGCGCAGAGACTTTTATCCTGACTCTGACCGAAATGGTTCGTTCTGCCTTTAAGTTGCCTCTTAAAAAAGCAGAGGTGACTGAGCCCCCCTGGTCCTCTTGGAATCCCTGAGGCCGCTTCAGGCCCACAGGCTTTCCCCCTACATAAGGTGACCAGATTTCTTAATTGAAATCCGGGGACATTTTTTTTTTTTTTAATAGTAATGGCGGCAGTCAGTGACTCATAGCTGGACTGCGATATTGCAGTGGACAAATTGGACACTAAGTGACATTTTGACACAACCAGTGACACTAATACAGTGATCAGTGCTAAAAATATGCACTATCACTGTACTAATGACACTGGCTGGGAAGGGGATAACATCTAGGGCAATCAAAGGATTAAATGTGTGCCTAACAAATGTTTTCTTACTGTTCGGGAGGTTCTTTTACTAAGGGAAGGCATAGATCCCCGTCTCTGCTTTGCAGGAAGACAGGATCAATGTATTCCATACTGACAGAACGGCAATCTGCCTTGTTTACATATTTATTATGTACATAATGATCAGTGGGTACCATGGACATCGAGTCCGCCGGAGCCGCTGATTGGCTCCCATACCCAGAACCGCAGGATCGTGTATATACGTAATCCTGCGCAGCGCGACCGCCCTGTAGCAGTAAATCTGCTAGCAGGCGATCAGCAACTGGTTAACATCATCAGCATTAGGATAACTCACAGGCAGGAGGCACGCTGGGTGCTGATACTTATGACCAATAAGTTAACAAAATCAGCACCCAGCAGCCATATTATGTGACACTGTGAGAGAGCCAGCCAGAGCCATGATAGAGTGCTCGCTGCCTGTGAGTTATGATACCATCCATTATGCCAGAGAGACAGACAAAGTGCAATGTAGTCTATTCACAGACACCCCAAAAGCCAGGGCCGGCGCTACCACTAGGCGAACTAGGCAGTCGCTTAGGGCACAGCTTCCACATCTCCATGTGTGACAGTAGTAGTCCTTTCAGGGTGGCGTCGCCGTGCAGTCCTGTGGAGGGAGAGGAGGTGGTGCTGGGAGCTTGTCACCACCTCCATCCACTAGTTGTTGGGTCAGTGAGTGGATTCATGTGCTCTCCTCCCCTTCTCCCACGCTCTGCGGATCTCCTAACATGTGCAGAGCGCGGATAATGGCCGCAGTGGCTGAGCAGCTCCCTGACCTCATCTCCGGAATAGACGGCCGTAGTGGAGGACATGCCAGAGCAGGCATCGTGATCAGTGGGGAGCCAGTCTGCCGGAGTCTCAAGGTACATACAGCATGTCCTGCTGCCCGACACTGACACTGTGATGTCATTCCCTGACCGAGGGCGCCCCGAACATCCCTGCTATCAGCTGCCTGGTACCTCACACAGCCCTAATAATATGATGCCATCTACTGTCCCCTGTCATCATCATCATGCCCCTCATCATTTCCCTGTTCCTGGCAGCCCACCACCCTACCTCAGATTCCTGTCATCATACTTTTTTATAATCATCCTCCCCTGTACCCCCTACCATATGCATTCCCCTGTCATCATCATCCCCTCTGTACCCTCTGCCATATGCATCCCCCTGTCATCATCACCCCCCCCTGTAACCCCTGCCATATGCATTCCCATGTCATCATCATCCCCCTGTGCCCCCTGCCATATGCATCCCCCTGTCATCATCACCCCCCTGTACCCCCTGCCATATGCATCCCCCTGTCATCATCACCCCCCCCTGTACCCCCTGCCATATGCATTCCCCTGTCATCATCATCCCCCTGTACCCCCTGCCATATGCATTCCCCTGTAATCATCACCCCCCTGTACCCCCTGCCATATGCATCCCCCTAAACAAAAAATGAGAAATAATCAAACAATGGGTAGATATCTCTCCCTCAGCGCTCATGAAAAAAAATGTAATACTAGAAGCTGCTACTATAATGGAAAACACAGCATCAGAAATATGTTAAAATAAAATTATTACTACAATTATTTAAACATTAATAGCGCTTAAAAGTTCTTAAATAGATACACAGTCCACTTAAACTGTGAAAATAGCAGAATGTGAAAATGAAAGATAGTCCACTTAAAGAGTAGATAAAAACAAATCCTTGCAAATTAATGTTCCAGATGATCACCTTCACCACTCAGCTTGTATAAAAATTCCCCAAAGGTAATTCACTTACCAGATGTTAGAGGGTTAAAAGTAGGGATGCACCAAAATTTCGGCCACCGAAACATATCGGCCGAAAATGGCCTTTTCGGCAAAATGCCGAAATGGAATTCTTGCCGATAATGGCGCCGAGACAAGGGGCGGGCCATCTCGCCGGGTGCCGCACATGTTTCATCCTGGCGCGCCCCTCAGAGTCTCCCTTCCTTCTCCTTCTCCTCTTCTCATTCCTGTCATACACATGCACAGCCTCCCCAGTGCCTGGTAATGCATATTACGCTCTGTGTCAGAGATCTGAATCGCAGTGCAGCCGATGTCCCCGCCTCCTATGACACACGGCACAATGATTCCTAGCATTGGATCAGAGTGCCGTCTATCACAAGAGGCGGTCTAGGAGGGGAGGACATCGTTACATTCGCTGCACGGCGATTCAGATCTCTGTCACACAGCGTGACATGCATTACCAGGCACTGGGGTGGCTGTGTATGTGTATGACAGGAGTGAGAAGAAGAGGAGGAGGGAAGACTCTGAGGGGCGCGCCAGGATGAAACTCCAGCTCAGCCTCTGACACAGCGTGACATCGCATTACCAGGCACTGGCAGGCTACACATCATGGGCACTGGCAGGCTGCACCTCATGGGCACTGGCGGGCTGCTGCACCTGATTGGCACGGGCATTGGTGAGGCTGCATTTGATGGACACTGGCGAGGCTGCATTGATCTCATGTACCACGTCTGCAGTCTCTGACCATCTCCTGTACCGTGTCCCCAGTCTCTGACCATCTCCTGTAATGTATCTGCAGTCTCTGACCATCTCCTGTAATGTATCTGCAGTCTCTGACCATCTCCTGTAATGTGTCTGAAGTCTCTGACAATCTCCTGTACCGTGTCCCCAGTCTCTGACCATTTCCTGTAATATGTCTGCAGTCTCTGACAATCTCCTGTACCATGTCCCCAGTCTCTGACCATCTCCTGTACCATGTCCCCAGTCTCTGACCATCTCCTTTACCATGTCCCCAGTCTCTGACCATCTCCTGTACCATGTCCCCAGTCTCTGACCATCTCCTGTACCATGTCCCCAGTCTCTGACCATCTTCTGTATAAAAATATTTTTTAAAAACAGTCACTTTCGGTATCGGTGCTGTTTCGGTATCGGTTTTCGGGATCAAGGAAGATTTATTTTCGGTATTGGTTTCGGCCCCAAAAAACCCATTTGGTGCATCCCTAGTTAAAAGCGTATCTTTAGATCGGCCTTTCTCAACCAGTGTGCCGCGGCACACTGGTGTGCCGTTAGAGGTTCTCAGGTGTGCCGCGGGGTCAGGGGAGACCCGGACCCCCCCCCCTCCCCATTCCTGTACCATGAGAATGGCTTTTGTAGGGCTTGTTTGATAGCAGCAAGGACTGCTGCTCCTCTGAAAAGCAATCCATGCACAGAACGCTTTTCAGAGACATTTGACAGGCGGTAAAGAGGCATTATGTTGCCTCCTCACCACCTGTTTTAAGCCCGTAAATGCAGCATCACTACACCGCAAACGTGCAATTTACACAGTTGCGGGGTAGTTGCAGTGCAGCCCCATTCACCCTCCAGTTGCAGCCATAGCATGTGTACACCCCCAGCTGCTGCCTCTGCAGCTAAAGGTGGAGAAGTTGGGGGTGGTAAAAACAGCTCAACCATGTGGTTTTACCACCCCTCTAACAAGTGAATAAGCCCTTAGTTCACATCTGTGTGGCTGCGTGTAGGGCAGCCCATTCATTTCAATGGGCTTCCGTACTCACAAAAATGCAGGGAAACAAGTCCCCAACTTTTTTTTTTTTTAATTGCACTGCAGCAAAAACACCCCACGTTTTCCAATGTGTGGGGTACCATTAAGAATTAATGGTACCCATTTCTTGTTAAAAAAATAAAAATGAATTGTACCCCTAAAGAGCAAAGCATTTGTCTGTGTGTCAGGAATGAGCGCGATTTTGCGCGTGTTCTGCGACACACCGTAATGTGAACCAAGCCTTGGACTGGGGTGCCTCAAGACTGAAAATACTTTTTAAGGGCGCCCCGACTGGAAAAAGGTTGAGAAACACAGCTTTAGATGGTTGTTGTCAGCAAACTTTGTTGGTCTCCATCAGATAGTACTGGATCGGAAAGTGGGTGTTATGTGGCTGTTGTCAGCAAACACTGCATACCTCCATCTAGATATTGCTCGTCACAAGCAAAAACACAAGGGTGCACATAGCGTAATCCAGTAACTAAAGGTTTATTTATTAAAAGTGATCCTTATAGATGTACACTTACAGAAAAACAAAATGTTAAAAGCATAAATTAAATCTCCTTATGGTACTATTCACTCCTGGTATAGCTCTCACAGCTGCAGCGGTGTTCCCGGGTATAGGAAACGTGATTCGACGGCGTGGGTTGCAGCGTGGTCACCCCCTGATGCGTTTCGTCATTGCTTTCGTCATCATACCCCCTGCGATATGCATCCCCCTGCCATATGACCCCCTTTCATTATCATCCCCCTGTACCCCCTGCCATATGCATCCCCCTGTCATCATCATCCCCCCTGTACCCCTGCCATATCCATCCCCCTGTCATCATCATGCTCCCTGTACCCCCTGCTATATGCATCACCCTGTCATCATCATCCCCCCTGTACCCCCTGCCATATGCATCCCCCTGTCATCATCATCCCCCCTGTACCCCCTGTCATATGCATCCCCCTGTCATCACCCCCCCTGTACCCCCTGTCATATGCATCCACCTGTCATCATTATCCCCCTGTACCCCCTGTTATATGCATCCCCCTGTCATCATGCATTTCTACCGAAGTCCCTGCTCACCCATAGTGCAGTGACCTGTGTTTTAAATTGGGGGGGCGCATGTAGCTGGTCTTGCCTAGGGTGCAAAATAGCCTAGCACCGGCCCTGCCCAAAGCACACGTGTTGAAGCCTTAAGCACTGGCAGCTCCACGATCGGATCCTCTTCCCCTCTGTTCCTGCTGCTGGACACCGTCAGCTGAGCTCAGCTGCCTCTGTCTGCCCGTCACCGCCCGCCTTACAGCCTCTCAAGTCTCTCTCTCCGGACCCCGACTACTACTGGGTGGGGAGCGGAGGAAGATCACTCCACCAGGGAAGGCAAGGAGATAAACAGGCAGGTGGCTGGCCGGGATTTTAGTCAGGGCAGAAGAACATGCTTGCAGAGCTAAATGGGCATGCGCCCGAAACTGAAGAAATGGTCCCTCTGCTCTGACCAGCATATGATCATCAGAAAGGGGCACAGATAATTGGAAAAAATACACCCCCCTAAGCTAGTAGGTGCGGTGGAGCAGGGGTGTGTAATTCAGATTTTATTTTTATTTTTTTATATTCTGCACTGACTGTCTTTGAAATTGCCCCAGCCCCTGTTCAAATACAATCCGAGGACAAAAACGGGGACAATGTCCTCAATCCGAGGACTGTCCCCGGAAACCGGGGATGTCTGGTCACCCTACCCCTACACCCCGTGCTGGGACAGGGGGTGTATGCTGATTGAGAGTATCCTGACAGGATTTCGTTCCTCTTAAAAGATTTTCCCTTTTTATATCCCATGGATCAAAGGTTCGTTAAAAAATGGAGCATGCCAGCCGTAGATGCAACTATCTCTTCCTTAACC
Source organism: Rana muscosa (assembly GCA_029206835.1). NCBI lineage: Eukaryota > Metazoa > Chordata > Amphibia > Anura > Ranidae > Rana > Rana muscosa. The sequence goes on along the minus strand of CM055125.1, from coordinate 265,253,370 downwards.
ACTTCAGCCCCGGACCATTTTGGCTGGTTAAAGACCAGGCCCCTATTTGCGATTCGGCACTGCGTCGCTTTAACTGACAATTGCACGGTCGTGCGACATGGCTCCCAAACAAAATTGACATCCTTTTTTTCCCACAAATAGAGCTTTCGTTTGGTGGTATTTAATCTGCGGTTTTTATTTTTTGCGCTATAAACAAAAATAGAGTGACAATTTTGAAAAAAATTACATATTTTTTACTTTTTGCTATAATAAATATCCCCAAAAAATATATATAAAAATGTTTTTTTCCCACAGTTTAGGCCGATACATATTCTTCTACAAATTTTTGTTAAAACAAATCGCAATAAACATTTATAGATTGGTTTGCGCAAAAGTTATAGTATCTACAAAATAGGGGATAGTTTTATGGCATTTTTTTTTTTTTTACTAGTAATGGCGGCGATCAGTGATTTTTATCATGACTGCGACATTATGGCGGACACATCGGACACTTTTGACACATTTTTGGGACCATTGTAATTTTTACAGCGATCAGTGCTATAAAAATGCTGTAAAAATGCACTGATTACTGTGAAAATTACACTTGCAGTGAAGGGTTTAACCAGTAGGTGGCGCTGTAGGGGTTAAGTGTGACCTAATGAGTAGTTCTTACTGTAGGGGGTGTGGCTTGGCGTGTGACATCACTGATCGTCGTTCCCTATGACAGGGAACAGACGATCACCGACATGCCACTAGGAAGAACGGGGAAAGGTTTGTTTACACTTACCTCTCCCAGTTCTTCAGCTCTGTGACCCGATCGCGGGACACCGGCCGCGATCGGGTCCGTGGGTCCCGCAGGCGTGGTCATGGAGCTTCGGACCGGGTCACGAGCACGCCGCCGGCAACGTGCGCGACCCACGGACAGGTTCTTAAAGGGGACGTACCTGTACGCCCTTGTGCCTGTCCGTGCCATTCTGTCGACGTACATCGTCGTGCGGCGGTCCTTAAGTGGTTAAACAAGAACTTAACCTATCCGGTGGATAATGCACAGGGCTTGAAGGACCCTGTTGACAAAAAATTGGAGTCATTATTAACCACTTGACCACTGGGCACTTAAACCCCCTTAATAACCAGACCAATTTTCAGCTTTCGGTGCTCTCACATTTTGAATGACAATTACTCAGTCATACAACACTGTACCCATGTGAAATTTTTGTCCTTTTTTTCACACAAATAGAGCTTTCTTTTGGTGGTATTTAATCACTGTTGGGTTTTTTATTTTTTGCGCTATAAGAGAAAAAAGACTGAAAATTTTGTAAAAAAATGATTTTTTTTTTCGTTTCTGTTATAAAATTTTGCAAATTACTATTTTTTCTTCATAAATTTTGGCCAAAATTTATACTGCTACATATCTTTGGTAAAAATAAGTACAAATTGGTGTATATTATTTGGTCTTTGTGAAAGTTATAGAGTCCACAAGCTATGGTGCCAATATCTGAAAATTGATCACACCTGAAGTACTGACGGCCTATCTCAATTCTTGAGACCCTAACATGCCAGAAAAGTACAAATACCCCCCAAATGACCCCTTTTTGGAAAGAAGACATTCCAAGGTATTTAGAAAGAGGCATTGTGAGTTTTTTGAAGTTGTCATTTTTTCCCACAATTCTTTGCAAAATCAAGATTTTTTTTTTCTCTTTTTTTTTTCACAAAATTGTCATATTAGCAGGTTATTTCTCACACACAGCATATGCATTCCACAAATTACACCCCAAAACACATTCTGCTATTACTCCCGAGTATGGCGATACCACATGTGTGAGACTTTTACACAGCGTGGCCACATACAGAGGCCCAACATGCAGGGAGCACCTTCAGGCGTTCTGGAGCACCAAGGCCAATTCTGACATTTCTCTCCTACATGTAAAAATCATCATTTATTTGCTAGAAAATTACATAGAACCCCAAAACATTATATATGTTTTTTTAGCAAAGACCTTAGAGAATATAATGGTGGTTGTTGCAACTTTTTATCTCGCACAATATTTGCGCAGCAATTTTTTTAACGCGTTTTTTACGGAAAAAAATGTTTTGTGCTTAAAAAAAAAAAAAAACAGTAAAGTTAGCCCAATGTTTTTGCATAATGTGAAAGATGAAGTTACGCCGAGTAAATAGATACCTAACATGTCGCCCTTAAAAATTGCACACACTCGTGGAATGGCGCCAAACTTCGCTACTTAAAAAATCCCCATAGGCGACGCTTTAAATATTTTTACTGGTTACATGTTTTGAGTTACAGAGGAGGTCTAGGGCCAAAATGATTGCTCTCGCTCTAACGTTCGCAGAGATACCTCACATGTGTGGTTTGAAAACCGTTTTCATATGTGGGCGGGACTTACGTATGCGTTCGCTTCTGTATGCGAGCTCACGGGGACAGGGGCGCTTTAAAAAAAAAAAAAAAATTTTATTCTTCATTTTACTTTATTTATTTTAGTTTGACATGTTTTTCCGCCCTAAACATTTTTTTTATCACTTTTATACCTATTACAAGGAACGTAAACATCCCTTGTAATAGGAATATGGCATGACAGGTCCTCTTTACAGTGAGATATGAGGGGGGGGGGGTGTCAATAAGACCCCACATCTCACCTCTAGGCTGGGAAGCCTGAAAAAAATACAAAAAAAAAAAACAACAATCCTGGCTTTGATCGTAGCGGTGAGTCGGTAGAAGCACCGGAGGGCGGCGGGGGGGGGGACATCCCCTCTTGCCTCCCGTAAAAATGATCAAGCGGCGGAACAGCCGCTATGATTGTTCTTATGGTGTAGGGAATCGCCGGCTGAAAAAGCCGATATCTGAATGATGCCTGTAGCTGCAGGCATCATTCAGATATCCCCGCACAAAGTCAAGGACGTCATATGACGGCCGGAGGGCGGGAAGTGGTTATTGCAGAGTATTGCCGGGCATTGCGGAGTATTGCCGGGCATTGCGGAGTATTGCCGGGCATTGCGGAGTATTGCCGGGCATTGCGGAGTATTGCAGGGCATTGCGGAGTATTGCGGTGTATGGCAGGGTATTGCGGTGTATGGCAGAGTATTGTGGAGGGTATTGCAGAGTATTGTGGAGGGTATTGCAGAGTATTGTGGAGGGTATTGCAGAGTATTGTGGAGGGTATTGCAGAGTATTGTGCAGGGTATTGCAGAGTATTGTGCAGGGTATTGCAGAGTATTGTGCAGGGTATTGCAGAGTATTGTGCAGGGTATTGCAGAGTATTTTGCAGAGTATTGCGCAGGGTATTGCAGAGTATTTTGCAGGGTATTGCAGAGTATTTTGCAGGGTATTGCAGAGTATTTTGCAGGGTATTGCAGAGTATTGTGCAGGGTATTGCAGAGTATTGTGCAGGGTATTGCAGAGTATTGTGCAGGGTATTGCAGAGTATTGCACCAGGGTATTGCAGAGTATTGCACCAGGGTATTGCAGAGTATTGCACCAGGGTATTGCAGAGTATTTCGCAGGGTATTGCAGAGTATTTCGCAGGGTATTGCAGAGTATTGCACCAGGGTATTGCAGAGTATTGCACCAGGGTATTGCAGAGTATTGCACCAGGGTATTGCAGAGTATTGCACCAGGGTATTTTGCAAAGTATTGGCAGGGTGTATTGCAGAGTATTGGCAGGGTATAGCACAGGGATGGCTGAGCAGGGATGGATGGATGGATGGATCTGTGACTGCAATTGTCACAGATCCAGCCCACAGTGCTGCTGCTGCCATCCGCTCCCTCCCCCTCCACTCTCACACTGTACCGATCGGTACAGAGAGGGGAGGGAGGAACCGGCGTCATCAAATGACGCCGGTCTGTTTACAAGTGATTGCTCCGTCATTTGACGGAGCGATCACGTGGTAAACGGCCGCTATCAGCGGCGATTTACCGCGATTCGTGATCCGCCGGGTCCTCTGGACCCGGCGGTCACGGAGTTTCCCGTGTGCGCGCCCCAGGGGGCGCGCGGGAGCGCGATTCTGGGAGGACGTTATATAACGTCCTCCCAGAGTTAAGCAACCACCCTGCCGCCGTTATTTGTCGGCAGGTGGTTGTTAAGTGGTTAAACAACTTATTTTTCTTTGGCCAGTTCAGCTATTCAGCCAGCTGTTGCAGCAATTGGTATCTGCCAGTCCGTAAAGGATCAGGTCAGACGGCCTGATAGGCCCAACCAAGAGGATGATCTGCCTGAAAGTAAGACAGATATTCCTTAAACGCTGTGTTTTGCTGTTGATGCCTTAAAAAGGATTCAATACAGCAGGTTTCTCCTTTGGCTCTCTTGTCTGTACATGTGCACAGACATTTGTGGCTTAAGAACTGGTCAGCCGAGCTTCCTTATGAAAAGCTATTGGCAGGTTTCCCTTTTCAGGGGAACGTTTACTGGTGATCATTTGGACGGATATATCCAAAAGGATTTCCGGAGGGAAGAGTTCTCTACTTCCTGTGAAGAAAAGCACCAGGCGTCCCTTGTTTAAAGCTTCAGGGACTGCTTCCTCAAATGTCTCAGCACCAGGAGGGCGCTAGAGCCAGGGGCAAGCCGCAAGGCCAGGGCCAGAAAAAGCCAAGATTCTTCTAAATCCAGCACCAAGCCTTCCTTTTGAGGAGATGCCCCCACTCTATCGGGTGGAGGGAAGGCTGCTGCTGTCAGAGAAACATATTATAAAGAAACATATTATACTTTGAACACTAGATGGCAGCAAAGTTGACAGTGGGAAGCTGTCAGGAAAACACTCAGCTGTGTAGTGTACGCACCACATGACTTCCTGGCTGCCTATAAAAGCTGAGCAAGTGCTCAGAGGAATTGCTGGTTTGTCTTCAGCTTCCTGTTTACCTGTGACTTGTTCCTGTGTTCGATTACCTGCTGTGACCCGGATTGCCTCTGACTCTGCTGATCTTTTCCTGGACCTGACCTCGGCTTGTGCTACGGACTCCACTTGTCTCTTGTGTTTGACCCTCAGCCTGTGACCCGGACTCTGCCTCTTGTCTCCTTGCCTTGACTTTTTGCCTGTGACCTAGACTTGCCTTGTGTGTTCCCAACACAGTACCTCCGTCTATCTTACCTGCCTGTGCTTGACCCTCAGTCTGGTTCTGGACTCTCTGATCAAGTTCTTCCAGCAAACCACGCACCTGCCAGCTCGACCACTTGGAAGACCCTGATACAATTCTACTTGCACCTGCTGGGTAGCCTGTGCCTCTTTGTGCCATTCCTCCCCTGTCTCACCTCCAGGGGTCGAAGTGCGCTTAGTCGCAAGGGTGAACCGCTCTCAGCATCTCGGCCTCGGTAAGTACTAGTCTGCTCGTGATAGTACAAACCAGCCATGTCTGAGGCCGACAGAGCACATTCCCCTCTCAAAATCCTGTGCCAACAAGTCTCCACACTCACAGATGCAGTTCAAAAATTGCAGGAAGGCTACACCCAAATAGACAATCGTCTCCAGCAACTTTCTGGACCGTTCGTGTCATAAGCTGCACATTCAGCACCCAGCAGCGGGGCTCCTCCTTCTCAAGCCGCTTCAGGCCCCACCATGATCATGTCCTCTCCTGAGCCCAGGGTACCTACTCCAGAGCGATTTGCTGGTGACTGCAAAAAATACAGGGCCTTCAAAAACGCCTGCTCCCTTTATCTTGCTCTCCAGCCCAAGACTTTTTCCTCTGAGATAGTCAAAGTAGGGTTCGTCATCTCCCTCCTGGCCGATGAACCACAAGCTTGGGCCCACAGTTTGATAGAACAGAGGAGTCCTATACTGAACACAGTTGACACTTTCTTTGAGAGTATGGCACAGCTGTATGATGATCCGCAACGCAGGGCCACAGCTGAGGCCACCCAGCATAACCTGTCTCAGGGTCGGAGGCCGGTTCAGGACTACACTGCTGAGTTCCGGAAGTGGTCAGCGGACACCGGCTGGAACGAGGCTGCTCTCAAGTACCAATTCTGTCAGGGGTTGTCAGAAGCTCTTAAAGCGGAGCTCCACCCTAAAGTGGAACTTCCGCTCATCGGAACCCTCCCCCACCTCCGGTGTCACATTTGGCACCTTTTAGGGGAGAGGGGGGTGCAGATACCTGTCTAAGACAGGTATTTGCACCCACTTCCGGGAGTCCTCTCTGCGGATAGTACTTCACTTCCCGCAGAATACCCATTGTGTTCTGGGAAACACTCGGCTCCCAGAACACAACGGGACCAGTGAGAATGGCGCAGCGCGACTCGCGAATGCACCGAGGATGGCGGTGGGGGCAGCAGAGTGAGGAGCGATTGCTCGTCTTCTGCTGCCGACGTCGCTGGACTCCAGGACAGGTAAGTGTCCTAATATTAAAAGTCAGCAGCTGCAGTATTTGTAGCTGCTGGCTTTTAATATTTTTTTTTCGGCAGAGCTCCGATTTAAAGACGAGCTGGCCAGAATTGAGACCCCTACTACCCTAGAGAACTTGATCCAAGCAGCCACCAAGCTGGACCGACGCATGCGTGAACGGAGTGCAGAACGCTTCCAGACTCCCCGACCCAGTTGGATGCTCCCCAAGCCAACTCCTATCCATCCGCACTTCCTGGCTCCTCCAGTCTCCACCATCCCGGAGCCCGAGCCGATGCAATTAGGACTGGTCCGTGCCCCTCTTACTCCAGAAGAGAGACTGCTTAGGCGACAAGCCAATCTTTGCCTTTACTGTGGCGGTTCGGGCCACTTCCTTCGCACCTGCCCTGTGAGACCTAGTAAGTTCCACCCTCAATTTGTCATGAATTATCAAATTGCCGGAATTTCTCAGACTTCCGTTACCCTCTTTTTCTCCCTGCAGCTAGCAGGAAAGGAAACCGGCCTACCAGCTATAGTTGACTCAGGAGCGTGTAGCTGCTTTCTGGACTCCTCACTGGCTAATGACCTGCATATCCCTCTTTTGACCAAGAAACAAAGCCTCCAGGTACACCTGGCCGATGGGTCTCTTCCCCGCTCCGGACTTATCACCCAGGAAACCAGACCCATCCTCACCACCACGGACTCCGGTCACCAGGAGTTCCTACGCTTCAATGTAATTTCCTCTCCTATGTTCTCCATCATCCTGGGTCTTCCCTGGTTACAAGCACATGAACCCCGAATTAACTGGAATAAAAAGGAGGTCACTTTCTCCTCCAAATATTGCATTCAGCACTGTCTGTCTCCAGCTTCAGCCTCTTTGACAAACAAGGGGCTGACCGTCTACCACCTCACAGGCCTTATGACTTTTGGCAGAATCTTCCAGCTATCCGAAAATGAGCTAAAAGCTCTCAAAGTTTATATAGATGAAAACCTGGAAAGGGGTTTCATCCGTCCCTCCTCCTCACCGGCCAGAGCTGGTATTTTCTTTGTGGAAAAAAAAGATGGTTCCCTGAGGCCCTGCATTGACTACAGGGAACTAAATAAAGTGACTATAAAAAAACGGTACCCGCTTCCATTAATCTCAGAATTATTCCAACGCTTCCGAGCCACCCAAATCTTTTTCAAATTGGATCTTCGTGGGGCCTACAATCTCATCCGGATTCGGGCCGGCGACAAATGGAAGACCGCTTTCAGGTCCAGGTTTGGGCATTACGAGTACCTGGTAATGCCATCCGGCCACCTTTCAACACCTGGTGAATGATATTTTCCGTGAATACCTGGATGACTTTCTAGTGGTCTACTTTGACGACATCCTCATCTTCTCTGCCACCATCGAGCTACATCAAACACATGTCAAAAAGGTCTTGGCAATCCTCAGGAGACATAAACTATGCCTGAAGCCTCGTACACACGGCCGAGATTCTCGTCGGAAAAAACATGTCGTTTTTTTCGACGAGATTCTTGGACAAGAAACTTGTCCCGGCCTTGTGTACAGACGCTCGATTCAAAGAACCCGCGGTTCTTTGAATGGAGCGTACGCGATGACATCATTGACTACGACGAGCATGCGCTCGTCACATTCGGTGCCGTCGCCGCCATCTTGGTATACCCTACCTATGCCTAGGAAGCTACCGCGCATGCGTCAAATTCATTTCGAACATGCGCGGGCTTCCCGGAGGACAGGTAAGTGTACACACACTCACTTTTCTCGTCGAGAAACAGGCTGACGAGAATCTCGACGAGAAAATAGAGAGCAGGTTCTCTATTTTGTCGTTGAGATTACTTGTCGGTTTTCTTGACGAGAAACCATACACACAAACAAATTTCTCGGCAAGACATCTCTGCCAGCAAGTTTCTTGCTGGTTCTTGCCGAGAAACTCGGTCGTGTGTACGAGGCCTCAAAGCAGAGAAGTGTGAGTTTGAGAAGACAGTTGTATAGTTTATAGGATTCATTATCTCTACTGATGGGGTCGCAATGGACCCTCAGAAAATTAAAGCAATCCAGGAGTGGCCGGCTCCTGTGGACAAAAAGGGGGTACAGCGATTCATTGGATTCGCAAATTTTTATCGGAGGTTTATCGCAGGCTTCTCATCTATTGTGGCTCCCATTATTCAACTGACATGCCAGCATAATCACTTCCAGTGGTCCCCAGAAGCCCAGGAGGCTTTCACCACACTAAAATCTCTATTCACTTCTGCACCAATATTACGGCATCCAGACCCAGCTATGCCCTTTGCACTGGAAGTGGATGCATCCGAAACAGTCACTGGGGCCATCATCTCTCAACGACAGGGCCCCAAGGCTCTTCTACACCCTGTAGCCTTCGCATCTCGGAAGTTAAGTTCACCAGAGAAGAACTATGATGTAGGTGACAGGGAGTTGTTGGCCATCAAATTCGCCCTGGAAGAGTGGAGGTATCTTCTGGAAGGGGCTTCCCATCCTGTTATGATCTTCACCGATCATAAAAATCTAGAGTACCTCAGAACAGCCAAACGCCTGATGCCGCGTACACACAATCGTTTTTAATGTCATTGAAAAAAACTGCATTTTTCTCGACGTGATTTTTCGTGTTTCCTCTCAAGCCTGCCTTGCCTACACACTATCGTGGAAAAAAATGTTCGAGTAAAGCGCAGTGACGTACAACACGTACGACGGCACTATAAAGGGGAAGTTCCATTTGGATGGCGCCACCCTTCATGTTAGTAAAGTTTGTTGAGAGACGATTCGCGCTTTTCAGCCTTGTGCTCTTCAGTCCGTTACAGCGTGACGAATGTGCTATCTCCATTACGAACGCTAGTTTTACCAGAACGAGCGCTCCCGTCTCATACTTGATTCTGAGCATGCACATTTTTTTTCACATCGTTAAAGCCCACACACGACCGTTTTTCATGACGAGAAAAACGACGATGAGAAAAACGACGTGAAAAATTAGAGCATGTTCCAATTTTTCTCGTCGTGATTCTCAGCGTTTTTCTCGTTGGGAAAAATGCTGGAAAGCCCACACACAATCATTTTTAATGACCATTTTAAAAAATGTAATTTTTCTCGTCATTAAAAACGATCATGTGTACGCGGCATCAGACCCAGACAGGCCCGGTGGGCTCTCTTTTTCTCTAGATTCAACTTTCACATATATCTTACAGACCAGGCTCAAAAAATGGAAAGGCAGATGCACTCTCTCGAATGTTCCTTGAAACCCCTCAGTCAGTCGAACGAGTACTATTTTGTCTCCACAAAATTTTCTTTTAAATACTCAAACTGACCTAATACCCGCCATCAAAGCGGCATCCAGTCACTGTTCCAGTTCGGAAGTATCTTCCTTGGAGAAACATGATGACCTACTCTGGGCCCGAGGGAAGACCCCTAACATTGAGAACCTTTCATGACCACAAATTGGCAGGTCACTTCGGGATTCAAAAAACTATGGAACTACTCTCCCGTTCTGTTTGGTGGCCAGGTTGGAGAAAGGATTGTAAAGACTATGTTGCTTCCTGTGTCCCATACCAGCGCAGTAAAGGATCCAATACTAAGTCCTGGGGTCTACTAAAACCCTTATCCATTCCAGAACGGCCATGGGCGGAAGTCTCCATGGACTTCATAGTGGACCTGCCTCCCTCGGAGGGGGGTTCACCACTATCTTAGTCGTCATTGATCGACTCTCCAAGATGGCGCATTTGCTACACATGGTGGGTACTCCTTCCGCTGTAGACACAGCTAATATTTTCTTCAAGGAAGTAATAAGGCTTCATGGTGTACCTGTGAGCATCACCTCCGATAGAGGCGTTCAGTTTATTCTGAAGTTTAGGAGAGAACTCTGCAAATCTTTGGAAATAAAAATCTGTCTCTTCTCTGCCTACCATCCCCAGAGCAACGGGCAGACGGAGAGAACAAACTAAACTTTGGAGCAGTACCTCCGCTGCTTTTATTCTGGCTCCCAAGATGACTGGTCCACTCTCCTGCCTTACGCTGAGTTCGTGTACAATAACTCGATCCATTTAGCCACCAATCAAACACCTTTTTGGGCGAATTTCGGCTTCCACCCTTCCTTTCTCCCAAACTCCTTTCCTGAGCTGTCTGTCCCTGCTGTACAGGACCGGGTAACCTCCATTCAGCAGAACTTTCAAAAAATACAGGAAGCAATGCAAAAAGCACAGGAGGATTACAAAAGGTTCTACGACAAGGTGTCACGTTAGGTACTTACCGAGGCCGAGATGCCGAGAGCGGTTCACCCTTGCAACTTGACGCACTCCGCCCCCTGGAAGTGAGACAGGGAGAGAATGGCGAGAAGAGGCACTGGTGACCAGCAGGTGGAGTAGACTTGAAAAAGCAGGCTGAGATAGCTTGAGAAGTCTGTGAAGGTGCTGGAGGTTAGACACCAGGCAGTGGCAGGGTTAAACCGGAACTTAGTGGTAACAGTCCAGATAAACAGATCCAGCAGGGATTGTTGGAAACCCGTCGCGGCTGGAGATGCAGATCCAGGGTTTTAAAGCTGCTGATGGAAGAGTCCAGATAGGTACAGGGATCAGATCAGAGTTGAGGATAACAAGGAGGATCCAAGTGCAAGCAGAGGGGGGTCAAGGGCTGGAGAAGACAGCAGATCCAGGTCACAAGCCAAGGGTCAAACACAGGTAGAAGGCAGAAGTCCGTAAAACAAGCAGAAGGTCGGGTCCAGGAGAGATGAGAGAGGTAGTCAGGCCGATCCGGGTCACAACAGGGTTTTCAAACAGGTTTTCAGGAAACAGGATTCACAGGAAAGCTGACAACAAACCAGCAACCTGTCAGTGGATTTGTGCCTCTTTAAATATACCCGCCTGTAATCTGATTGGCGCCGCAGCACGCACGTGCACGCGGCATTGCGTCGGCGCGCACCCGTGAATGCCGGAGTACTGACCCGTGCGCGCGCATGCGCCGAAGCGTCGTTACACCGCGCGTGCGCACTGGGCGCTGACTGGTACGGCTGGGTTGAATGTTTCCCTGACAGTGCCCCCCCCCCGAGGGATGGGCTCCGGACGCCCAAACTAGACATCAATTTGGGATGCTCTAAGTGAAAAGTTCGGATTAAACGGGGAGCATGGAGATTTACAGATGGTTCCCAAGAATTGTCTTCAGGAGGATACCCCTTCCACTTGACCAAATACTGCAGTTGCCTACCTCTTTTTCTACACCCCAGAATAGATTCCACTTCATACTCACATTCACCATCTACCTCTACTGGTAGAGGAGGTGGAGCCTCTCTTCCTGGAAAAGAGTTGGGGACAACAGGCTTCAACAAGGATGTGTGGAAGACCGGGTGTATCCTGTAAGATTCGGGTAGTGCCAATTCGAAGGCCACAGGGTTGATTGCCCGCTTGATCTTGAAAGGGCCAATGAATTTTGGTCCCAACTTCCGTGAGGGGATTGGTAGTTTGAGGTTGGTAGCGGAAAGCCACACTTCTTCCCCAGTTTTGAAAACAGGATTTTCTTTCCTTCCTTTATCATAGTATTTTTTATAGGCATTTTGAGCGTTCCGCATCATTTCTTGCAATTTTAGGAAGTTAGATTGGACAGAGGCTATCCGGTCCTGAACGGCAGGGACGGGACTTTCAGGAATGTCATCAGGGAGGAAAGGAGGGTGGAAACCGAAGTTGGCCCAGAAAGGAGTCTGGCTGGTGGTCGAATGGATGGAGTTATTGTACGCAAATTTAGCGTATGGAAGCAAAGAAGACCAGTCGTCCTGGGAAGCAGAGCAGAAGCAACGGAGATATTGCTCCAGGGTCTGGTTGGTTCTCTCTGTCTGGCCGTTGCTCTGAGGATGGTACTCGGAGGAAAAACAGATCTTAACTTCCAGGGATTTGCAAAGTTCTCTCCAGAATTTGGATGTAAACTGGGTGCCTCTATCAGAGGTGATGCTCTTGGGTACCCCATGGAGCCTGATTACTTCTTTAAAAAAAATCTTAGCAGTGTCAGCAGCCGAGGGAGTACCGATCATTGGCAGGAAGTGGGCCATCTTGGAGAGTCGGTCAATAACGACCAGGATTGTAGTAAAACCCCCAGAGGCAGGTAGATCAACAATGAAGTCCATTGAAACGTCTGCCCATGGACGTTCAGGGATGGGTAAGGGTTTGAGTAAACCCCAGCTTTTGGTGTTTGGGCCCTTATTGCGTTGGCAATGGGTACAAGAGGTAACATAGGTTTTGCAATCCTGTCTCCAACCGGGCCACCAAAAGGAGCGAGAAACTAACTCTGTGGTTTTCCGAGTTCCGAAGTGGCCTGCTAATTTGTGATCGTGAAAAGTCTTTAGAACCAGTTGTCTGGTTTCTCGAGGAACGAAGATTTTACCTCGAGACCAAAACAAATCATTACGTTTTTCTAAAGAGGAGGTTTCTTGGTCAGAGCAGCGTCTGGAGGTGGTCTTAATGGAGGTTAATAGATCGGTCTGAGAAACCAATAGAAAGTTTTGTGCTGATAGAATGGAACTGGGTTCCCCTGTTTGAGACTCTTCAGAAAACATCCTGGAGAGTGCATCCGCTTTTCCATTCTGGAGTGATGTGGAAATTAAACCTGGTAAAGAAGAGCGCCCAGAGGGCCTGTCGGGGTCTTAGACGTTTCGCCGTCCTCAAATATTCCAGGTTTTTATGATCAGTGAAGATCATGACCGGATGCGATGCGCCCTCCAGAAGGTACCGCCATTCTTCCAGAGCAAATTTGATGGCCAGTAGTTCTCTGTCTCCCACATCGTAATTTCGTTCCGGAGGGGTTAATTTCCGGGAGGCAAAGGCTACTGGATGTAGAAGGGATTTGGGACCCAGCCTTTGAGAGAGAATGGCCCCAGTGGCTGTTTCGGAAGCGTCTACTTCCAATGTGAAAGGTATTGAAGGATTTGGATGCCGTAGCACAGGTGCTGAGGTGAAAATGTCTTTCAATTTGGTGAAGGCTTCCTGAGCCTCTTGTGTCCAATGGAACCGTTTACCCTGACGTGTCAATTGAGTGATAGGAGCCACCACAGAAGAGAAACCAACAATGAATCTTCTATAAAAATTGGCGAAGCCAATGAATCGTTGTACCCTCTTCTTGTCAGTTGGAGCCGGCCATTCTTGGATGGCTTTGACCTTCTGCGGATCCATTGCAACCCCATCGGTAGAGATGATAAACCCCAGGAATTGTACCGTGGTCTTCTCAAAGTCACATTTCTCAGCCTTGAGATAGAGCCTATGTTTCCTGAGGATGGTAAGGACCTTTGTGACGTGAACCTGGTGTTTTTCAACAGAGGCAGAAAAAATGAGGATGTCATCCAGGTATACCACCATAAAGTCATCCAGATGTTCGCGAAAGATATCGTTGACCAGGTGTTGGAAGGTGGCTGTAGCATTGCAAAGCCCGAATGGCATGACCAAATACTCATAGTGCCCGAATCTGAATCTGAAAGCAGTCTTCCACTCGTCTCCAGCCCTGATCCGGACAAGATTATAGGCACCCCGAAGATCCAGTTTGGAGAAGATCCGGGCAGTTCGGAACCTCTGGAACAACTCCGGGATAAGGGGCAACGGGTATCTGTTTTTGATCGTAATTTTGTTTAACTCCCTATAGTCGATGCAGGGTCTCAGGGATCCGTCTTTCTTTTCAACAAAAAATATCCCTGCACCAGCTGGAGAAGAAGAGGGACGAATACATTTATTTTTTAGGTTCTCATCAATGTAGGCTTTGAGAGCCTTTAACTCAGTCTCGGATAAGGGAAAAATCCGGCCAAAAGGAACTTCAGACCCGGGTAGAAGATCGATGGGGCAATCATATGGCCGATGAGGTGGCAGTTGTTCGGCCTGTTGCTTGTCAAAAACGTCCCGGAATTCCAAGTATGCAGGGGGAACATTTCGTAGGTGGTCCGAGAGGGTTGCTACGGTGGCACAAGTGGTAGGAGCTGTGGGAAGACAGTGCTGGGTACAATATGATGAGGTGAAGTCGACTTCCTTCCTGGCCCAATTTATAAGGGGCTCATGCGCCTGTAGCCAGGGGAGGCCCAAGATGATGGGGAACATAGGAGAGGGAATGAGATCCAGGCGCAGAAACTCTTTGTGGCCTGAGTCCGTAACAGCAAGGAGGGGCTTGGTTTCTTGTGTGATTAGTCCTGAACGGGGCAGTGAGCCATCTGCCAGGTGCACTTGAAGGGAGTGGTCCTTAGGTTGCAGGGGGAAGTAAGGCTTGGAAGCTAGCGCAGAGTCCAGGAAGCAACTGCAGTCTCCGGAGTCAATAATCGCCGGTAGGCGGGTTGTTCCTTCCGGTAGCTGTAAGGAGAGAAAAAGGACAACATAAGTTTGTGGAAAGCCAGAAACCTGGTAATTCAGAATGTCTTTAGGAGGAGGCTTACTAGGTCTCACTGGACAGTTTTGAAGGAAGTGACCGGCGCTCCCACAGTAAAGGCATAGGTTGGCTTGACGCCTGCGCTGCTTTTCTTCGGGAGAGAGAGGAGGGCGGACTAATCCGAGTTGCATAGGCTCTGGTTCAGGAAGGGATGAAGCTGCAGGAGTCTGAACGGGTGGATGAGCAGGGCCTGATCTGGGAAGGGTCCAGTTGGGACGGGTGGTCTGAAAACGCTCAGAGCGTCGCTCACGCAAGCGCCTGTCAAGTTGTGTGACAGATTGGATCAATTCTTTCAGGGAAGAGGGAGTGCGAATCCTAGCCAACTGATCCTTGAGAGCTTCGGATAGACCTTGGCGGTACTGGTATTTGAGGGCTGCTTCATTCCAGCCGGTATCAGCTGACCACTTCCGGAATTCCGCCGTGTAGTCTTCCACTGGTCTTTTTCCCTGGAGTAGGTTGTGAAGAACAGACTCAGCTGTGACTGTGCGTTGGGGGTCGTCATATAACTGAGCCATATTCTCAAAGAAAGTGTCCACAGAGTTCAATACAGGGCTACTTTGCTCCATCAAACTGTGGGCCCAGGCTTGTGGTTCATCGGTCAAGAGAGAAATGACGAACCCTACCTTTACCACCTCAGAAGAAAAAGTCCTGGGCTGAAGAGCGAGGTAAAGGAAACAAGCGTTTTTGAACGCCCGGTATTTCTTGCGGATGCCCGAGAACCGTTCCGGCATGTGGACCCTGGGTTCAGGGGTGGTCATCAGTACAGTGGGGCTCACTGTGGCTTGTGAGGTGGCGGCAGCATTGGTGACGGTGGCGACTGGGGATGCTAGACCTAAAGGCCCGGGGAGTTGCTGCAGGCGGCCATCCATCTGGGTATATCCCTCTTGTAATTTTTGAACTGCGTCGGTCAGTGCGGACACCTGCTGGCAGAGGTTCTCGAACGGGGAACGCGCTCTGTCGGCCTCAGACATCTGGCTGGTTTGTACTGTCACGTTAGGTACTTACCGAGGCCGAGATGCCGAGAGCGGTTCACCCTTGCAACTTGACGCACTCCGCCCCCTGGAAGTGAGACAGGGAGAGAATGGCGAGAAGAGGCACTGGTGACCAGCAGGTGGAGTAGACTTGAAAAAGCAGGCTGAGATAGCTTGAGAAGTCCGTGAAGGTGCTGGAGGTTAGACACCAGGCGGTGGCAGGGTTGAACCGGAACTTAGTGGTAACAGTCCAGATAATCAGATCCAGCAGGGATTGTTGGAAACCCGTCGCGGCTGGAGATGCAGATCCAGGGTTTTAAAGCTGCTGATGGAAGAGTCCAGATAGGTACAGGGATCAGATCAGAGTTGAGGATAACAAGGAGGATCCAAGTGCAAGCAGAGGGGGGTCAAGGGCTGGAGAAGACAGCAGATCCGGGTCACAAGCCAAGGGTCAAACACAGGTAGAAGGCAGAAGTCCGTAAAACAAGCAGAAGGTCGGGTCCAGGAGAGATGAGAGAGGTAGTCAGGCCGATCCGGGTCACAACAGGGTTTTCAAACAGGTTTTCAGGAAACAGGATTCACAGGAAAGCTGACAACAAACCAGCAACCTGTCAGTGGATTTGTGCCTCTTTAAATATACCCGCCTGTAATCTGATTGGCGCCGCAGCGCGCACGTGCACGCGGCGTTGCGTCGGCGCGCGCACCCGTGAATGCCGGAGTACTGACCCGTGCGCGCGCATGCGCCGAAGCGCCGTTACACCGCGCGTGCGCACTGGCGCTGACTGGGACGGCTGGGTTGAATGTTTCCCTGACACAGGGGTAGAAAGGAGAATCCAGCCTTCAAGGTGGGCGAAGAAGTGTGGTTATCAACCACTAACCTCAGGCTACCTCTTCCCTCACGGAAACTGGGCCCAAAATTCATAAGCCCCTTCAAAATTAAGAAAATGATCAATCCTGTGGCCTTTGAACTGGTTTTGCCCAGGTCCTATAGAATTCACCATGTATTCCATGCATCATTACCCAAATCTGTTGTTCCTAGCTCCTTTCCTGACAGAGAAGATCCTCTGCCTCCACCTGTCCTGGTGGACGGAGAGAACGAGTTTGAGGTGGAGAAGATTTTGGGTTGCAGGAACAGGGGTAGACAACTCCAGTATTTGGGTAGTTGGAAAGGGTATCCCCTGAGGACAATTCCTGGGAGCCCTTCTGGAAATTGCAAGCTCCACGTCTAATACAGGCATTCCACGAGAGCACCCAGAGTTAATGTCCAGTTTGGGCGTCCAGAGGCCGCCCCTGGGGGGGGGGGGGGGCACTGTCAGAGAAGCATATTATACTTTGAACACTAGATGGCAGCAAAGTTGACAGTGGGAAGCTGTCAGGAAAACACTCAGCTGCGTAGTGCACGCACCACATGACTTCCTGGCTGCCTATAAAAGCTGAGCAAGTGCTCAGAGGAATTGCTGGTTTGTCTTCAGCTTCCCGTTTACCTGTGACTTGTTCCTGTGTTCGATTACCTGCTCTGACCCAGATTGCCTCTGACTCTGCTGATCTTCTCCTGGACCTGACCTCGGCTTGTGCTACAGACTCCACTTGTCTCTTGTGTTTGACCCTCAGCCTGTGACTCAGACTTTGCTTCTTGTCTCCTTGCCTTGACCTTTTGCCTGTGACCTGGACTTGCCTTGTGTGTTCCCAACATAGTACCTCCATCTGTGTTTGAACTATCTTACCTGCCTGTACTTGACCCTCAGCCTGGTTCTGGACTCTCTGATCAAGTTCTTCCAGCAAACCACACACATACCAGTTTGACACAGCTGCTCGACCACTTGGAATACCCTGATACAAGTCTACTTGCACCTGTTGGGTAGCCTGTGCCTCTTTGTGCCATTCCTCCCCTGTTCCACCTCCAGGGGTCGAAGTGCGCCTAGTCGCAAGGGTGAACCGATCTCGGCCTCTCGGCCTCGGTAAGTACTAGTCTGCCCGTGATAGCTGCACTTTGCGGACATTTGGAGAACAATAATTCAGGACGAGTGGGTTACTTCAATTATATTCCACGGTTACAAGCTGGAGTTGCGGGGGGTTCCCCCCAGAGGTTTTTAAGATCCAGCGTTGCCCTGGATCCTCCAAAAAGAGATTTTTTTGCTTCAGGCACTACATCATTTAGTGCATCAAGAAATGATTGTACAGGTTCTGTATCCGAAGGAGCGAACCCATTTTACGGTTAAACACCAAACAGAGTCACAGGGCCCATTTTTGGACCTAAGATCCCTGAACCAGTATCTACTAATCCAGTCCTTTCGGATGGAGTTTGTCCACTCAGTTGTAGCCTCATTCCAGATGGAAGACTTTTTAGCCTCCATCGATATAAAAGATGCATATTTACATGTCTTTCAGCCTCATCAAAGGTTCCTGCGACTTGCAGTAGAGGAACGTAATTTTCAGTTTGTGGCTCTACCCTTCGGGCTGCTACATCTCCCCGGGTGTTCACAAAGGTCCTAGCTCCAGTACTGGATCTTTTAAAGGGCCCAAGGGATCTTGGTGCTCGGGTATCTGGACGACCTCCTGCTCAGAGATCACTCACTACAGGCTCTAGAATAGAGCATAACAGGTGCAGTGCGGTATTTGGAAAGCTTAGGCTGGATCATAAATACCGAAGGGTCAGCCTTGAGACCAGTTTAAAGTCTAAAGTATTGGGTCTGATCCTAGATACGGTCCAAGCAAGAGTATTCTTGCCACCCGCAGGGATCTGTGCCCTGAAGAATCAGGTACGTCAGATAAGGGGCACCAGACAACCCTCCATTTGGCTCTGTATGAGTCTTCTGGGGAGGATGGTATCCTCCTTCGAAGCAGTGCCCTATGCCCAGTTCAATTCCAGGCCTCTACAACAAGACATCTTGTTGGCTTGGAACAGGAGAGGAAAAGCCCTGGATTATCCAATGTGCTTATCCCCTCGGGCACGTTTAAGTCTAAACTGGTGGTTGCAGGATCAGAACCTGCGAAAGGAAAAATCCTTTCTCCCGGTAACTTGGAGAGTACTGACTACAGATGCCAGTCTCTCAGGCTGGGGAGTGACCCTAAAGGGGCTCATAGCTCAAAGAAAATGGTCAAGGACAGAACAGATCCTGCCCATGAATGTCCTGGAATTACCGGCAGTACAACTGGTCCTACGGTCCTGGACGGTGGAGCTTTGGGACTACCTTATCGGGGTTCTGTCCGACAATGCCACTGCAGTGGCCCATATAAATCACCAAGGCGGTACCAGGAGTCGTTGAGCTCTAAAGGAGGTGAGTTACAGACTAGCCTGGGCAGAGAGACATGTGCCAGTCCATATCCCGGCAGTAGAGAACTGGAAGGCAGAATCATATCAGCCACCAGCAGATCTGCCCAGAGGAATGGTCCCTACACCCAGGGGTGTTCCCGGAAATTTGCCAACGTTGGGGATGACCAGAGGTCGACCTACTGGCATCCAGGTTCAACAACAAGCTACAGCAGTTTGTATCCTGAACAAGAGATCCTCTGGCAATCGGAGCAGATGCTCTGGTAGTTGCATGGAGCCAATACTCCCTGGTTTATGCTTTTCCTCCGGTCCCTCTCCTTCCACATTTGCTGTGCAGGATTCGGAGAGAGGGAGTTCCAGTCATTCTGGTGGCACTATCCTGGCCCAGAAGGCCCTGGTTCCTGGAGATTGTGAGACTAACAATAGACGGGCCATGGACGCTTCCACGGCGCCCCGATCTACTGTCTTAAGGTCCTATATTCCACCCCAATCTCCAGTCTCTAAATTTGACGGCATTACTATTGAAGCCAGGGTGTTAAAGGACTGTGGCGTCTCAGGACCAGTGGTGTCTACCCTAGTGAAATGCTAGAAAAGCTGTCATTAGGAAGATCTAGCAGGAAGGTCTAGAAGACTAATATTGCTTGGTGTGAAGCCAAAAAATGGCATCAACGGAAATACGTGATTGGGAGAATTCTTTTTTTTCTACAGTCAGCTATAAAAATCGAATTGGCTTTGAGAACAATCAGAGGTCAAGTTTCGGCCCTATCAGTATTCTTCCATAAGCCCTTAGTCTCCCATTCACTGATCCGAACCTTTATGCAGGGGGCAACTCGTTTTCTTCCACCCATTAGGTCACCTATGTGTCCTTGGGACTTGAATTTGGTGCTGTCTGTGTTACAGAAACAACCATATGAACTTATTAAGGAAATTCCATTAGACTTTCTGTCACGCAAGCTAACCTTCCTGATGGCTATCACCTCGGCTAGAAGGGTGTCAGAGTTGGCGGCAGGGAAACATACTTGATCCTTTACCACGACAGAGTCGTGTTATGACCCGTTCCATCCTTTTTGCCAAAGGTGGAGTCGGCCTTTCATTTAAATCAGGACATTATTTTGCCTTCTTTTTTCTCTCAACCTAATTCGGCGGAAGAGAGACGACTGCATTCTCTGGACGTGGTCCGGGCAGTCAAGGTATATTTGTCTAGATCTGCGGAGATCCGAGGATCAGGCCTCGTACACACGGCCGAGATTCTCGTTGAAAAAAACATGTTGTTTTTTTCGACGAGATTCTTGGACAAGAAACTTGTCCCGGCCGAGTGTACACACGCTCGTTTCAAAGAACCCGCGGTTCTTTGAAAGGAGTGTACGCGTGACGTCATCGACTACGTCGAGCATGCGCTCGTCACATTCGATGCCGTCGCCGCCATCTTGGTATACCCTACGTATGCCTAGGAAGCTACCGCGCAATGCGTCGAATTCATTTCGAACATGCGCGGGCTTCCGGGCGGACAGGTAAGTGTTCACACACTCACTTTTCTCATCGAGAAACATGCCGAGGAGAATCTCGACGAGAAAATAGAGAGCAGGTTCTCTATTTTCTCGTCGAGGTTTCTTGTCGGTTTTCTCGACGAGAAACCCGCTAGCAGCGTACACACGACCGATTTACTCGGCAAGACCTCTCTGCCAGCAAGTTTCTTGCTGGTTCTTGCCGAGAAAATCGGTCGTGTGTACGAGGCCTCAGACTTTTTCTTTGTTTTACCAAAAGGACCCAAGAAGGGGTCCATCAATTGGTCATTCAGGCCTACGGTCTGAAACATAAAGCTCCTCCCCTTAGGGTGAGAGCTCATTCTACCAGGGGTGTAGGAACCGCCTGGGCTTTTCGCCATTAGGTATCTGTGGCTCAGATTTGTAAGCCTGCTACCTGGTCTTCAGTGCATACATTCACAAAATGTTATCAAGTGGATATTTGAGCAGCCGTGGATTCAGCTTTCGGCCGCAGTGTTCTGCGGGCTGCCGTATAAATTCTGATAGCTATTGTTTGGCAGGTAGATAAAAAGGTAGCAACCGAAGCTTGTAATGTACCATGCAAATCTTATAGATATCAATTGCTGTTCAGCCCCTAACTGCATATACAAAACCTTTAAATCCAGGGTGATTGAAAAAAGAAGGGGACTATAAGAACAACAAGAAATATAGTAGTGTATCAAAAAGTATAATTATTTTATTTTACAAATAGCATGGTAAGTGAACTTATAATAGGGAGACTAAAAAGGTATATATGGTCTGGATGGAGATTCCAGGCAGATCCACAATTACACACACATGACAAGGACATACATGACAGAAAAACATGTAACAATAAACAAAGTCCGGACGCCAGGTGATTTGGGGAGGGTCAGCTCATGATGGGAAATCCCATGAAAACAGCAAGCTGTATAAGGAGCAAGACCCACAACCAAATCCCCCTGGAGGCTTGAGCCGCAAAAGCAGAAGGAGGGAGGGTGGGATAGGGGCAGGGAAAACGGATAAGGTGGCTGGATGAAGGCACCCAAAGCTAGGGATGGTGGGGAGTAGTGCGGAACAAAGTCCATCAAACAATCTCCTCCAAAAATCCACTATTTGCTGAGGCCACAATGATGAAGATGCCTGGCATAGAGGATATAAATGTCCCGCTGATTTACATTAGGCATGTGTGTGCTGACATCAAAGATCATATCACTATGATGTAAGTCAATACATTACCACTCCTTTGATATCTGAAAGTTCCAATAGGGCTAATAGGCATCTCCTGATCAGGTATTGCAGGGTGGATCCACGACACGGCCGTGTCCGGATCAATGCTGTACCCGGAGTCTCTGATGGAGTGTGGGTATGGCGTAGCACACAGCCGCAATGAGGACCAGAAGTAGATCCCAGGTCCGGGAACATCTGATGGATATACTCTTTAAGTCCGTCTCCATCCCATGTCACTGGGTACATTAGATTGTACCGCTTCCTCCTTCATGCGCTCGCCGTCACTATGGGGGAGTGAAGCCGCGCCGTAGTGTGGCGTGGCGTCCGGGCGGAAATTACGTCAACTAGTTTCGCATTGGAGGTGCGTAGCGTCGTCTGGACGTGATGACGGAGTGTGAGGGTTCCTTTTTATAATGTCCTTCCCTCGTCACAATCCGCCTCTTTACGAAATTATTGAAGAAAAGGAAAAACAGCATGTGTGGTTAGATAGACGTTCATTGTTTAAGCATCTCTTTCGGCAACATTAGAAGAATTCAGATGAAGGTATAATCATTTAAAGCGATTAAAGCATTAAAATGGGAAACAAATATGCTTAATTATTGAGGCATATAAGGAGCAAGTACAGTACAATTCCTATTCACTGGCTTAATGGATAGGGGTAGGCAAATAATAAGGGCTTGAATCAAGCACAAAGACAAAAACAAAGGACAAAGACTACATAAATGGAGATCACAGATACAAAATAAGGGACATATATAGAGGAGGGTAGAGGAATATATCCTCTTGAAGTGCAGGCTATATACAGGTGGGGCAATTTATCAATTGATATATGATGTCCATCAAATTTCAAGAAATGGCTGTAAGTTAAGTTCATTGTTCAAGCCCATAGGCACGAGCGAACCCAAGCGATAGATCCACATTTTCTCCTTCTAAAGGAGTATCTGATCAAAATCTCCCCTCTTCGAGGGGAGATTGAGTGAATAAATACCCTTCACTTCCATGCCGGCTAATTTACCGTCATGAAAGCGAGTAAAATGTTTAGCTTGGGGTTTCTCTGGGTTTTTTTTCTTTGATTTCCTTTATATGTTCCCCCAACCGTACTCTCAATTGGCGTTTAGTCTTACCAATGTAGATCTTTTTACATGGGCATGTTAACATGTAGATGATTCTGGATGTAGCACAATTAATCAGGTCCCTAATTTGGAAACTCCTAAAAGGAGAGGTCCGCTTTGTTCTTTGGTGTGGGTCTTTTATGTACACTTGCCAACGGACTGCATGGCAGGTCGACATATGTCTGGTCAAGCATGTGGTTCCCAAGCGGCTGCTGTTTTGGCCAGGCTTGATACGCTGTCTGGGCTCACGTTACTGCCTTCCTCAAGCTGGGTACCATCATCGGAGCCTTCAAAACGCTGCTTATCCTCCTGCAGCATGTACCCAACACTGTGGTCGAACAGTTCGGGGGACTCCTCCGTGCATGATGGTGGGGATAGGGAAGGAGCACCTGCATTGGCAGCCAAGGTAGCCTGGGTGACAGAGGATGAGGAGGATGAGGACGGCTTGGTCATCCACTCTACCAACTCCTTTGCATGTTGCGGCTCAACGCGGCCAGCTGCCGAAAAAAAGGACAAGCGTGCCCCGCAGCCACGTGCTGATGAGGATGCACCATGTCCATGATCAGCACTGTTGCCTCTAGACACAGAGCTTGCTTGCCCTCTTTTATTGGCCTGTGAGTGTCTGCCTCTCCTTGTTGGCCTTCCAGACATACTGTATTTGATGTATTGGAAAGGAATAGGTACACAAGGAATGGCCTGCAGTCAGCTTTACCTGCACACTGTGCCCAGTATACAGTACACTGACTTAATATACTGCAGCTTAGCTTAATCAACTGCCTGTCTGTATTATAAGGAAGAGAACAGGGATGGTCTGCAGTCAGCTTTACCTTCACACTGAGCCCAGTATACAGTACACTGACTTAATATACTGCAGCTTAGCTCAATCAACTGCCTGCTTATATTATTAGGAAGAGAACAGGGATGGCCTGCAGTCAGTTTTACCTGCACACTGAGCCTGCCCAGTATACAGTACACTGACTTTATACTGCAGCTTAGCTCAATCAACTGCCTGTCTGTTTTATTAGAAAGAGAACAGGGATGGTCTGCAGTCAGCTTTACCTGCACACTGAGCCCAGGATACAGTACACTGACTTAATATACTGCAGCAAGAATAACAGGAACACTCTGAAGAGAAATCTTGCTAAACTGAATACGGTGTGTGTGTGTGTATATATATATATATATATATATATATATATATATATATATATATATATATATATACACACATATATATACATACACACACACACATATACACAACTCCTGGGATGCATATATATACTAAATACACTGACTGCAGCTCCTGAATCGCCTGCCTGCTCTATCTAACTGAAATTAAATGACACTCTGACTCTTTAGAGCAATTCGCTTAATGGGGACACTAGTTAGATTGATCTGTGTGTCTCCAAGAAAATACATTGGTAGGGTTTAACCTTCACTTCCTGTTTAGCTGTGTGACAGGAAGTGAAGCCAATTTTACTAAAAGGGACACAAAGCCCAACCTAAAAAAAATGAGCAGGGGTTCTAACACTCACTTGGTTTCCCTCAAATGCCCACAATTAGAATAGGATTGCCTTGAGCTAGATTTTAGTGCAGTGCTCTAAATCAGTGCTTCTCAAGTACCCCCAACAGGCCATGTTTGAAGGTTTTCCTTCATCTTGCACATGTGCTTTAAATCACAGTCAATGGCTTGGTATTTTGGACAGCAATTCTCGATATGATAAATTCACAAAACATGTCCTGTTGGGGGTACTTGAGGACTGAGGCTGAGAACCACTGCAGTAAAAATGAAAATTAAATACTTACCGCTCTGTATTTTTGCTTTCCTGGTGACTATCCATGGCAGCACACAATCCATGCATATGCTACCATGAAGGCACCAGGTTAGACAAATCACGCCTGTTATGTTTTGACGTGCCAATCAGCCTAGTTAAGCTGCAGCTGTGAAATTTTTTGCATGGAAAACAAAAAACAAACATTAAAATATGCATCAATATTTATTGGTTAACAAAACAGGACTTGGAAAAAAAGGAAAGCAAAAAAAACATGTATGTCAATTTGAAACATTAGTCACATCTTGAGAAAGATTTTGCAAAATAACGCAGCACAGACAATTAAATCAAAGTGAACAAACTACGCACATTAACAACATCAAAAATATTTCAGGGGAAAATATCCCCCACCCAAAAAAATACAATAAACAAAAGAAAAACAAAGATCTGTTTTGCAAACACATAACAAGCAAAATACAAAGCGAAAATACATGTGTTACAAACTCGATAAGGACACTAAAATTTTCCGGCCACACACACAATCTTGCCTCTTTTTAGGGCAAGGTAGAGAATGCTATCTGCAAGCTTTATATAACATAGGTTTGTGTGCTGTTGAGGCAATTGAAAACACATGCACAGTCCATGAAACACACAAAACGCAAGTTCACCCAATGTAGAGACTGAACTTCGAAGTGGGTACACCTGTTACGGATGTCCTTAAATTACTAACCCAAAAAACACACTCTCTGAGCATGCCCAGAAACATCCTAGTGCTGTTCACACACTAAAAGCACCAAAAAAAGCAAAATCCCTGAGCATACTCAGACCAACCCAAATGCATTTCACACACCAAAAGGCACAGGAAAAAAGCAAAGTCCCTAAACATGCCCACACCAACCCGAATGCAGCTAGCACAAAATAAGCCACCCCCTGTCCAAAATTAAGCACATCATCCAGCATGCTACTAAATTAGAGATGGGACAAACACCCCCCGGTCCAGGGGGGGCAAAAAAAGAGCCTAACATGGGCAAAAGTTAGACAATAAATACCATTGCAGTCTATGGGAACTGACTTGTTAATTTTGCTAGTCCCCACTTGGGTGGCTTATCTTCTATTTTTTGGCCTTAAAATGGGTATGGGGGCCCAGGTCCCACCCTAAGGGACATATATCAATGTCCCCAATTTGGAGAACCCCAAAAACGAAACAAGGAGAAGTGCCTTTAAATATGCCAAATTGCGTAAGGGCCAGTTCACACCACATGCAGTCCAGTGCGTTTTTTAATGCATCAAAAACTCATGGAAAGTAGGATATATGTCTTTCAATGGCATAGTTCACACCATTGCTTGCAGTTCCAGTGCGTTCCATTTCCAGAAAATAAAGTAGAACATGCTGCATTTCTCCTGCACTGGACTGTATTGTAACGCTGTAAAACGCTAAAAAAAGGAATGCATCCAAAATGCACATGCAGAAAAGCATCTGGACTGCGTTTCTATAGAGTGAACTTTTCCCCAAAGCTATTAACTTGGGGGGTGGGGGGAGGGTTACTCTGCCTGTAAAGTGGTGCATCTGTAGCATGTATCCAAAATGCTGCTTCAAAGATGTACGGCTTTAGAGCAAACGTACAAATCGACATTGCAGCTGCAAGATTTTAACTCCAAAAAAAAAAGAAGCCTGCCCCCCAATACATACAAGGCCATTTGGGTCTGGAAAGGCGTAAAATGAGAACCCCCACATAAAAAAACACCCCCTCCCACGCACTAACAAACCCCCAGCCAAACACAGCAAGCCAGCTAATTAAAGGGTGTGGATACTTGGGGACAGGTGGGGCTCAGGCACCTCAAAAGTGGTTTGGATGGGTAAAGGCAGCTCACAGCCTTTGGAGAATGGAGTGGAGTGTAGAGTTCCCCTTTAAAAGCAAAAACTAGCCCAAAGATAACATATGCATTAGAGGCGGAAGGTTAAATGCCCTTTTAGGAGAAGCTAGAGTAGCGAGAGTCTTTTTACATAATTTTACCAAGGTACATGTAACATGTTAATAACGTAACATGCTAACATGACCTGTGTGCAAATATCCTTTAGAAAAAATGTCAAGTTTAGAGGTGAGCCTGTTCAACCAACGCAAATGCATTTACGTTACTAGACATTTACTAAGATTTTTCTGGCGCAGTGAACCAACGCACTTGAACGTGTGCAAATGCCGCTTGCGCATGCGCAGTGCAAAAAAAGACCTCACGCAGTTCTAAACGTACTTGCAGGCGCAGCAGGCTTGTTCTGAAAAAGTTACTTTCTCATTCTATTTTGGCCATATTTGTTACTTGGGCACTGTTTCTATACTTCCTCACATCACCCCACATCACCCCATAATATTGGCACTTCCAGCTTCTTTTAATTTTGATTTGAAGATGCCGTGCAACTCAAGGCACAAACGGTTCGTAAATCAGCCTCTTTGTGTTTGGTCTATCACATAAAATCCCAATAAAATACATTTATGTTTTTGGTTGTAGCATGACAAAATGTTGTCTTGCTTCATGTATCACTGTGCTGTGCACATTTCTGCAAATCAAATCATTATTATGAAATGTTCTACATTTTTATTATCTGGAGATTCTGCCAGCATTATCCCTCTACAATGCACTTTCTGTTTCAGGCTGTCAGTGCAAAGATTGTTCTCCGCAACCACCAGCAGCATTGTCCGCCTACCATGCATACTCCTTTATTGGGACCACAGGATGCAATGCCCACTCCTTCTGCATTGCCATCTCCAGTTTGATGCCAGCTTGAACCATTGTTTCACACTCATACATGGCTATGTCTCTGGCAGCATTATCCAAATAAGCCATGCACTTATGTCCATGTCTCTAGTGGCCATAGGTGCAATGGCAAATGTGCACAGTTCAAGTGTTAAGCACTTAGATACCTGTCACTTTTACCCCCTTCCTGCCCAGGCCAATTTTCAGCTTTTAGCACTGTCGCACTTTGAATGACAATTGCGCGGCCGTGCAACACTGGACCTAAATAAAAATGTTAACATTTTTTTCACACAAATATAGCTTTCTTTTGGTGGTATTTAATCACCACTGGGTTTTTATTTTTTGCTAAATAAGCGAAAAAAAGACAGAACATTTTTTGAGGGAAAAAAAATTGGATTTTTGTACTAAAATCCGTTTCTCTGACGTCCATGGACTGACACAGCTCTCATACTGTTTACGTGTGGGTATATGTCCCTGCTCGCAGTAGAAGATCTAGGCAGAATGTTAGAAACATACATTCTAGAACAAAACCAGAGCTGAACAGCCCCACCCAGGGGGGGCGGTCCCTCCGGACATAACCCTCCTACCTGCAGCTAGCAGCCTCAGTTCGTAACAAGCAGTACAAACCTTCAAAGAAGGGTGGGTGCTGTGTCAGTCCATGGACGTCCGAGAAACGGATTTTACGGTGAGTACAAAAATCCTATTTTCTCTTATCGTCCATGGACTGACACAGCTCTCATACTGTTTACGTGTGGGACGTCCCAAAGCAGTATAAGAAAAGGATGGGAGCAAATAGTAAAGGAACAACCAAAACTTCACTCCAAACCAGCAGAGCTCCTCAACGGAGGAGCTGCAGCATTAAACAGCGGCCTGCAACACTTTGCGGCCGAAGGAAGCATCCGAAGATGCAGCCACATCAACCTTATATAATTTTTAAAAGGCATGAATGGACGACCAGGTCGCCGCCTTGCACACATGTGCAATCGACGCTTGATGTTGGAAAGCCCAGGAAGCACTGATTGCCCTGGTGCAATGCGCCGTAATCGGAAAGGAAGGCACCCTCCCCTTAATGGCATAGGCCTGTATAACAGTCTGTCTGATCCACCCAGAAATGGTGGCAGACGACACCGCTCGGCCCTGTTTCGGAACCAGAGACAGACACAACTAGTAAGTCATAGCACGTACCACATCCAATGTGTGAAGCGCAACCCCTCCGGGATGCGATGGGTGAGGACACAAGGACGGGAGGACAATGTCCACATGGAGGTGAAAAGCCGAGACCACCTTGGGCAAAAGGAAGGTCGCAGACGCAACACCGCCTTATCCTTATGTATGACCAAATAGGGCGACTTGCAGGACAAGGCCACCAACTCAGACACCCGTCTGACAGAAGTAATGGCCATTAAGAAGGCCACCTTCGGAATCTCTGATATTTTCAAAGTGAGGTTCCTGGAGAACCGAGAGCACCAAATTCAAATCCCGAGGAGGGAGAGGAGGTTTAACAGGAGGGAACATATGGAGAACCCCCTGCACAAAGGTGCTAACCAAGCAATGACCCGCTAGCGCTCGCTGAAAGAAGACGGCCAAGGCCGAAATCTGATCCCTAATGGTACTCAAAACAAGCATTTGGGTCACGCCACGCTGCAAGGACCGCAGGATACTGGGGACAGAATACGTCCGTGGACGCTAGTCCAGCTCTTCGCACATAGCGATGTAAGCTTCCCAGGTACGGTGATATATCTTTCTAGCAGAAGACTTCCATGCCCTTAACATGGTCGAAATGACCGAATCTGAGAGACCACGGACTCTCAGCACCTGTCTTTCAATAGCTATGCCGTTAAAGCCAGAGACTGTAAAACAGGATGAAAAATAGGACCTTGAGACAGAAGGTCCTCCCTCACTGGCAACCGCCAAGGAACGTCCGCGATGAGACGTACCAGATCAGCGTACCAATGACGCCGAGGCCCATCTGGCGCAAAGAGGATCACCGGAATCCCCTCGGCCACAACCCTGCGCAGCAGGCGAGGAAGCAGCTGCAGCGGGGGATAACAGATATCAGGTGATAATGACCCCATGGGGCCACCAACGGATCCGAGGCATCCGCCCAAGGATCTCTGGACCTTGCCACAAACCTCGACACCTCACGATTGAGTCGAGAGGCCATCAGGTCCACATCCGGCATGCCCCACCGCCGGCACAGAATTTGAAAAACCTCCGGGTGTAAGGACCACTCTTCCTGGTCCAGCGCCTGGCGACTCCGATAGTCCGCCTGCCAATTGTCTACGCTCAAATGTAGATGGCTGACAGAGACCACGAGGAGAGGCACAGTCTGATTGCCCGTATTTCCAGAACATCGATCGGTAAACGGGCTTCGTCCGGAGTCCAAAGCCCTTGGGCTGACAGGACTCTCCAGACTCCACCCCAGCCCATCAGGCTGGCATCCGTCATGATCACCGTCCACTGGATGGGGAGGAACGACTTCCCGGACCGCAGAGCCGGGGACCCCAACCACAACGCCAGGGACGCCCTGATTGGGTGACTCATCTGAATCTGAAGATCCAAGGACAACGGAGATTTGTCCCAAGTGGACAGGATCTCTTACTGTGATGCCCGTGTGTGTGATTGGGCATACGGAACAGCCTCGAACGAGGCTCCCATGAGTCCCAGGACTCTCATGCAAAAACGGGTTGACGACCATTTTCAGGACGTCAGGACCCGCACTGCAGACTGAAATGTCAGTAACTTCTCCAGGGTTAGGGATACCTACGTCTCCAAGGAGTCCAGGATCAGACCGAGATACTCCGAATGCTGAGCCCGGACCAGGACCGACTTCTGAATGTTCAGGAGCCACCCGAAGTCCCTAAGGGTCTGACTGACGATAGTCACACTTCTTCTAAATCTGAGCCATTGTCTGCTCTTAGAAGAAGATCGTTCAGATAGCCCACGATAGCAATGCCTCGCTGTCTTAGCAAAGCTAGAACTGGAGCAAGCACCTTGGTAAACACCTTTGGTGCCGAGGCTAGGCCGAAGGGAAGAGCCACAAATTGATAGTGGACTTCGCCGATCGCAAGCGCAGAAACTACTGGTAACTTGCGCAGATCGGAACATGCAAGTAGGGGTCCTAGATGTTCAAGGACGCTAGAAAATCCCCTTGATGGAGTGTAGCGAACACCATGCGAATGGATTCCATGCGGAACTTTTGCACCATCACCAAGGCATTGAGGCCCAGGATTGGCCGAACCCCGTCCATTTTTTGGGACTATAAACAGATTCGAGTACAAACCCTGAAACCTCTCCTGTGACGGAACCGGCACAATCACTCCGAACCTGATCAATCCTGTGGGGCAGGAAGGAGAGGGAGAATGGAAAGAATCTGTCTGGGGGCCAGGAACGGAACTCTATCCTGTATCTTGAGGTGACCACCTCGCACACCCATCAGTCGGAGATCCCGGAGGTCCACCGAACCGTGAACCTGCAAGGACGTCCCCCCACCCCAGAGTCGGGCAGGGGCAAGACGTCATGCGGCGGCAGCTTGGGAGCTTGCTTGGTAGGCTTAAGCACCCAGGGACGTTTATGTCCCCCAGCCGCACTTTTCTCAGTCTGGGCGGGCTTACCCGTGGATTCTGACTGACGAAAAAAAACTCCTTCTTTGCCGGAAAGGAAGGGCCCGGCCTACGGTGGGGCTCTTTTTCCTTAACCGACTGAGGAAGGTGCCCTTCCCCCCCCTATGACATCCACAATAATGTCATCTAGGGCGGCCCCAAACAGTCTACTGCCCTTAAAGGGCAAGTCAGCCAGGAGCTATTAGGAAGCTAGGTCGGCCGACCAGCATTTCAGCCAGATAAGGCGACGCAGCACCACACCAGAGATAGAGGCCCCAGATATTAAAGGGTCAGCATCCAAAGTGACAGAGACTAAACCCTGCGCAAGTTGGTGAGCCAGGGAAATGGTCTCAGGAGGGAGATTATGCTCCTGTACTGTCTAGTGCAAAATCTTTGCCCATCCTGTGAGTGTCTTGAGACACAAGTGTCGCCGCCACTATAGGGCGTAAGGCAGACCCCAAGAAGGTAAACATAGTTCTACTCACCACTTCTGACCTCCTGTCAGTGGGATCCTTAAAAGCAGGAGTCCCTTCCATTGGGAGCGTGGTAGCCTTATTCAAACGGGCGACCGGGGGGCCGACCACTGGGGGGAGAGCCTTTTTAACCAGGTCCTCCTCAAAGGGGTACCTCATGGCTAGGCGCCGCGGGACCGTCAAAGTCTTCTGCGGCTTATCCCAGACTTGGTCAATGAATGTATCAAAAAAAGGCACATATGGAAAAACCTTTTTTGAATAAAGGGCTTTAAAGGAACCAAAAGGAGACAGCTTCCACCTGAGGTTCCTCAGCCTCAACATTCAGCTTGATAGTGTCCCTCACAGCATCAATTAGTTCACTTACAAGCACCCTGTCAGTTATTCTGAACTGGGGTCTTCCTCACAGGAAATATCCTGTTCAAAAACATGAAAATCCTCAGAGCTAGGGTCCTGAGCAGCAGTAGTTGGCCCATATCTGAGACAGAGCACTCCCCTACAGGAGAATGTGTGGGGAGGGGGCGCTTTACAGCTCCCTTGCGCTCTCACACCGCTTCCATCCTGACAAGGATGATTCCAGGACTGCCGACAACGAGTCGCTAGGGACCGCAGGTGCAGGAGCACTGCCAGTTGCCTCAGACAAGTGTGGAGAAGCAGGTGAACTAGACTCCATACTGCCACCCTCTGAGACCTTTAGACACTATTATAGTGAATAATACAGTCCACCCACTGACTACACTGAAACTGAGGAGGGGATACCCAGAGGACTCACCAACCCTTAAGGACCGCTCAGTTCCGCTGTATGAAACTGCGCTACAGCGCGAGTGAAGCCTGAGGAGAGTGTGAGGAGATGTGAGGAGATTGAGATTCGCGCCGCAGCAGCGCCGATAGAGGCCGAAACCGAAAGTAAAAGCGCCGCGGCTTCAAGAAAATGGCCTCCTGGCCGCATGCATTACTGCGCCATTGATCCACGGCAAGATGGCTGCCGAGCGTGTTTTTTTCAAAATCACCTCACAGCGCTAATGGCGCACACAGTAAAGTAAAACACCCACACACCAGAACACTGCTCCTCTCCCAGGGTCCACTAAAACAGACATGAGCGCCCCCAGCCATGAGCACCCCCACACAGCACAGCACCAGTACAGGGTGCAGTCAGCAGCATAACAGGGGGGGAGACAGGGAGAAACCCCCCACATAAAGAAACACAGCCAGCATGTACTCACCTGCAGCAGGAGAGACTACTTACCCGTCCCAGAGGGACCCACTGGCTTGTTTCAGACAGACCTATCACAGAGTAGTACTGCGTAGCTGTCCGTCCGGTCCACCGCGAAAGATACAGACAGGTACTGTTCAATCTTGAGAGAACCGAGGAAGCATAAAAGCAACCTGGCCACCCCTGGAGTCATGGGGCATGTCGTGAACTGAGTCTCACGCACACAAGGCGAGGATCAGCATGCTCGATGGTCGGACAGGGAAGACTATGAGGATACCAGTGTACCCAACCTGTTGCCCAGCCGACAATTGATTGAAGGTCTCAAAAATAAAATAATAAAATTCCCAAAGGAATAAAAGTTAAAAGTAAAATCTTCCAGGAGACTGGCTCCTGAGAGAGCCACATCTTCTCCTTCTGCTAGGCAGGAAAAAAAACTGAGGCTGCTAGCTGCAGGTGGGAGGGTAATGTCCGGAGGGACTGCCCCCCTGGGCGGGGCTGTTCAGCTCTGGTTTTGTTCTAGAATGTATGTTTCTAACATCTAACATTCTGCCTAGATCTTCTCCTGCGAGCAGGGACATATACCCACACGTAAACAGTATGAGAGCTGTGTCAGTCCATGGACGATAAGAGAAAACGTGTTTTTCTTAGCTCCTGTTCAAAATGCATTTTGCTACATTTCTTTGTTATGAATAACCCAAATCAGTGCATATTGTTTAGTTAGTAGGAAAATTACAGAGTCCACGAACTATGATATATATGAAAATTGATCAATCCTGATGTACTGTATCTCATTTCTTGAGGCTCGAAAATACCAGGACTGTACAAATATCCCTCAAATTCCCCTTTTTTGGAAAGTCCAAGGTATTTAGTAAAAGGCATGGTGAGCTTTTTGAAGCTGTAATTTTTTTGTCACTTTTTTGGGGAAAATAGAGAACTTTTAAATAAAATATTTTTCTCAATTTTATTTATTTTTTTACATACTGTCACCAGTGCAGTACGACATCATCATATAACTGGTGTAGCGGTGATCAGAGGCACTGACTGGTAACAATATGTAAAATAAAAAAGTAGTAATTTTTTTTTACTCACAGTGACCAGAGCAATACAGTGTTACAAAAGTAACACTACTACTCTGGGAAAGTGATCAGGATTTTTTTCACATTATGATTGCTTATACCAGTGAATTCTACTGTTATAAGCAACTGTTTTTACTGAATTCAATTGATTCATTAATTTAGTGTTTACTATTGGCCACAGCTAATCACATGGTACAGAGTGTTGCTGGTAAACTGTTACAAACTGACTTAAAGCGGAGGTCCACCCTAAAAAAAAAAAAAAAATAGCCAAAAAGGCTCCAAAAAATGTGAAAAAAAAATAATTTATACTTACCAGACGTCACCACGATACAAATCCCGTAAGCAACGGGTAGTGAGAGCCGGCCGGCCGCACATTAAACCACTGCTGTTTTTACTACAATACACTGTAAGTGCAAATTTTTTTACAATAAATGCTTTTTATATACTGGATTACGCTATGGGGTTTTTCTCTTTCACCCTAAATGTAACCCATGGAGCTGCCTGGTGAACTAACAGATTGGAACCTAGAGGAATAGAGAGTATAGGGAGAG
This sequence comes from Rana muscosa, assembly GCA_029206835.1. Lineage (NCBI taxonomy): Eukaryota > Metazoa > Chordata > Amphibia > Anura > Ranidae > Rana > Rana muscosa. The sequence goes on along the minus strand of CM055125.1, from coordinate 265,219,154 downwards.
CCAATTATAGCCCTTGGCGGGGATAACAGCCACCCATTCAGACTGATCTCTTTCAGGGATCAGAATTTCCGGTAAGCAGCTTAAAAGGGATAAGGTGGTGGATTCCTTTCCTATCATATTATCACTCCTTCTATGGTGTTCCAACGTTTTGAAGTCACTTATGCAGTTTTGAAGAGCCTTGGAATCTTCTGTTTCTTTCTGGGGACTTTTTGCTATTTATGGACTATCCTTGAATCCTTTTTTGCATGCTAATACTAAGGAACACTGTTTAAGTACCATCTATTACCCAGAGACGCATAGAGCAATATCTTTACTCCATCATTTATATTGTTTATTCACGTTTTATACAGACATTATCATATTGTGTTTTCAGAACATTTTTGTTTTTTTGTATTTATACTTAGTTGCGCAACCTTAGTTCTTTTATATATCTGTCATTTGTGTGTGTCCCACATTTTTTGGTTGCTGCACAGATATTAAGTTATCACATTATTTTCTAAATTTTTCTTAGACAGCGCAGTATTTTTACACTTTTCACATTCTACCATTGAGATACACATATATTGCAGCAGTCTGTCACCTTTCGGGTGATATATTGTATTATAGATTTGAATACTTATATACCCTTCAGGTATTTGTCACTATATTCACTTGAGTTTATATTAATTAAGACTTTTATATTCTTATTATTCATTTGACGAGTAATGGATATTTTTGAATATCGGACCTCGAAGGTGGTCAATACCCAAGGTGTTTTTGAGACCTTTGACACCAAAGAGGGTGATTTAGGGGGGCTATTCGTTAGACTCAAAAATCTGACCATTTCCGAGGTACATACCCAATGGGATATAGCGTTTTTGGAGACGTACATTAAATTAAGTATGGTCCCACGAAGCTTACGATGGGAGGTATGTCCCCAGAAGGGAGAGATAGAGCTGGAGAGTTGGTTCCGGTATCTCAATGATGCGGGGGTCAATTTTTTTACGCTTTTTAGTCGGGAGGAAAAATAGTAAACTAACCAGACTAGATGGGGAGATAAAAACCCTTAAAGATAGTCTTCTTCCCCACAAAGAAGGGGAAGAATACAAAGAGCGGACCATTAATCTTTTAAAATTATTAGATAAAGAGGAGAAGGAACAAAAAAGTAAAAAAAGAAAGAAATATAATAGGGACTATGGGGATTACCAAGCCAATCTTGTTTTCGAATGGCAAAAGAAATTGGCGAATGAGGAGTTGGACAAACAAGAAACAAGAATGGAGGCTATCTTACAGGGAGATAATGTCCCAGACACCTCCACAGGGGCAATACAACATTTGCCCATTAGGGAAGTCTCACACAAAACTCCTAAACAAACAAACAACAGCAAAGGGGGGAAAAAAGGGAGGAGGGTATCTTACCAGTCACCCAAACGCACACAGGTACCCCCTAAGGGAGGACAAGCTCCAAGAAATGCCAGTTGGAACCAACAATATGGTGCAGGGAGGAGAAATGACCATGATTATGGCCATCAACAGTATAACAATAATCAACATCAAGTTTATAGAGACCCTCCAGACTGATAGAGGTCCATATAGTAATTATGGTTATGACAGACCACCCTATCAAAGTCCGAGACGGGATGAAAGGACCTACCATGAGAGATATAGAGAAGACTGGGAATATAACAACAGGGAAGAACCTTCTAATCGTTTTTTCCCACTTAGAGATAGAGACGGACCTGCATACCAGAAACAAAACGAGTATGATTTGGAGGAACAGGAACTCACATGGTCTACTAGAGATCGGTCAAGAAGACCGAGTGGGAAACTGTTAGAACAACACCATTGGGGTTTTCCCAAAGCCAATCAGGGCATAAAGAGGCCCATAGAAAACAAAGAGGAACAAGAGGGGGGAGGAGAGCACAATCAAAAAAAATCAAGAGCATAACTGGTGAGGGCATTTTCAATCTTAGTTCCCAAACCCTGACAGAATCTGAGACAGCCCTTTTGAATAAGGGTTTAAAATTTGCTCCTCCTCGAAAACTCAATAAATTCGAAACCTATATGGACGTACATAAGTACGTGAGGAGAATTAACATTAAACGACATTTTGCCAGTATTCCAACACGTCAGGGGGGAATAACGTTGAATAATTATCAATATATAGGATTGTCCAATGCTTCCACCTTTAATCCTTCAGGTACCTTAGCACCATCATTGAGGGTATTTCGGGATGTGGTGTTGCGGGATTTAGAATCGGTTAAAACAATTAATACAAAAATGGAAAAGAAGTTGGAGCAGGGCTTAGATACCTTGTGTAACAATAAACAACTGGTTATACGCCCAGCAGATAAAGGGGGGGGGGATAGTGATCCTGGATAGGGACGATTATCTGCAGGAATTATCCAGGATAGTTGGAGATCAGGAGACCTATACCCTTTTAGTTGGAAATCCAATCCTCAAATATAAAAAAATCTTGGAGGATTTGGTAATAAAGGGTGCACAATTGGGGATTCTGAGCGAAAAAGAACAGTTGTTTTTGGTTCCCAAGGCACCACGGGTGCCTATCCTGTACTGCTTGCCGAAGATACACAAGAGTCTGACTTGCCCCCCGGGACGTCCGATAGTCAGCGGAATCGATTCTGTCACGTCCCGGGTGGGCAAGTACATAGACTTTTTCCTCCAACCTTTAGTGTTGAAAATGCCGTCGTACCTGAAAGATACGAGACACGTAATCAATTTATTAGTAGCTCAACATCCTAGTGAACGCATGTTGATGGTCACAGCTGATGTGACATCATTGTATACTATAATTCCCCATTCTTTGGGGTTATCGGCAGTTAAATATTACCTCAACCTCCATTCAACAACAACGGAGGAACAACAAGCGTTCATTATGGAGCTTCTAGATTATGCGGCAAAACATAACTACTTTTGGTTTAGCCACAATTTTTACAAGCAGGAACGGGGGGTAGCCATGGGGGCTAAATACGCCCCCAGTACGGCCAATCTTTTTATGGCCAAATGGGAGGAGGACGTCATCTTTAAAGACCGAAACCCACACCTCAAGTTTTGGGCTAGGTATATAGATGACGTCCTCCTCCTTTGGGACGGCACTGTTTTGGAGCTGGAAGCCTTTTTTCTAGAGATCAATCAGAACGATAGAGGCATACGCTTCATTTATGAAGCCAGTCAAACACGAATCAATTTTTTGGACCTCACAATCATCAAGAGTGAAGTGGGTTTCAAAACGATGTCGTACTTTAAACAAACTGACCGCAATGCTTACATACCGAGTGACAGTTGTCACAAGGATTCATGGCTAAAGTCAGTGCCAAAAAGCCAATTTGTTCGCATGCGGAGAAATTGTTCTGACAAGGCTGATTATTTCTTGCAGGCCAGCATCTTGAAAGATAGACTAGTAGAAAAGGGATATGATCAGAAAATCTTGGAAGATATTCTGAAAGAAGTTGGAGACATAGAAAGATCATCCCTATTAGCAACTGGCCCAAAAAAGAAATCGCAGCAATTGTGCATACCATTCATTACGACATATTCTACGCAACATTACATGATAAAAATAATTATCAGGAAACACTGGCACCTTCTAGGGAATGATCGTATCATTAACACTTTCCTCCCAACAATCCCACAAGTGATCTTCAGGGGTGCCCCCTCCCTAAGGGATAGAGTGGCACCCAATGTGGTAGACCCTCCACCTAAAAAAGTTTCTTTTTTTCAACAATTATCTGGGTACCACCAATGCCGTCGATGCCAGGTGTGCTCCATAAATAAAATTAGGTCCAAAAAAACGGAAGTATTTGTATCCAGCAGCACTTCAAAAACCCATAAGATCGAAACTTTTGTCACATGCAGTTCCACAGGCGTTGTATATCTCCTACAATGTCCTTGTGGGAAGCAATATATAGGGAGAACCAAAAGGACCATGCAAGTAAGGCTTGGAGAACATTTAGCTAACATTAAGAGTGGCTTTCAGTACCACTCTGTATCCAAGCATTATGACTTATACCATCAGCGCAACCCAGAGGGCACTTCCTTTATAGGAATTGATAAGTACAGTCCCCATTGGAGGGGGGGTTCTCTAATTAGGGAAATTTCCCGTATGGAAATGAGCTGGATTCATAGGGTCCGGTGTTATACCCCGTACGGGCTCAATATTGACATTGATGTTAATGCATTCATCGATAACAGCTAGGTGTCATTGGCATTTTTGTTTAATAATGTGAACTGGATCTGAGCTCTCGGTACATCTTTATTCCATTACAGATGTCATTGTTAGAGGACCCACAATACAGAGACTTGTTTGCATATAGGTCCAGTGATGGTGTCCTATCTAGGCTTGCCCTGGCGGATGTACATTGGGTTAGCCAATTTTTTCATACTAGTTGGTTTAAAAAAGTATTCATTCCACCGATACGTTGGAGTGTACTTTGGTGGCACCCTTTAGTATCCCTTGGGGTAGATATACCCATTTATAAGAATCTAATAGATAGATTGAATTTATCTAAATATTCGATTCCCAATAATTTTTCTATAAAAAATCCCTCCGTTCCAATTTTTTTAGTTCCTTCTCCTTAATAGTAATACATTTCATATGTAGATGGTTATTGGTTGTCATTCACCATTAAATTGGTGAGTGCAATCTTGAATTCGCCCACTAGATGGCGATCATAATATATCTATCTTACATGTGACATAATAGTTCTTAAAATAGTTTTTAAACAACATAGAATTAATTTTTATAGAGCCATCAATCTATATATATTTTTGGACGCACTATTTAAATAGGTAGAATAAGGCAGGATACCCTTGTATGTCCAAATTATATACAGTATTTTTATCTATATGTGTTTGCACCTGCATGATACACACAAAAAGAGCGTGGGTGCTATTTGCAAGCACGCTTTAAGATTTAGGGTTTCAGTTACTCAGAAATCGATTCCTTTAGTGTGTACCATTCGGAAAGATGCTCGAGATCATTGAGGCCAGCCAGAATACTGGTAGTAAGGGCATCTTTCCCACTACAAACATGGCGGATCGTGGGATGTAGATGCCGAGAGCTCAGATTTGGGCGGATTTCGTGTGTCATGTTTACAATATAACAACAATTTCACTTTATGGGCTCACTTGTTTAAGATAGGAGGTTTCGGCCGTGACCTATGTATCTCTTAGTTGGAGTGGTATCTGACTGAGAGATCGAGGGTAAACGGTTAGTAACTTAAGGGCAGTTTGCCCATTTTAAAAATGGCGACGGCCGTAGCTGGGACGCCGGGAACTAGATTCCGGGCGTTCCCTAGCTATTGTTCATTGCACATAAAATGGTGGTGGGTCAGCACGCCGCCCATGCCCCTGGATGACGACAGGTTTGTCGAAACGACGTAGGGAGGAACGGCGTGCTGACGTCACCACGATACGAATCCCGGAAGCAACGGGTAGTGAGAGCCGGCCGGCCGCACATTAAACCACTGCTGTTTTTACTACAATACACTGTAAGTGCAAATTTTTTTACAATAAATGCTTTTTATATACTGGATTACGCTATGGGGTTTTTCTCTTTCACCCTAAATGTAACCCACGGAGCTGCCTGGTGAACTAACAGATTGGAACCTAGAGGAATAGAGAGTACAGGGAGAGCCAATTATAGCCCTTGGCGGGGATAACAGCCACCCATTCAGACTGATCTCTTTCAGGGATCAGAATTTCCGGTAAGCAGCTTAAAAGGGATAAGGTGGTGGATTCCTTTCCTATCATATTATCACTCCTTCTATGGTGTTCCAACGTTTTGAAGTCACTTATGCAGTTTTGAAGAGCCTTGGAATCTTCTGTTTCTTTCTGGGGACTTTTTGCTATTTATGGACTATCCTTGAATCCTTTTTTGCATGCTAATACTAAGGAACACTGTTTAAGTACCATCTATTACCCAGAGACGCATAGAGCAATATCTTTACTCCATCATTTATATTGTTTATTCACGTTTTATACAGACATTATCATATTGTGTTTTCAGAACATTTTTGTTTTTTTGTATTTATACTTAGTTGCGCAACCTTAGTTCTTTTATATACTTACCAGAAATGCCTGTTGCTAGGCAGATCATTCTAATCTGCCACTTCCTATTCCGCTGTGATCTTCTCTCTTCTCCTCCACGCGTTGCCTCCTGGGAAATGGGGCGCGCTGTGTTCTGGGACCTGTGTGTGTCCCAGAAGACAGCTGCCCATTCACAAAGCGACGCACGACTTGCACATGCGCAGTAGGAAACGGGCAGTGAGGCCGCAAGGCTTTACTGCCTGTTTGCCTTAGTGAGGATGGCGGCGCCGGCACATGATCCAAAGGACGGATCGGTCTTGGACGGCTGACATCGCGGGCACCCTGGACAGGTAAGTGTGCTTTCTAAAAGTCAGCAGCTACAGTGTTTGTAGCTGCTGACTTTTAAAAAAAAATTACACAGCTGGACCCTTCGCTTTAACCAGATTTTTGTGATCTTTGAGGATCTTTGTGAATTAATTACTTCACATTACATGCAGCTAGAGAGGTGTCATTGGGAGGAACTGTGCCCCATAATTGGTGTCATTGGGAGGAACTGTGCCCCTTAGTTGGTGTCATTGGGAAGAACTGTGCCCCTTCGTTGGTGTCATTGGGAGGAATCGTGTCACATCATTGGTGTCATTGGGCCCCATTGTTGGTGTCATTGGGAGGAACTGTACCCCATTATTGGTGTCATTAGGAGGAATTGTGCCCCAATAATTTGGTGTCATTGGGAGGAACTGAGCCCCTTTGTTGATGTCATTGGGAGGAATCGTGCCACATCGTTGGTGTCATTGGACCCCATCGTTGGTGTCATTGGGAGGAACTGTACCCCATTGTTGGTGTCATTGGGAGGAACTGTACCCCATCATTGGTGTCATTGGGAGGAATTGTGCCCCAATAATTTGGTGTAATTGGGAGGAACTGTGCCCCTTTGTTGATGTCATTGGGAGGAATCGTGCCACATCGTTGGTGTCATTGGACCCCATCGTTGGTGTCATTGGACCCCATCGTTGGTGTCATTTGGAGGAACTGTACCCCATCGTTGGTGTCATTGGGAGGAATTGTGCCCCATGATTGGTGTCATTGGGGGGAACTGTGCCCCTTTGTTGATGTCAGTAAATTAAACCGTGCCCCAAGGACCGGATCAAAGCAAGCAAAGGGCCACAATTTGGAGACCACTGTTCTAAATCATATCCTGTGGATTTAAAAAAGATCAAAGTAAAACATATTCATTTATTATTAATCGATTTATTGAAGAAAAAAAAATCAGCCTGTGAATATTTGTGAAATATATGATGTGGCCCTGCTACTGAAAGGTTTGGATCTCCCTGATTTGGATGATGTGTTCAATCCTGCACAGAACAGCACTAAACCCTCTGGCAGCTAATGAACATGAGAGTATAAGTACAGTCTCCATATAAAACTATGCACACCCTGCATACAGCTGCAGCTTAGCAAGCCAAGCAATATTCCCTAGGGCAAGGGTGAAACATTTGCCCCCCTCCTCTCATCATTTCCTCTTTGAACTTTACAAATTCTTTGCGAGGTGGAAATATTTCTCTCCCAGCACTATTCATGACTGCGTGGCGCTGGCTGATTCCATCACCAATACAAACTTTGCCTGTCAACAGTTACCAGACTTGATTGTTTTTTGTCCTTCATTCGTTACTGGTGCTCAACAAACCAACCTGTCCTACAACATTTCTCCATATGAATGAAAACGAAGCCAACGCCGCTTTTCAATCAGATTCAAAAATAGTGCAACTCCACCCAAAGCTTTTTCATTTTGTAGTGGAGGGTGGTTAGGACCCCCGTTGGGATTTTACTGCCATCAAGGGCAAGAGAACTTTCCCCTCACTTACTATGGCCTTGTTAGACCTTGTTCACACAGGCGGCTGGGGTATTAAAAACGGGTGGTTGACCTGCATTTTTAAAGCATTTGATTTAGAAATAAATGTCATTTCCTGAACAAAAACCACATTCACTGTTAGAAATTCCTTGTTCGAGAAAAAATTTCTGTTCAGCTCGTTCAAATATTCTCTGTGGTCGTAAACAGATGTAAATTTTTCTCCACAATTAGAAAATCAAACAAACACTTTTAAAATGAAAAAATTTGAACAAAAACTCTACTAGTGTCTGGCCAGCTTTGCTTTCACTTCCTGTTCCAGTGACCACACAGGAAGTGAGGGATAACCCTGATGATGGAGACACAGACAACAATAAAAAGCTGCCAGAGGTTCTAACTATTCCTCTTAAAAAACAAGAACAATGTTGTTGTTTTTTAATGGAGTTTCAGTGTAAACATGTGGAGGAGGGGAATATGGGATCCACTTAAAGTGGAAATTAAGTGGCATTTTCAAATGCTATGTGGAGCAATGTAAGGAAACCTGATTTACTGCAACAGGGAACAAGTCCAATTCCTTCTTTAGAAAGTTCTCAGTACTGAAGCCTTGGTCCTCATGGCCCATGAGGATGGGCACATATGTGCCGCTCATGAGCATCATAGCACCCCCTCCCTGCTGCTGCACATATATTTTTTGTGGTCATCAATAGTTTAAATTCTTAAGCATGCCATTTACAGAAGGGCAGGACTGAAAGTGTCTGCAGGATCATCCACCCCAAATGGGCGCTCAGATTGGCAGTCTCTGCCCTTTAGTACATTTGAGCCCAATCCCTTGGATGTGGCCACCACTTCAGCAGCCAGCGTGCAGGTCACCATTGACAGCCTTTGTTTACATTTTAACTATGGAGCCTATGCTCCTTTGTTTATGTGGTGATCAACACTCAGTGGTCTACCCAAGGGGGGGGAGGCAGGACCCATGTTGGGCACTAGAGGTCTGAAAATGTTCACTGATGCTGTACTTTCCTGTATATTGACAATTACACCTCCCTGTGACAAGGGGGTCACTTTGGACACAGGGTGAATGGAAAAACCCCAATATGGTTTATGATAGCCATATTCAATGCTGTACATACATTTTATCTAGATTGGGTCTGTAATATTGATCCACCATATTCCTCAGGATAGCTGCAAAGAACTATTTACTGTTTGATTATGACCTCAACAGGGTAAGTGAAAAGTGACGCCTTCATGATGTTGGGACACATACTGCTAGATGCTAATGTGATCACCCCCAGCCCCTGCCTTTGTGTAATCATTGCTGGGAGGAATTAAGGTGATTTGCATTCTATTGTTCATTATGACTTGGGAAGGTCTGGTGTGAATAGAGATAATTAACACCATGCCTGTGTGTATGGTATCCGGCAGACAGACTGGCTGCCAACACTTTGTGATAAGATGTGTATTGGGGATCGTTATATTCTATTGTGTGGGATCTTTTGAAGCCTAGCAGACGTCAGGATGATGTGTTGAGTCTTGTGATGTGTGGGTGGAGCTGGGCCATTGTTCATGTTAAACTAATGCAGTATTGGATATATATAAAAGTTACAATGTTTCTCAATAAAGGCATTCGATCTAGGAAGATACAGAGTGCGTCTCGTTCTTCAGAAGGATTAATTCCTATGGGAAAGGGTCGTTTGGCTGTGGAAGATTGGTAGCGAGTGGATGTGTGTCCAGGAGAGGGGACAGAGGAAACGGCGTTAAACCCCTTCGTATTTGGGGTGCCGTTACATTGGTTGGCAGCAGCGGGATTTTCCCTCCAGTTCCTGGGACACTCCAAACCACCACAGTGAATGACCAGCTATGCAACCTGCAGGAAAGTCACGCTGAAAGACCTACTTGAGAGCCGAGATGGACCAGAAGAGTGTTGGTGATGCAGGACCCCGGTCAGTTGAAGACCTGTTTCAGCAACGTGTTCAACAGCGGTTGACATTATATGGTGCTAACCCATTAGAGACCGCCATACAGGAAGCCATTAAAGGCATCCAGCTGCAGGATGCCCGACAAGAGAGAGAACGAGACCGACAAGAGAGAGAACTAGCACGACAAAAGAGAGAACGAGAGCGTCGAGAGAGAGAACGAGAGCGACAAGAGAAAGAACTAGAGCGACAAAAGAGAGAACTAGAGCGGCAACATGAGCGGAGAATGGCGGAAATACGGCAATCGGAGACAACGCCTAAAGAACCAGCCGCCATGGAAGAGGAATTCGGAAGGAGGTTGCGAGAGATGCAGATACAGCATAGAGGACCAGTATCAGAGGAGGTCCTGCTGGGATGGTCTGATTCAATCCGCTGCGAACTCTGGAAGAAAGCGCTAGCTCTCGAGCAGCAACACCAGGGAAAAGTTCTCCCCTCCATCCATGTAAGGTACTGGTCGCAGTATGAAGTACGAATGCTGTTACTGGGAGGACAACCGAAGCAGGAGTGGACAGCTGAGTTAAGCAGGCTGATCCGGGCAGAGAGGCGGTTGGACGAGAGCTACAGAGCCCTCCGGTGGTATGTGGCCCAAGAGTGCCCATGGTCAGCGGATGACAGCCCCACGGAAGGCTTTGACTATGATGGCTTGGGATTGTTGTATTGGAGGCTGTCCAGTGACCCTGACTTTGGGAGTGATCGGGAGTGGCGTTTGGAGGAAATAATGGAGCACAGAGAGCAAAGACTGAATGTCTCGGAAGGGCACTGGGCACAGAAAGATTTGGAGTTTCTGGCCGTTCAGGAATGGGAGCTGGAGATTGCCTACAAACAGCTGCTAGACTCTGCTCAGCAGCAGGGTGGGGCTCCCTTTGCCTGGGACTATCAGGAAATACCAGTTGACAACTATGAAATCCTGGCTGAAGAATCAGCAGTGGAAAATCTGAAGATTGCCACCCCTAAAGCCGAAGTGGATGATATGGAGTTCCAGGGAGCTAGCCTGGCTGAAGAATCGGCAGTGGAAAAGCTGAAGTGGATGATATGGAGTTCCAGGGAGCTAGAGCAGTTGGGTCATCTCCCCAGCCACAGATTACAGAGGGTATAGCCTTAAGGGACTGTTCAGAGGATGTTAGGGATTATGCATCGCCGGCCCAAGTACTGGCAGCAGGACAAAGTACTGCAGACCCCTGCTCTACACCCGTGGCAGTTTTGGAGGCCCGAGGTGAGAAGGCAATGGTTCCTCTTTCCCAGTGGATTTCAGAGATGCAGGGAGGAGAAGCAGGCCATTCCCCCCCCCAACAGTTAACCAGAGCAGATAGTGTGGAGTCCCCAGCAGAAGTGCTGGCAACAGGGTAGAGTGATACCCACCTCTGCCCAGCACCGGAAACTACGGTGGAGTTTCAGGGAGCCGGGGCAGTTGGCCCCCCTCTCCAGCAACAAGCTGAGGTGGTAAAGCTTTTACCCCCAGCTGAATCACTGGCAGCAGGGCAGAACGCTACTGGCATCTGCACACAACTGCAACTTGAGCGGATATCGGTGGATGGGACTGCGGTCTCCACTCACAGCAACCCAGCACAAGAGCTGGCAACAGAGCAGAGTGCCACGGGCCTCTGCTCTCAACTAACAGAAGAGGGAGTTCCTGTGGTACTGGATGGGACTTCGGTCCTCACTGACACAACCCCAGAAAATGGTGTGACACTGAGACAGGAGGATGTCAGCCTTGCTTTGCAAGCACTGGGGGATTTTCACCTACCATAAGTGGATGGGACTTCAGTCTCCACTTGTATACCCCAGGGATGCTGGCCCAGATCCCCAACAGCATGACGGATTGAACCCAGTCACCCTGTCTTCTCTCCAGCGGCTGAAAGGACTCCAGGGAGAAGGGCCAGTCCAGGCCTCTCCCCAGCGGCGGGTATGTTCTCTGAGAGAGGCAGAGGTTGGCTGGGTGAGTAGTGCTCTGTTTGGAGCAATTCATTTGGGGTACTGTGTGGATACCGGCATTAGAGGAATGGACCTATGGACTAACTTCGGAGTCAACCCGTCTGGGGTCGCCTCCTCTGTTAGTCTCCTGCCGAAAAGGGAGATGTGTGACAAGGGGGTCACTTTGGACACAGGGTGAATGGAAAAACCCCAATATGGTCTATGATAGCCATATTCAATGCTGTACATACATTTTATCTAGATTGGGTCTGTAATATTGATCCACCATATTCCTCAGGATAGCTGCAAAGAACTATTTACTGTTTGATTATGACCTCAACAGGGTAATTGAAAAGTGACGCCTTCATGATGTTGGGACACATACTGCTAGATGCTAATGTCATCACCCCCAGCCCCTGCCTTTGTGTAATCATTGCTGGGAGGAATTAAGGTGATTTGCATTCTATTGTTCATTATGACTTGGGAAGGTCTGGTGTGAATAGAGATAATTAACACCATGCCTGTGTGTTTGGTATCCGGCAGACAGACTGGCTGCCAACACTTTGTGATAAGATGTGTATTGGGGATCGTTATATTCTATTGTGTGGGATCTTTTGAAGCCTAGCAGACGTCAGGATGATGTGTTGAGTCTTGTGATGTGTGGGTGGAGCTGGGCCATTGTTCATGTTAAACTAATGCAGTATTGGATATATATAAAAGTTACAATGTTTCTCAATAAAGGCATTCGATCTAGGAAGATACAGAGTGCGTCTCGTTCTTCAAAAGGATTAATTCCTATGGGAAAGGGTCGTTTGGCTGTAGAAGATTGGTAGTGAGTGGATCTGTGTCCAGGAGAGGGGACAGAGGAAACGGCGTTAAACCCCTTCGTATTTGGGGTGCCGTTACACTCCCTATTTACCACACAGGTGTCACAGAAACAGGAAGTGAGGGAAATTTTTTATAAAGGGGAAAGGAAATAAAAAAAAAACAAAACCTTTTTAACTCTTCCCTAGTCTATTCAAAATTATAAAAAGGTCTAAAATACATGTAATACATTCTGTTAGTTATCAAAGTTTAATGATGTTGACAATTGTTGTCTTTTAACCACTTGCTGTACTTAGGCCGCATATATGTGGTCTCAAGATCAAATGGTTATACCAGGATCCTGGCTGCTGCGATCATGAACCTGGTGTCAAAACTTTCAGCCAGTGATAAGCTTTCAGGTAAAACTGGTCTGAGCGGCTATACAGTCACCCAATGCCAGCGCTCAGAAGGAGCCCCTCCCCCTCCTGCCATTGTTCCTGGGTTCTCCCATCCTACCAACAAGTGGTTGGAGGAGAAGCAGGAACATCCATTCTTCTCCCTCCTCCGTGACTAAGGAAGCCAGAAGCGATAAGGATTTTGTCACTTCTAGTTTCTGTTCTTTGTTTGCCCGGTTGGTATCGGCCAGGGAGGCAGCCGATCAAACTGATCTGTGTTTGATCGTCTGCCTTGGAGGGCAGAGGAGGGATCAAGGGTCTTGTGGAAGCCAGGTCTCTCAATAAAGAAGACCTGTCACTCCCAAGCTATCACAAGGAATGTTGTTCATTCCTTATGATAGCAATATAGTTGAATGAAGAAAAAATAAGTAAAATAAATAATAAAATAAAAAAGTTTTAAAGCACCCTGCCCTCCTATGCTCACCCGCAAATGCACTCATCGGTCTGGCATGCACGTGTGAATGGTGATTGCAGGACACATGTGAGGTATCACCATGAATGTCAGAGTGAGAACAAGAATTCTAGCTCCAGAGCTCAAGTTTAACTCTAAACTGGTAACCTTTAGACCCCTTTCACACTGGGGTGCCTTTCAGGCGTTTTTGCATTGAAAAAAGTGCCTGAAAAGCGCCTCTTAAGCCTCCCCAGTGTGAAAGCCTGAGTGTTTCCACACTGCGGCGGTGTGCTTGCAGGACAGGAGATAAAGTCCTAAAAAGGAGCGTCCTTGGAGCGGTGTATACAGCACTCCCTAAACCGCCCCTGCCTTTGAAATAAATGGGCAGCGCTGCCGAAGTGCCTGCAAAGCGCAGCAGTTTTTTTCACCCTTTAATCGGCCGCTAGTGGGGGTTAAAAGCACATTGCTAGCGGCTGAAAAGCGTAGCTAAAACTAGCAGTGCTTTACCGCTAATGCCCCCCCCCTTCCTTCCCAGTGTGAAAGTAGCCATTAACGCTTGTAAGGCTGGGTTCACACTGCAGCATGGAGCGGCTCACAGCAGGGGTCTGGTGTGTCCCTGTTCACCATTTCAGGTCCGATTTGAAAATGACCAGAAGACGCACGAGACTCCTGTGCAATTCGGTCTGGAGCCGAAGAGAGAGCCGGTCACAATCTCCTGAAATGCGATTTGGGTGCGGGGAAACCCAGATCCAATTCACAATAGGGTGAACCCAACATTATGGAGATTTTTAGGTACCATAGTTTGTTGCCAGTCCAAAGGCATGTGAAATTTTAAATATTTACATGTACGTATATACTCGGCGTAACATCTTATTTTATATGTAGCACTACCCCGAAGGAGCTGCTGGTTTTGTTTTGGGTCTGTACTCTGGCTATCAACCCCAGAAGTTTGGCTCGAACCCTCCCTTGGCACAACTGGTCTACACGAGGATTGTGGAACTCACTGGTAATTGGGAAACACAATAATATCACACAGTAATAAAATTGTAAATAACGTTGTTACCTTGTTATGGCCACTTGTCCAACAGGGTAACAGATAAACTCCACACAGAATGCTGCTTAACCAAGGGTAAATTTTACTTGGTAAGAAAAGTAACAGAGTTAGACAGAAATACAGTTGACTCTTAGGCCCCATGCACACGAGACACCGGTGCAAACTCTGCTTAACACACGTTTTTAAAGGCTGAAACCGGCGTTTAGAAACGCCCGTTTTGCCGCGATTTTAGCTGCGTTTTACCGTGTTTGCGTCTATAAGCGTTTAGTTAAGAAACATCATAAGACCCTCCCTAAGCTCAAAAAACTGTATTATTTAAAGCGGAGTTCCACCCTTACATACACTTACCTGCTCCACTGTCCAGCGACGCGACGCCTGGAGCTCCGCTCCTCTCCCCCTTCCTCCGCCGGCGCGTCCATTCACAGTATGGGCACCCGGCCGTGACAGCTTTCGGCTTCACGGCCGGGCACTCACTGCGCATGCGCGAACGGCGCAGCGCTCTGTGAGTGGACAGGCGATCGCCTGGGACCTGTCACGTCCCAGGTGATCGCCTACAGGGAGGAGCCGCCACAAGGCGATATGACGTATCGCCTAGGCGGCTCCAGGGCGGAAGGAGGAAGTGGGACAGGAAGTCCCACTCCTACTGAAGCACCCACTCCCCCCCAAAAAAAATTACATGCCAAATGTGGCATGTAAGGGGGTGAGGAGTGGAATAAAAAAAAGTAAAAAAATTGGGTGGAACTCCACTTTAACTATTTCAGCCATTTTGTGAGACCAGAGTGAGTAGCAGCAGCTGAGAGAGCAGCAGTGTACTTGTATTTAGCCTGTCACTTGCCACGTCACCTGCCACAAGCTGTGGATTGTCCACTTGCCACGTCACCTGCCACAAGTTGTGGATTGTCCACCTGGCCACGTCACCTGCCACAAGTTGTGAATTGTCCACTTGCCACGTCGCCTGCCACAAATTGTGGATTGTCCACTGGCCACATCACCTGCCACATCACCTGGCCACGTCACCTGCCACGTCACCTGGCCACGTCACCTGCCACAAGTTGTGGGATTGTCCACTGGCCACGTCACCTGGCCACGTCACCTGGCCACGTCACCTGCCACAAGTTGTGGATTGTCCACTTGCCACGTCACTTGCCACAAGTTGTGGATTGTCCACTGGCCACGTCACCTGGCCACGTCACCTGGCCAAGTCACCTGCCACAAGTTGTGGATTGTCCACTTGCCACGTCACCTGGCCACGTCACCTGCCACAAGTTGTGGATTGTCCACTTGCCACGTCACCTGGCCCTGTCACCTGGCCACGTTAACTGGCCACTTCACCTGCCACGTCACCTGGCCACAAGTTGTGGATTGTCCACTGGCCACGTCACCTGCCACATCACCTGGCCACGTCACCTGCCACAAATTGTGGATTGTCACCTGGCCATGTCACCTGGCCACGTCACCTGGCCACGTCACCTGCCACAAGTTGTGTATTGTCCACTTGCCATGTCACCTGGCCACGTCATCTGCCACATCAACTGGCCACGTCACCTGCCACAAGTTGTGGATTGTCCACTTGCCACGTCACCTGCCACAAGTTGTGGATTGTCCACTTGCCATGTCACCTGCCACAAGTTGTGGATGTCCACAATGCAATGCAAGCAATTACAGTTTTTTTTTATTTTTTTTATGGTTTTTCATCATTTGCCATAATTTTTGAGATTTCTAATGTAAAAAAAATAGGTCACCTTTAAAAACGCTTATAAACGAAATCACGGCAAAACGCCGGTACCGCGTTTAGCGTCTGAAACGTGGAAAACGTTTGCGTCTGAACCCATTTTTTTGCTTCTGGAAAAACGAGGTTAAACGCAACTGCTTAAAAACGCCAAAAAACGAGACTGTGTGCATGGACACATAGGATAACATTGAATGAGTTCAGAGGCAGTTGAAAAAAGCGTCCAACTGCCTCTGAACGCACGTTTACCAGCGTCTCGTGTGCATGGGGCCTTACAGGGCCCTGCAAGAGTCAATGGTTTAGCAGGACATTTTAGTTAGAAAACATTCAAAACATAGAATCACAGTTCTGGTGTACACTTTCTATATATTTAAACTAACTGCTCGCGAGCTCCCCCTAATGGGCAATACTGTACACGTGTCTCGGTACTACTTGTTCTAGATAGGCCTGACTGAGTTCAGTACAAAGTACCTTCCAGCAGTAAAAGTCTTCGCTAGCATTTGTTGGTGCACATCAAACATTTGTAATCCATCAGGTTGTGAAAAGAAGGCAAAACTGAACATCCACAATGTTTATGAATATGTAACTCGCTGACGGTGCAAACGCCAATCCCTAAAACACTCTGTCACTGCGAGATGTCCTTGCGTGTGGCACACTATTCTAATAATGGCAGGTCTTTAAAAGTCACAGTCCTACGCAACAGTTAGTCAATTTTGGGCAGGTGCCCCCTCACCAAAGCAGGCCTCGTCAATCTGGTACGTACCGCTGTCGTTGTTCCACAGTCTCTCCGCAACTTGCAGTCTCCGGTCCCTCACACAACTGCACAAGGTGTCGGTAGTTAGGCGACTCCGGTCTCTGTGGAGCGAGAGTTGGTCACATGGAAAAGGATCCCTCCTTGGGCTGAGTGATCCTATTTGACAACTATAGGCCCAGGCTTTAGGCCTAGACACTCCGGCAGCAGGCCTCAATGCAGGCTTCCTGCTTGATAGAAGGCGAAGTCCAGAGAGAGCGAGTGTAGCTTCTCCCTTCCTTTTAAGTAATTTCTCCCAGAAGGCTGTGCGAAGATGCAATGCACTCTGGTAGCACAGCTGCACTGTGGGTTCCATAGTCTATTTGTTACCCATGGCAATGGAGTCTCTTTCCCTCTGTACTATAAGTTCCATAATGCACCGTTCCACACAGTTAAACAAAACAGTTGCTGCAATGTCATAAAAGAGACTCTGGAGGAAGCTGGGTTCATTCTCAATACAACAACAGTCATATAACCCCACTGCAAAGTGGCACCCCGCTACACATATTTTTCTTTAAAAATTGGGTATTTTTTAGTGTGCTTGTTTGCACTAACATTAATTTAAAGCGGAGGTCCGGCGGTAAAAAAATAAAAAATAAAAGTCAGCAGCTACAAACACTGTAGCTGCTGACTTTTAATAAGCACACTTACCTGTCCAGGTTGCCCGCGATGTCGGCCGCCCGAGGCAGATCCATCCCTCGGACCAGGTCCCGGCTCCGCCATCCTCACTAAGGGAAACAGGCAGTGAAGCCTTACGACTTCACTGTCCGTTTCCTACTGCGCATGCGCGAGACGCGCGGCTTCTTGTGAATGGGAACACCGTCCTGTGTGTCCCAGAAGGCAGCGCGCCTCCATTTCCCAGGAGGCTTCGTGAGGAGGAGACCACAGAACCTCACCGCGGAAGAGGAAGAGGCAGATTAGGACGATCTGCCTAGTAACAGCAATTTCTGGTAAATTATTATTTATTTATTTTTGGAGCCTTTTTAGCTTTTTTTTTAGGGTGGACCTCCACTTTAAAGCAGAGGTTCCGCGGTCCATACATTTTTTTTTTTTATATGCATTCTATACAAGAACGTACGCATTGTAATTACTCACTTCTTCTGCGCTGGTAAAGATCACCCGTCCGTTTTGCGATAAAAAAACACTTTATATAATGTTTCCTGCATTTCCCATTTTGCTTGTGGGCATCTTGAAGCCCACAAGCATATTCTTCCGGGTAGCGATGTATGCTTGACTCCCATCATTCATCGCGGTATCTCAGTATGCACAGTGTTGATGGCGAGCAGTGCCGTCAACACTTCCTGGTTGCCATCACAACGGGCATCAACAGTTAAAGTACACGCCCAGTTGTGATGCCATTGAAGAAAAAAGAAACAGCGCCCTCGTCACGTGACCGGGTAGACGAGTCACGTGACGATTAAATTATCGTGATGTTTGGAAGGAAGGCGTAACTATATTACTCCTGGGAAGCAGGACAGTTTGCTCCCAGGAGACATTGCAGGACAATGTCACAGAAAAGGACACGCCTACTTCCGCAGGAGGAAATCCTGGAAGTAGGAATAAAGAAACAAGAATAAAGAAAACTGCTCAGAAAAAAAAAAGGGTTAGTCTTTTAGTTATATACATGCAAAGAGGGACTGTTGACGTAAAACTTCAAAATTTGGGTGAACCTCCGCTTTAAGTGTATTTTTTTTTAAAGAAAATTTGCATTTGATAAACAGCTGCACAAATATTGTGCAACATAAAAATTTGCAAAAACCACCATTCTATTTTACAGGGCATTTGCTTTCAGGAAATGTATCATGTTTGGGGGTTCTAAGTAATTTTCTAGCAAAAAAAATATAAAATGCTGATTTTAACATGTATGGGAGAAATGTCAACATTGACCTGGACAGCAAGCAGTTCATGTAAAAAAGAATAAAAGTGATAATTTAAAGAACAAAAGTGGTGCCCTGCAGTTTACCAGCAATCAAATAGCTGCTGTTGTGCTCATGCAAATGACTTCTATTATTATATTTCTGTAATAGCTGGGCGCTCACTGCTATACAGGCGCCTACTTCCGGAATCCCCTAAAAGGAGCATGACGTCATGCCGCAGAGAACTACAACTCCCGATGCGCTCTGCGCGCTGACACGCCTGGAATCCGGAAGTGAGCCGGGGGTGGCTCTGGGAGGGTCACTTGATAGCCAGGAAAGCCGAGTCTGTTGTACTGGAGATCAGCTGCTGTGTGACGACTGTTCAACGCCGTGACTGAGCGAAAGACGAGTGAGCCGACAGTGTGCACCCCGTACACTGAGAAGGAACAGAGGTGGAAACAGACCTATCCTCCACACTGAGAGGAGAGACCACCTGAGTTCTGTGACAGAGGAAAGAGCAGACAGCTTGAACCCTGTGTTTGAGGAGAGACAGCCTGTGTGCAGGAGGAAACAGAGACGTTGTCCTGCACCCTGAGAGACATTGTCCTGCACCCTGTGCTACAGCAGAGAGTGTCAGTCTGAGAGAGGAGAGACAACAACCTGCCAGCAGAGAGAGACAGCCTCCAGTCATTGATGGACATTGAGGAAGACACACTCATGTCACCCAGAAGTTCTACAGACTGAGAACCAGCCTTCAGCCTGTGAGAGACACCCCACAACCTCTGACTTACAGGAGAGAGACACCCCACAACCTCTGACTTACAGGAGAGAGACACCCCACAACCTCTGACTTACAGGAGAGAGACACCCCACAACCTCTGACATACAAGAGAGACCAACAGCCTGCAACCTACAGTACCCTACAACCTCTGAGATGCAGATACCCTACAACCTCTGAGATGCAGATGCCCTGCAACATACACAAGAGACATACTGCGGGCCCTAAATCCTCCTGAGAGCCAAGTGACACCGCTTGAGGTGGCACCGTTTTCAGGGGTACAGATCTGAAGACAATCACTACAGGTGACACCTGGCATCAAGAGAAGCAGTGGGCAGGCAGAAAGGAGGTCCCCAGGAGACTTCCTGAATGTACCACATGACCTCCGCACCCACATGCTTAACAAACCGTGACATAACCCTAGAAACTCCCAAAGGTTGGGTTGCAGTCTGGGTGAGAGAATGACATTCCAACAATAGCTCTGAATGATAATGCCAGGATCATTATCTGTGCGGTGACAGGCCAAGCACTTATGGAGTGTGACAGTGTGGACTGAGCCCTAACCCCCCGTCATGCACAATGCAGTATTTTGTGGTGTTCTTTTTTTTGGGTTTTGTGCTGTCCACCACATCCTCTCTGCCTGTCAATGATTCTGAGCAAGTATCGGATTCCCTTTTCCCTAGTTCCGGGCAACCATTGAACTCATCATATCTCCTAATCACATCTGTCCCTCCCAGCTTTCGATCCTTATCAGTCTCCTCACCTACTCCTTCCGCACCAGGATTTCTGCAAATCGGAGATGGTTGTTGCCTGCAGTTTGACTTTCCAGAGCATAGTAAGGGTGTCATTGTCATCAGCACTGGAGCTGCAGCTCCCACTTTTGACCTTAGCGTGAAGTCCTTGGACACCTCGGTGCTGCAGGTTCTCAACGTGAGTCGTGGTTCTGATGGACTACCAGGCAAGTTCCTGGCACATATCTGGTCAGGAATGCCTGGCACAGCACCTCTTCACCTTAGACTGCACCTCCTCGATTCTGTAATTGAAGAGCGGGATGACTTCTCGATTCACGTTCTCGCCAACGATGAAGCTCAAGAATATACAGAATTTGCTGCAAGCCACTTTTCTAAGAGTCCTCTCCTCTATGCACTGTTGCCCCTCATCTTCATCAACAAATGTGCCTTTGGATGTAAAGTGGACCTTGAGGTTTTAAAAAGCCTAGTAAAGCGCCCCCACCCGGTTTTGCTAGGCATTGTGGGGCAGTTTGTTCTGATGCCTCTATATGCATACATCCTCTCCTTGCTTTTGGGACTCTCTCTGCCTCTGGCGCTGGGCCTGGTGGTCACCTGCTCCTCTCCAGGAGGCGGTGGTGGGTATCTATACAGTCTCCTACTGGGAGGAGATGTCACTGTGGCCATATCTATGACATTGGTTTCCACAGTGGCAGCTGTGGGACTTATGCCTCTTTCATCTTCACTGTATGGACGGTTCCTTGGTGTACACCAGACATTGCACATTCCTTTTCTGAAGATTTTAGCTACACTGCTTTTTATAGCTGTGCCAATTTCCACAGGAATGGTCATCAAATGGCGCTTTCCCCAAGTGTCCCGCCTCCTCCTGATGGTAATAAAGCCTTTCAGTGTTGTGCTAATGATTGGGGGGTTAATCATGGCCTATCAGATGGGGTCCTCACTGCTGAGCAAAGTGCAACCCATGCTGGTGGTAGCTGGGGTCAGCGTGCCACTGGTGGGACTCCTGATTGGATATCTACTTGCATACATTTTGCGTTTACCCATCCCCCAACGTAGGACGGTTAGTATTGAAGTTGGGGTACAGAACAGCCTTTTGGCCTTGGCTGTTCTTCAGCTCTCCTTCCATCGTGCTGAGGCTGATCTTTCTTCGCAGGCGCCATTCTTGGTGGCTCTCAGTGGAACTTCGGAGATGTTACTGTTGGTCCTGTTACACTTTGCCTACCGAAAGTTCAAAGACCGCAAATGAGGTTCTGGATGAGGACTATGCCAACTAAGATGATTAAAACCGTTTACATGCTGCAAATGTGGACTTTCCGCTCATACGCCCCTTCTTCTTCTTTTTTTTTTTTTTTTTAAGTACATTTCATAATATTTTCCCCTTCTGTTTATGTTACTCTGACATTCCAAAAAAAACATCCCTTTTTTTTATTTTTTGCCAAAATTTGATTGTAAGGCAGGACAGCAATATAATAATATTATAAATAGTCTGTTAAGGTTTACATTTATCCAGGTCATTGTGTATCTAGCAGTAGTTGGTCATTCAACTGAACTTGTTCTGTAATGTTGAAGATGTTTTGTAGCTTATCCACTGCTAATGAGCGTTAGAAAAATACCCCTACCTGGATAAGCTACAAATCATCCTAAACATTACTGAACAAGTCCAGCATGTTTCTACTAGTAATGTTTATTTCTAGGATCGATAAAATAGTGGTGTTTTCTGTTCTTTTCCACTATGCCTCTGCAGTATGAATACATCAAGTATGTGTTTTAGCTCAATTAGAAAAGTTAAACTTTGCTTGTTGACATTGGGTGTGCTACATTTTGTAGAATTGTTTGGTACACTAAAAAAAACTTGTGTGGAGAGACAATTGAGGGATGTTGTTGACCTACTTCTGAAAAATCTGATTGGTTGGCAGTCATGGTGATCCTGATACTTCAATACTTGCAGCCACTTATCTGAAATAGACACGCGGCAAACAAAGTCAAATTATTATTAAAGCTTTTTTTCCGCTCAGGCTAAACCAAATTTTAGATATTATTATTATTATTATTATTTTTTTTTTTTTTTTAAATGGGTTCTTCCATCAACCCTAATGGACAACCCCCCCCCCCCCCATCATGTTGTATGCTGACAGCTGTGAGCACCTGTGCTGATTGCCTGACTTTTTTCCCCAGTTCCTTCCCTATAAGTTTGAGTAATAAACTTGTTGAGCTGGCAGGGCCACCCACTGTTAGAATTCTGAGGAATTGGCCAAAATTCTAACAGTATAAAGCCAGCTTAAAGCGGAGTTCCAGCCACCTGTAAAAAAAATAAGCAGCTCAAAAACCTGTAACTGCTGACTTTAAAAAAAAAATAGCCACTTGCCCGTCCCATGATCCAGCGTTGCGCTCACCCCAGTCGGTCTCACCCGCTGTCTTCGGTCCCCAGGGCTGGCATCTTTACTATGGGCACCTGGCTGACGGCTTGCGGCTTCACAGCCGGGTGCCCACTGCGCATGTACGAGTCGTGCTGTGCATTGTGAGTGGCGCATGCGGTCTTCTGGGACCGGTCAGTGTCCCAGAAGACTGCAGTGGGGTGGGAGGGAGGAGAACTTCTGTTTTGGAACGGCGCTCGGAATGGAAGTGGGAAGTGGGTACCTGCAACCCCCCGCTCCTTAAAAGTGCCAATTGTTCAAGAGGAGCGGGGAACGAGTCCTTAAACCAGAACTTCCTCTTTAGGGTGGAGCTCCACTTTAAAACTCCTAAAATGAAATGCACAGTAGTTCTGGGTCAGTGAATCAATGTATTGAAGTCCTGGCTGCCAGAGAGCTAGCATCTTCTTCTTGTTGTTCTTTTTTTTTTGGGGGGGGGGGCGGGTGTTTTAAGGTCAGCAGTGGCAGTCTACATGTTTTTTACAATTGCAGGTATCCTTTAACATTGGAACTTCACAAATAACAGAAGAGTAGTCATTGTAGCCAATGTACCAAGGAATAACTGGAGCTGGTACCCACCTTTTTGACCTGATCTTTAAATTTGCATTTTTTTTTTTTTTTTCTGCTTTAGATGGCTGTATTGAAAGTTGCTCTAAGTTGGGAACTAAAGCTGAATGCTTTATTAGATAAAACAGATAATTCTGTACAGGCATAGTGGAACAGGATAACCAGTAAAAGTTATTTCTTTGGCATGTTGTTCATTGTCTTCGTTGTCAAATAGTTGGTGTACCCAAGTACAGGTTTCTCTAAGGCCTGTTTCACATGAGCTTTCAGCTTGATAAAGAGCAAGTGGGTACCATTCAGCTCCAGTTTGTGAATGTTGAAATTTATCCTAATGGGAGTGCTCGATGACACCTTAGGCAAGCTGCTACTAGGCTTTAGCTGACATTCAACAATCTTCAAGAAGTGCTGAGGCCTGCTAGCAGCTTGATTTAAAATGGCAATCAACAGTCCTGTTAGGTTCTGTGTTCAACATTTACAATACTGGACTGCCGCGTTTCACATTGGCTTGTATAAGAGCAGTGTGCACAGCTTTGACAAAGCATTTTCAGAGCTTTCAGCAAGCTTTATTGAAGCTTTTAAAGTACCATTCAGCTCCAGTTTGTAAATTTTGAGCCTAGATCCTAACAGGGTGGATTTGATTTAAATCAAGTCGATTTTAAATCACCAGTAAAAAGGCTTGATGTAAATCAACTCGATTTTTAAATCATAATTTTTAAAGAGCAACTGTCATCTCTGTCCCGCAGCAGCTCCTCCTCTGACCCGCTGTTGACTCAGACAGTCCCATTCACTTTAATGGGATGGCTGGTGATGCGGCAGTGACACAAAAAGGTAAGGGACGTGGTGGCAGCAGGAGAGTGGATGCCCGCCAACAGGCGCTGCCATGATGGCTCTGAAATGACAGGTGCTCTTTAAATTTAAGGACTCATTCTTGCTGGTAGTGTGAAATTGTCAATCAAGTGCATGTTATCTCAGCTTGCCAAGCTTGTATTTATTGAATGAGTTTACCAAAAATGTAAATATTGCACAATATACACACCATGCTACATAAATAGCTCTCTTTTATGTTGAATAAACTAATGTATCTTAAATAGTTTTCATTAGATTGATTTTTATTACAAAAGCATTTTATTACAATAAATTTGATAAAAAAAAAAAAAAAATCACATTTAATTAAATACTTTAAGCTGCTAGCAGACTTAAAGCAGAGCTCCGCCGGAAAAAAAAATATTAAAAGCCAGCAGCTACAGCTACAGCAGCTGCTGGCTTTTAATATTTGGACACTTACCTGTCCTGGAGTCCAGCAACGTCCGCAGCAGAGGACGAGCGATCGCTCGTCACTCTGCTGCTCCCTCCGCCATCCTCGCTGAGGGAACCAGGAAGTGAAGCCCTGCGGCTTCATGCCCGGTTCCCTACGGCGCATGCGCGAGTCGCGCTGCGCCATTCTGATTCGTTCTTATGTGTTCTGGGAGCCAAGTGTCTCCCAGAACACTACGGGAAGTCTGGGGGAAGTGACGTCACTCCCGCAGATTCCCGGAGAGAGGACTCCCGGATGTGGGTGAAAATACCTGTCTCAGACAGGTATCTTCACCCCCCTCCCCCCTGAAAGGTGTCAATTGTGACACCGGAGGGGGGGAGGGTTCCGATTAGCAGAAGTGTAAATTTAGGGTGGAGCTCCACTTTAAGCTTGCTTTCAACAAGCTGATGTGCTGAAGCCTGCTAGCAGCTTGCTTAAAGTGGCACAGGACTCCCATTAGCATCTAGGTTCAACATTTACAGAGCTGAATGGTACTTTAAAAGCTTCAACAACGCTTGATGAAAGTTCTGTAAATGCTTTGTCAAAGTTTGCAGTTTATACTTATACAAGCTAAAGCCTGTGTGAAACAGGCTTAACTTATGTCTTAGTTCTTTCTTAATAGGTGCAAGTCTATACCTTGAGTTGACTTGATCCTGTTTTTCAGAAACTGAAAGAAAGGGGAACCTGAAACTTGGTTAACACGCTTCTAATAGGAAGCTGTTCTGAGAGAAATGTGGGGTGCCATTGCTGGCCTCCTATGAAAATACTGGTTACCTGGTTTTCTTGCCAATCTGTCTTCAATATCTTGACAGCCAGGCAACCAGAATTTTCAGAAGGTGGGAGCAATTGTAGTCCTTGTATTATGCTCATGTTTTCTAAGTCTTAAAGATATTAAGTGACCACAGGCACTTTTGTTAAAACTGTATTTGGGTAACAAGATCGATCAGCTCCCTGCGGTGCTTAGTTTTGTGTCTTGACCCGCCATTCCTAAGTTATTGCCATGTCATACTCCTAAAGCCAAAGCTATGCGTGCATTAGGCTCTATGCACGGAGGGTGGGGTGGCTGTTTTTTTTTTTTGTATACAATTGTTTTGTAAACGGGGTATGGTGAAAGACTTTTTCCCTTTCTTTTGCTTTTTCTTTTTTTGCTACGTGGAAATTAAACAGAAGTAAAGTCATAGCGTGTCTTGTGTGTGTTTGAAAATATCTTATGTACAGTGAAGAGCAGGCACCCGTACCCTAATATATCATTGCAGACCCATTATGCTTATTTATTTAAGCATACTGACTTCACATTTTTCAGCTTTAGAGCTACACGCGTTATATTTTGTTGCACGACTGCATTTTTTCTCAATTAGTCTTTAGTGACTTGGTGTACAATATTTAAATTTATTTTTATGGCGTAGTGTGTTGCATACATTATCTGCATTCTGTTTCTGCTGCTCTGGGAGCACAAATACGGTGCCTGCTAAAACCACTTTACTGTCAGAAATTCTTCATTAAAGTGTTACTAAACCCACAACAGTAAAATCAGTCTGTATATATGCAGAGTAAAGCATGCTTGTTATACTCACTGTGGAATCTAAGGGGTTAATTCTCTGCATTGTGTAAATAGGCTGTTTTGATCCTGTCTTCTCTGATCCTCCCCTTCATCCACAGTCAGGGGTCCTGCAGTCTCATGGGACAATCGGGAGGGGGGTGAAAACTCCTAACAAGCTTTAACCAGACACTGATAGAAGTCACAAGACTGCTATATACTGCTGATGAGACATGGTATTTAGAAGTTTATATTTAATAAAATAATTGCATGTCTGTGTACTGTGGGAGACCAGATATAGTGAATGCAGTGTCCTGGGTTTAGTAACACTTTAACTGAAACCTATACTGTGAGAAATACAGAAGCCTAACCACATGCCTCCAATACATTTTGAGTCACTGGTCTGGAACAAGCATGCAGCTGGTGAAGTTAAAGGAAAGTCAAAATTCCTGATTTGTAGGACCTGAGTTGCAGGTCAGTGACTCAAAGCACTGGAGTCTTTGAATTAGCATGATGGCCAGGCAACTGGAATGATGAAAAAAGTTCCGCAATGGCATCCTAGCTATTGTTTTAACATCAACGAATTCCATAATTGCTCCAGTGAGTAATGTGATATACTGCCTGACATGTCCTTGTGGTCTCCTGTATGTAGAAAGGACCATCCATCCCTCACGCCGACGATTTGGTAAATCTAGACGATTCATTGAGCAAGGATGCAACAAACTTAGTGTCCCCAGACACTTTATGAAGGATCACAAAAAATCCACTGCCGGTCTACAAGTCTGGATGATTGAGGCCATCTCCAGAGATCTTCCTGCTGTGGAGCATTTTTAAACGGCTGTGCCAGCAGGAGAGCTTCTGGATATACTCTTTAAGTACTCTCTCGCCAGGGGGGCTTAATGAAGAGATTGAGATACATACTCTGTTATACATGTACCTAGATACCAGCTTCTTTAATACTATTTCATTTTTTACAGTAGAACTGTACGGTCATCTTCAAATTTGGATATCGTTGGGTCCCTAGTCTGCAGTTGGGGGTGGTGGGATTGTAAGTAACCATCTCACACATGCATACATTGGTGTGTATCTGCATTTGTGTGGTCATACAGTGTACAATAATGCATATCTCTCACAAGCATACATTGGTACTTATCTCCATATGTGTCGTCATGCAGTATACAAAGATACAAAAGTACTTCTTTATGATGTCTCTCTTACAAATATATAAATTCTGTACATAATGTCATTCTTACATATTTTCACACGTTTTTTATATAGTGTGTGTGTGTGTAATATATATATATATATATATATATATATATATATGATATTCAGATTGTGCACTCTTAGGCAGGATTTCCACTATTGCTACCTGAAAGTCGTGCGATTTTGCAGCGATTTATTTTTTGGCACGATTTTGATGCGACTGGAAACCATGCCTGTGTTGAGGTCTATGGACATCAAGTCGCATCAAAGTGGGACCAAAGTAGTGCAGGAATTCTTTGAAGTCGCTGCAACTTGAAGTCGCATAGATATGAACGGTAATCATTGGGAACGACTTGTCATGCGACTTTGCAGTCCCAAGTCGCATGATAAGTCGCACTAGTGGAAATTGAGCCTTAGTTTGACTTTTGGCCTTTTTTTTAGCTCAATATGTGCTCTGTTTTGCATCAGCTGTCAACCTTTGTAAGCCCAACTATTTATAATCTACTATTTTCCTGAAATTCCTTCATCCCATTGCCTTTGGTCCGCTGACTGTTGTAGTTCTACAGCTGCGGATGTCATGCCCAGAAGAGTGTAGTTACTGATGCTCTCCTCCAGAGAACAGGCCAGTATAAGGAGCTGTGAGCTCTGAGCGCATAGCCTTTTATTCCACAGAGACAGTCCTGACCCCTTCCTCCCGCCCCCTGCTGGTGACATCATTTCCGCTTCCAGTTCAAGCTGGACAGCATTGAGATGACTACTTCCTGGTTTTCTATTCAGCACAACATCACACCAGAACCTTTCCCAGCTACCCGGATTGTGCGAGGAGCCTGTGGGATGTAGTAGAACTGCCAGTACTACATACTTATGAGTAGGGATGAGCCGAACACCCCCCGGTTCAGTTTGCATCCAGAACATGCGAACGGTCCGATAGTTCACGCAAACTTTCGAACCCCGTTAAAGTCTATGGGACTCAAACGTGAGAAATCAAAAGTGCGAATTTTAAAGGCTAATATGCAAGTTATTGTCCTAAAAAGGGCTTGGGGACCCGGGTCCTGCCCCAGGGGACGTTTTTTCGGGAGCAGTGATTTTAATGATGCTTAAAGTGACAAAATAAAAGTGAAATATTCCTTTAAATATTGTACCTTGGGGGTGTCTATAGTATGCCTGTGAGATGGCACGTGTTTCCTGTGTTTAGAACAGTCCCTGCATAAAATGACATTTCTAAAGGAATAAAAGTCCTTTAAAACTGCTTGCGGCTTTAATGTAATGTCTGGTCCCGGCAATATGGATGAAAATCATTGGGAAAAACGGCATGGGTACTTGTATGGATATTAAGGGGAACCCCGCACCCAAAAAAAAAAGGAAAGGCGTGGGGCCCCCAGGCCCTATATACTCTGAACAGCAGTATACAGGCGGTGCAAACAAGACAGGGACTGTAGGTTTGTTCTTAAGTAGAATCTGTTCATAATTTTGAACTGGTGCATTTTTAAAGTGTAGCTCCAGCCTAAAAATACATTTTTAAGCTTTTTGGAAAATATAGGGAAGGGTTATCGCCCCTGTAACATTTGTTTTGCAGAAGATTTCACCTCACTTTCTGTCCCCATGACAATTGGATTTAGATTTTTTTTTTTTTTTTTTTTTTAGGGAAACAAGGATTGGTGATAAAGCATCAGTGGAGAGGAGACACCCTTTTCCCATATTAACTCTTACAGGAGAGAATTTCCCTTCCTAGGGGTAGATTTCCTCTCACTTTCTGTTGTCTCCCTCCGTTTTGTAAGTATGAGTCGTTTGAAAGTAGGGGCCTGCCCTATGTACTCTGCAGAAATTTGGGCCTTAGGTGTTGGTGTTGCCACAACACTGTAAGCCCTCAGTTACTCTTGGTGGGCGCTGGAATGCCCTGCTGTGAACTATTATATCAAGAATTGTAATTACATGCACCGGTTGAACAGGGGAAGAAAAATTGGGCCTTTGGTGGTGCTGGTGCCACAACACTGTAAGCCCTCAGTTACTCTTGGTGGGCGCAGTAATGGGCCCTGCTGTGAAATATTAGGTCAAGAATTGTAATTACATGCCCCTGTTGAATAGGGGCAGAAAAATTGGGGCTTAGGTGCTGGTGCCACAACACTGCAACCCCTCCACAGATACTCTAGTTGGAGCGCAGGAATGAGCCCTGCTGCAAAGTATTGCATCAAAAATTGTAATTACACGCCCCTGTTAAACAGGGCCAGAAAAATAGGGCCTTAGCCACTGGTGGTGGTGCCCAGAACCAAAAATATTCTTACAAGCTATCAACATGAACATTGAGGAGGAAGAGGATAGTCACTCAGCATAGGCAGTCTTGAAGGGATCTCGCATTTAAAAAAAAATTATTTGGTTACATTAGCATCAGGTGCTTGGTAGCTGGTGATCCAAGACTGATTCATTTTTATGAAGGTCAGCCAATCGACCGAGTTTGTAGACAGGCGTACCCTGTGATCGGTTACAAAGCCTCCAGCAGCACTGAATGTGCGTTTCGAAAACGCTGGATGCAGGACAGTCCAGTAGCTCAATTGCATACTGTGCAAGCTCTGGCCAGTGCTCCATCCTCAAGACCCAGTAACCCAGAGGATTTTCGGGAAAGGTGTCCAAGTTTGATCTTGCCCCTAGGTCTTCCTGCACCATGTGAATCAGACGCTGGCGATGGTTGCTGGAACCGATCATACCTTGGTGCTGCGGATTAAAAAATTGTCTGAACGCATCGGTCAGACGGCCACCTTCTCCACCGCTCCATCTGTGTCTGACCGAAGCCTCAGCAACACGTAGCCTCAGAAATTTGTAACCTCCCAGGCTCTGGAAACGCGTTGCACAAACTTTTCTGCAAGGCCTCCCGAAGATGTTTCATCCTCTGCGACGGCTGGATAAGGTCCACAACCTTACCCTTGTAACGTGGATCAAGGAGGGTTGACAGCCAGTAATAATCCCTCTCCTTGATACCACGAATACGAGGATCCTTTCGCAGGCTTTGCAGGATCAGGGAGGCCATGCAGCATAGGTTTGCTGAGGCATTCGGTCCGGAGTCCTCTGGATCAATAAGGACGACATGATCCACAGCCATGTACAAGTCCATGGGTTTCTTGGGACTGTAAATGATCCCTTGAAGACTGATGCTGAGTGCTAGGCTCCACCTCCATGCTGACATAATCCTCCTCCTCCTCCTCATCCTGTGTGATCGGCGGGCCAGCAGGAACACTGTCTGGATAAAGGGGGCCTTGAGAGGTAATGAAGTCCTCCTCTTCCCCTCTCTGTTCTGCCTCAAGTGCCCTGTCCATTATTCCATGCAGCGTGTGCTCCAGCAGGTGGACAAGAGGGACAGTGTCACTGATGCATGCACGGTCACTGCTCACCATCCTCGTGGCCTCCTCAAATGGTGACAGGACAGTGCATGCATCCCTGATCATGACCCACTGATGTGGCAAAAAAAAAACAAGCTCCCCTGACCCTGTCCTGGTGCCATAGTCGCACAGGTACTTATTGATGACCCTCTGCTGCGTGTGCAGCCGCTGCAGCATGGCCAACGTAGAGTTCCACCTGGTGGGCATGTCACAGATTAGGCGGTTCTTGGGCAGGTTGTATTCCTTTTGGAGGTCAGCCAGTCTAGCACTGGCATTATATGACCAGCGGAAATGCACACACTTTCCTGGTCTGCCTCAGGGCATCCTGTAAGCCCGGGTACCTGCCCAAGAACCGCTGCACCACCAAGTTAAGGACGTGAGCCAAACAGGGCACATGGGTCAGCTGTCCCTGTCGGAGGGCAGAGAGGAGGTTGGTGCCATTGTCCAAAACCACCATTCCTGGCTTAAGATGTTGTGGCGTCAACCAACTCTGAGCCTACCCCTGCAGAGCTGACAGAATCTCTGCCCCAGTGTAGCTCCGGTCTCCCAAGCACACCAGCTTAAGCACTGCATGGCATCTTTTTGCCTGCGTACTTGCGTAGCCCCTTGAACGCCTACGGAGCACTGCTGGTTCCGAGGACAAATCGGCACAGGAAGAGGCCCTGGAGGAAGAAGAGGAGGAGGAGGGGTAGAGGAGAGAGGTGTGTCAGAATCACCACTAGTAGCATTTTGGAGGCGTGGTGGTGGGACAACCTCCAACACTACTGCACCCTGTCCTGCATCCTTCCCAGCTGCTAGCAGAGTCACCCAGTGTGCCGTGAAAGATGGGTAACGTCCCTGTCCATGCCCGCTGGACCATGAGTCAGCGGTAATATGCACCTTACCGCTGACCGCCCTGTCTAGCGAGGCCAAGATATTGCCTTCCACATGCCGGTAGAGAGCCGGAATCGCCTTCCGTGAAAAAAAGTGGTGTTTGGGAACCTGCCACGAAGGTACTGCACATTCCACAAACTCACGGAAGAGGGCAGCGTCTAACAACTGAAAAGGCAGCAGTTGAAGTGCTAGCAATTTAGCCAAGCTAGCATTCAACCGCTGGGCATGTGGATGGCTGGGAGCTAATTTATTTCGGCGGTGCAGCAGTTGGGGCAGGGAAATTTGCCTGGTACAATCGGACGTTGGTGTACCGATAGCAGATTGCCCACAAGTACTTGGTAGTAATTTTACACCTTCATTCCTCTCAGTGCAGGTTTCTGAGAGGACTGAAGGTATAGTGGGGTTGGAGATCCCAGCTGATGAGGAGCAAGGAGAGGTCCGCTTTGTTCTTTGGTGTGCGTCTTTTATGTACGCTTGCTAACGGACTGCATGGCAGGTCGACATGTCTGCTCAAGCATGTGGTGCCCAAGTGGCTGATGTTTTGGCCACGCGAGATACGCTTCAGACATATGTTACAAATAGCAACAGTGCAATCTACTGCACACGTCTCAAAAAAGGCCCACACCAAAGAACTTTTGGAATAACGCGCAGAGACAGCAGTGCTCTGCACATGCGTAGCTCTGTGTTGTGATGCAGTCGGTTGGCTGCCCTTAAGCTGGTCCCTGGAGGGCATCCTGCCTCGTTGATGTGCCGCCTCCTCCTCCTCTCTCCTATCAGGCACCCACGTAGAGTCAGTGACCTCATCATCCCCTCCCTCCTCGTCACTGGAGCAAACCTGGCAGTATGCTGCAGCTGGGGGAATATGACTGCCAGTTTTCTGTCCTTCTTGGGCACCCGCTCTCTCTGGGCTCATGTTGCTGCCTTCCTCAAGCTGGGTACCATCATCGGAGCCTTCAAAACACTGCGCATCCTCCTGCAGCATGTACCCAACACTGTGGTCAAACAGTTCGGGGGACTCCTCAGGACATGGTGGGACTAGGGAAGGAGTGACTGATGCCATTGAGCCGAGGGAAGAGGCCGCTTTGGCAGACAAAGTACCCTGAGCCTGGGTGAGAGAGGATGAGGAGGATGAGGACGGCTTGGTCATCCAATCTACCAAGTCTTCGACATGTTGCGGCTCAACACGGCCAGCTGCTGAAAAAAAGGACAAGCGTGCCCTACGGCCACGTGCTGATGAGGATGCACCGTGTCCACGACCAGCACTGTTGCCTCTAGACACAGAGCCTGCTTGCCCTCTTTTATTGGCCTGTGAGTGTCTGCCTCTCCTTGTTGGCCTTCCAGACAATACTGTATTTGATGTATTGGAATATGTACACAAGGAATTGTCTGCAGTCAGCTTTAGCTGCACACTGTGCCCAGTATACAGTACACTGACGTAATATACTGCAGGTTAGCTCAATCAACTGCCTGTATTTTAGTAATGGAAAAGGAATAGTCTGCAGGCAGCTTTACGTGCACACTGTGCCCAGTAATACAGTACACTGACTTAATATGCTGCAGGTTGGCTCAATCAACTGCCTGTATTATTAGTAATGGATACCTTTTTGCTTCCCTTTCGGGCTCTGCGTTAATTCTTCCAAATCTTAAGCCTCATCGGTCAATCTCTCTCCCATGTTAACGGATTTACAGTCGGCTTTCCCTTTTCAGTGGGTCTCCTCGCTGCCTTACTTGGGAATCCGCCTTACCCCCACGTATTCTGGATTGTACCAGGCTAACTTTCCACCCTTACTCAAAAAGCTAGCTGATATGCTGTCATCCTGGTCCCATTTGCCCCTGTCTTGGTTTGGCAGAATAACAGCTATTCGTATGCCCTATCTCCCAAAATGACTATTTTGTTCGTGTCTTGCCCGTTTTAGTTCCCTCCCCTGTCCTACGTATACACCAACGTAAGATTTTACAGTTCATCTGGGGACCGACTCGCCCCCGAATCAGCAAACAGATCCTGTACGCTAAACGAATTAACGGCGGTCTTTCTGTCCCTAACCTGCAGGCCTACTATATAGCAGCTAATATAGCCCCACTTTTGCACCTTCACGAGACGTACCAGCTCCTGCTGTGGGCTACTATTAACTTGGTCGATCCTATTCCTATTTCCTCTTTGCCCTGGCTCCCTCCCGCGCATTGCCCATCGGCTATTGGGCCTTGTTTAGCCCATTCCTTGCGATTGTGGGACTCGGTAAAATACTCTGCAGGATTGATTTCATCCCATCTCCCACTCCTGCGACTCCTACACTGCCCATTATTCCCCCCAGGCCGTGACAACCCTACCCAATTCTCACGGTGGACCGCAAATTGGTTCACAGATGTCCATTCACTGTTTACGCCCACTAGAATTTTGACATTCGACGCTTTACCCAGTTCTCATAGTATCCCCTTGCGAGAGCACTACAGCTATTTACAGCTTCGTCACTTTCTCCAAAGCCTTATTAAATTTCAACCTACCCCTTATACTCTGACTCCCTTTTGAGAGCTTATGTAGAGCCAGGCCCCATTCCCCGGGCCTGATATCTTTGATATACTCAGCTGTGATATCCACAAAGAGACCCCCACTGAGGCCCTATCATCTTTAATGGGAGAAAGATCTGGGGAGGCAGTTGGACCCTGAGGACTGGCAGACCATGACCATGGCTCTTTCCAAGTGCTCACGCAATGTGTTAATTTTGGAAAATGCCTATAAAGTATTGTATAGGTGGTACTATACACCTGCTAGATTGGCCCGCTTTATCCCGACTTACTCTCTGCTCTGCTTCCGAGGATGCTCCCAGGAGGGTTCCATGGCATATATCTGGTGGTCATTCCCGCGAGCACAATCAACTGCCTGCCTGTATTAGTAGGAATAGAATAACACTCTCGCTCTGCAATGAGATCTAGCTATACTGTATACTGCTAAACTGTATACTGTGTGTATGTACACACACACACACACACACACACACACACACACACACACACAGTGCAATGCATATATATATTGGAATACTGGCGCAAACGGCCCATAATGTTCAATCTTCGCCGAACATGAAGCTCATCCCTACTTATGAGGAGCATGACTCCCACTTATATCTTGTAAGTGTTTTTAATCTTGTGCAATAAATGATACTATTTTAATTCTACACTAAGGCCCCTTTCACACTGGGGCAGGAGGTGCGGTGGCAGTAAAGCGCCGCTATTTTTAGCGGCGCTTTACCGTCGGATTTGCGGTGGTATTCGGCCGCTAGCGGTGCGGTTTTACCCCCCGCTAGCGGTCGAAAAAGGGTTAAAAACCACCGCGAAGTGCCTCTGCAAAGGCGCATTGCCGGCGGTATAGCCGCGGTGTCCCATTGTTTTTAATGGGCAGGAGCAGTAAAGATGCGGCTAGCAGGACTTTTTTTCCCGTCCTGCTAGCGCACCGCTCCAGTGTGAAAGCCCTTGGGCTTTCACACTGGAGAAACAGCAGCCGCTGTTTTGGGTCGGTTTGCATGCGCTATTTTTAGCGCAATAGCGCCTGAAAACCGCCCCAGTGTGAAAGGGGTCTTAGAGAGGCCCCCCCTGTTTCTTTTATATGTTTTGTGGAGTTGCTGGACACACTCTGAGGATGGCTGCCTCTTTTTAAATCACCCCCTTACTGTGGTTCAACTTTGTTTTTACCTAAAGACTGACTAATCAAATGTACATTATTACAAACTAAGGGCTTTGCCTCCTGGAGTGCCAGATACCCAATTTACCTTTAGCTATTGTTCTTTCGCGGTGTTCAGAAAGGTAACATTTTATGTTAATGGCGTATCAACATTAAAAAGAACTGTGTGGCGTCCCCCCCAAGCTCTGGTAGAGACTCAAAGGGCCTTGTATGGATCTGGGGAGGAGACCCCACGCTTTTTTTTCTTTTTTCCCCCAATTTTGGCATGGGGTTCCCCCTCAAGATCCTCAGAGCATAAGTCAGATCAGTTAAGATGATCCCGACTTCTCTTCAAATCAATGGGCTGAAATTGTGCAAGTCGGACCAAAGTAGTGCAGGAAGCACAAGTCGGACCAGTTAAAACGGCTTTCATAGTCAAACCTCTCGCCCTCCTCCGGTGCTTCTACCGGCTTGCCTGTGCGATCGGTGAGCTGGAGAAGGAATCCACCGGTGCCAGAAATTGACCATAGAGATTTCCGAGGAACAGATGGTCCCCGGTCATCTCTATGACTCTCGGAGGCCCAGGCGCGACGTCACGCCTGGCCTGACAGTTAAAAAAAATACTGCCCTGTACGAGATCGTCCTGTTTTTTTTTTTTTCTTTTTGATCTCAAGCTTTCAAGTGCAGAGGCGGCAGAGGACAAATGCAGCATTGGATCAATGCTGCATCCACCTAAGTCAGTATGAATCTTTTTAAAAAAAAAAAAATTTAAAACCCAAACTTATTTTAAATCAAAATAGATAAGCGTATTCAGATTTTTTTTAATTATTATTATGATTGTTGAATTTACAACTCTACTAATTTGGCTCCTCCTACAGGATGTGGTTTATGTTTAGAACTTTAAATGTTGGGCAATAGTAGCCACACGTGCTTCATATTTATTTATTTTTTAACCGAGCGATGTGTAATTCGGTCAAAATAATTGAATCTGCAAACGATCAAATAGCGATTAATTTCCCTTCCAATCAGTTTAGACTCAATTTAGACTGGAAACTGAGTTGATTTGATAGGGTGGGAAATTGTTGGTTATTTTGCATCGATTGGCAGTCCTGAGATACTTTGTTGGTGTATACACTCGCATTTCAAATATGATCAGATTATGAGATTACATAGTGGAAACAAATGTGATCCACAATTTACAATCGTAATGTCGGATGTTTTTTCACCTTAATGCATAGGATGCATTAAGGTGAAAAAACATTTACCTTTACAACCCATTTAAAGCTGAATTTCAAGACAAGCAAATATTGGCCAAATACATTTATCATGTGTATTTTTCCACTTGTGTGCTTTGTGTATATCTTCCAAATCTGTGCAGTAATCCAGTGTGTAGGATCTTCCTATAATAAAGACTGGTCCCTGCTGCAGGGTGAATGGTCTTGTCTCCGCCCCTCCTGTAGTTTTCTGCAGGCAGCCTGTAGTGGGTGGAGCCTACTGGGCCCCTCCTACAGCTCTGCTCTCTGAACAGGCTATGTAAAGCACTGTGATGATGTTATCGCTACTTTTACAGGACAATATCGGGGGTTTGCAATGGCTTTAAAGCGGAGGTCCACCCTAAAAAAAATAAACTATATAAACACGCTCCTTAAAATACATTAAAACATTTTTTTTTACTTACCAGAAATGACTGTGGCTAGGCAGATCGTCCTAATCTGCCACTTCCTATACCGCGGCACTCTTCATCCTTCTCCTCCTTTTGTTGTCTTCTGGGAAATGTGGGCGTGCTGTCTTCTGGGACCTCTGTGTGTCCCAGAAGACAGCCGGACATTCACAAAGCGCCTTGCGACTCACGCATGTGCAGTAGGAAACGGGCAGTGAAGCCGCAAGGCTCCACTACCTGTTTCCCTTAGTGAGGATGGCGGCGCCGTCACGTGATACGATGGACGGATCAGCCTCAGGGGGCCGACGTCGCGGGCGCCCTGGACAGATAAGTGTCCTTATTAAAACTCAGCAGCTACAGTGTTTGTAGCTGCTGACTTTTGAAAAAAATTTTTTTACGGCTGGAACCCTGCTTTAACCACTTAACGACCGCCCACCGCCGATTTACGTCGGCAGAATGGCACGGACAGGCAGAATCACGTAGATCTACGTGATCGCCTTTGTGCAGTTGGGGGGTCCATCTGGACCCCCCTTCACTGCAGTGAGCGGCCGTTAAGTGTTCGGGAGCGATCAGGCATGAGGGGGCGGCCGCTCGATTCCGCCCCCCCCCTCGCGATCGCTCCCGGCCAATGAAAATGCTTCCTCCGCCATGTGATGTAAACAAGGCTGGAGGAAGTGATGTCATCTCCCTCGCCGCGGTCTTTTCGTTCCCGGCGCCGAGCAGAGAAGAAGCAGGTTAGTGCACCAACAGTCCACTGACACGTAGGTACACATAGGCACACAAATCACCCCCCAGTCACCCCCAGATCACCCCCCAGGTCACCCCAAAGCCCCCAATCACAGTGTCACTGATTGCAGTGATCATTTATTTTACTGATCACTGCATTTAGTGTCATCTGTGATTGTAAAAAGTTGCAGGGCAGTTAGGATTAGGCCCCTTTAGGTCCAGGGTAGCCCCCTAACCCCCCCTAATAAAGGTTTAACCCCTTGATCACCCCCCAGGTAACCCTTTCACCCCCTAACTTCAGCGTCACTAAGCGATTGTTTTTCCGATCGCTGTATTCGTGTCGCTGGTGTTTTAGATAGGCAGTTATTTTTTTTTAGGTTCGCCGCAGGTTTTTATTAGTGTCAGGTACCCCCATATATTATTTTAACCCCCTGATTGCCCCTAGAGTTAACCCTTTCACCAGTGATCGCCGTATAAGCGTCACTGGTGTCACTGGTTAGCCAGTAAGTTATTTAGTTATTTAGGTTACCCGTCAGGTTTTTATATAGTGTCAGGTACCCCCATATTTAACCTAATAAAGGTTTTAACCCCCTGATTGCCCCTAGTTAACCCTTTCACCAGTGATCACCATATAAAGGTTACGGGTGACGCTGGTTGATTAGTTTGCTTTTTATAGCATCAGGGCACCCGCCGTATATAACCCAATAAAGGTTTAACCCCCCTGATCGCCCGGCGGGTGAGATCAATTAGGTTTTAGCGCCAGAGAGGGTCTGCGTCGCCCCAGGCAGTGTTAGGTTAGTGACAGTAACGCTAACACCCACGCGCAAAGCATACACCCCCCTTAGTGGTATAGTATCTGATCAGATCTGATCAGATCTATACTAGCATCCCCAGCGGTTTAGGGTTCCCAAAAACGCAGTGTTAGCGGGATCAGCCCAGATACCTGCTAGCGCCTGCGTTTAGCCCCTCCGCCCAGCCCAGCCCAGCCCACCCAAGTGCAGTATCGATCGATCACTGTCACTTACCAAACACAACACACATAACTGCAGCGTTCGCAGTGCTTGGTTTTTGGGGCCCTGTACGCGGCTAGGCTCCCAAAAAGTCCCACACATGTGGTATCCCCGTACTCAGGAGAAGCAGCAGAATGTATTTTGGGGTGCAATTCCACATATAACCATGGCATGTGTGAGCAATATATCATTTAGTGACAACTTTTTGTACATTTTTTTTTTTTTCTTTTTGTCATTATTCAATCATTTGGGACAAAAAAAAAAAAAATATTCAATGGGGTCAACATGCCTCTCAGCAAATAGCTTGGGGTGTCTACTTTCCAAAATGGGGTCATTTGGGGGGGTTTTGTGCCATCTTGGCATTTTATGGCCTTCAAAACTGTGATAGGTAGTGAGGAGTGAAATCAAAAATTTGCGCCCTTAGAAATCCTGAAGGCGGTGCTTGGTTTCCGGGGTCCCGTACGTGGCTAGGCTCCTAAAAAGTCCCACACATGTGGTATCCCCGTACTCAGGAGAAGCAGCAGAATGTATTTTGGGGTGCAATTCCACATATAACCATGGCATGTGTGAGCAATATATCATTTAGTGACAACTTTTTGTAATTTTTTTTTTTTTTGTCATTATTCAATCACTTGGGACAAAAAAAAATATTCAATGGGCTCAACATGCCTCTCAGCAATTTCCTTGGGGTGTCTACTTTCCAAAATGGGGTCATTTGGGGGGGTTTTGTACTGCCCTGCCATTTTAGCACCTCAAGAAATGAGATAGGCAGTCATAAATTTAAAGCTGTGTAAATTTCAGAAAATGTACCCTAGTTTGTAAACGCTATAACTTTTGCGCAAACCAATAAATATACGCTTATTGACATTTTTTTTACTAAAGACATGTGGCTGAATACATTTTGGCCTAAATGTATGACTAAAATTGAGTTTATTCGATTTTTCTTATAACAAAATTTTCGGTCTTTTTCTGTTTATATCGCAAAAAATAAAAATCGCAGAGGCAATCAAATACCATTAAAAGAAAGCTCTATTTGTGGGAAGAAAAGGACGCAAATTTCATTTGGGTACAACATTGCATGTCCGCACAATTTACAGTTAAAGCAGCGCAGTGCCGAATCCCAAAAACAGGCTTGGTCCTAATGGCCCGAAATGGTCCGGGGCTTAAGTGGTTAAGCAACAATGATAATGCACAAAGTGTGGCAGCCTACAACAACCAATCATATCACAGCTTACTGCAATCATACCTAGGAAAGAATGATAAGATTTATTATGGGTTACTAATACATATTGTTTGCTTCCTCATCAAAAAAAAATGTCAACATATAATTCACCCTATAAGGAAAGCAGTTGTAATAAGCAAAAGCCTTTTTTTTTTTTTTGTATCCGCCCCCATGTCAAAATACTTTTCAGGCTTTGTAAATGATAAAAAAAAGGTTAAACGAAAAACACCTGATATGAATGACTCCCGAAAACACAACAGATAAGGTATGTGTACTTTTGATCAGGTGAACCCAGTGCCTTTTACAAGCACCTGACTCATGTAGTCATTCACTATACATTAGAGTTCATTGTAAGGACGGGCATTGCATGCTTTATATCCACTTGACCTCCAGAATATTTACCCCCCCTTCATGACCAGGCCATTTTTTGAGATACGGCACTGCGTTAATTTACCTGACAATTGCGCAGTCATGCAGCTCTGTACTTAAATTAAATTGATGTCATTTCCCCCAGCCCCCCCCCCCCCCACAAATAGAGCTTTCCTTTGGTGGTATTTGATCACCTCTGTTTTTTAATATTTTGCACTATAAACAAAAAAAAGACCAACAATTTTTAAAAAAATCTATTTTTTATTTTCTGCTATAAAACATATCCAATAAAAAAAATAAAATTTCTTCATAAATTTAGGCCAATACGAATTCTGCTACATATTTCTGGCAAAACAAATCCCAATAAGCGTAAATTTATAGGTTTGTGCAAAAGTTAAGTGTCTACAAATTATGGGATATATATACTGGAATTTTTATTTATATTTTTTGTTACATAGTTAGGTTGAAAATAGACACAAGTCCATTCAGTTCAACCATAAAAAAATAAAATAATAATATAATACAATCCCATATACCCAATGCAATGAAAAAAAGCATAAAGTAGTGCAGGAAACGTCTTCATCTTTGGATTGTGAACAGGGGCTAAATACCAAATTCAGGACAGCTAATGGAGGAGCTTTCAACAGGACACTAAGGCTGAGGTAAGGCCTGATCAAGGACAAATAGAAAGCGTTTTCTTTTCTGCAAAGAGGTAAATTGATTGGTACATAGGGGAGCTGGAGTTTAGAAAAAAAAAGGTTAACTTAGCCTTTAACCACTTCAGCCTCGGAAGGTTCATGACGGGCCATTTTTTGCGATACGGCACTGCATTGCTTTAACTGACAATTGCGCAGTCATGCGATGCTGTACCCAAATAAAATTGATGTTCTTTTTTTCCCACAAATAGAGCTTTCTTTTGGTGGCATTTGATCACCTCTGCAGTTTTTATTTTTTGCGCTATGAACAAAAGAACGACAATTTTGAAAAATAAAACAAACAATATTTTTTACTTTCTGCTACAAAACCTATCCAATAAAAAAATATTAAATCTAATTTCTTCATCAATTTAGACCAATATTTATTCTGCTACAT
The DNA here is from genome assembly GCA_029206835.1 of Rana muscosa. Lineage (NCBI taxonomy): Eukaryota > Metazoa > Chordata > Amphibia > Anura > Ranidae > Rana > Rana muscosa. Next base: position 265,177,801 of record CM055125.1, on the reverse strand, counting down.
GTTTTTGATTAAAAAAAAAAATCCCAATAAGGGTATACTGATTGGTTTATGCAAAAATTATAGCGTCTACAAACTACGGGATAGATTTATGGACCTTTTATTTTTTTTAATAATAATGGCGGCGATCAGCGAAAGGTGTTGTGTGGTTTTTTTTTTAGCGGGACTGCAATAATCCTGGCAGACATATGGGGCACCTGACACTTTTCAAGGACCAGTGACACAGATACAGTGATCAGTGCTAATAAAAAAAATGTGCTGTCATTGTACTAATGACACTGGCAGGGAAGGGGTTAACACCAGGGGCGATCAAAGCGTTAAATGTGTTCCCTGGGAGTGCTTTCTAACTGTGTGGGGGATGGTTTAACTGTAGGAAGACAGAGATCCGTGTTCCTGCTTAGCAGAAACATAAGATTTCTGTCTTCCGAGAGAGGCAGAATGCTGTTCTGCTAGTAAGGAACGATCGCTGTATTTCCGGCGAACATCGGGTCTGCCGAACACACTGGCTCTGGCTATGTCCAATCACAGCGGGAGTGGGGCTCTGGCAGCGCGCGCCCCAGAGCCGAAAAAAATAAGTAACATACAGGTACGCGATTTCGCGCTTAAGCGGATTAAGAAGGCCCTGCTCAGAAGAGCTTTACAATCTAATAGGGTGGGGCAGGTGGTACAAAAGGTTGTAACTGTGGGGAATGAGCTAATGAAAATGGTAAAAGATTAGTTGGAGACGTGATAGACTTCCCTAAAGCGATGAGTTTTCAGGGATCACCTGAAGCTAGCAAGAGTAGGGGGAAAGCCGGACAGGTTGAGGTAGCAAGTTCCAGAGGATGGGATAGGCTCTGGAGAAATCCTGGAGACGAGCGTAGGAGGAGGGGATGAGAGAGCTTGAGAGTAGGAGGTCTTGAGAAGAGCGGAGAGGATGGTTTGGGTGATATTTGGAGAGAAGATTGGTGATGTAGCTCAGGGCAGAGTTGTGAATGGCTTTGTACGTTGTGGTTTGTATTTTGAATTTAATTCCCTGGGAAATTGGGAGCCAGTGTAGGGATTGGAGGAGAGGTTTGGCAGACACTGAGCGGTTTCTAAGGTGGATAAGTCTGGCAGCAGCATTCATGATAGACTGAAGAGGGGATAGCCTATGGAGAGGCAGGCCAATAAGAAGAGAGTTGCAATAGTCAACGCGGGAGATAACAAGGGAGTGAATGAGGAGCTTGGTGGTTTCATTTGTTAAAAAGGGGTGACGGGACGGTCCTTAAGTGGTTAAAGTACAATTTTAGGCTAAACTAGAGTGAGGAAGGGTGAGAACCTCTGCCCTGTTTGTATGTATTGCCGTTGGAGTGATTTACCCTAGATATCTTTTGCCAGGGACACAACAGAAAGTAGGAGTCAAGCCCATCTTGGATAGATGTCACTGAAACGTGTCCCCATTAGCAGATAACCCCTATATTCCTGTCCCAGTGACAGTCACAAAATTTTAGATTTACTACAAACTACAATTTACTTTAGAGCCTAACTCCGGGATAAGCAAATATTGTCTAAATACATTCACCATGTGTATTCATCCTTGAATCTTGGTGTGCTTTATGTATTTCTTCCAGATCTGTGCAGTAATCCAGTGTGAGACTTTGTCCGATGCTGGTAGTGTTTAGCCTCATAGGTGGCTGTCAACACCCTGCCTGGATCTGATTTCTATGTAATCCACGACAGCCAGGTTTCACTGATCTCCATACATGTCAGGTACGCGGGACTACATTCTGAAACCCGTGCTTCTGCTCCTGTCTACTTGATGTATTACAGATCAGATTTGAACATCCAAGGCGGGTTTGAATATGATTGGCAGCTGTGAAAAATGTAATTAGAATTTTTTACTCCTGGACATATCACATCAAGAATATACATAGAAAATATTATACAGTGCTATGCTGCTAATATGATGATGATTCATGTTTATTATTTTCTGTGTAGATTGGCCCATAAAAATCTAGCTAGATGAAATCTCTCTCTCTCTCTCTCTCTCTCTCTCTCTCTCTCCAAAACACAACACAAGGCCGACGTGCAGGCGGCCTTATATAGTGTGGGGCGTGTACTTAGTCCCCCTGAGCCATGATTGGCCAAAGGCACCCTGCCTTTGGCCAATTATGGCTCTCTGTGCTGACGGCGCTGTTATTGGCCAAAGCATGCGGATCATAGGGCATGCTTGGCCAATCATCAGCCAGCAATGCACTGTGACGCAGTGAATTATGGGCCGTGACGCGCCGCTTGAATTTGGCGCGAACGGCCCATAATGTTTGATCTTCGTCGGACGATCGAACAGCCGATGTTCGAGTCGAACTTACGTTCGACACGAACTCGAAGCTCATCCCTAGTCGTGAGCCCGAATGGGAGACAGATAAACTGAAGGTGGACTTGATCTACAGCAAAGCGAAGACATTTCTGGAACTCTTCTGCTATCAGGACATGGAAATAGGCGTCCTTCAGATCTATGGACACAAGCCATTCGCCTGTCTGAATTTCCTGCCGGATTGTGAATAGTGTCTCAATTTTGAATTTCTCTTTCCTGATGAAAGAATTCTAGTGGGTCAGATCTATAACTGGTCTCCAGGAATCCGTTCTTCTTTAGAACCATGAAGAGAGGTGAGTAGACACCTTGAAATCATTTGCGGTTGAAACTGGTATGGCAGCGCCCTGAGCACTAGAGAGTCTGTGTAGGACAGAAGGACTTGCTTTTTCTCTTCCGAGTGAGTCAAGGATGTGGGTACAATCCGGAGTGTGGATGGGCTGCTGAATGTCCAGCCATGTCCGGAGGAGACCGTTTTGACGGTCCAGTAATCTTTGACCGAGGCTGCCCAGACGTGCTGAAAGCGGAGTAAGCGAGCCCCGACTTGCTCCGCCTGGGCAGGCCCAGCATCAAAAAGACTTGGAGGCTTCTCGTCCACCGGAAGACGCTCCCTTTGAAAACTTCTGGCCTGATGGCTGGTTTCTCTTCCAGGTCTTCCTGAACTTATGACCAGGCCTATAGCGGCGAGTGTCCGTTGCACGATCCGAACCTTCCCTGTGCTAAACTCTTTTCTGGCCTAGCAGCGACGATCCTGGTGTAGGAATCCCCTGTGGCATGGGTGATGGCACTGTCTAATTTGTTCCCAAAGAGAGAGGAACCCTCAAACGGTATCCTGCCCCACGCTTGCTTAGAGGCAGGGTCGGCTACCCATGGGCGCAGCCACAAGGCAGGCTTAGTCGTGACAGGTGAGAGCATGACCCGTGCCACTAGGCAATTTATGTCAAGGTAAGCTTCCCCAAGAAAAGGGCCAGTTTCAGCTCATGTACAGGTGAACTCCTGGCCACTTCTTCAGAGATGCTTCTTAAGGATGCATCCACGTCATCCATCCAGGCCTCCATCACTTTGGACAGGGCTGCAAGGGCCAAGGCTGGTTTATAGGCCATACCTGCTGTGATGTAAATCCACTTGAGGTCGGTATCAGTATTCCTCTCAAGGCCATCCTTCAAGGATAAGATATCCTCCAGTGGGAGCATGATTGTGTCTCACCAATCTCATTAGAGCTGCATCAATGAGAGGAGCCGACTCCAGATGTTTCACATCCTCACTTTTAAACGGATACATCTTTCTGACCTGGAACCGGGCCCTGTTGCTGTACTCACTGCACGATTAAGGCGTTCAAAAGAAAGGCCTCCTGCTAATAACTGGGACGTTTGGCCACATTGTGGCTTGCCTGCCAATGGCCAGGCTAGTAAGCTCTTCATGGCACTATATTCATCGCCAGCGTCCACCCCGCTAATAGCTGGGGATTTTTTTTTTGTGCAAAAAATAAAAACAGCAGAGGTGATCATATATCACCAAAAGAAAGCTCTATTTGTGGGGAAAAAAGCACATCAATTTTATTTGGGTACACCGTCAATTGTACAGAGTAACAGTTAAAGTAACTCAGTGCCGTATCACAAAAAATGGCCTGGGGGGTAAAACCTTCCGGGGCTGAAGTGGTTACGAGTAGTTAGGGGTATCCCGGAATTCCACTTTAAGGATTACATACACATTAACTATCAAATATATAAAACTAAGGCTCCGTTCACAATTGAGCGTAGCAATTTACTGTTTTTTTTTTTTTTTTTTTTTTTTTGTGTTTGCAGCTTTTTACAATCGTTTTAGAAATGTATTACAAGCGTTTTACAGCATCAGGCGTTTTTGTTTAGCCAATAGAAAGCACTAGGGAAAGTAGAGGGAGAGGAAATTAGGGATGGAGAGCTGCTGTTTTAAGCAAAAAACGAGCGACAAAAGGCTGAAGTCTATGGGGCCAAAAATGCTTGTAATCTGCCAAAAAGAAGCTCATGTACTTTTTTGAGCGACCAGCATTTTGCTTCAGGCAACAGAACACTCAGATGTGAACAGGGGCCATTGAAATGAATAGAATTTGGCTTGTTGAGCTTTTAAGAGCTTCAGGCCCGGTTCACACTGGTACAACAAACGCTCCGACATTGGGAGCTCATGTTGCATGACGTGTGAAAATCCCTATGGGAGCCATCTTAACTGTTCCGACACAAGTCGGTCCGACTTTGAAAATGCTCCCTGTACTACTTTTGGTACAACTTTGATCCTACTTCAGCCCATTAAATATCACTGAAGTCGGATCGCCGTCTTGCATGATCCGACTTTGGCATGCGACTTGTGCGCTGATGATCTTGAGGAGGAACTCCACGCTAAATTTTAAACAAAAAAACGGCATGGGTTCCCCCTCTAAGAGCATACCAGACCCTTCTGTCTGGTATGGATATTAAGGGGAACCCCCTACGCCGAATAAACGGTGATGAGGACAAGGGTCCCTTCCCGACATTCCTGGCCGTTGGTTGTCAGGGTCTGCAGGGGGGGGGCTTATCAGAATCTGGGAGCCCACTTTAATGCGCGGTGTGCCACTACTTATATAGGCATGGGGCGGGGTCACCGCGTGACATGCCTATATAAGTAGGCATGCCCCTTATGACATCACCACCCAGGGCATGATGGGTGGTGACATCATAGGGGCGGGCCTCCGGTGACCCCTCCACATGCCTATATAAGTAATGGCACACCGCGCACCGGGCATTAGAGCGGGAGAGAGCGTTGTGTCAACATCGGAAGAAGAGAAGAGGCAAGAAGACAACGGAGAAGACCGGGCAAGAGCTAGCAAAAGAGCGGGCAAAAGAGCAGAAGATAGCAGAGGAGGCCTGGCAGAAGACACCGGACAGAGGGAGAAGAACCGAAGAGGGAGCGGAGAGGGCAGAAGAAGTCGGAAGAGACCCCCGGAGCTGCCTAATAAATTACTTTAAAAACCTGTGTAGTGTGTTTGTTTTTTTTATTGACACTTTTTTTTTCCAGGTGAATGGGTAGGGGTACAATGTACCCCATACTCATTCACATAGGGTGGGGGGCCGGAATCTGGGGACTCACTTATTAAAGGGGGCTCCCAGATTCCGATAAGCCCCCCGCCCGCAGACCCCGACAACCAACGGCCAGGGTTGTCGGGAAGGGGCCCTTGTCCTCAACATGGGGCCAAGGTGCTTTGGGGTGGGGGTTGCAGGGTACCCCTGCCCCAAAGTACCCCCCATGTTGAGGGCATACCGCCTGGTATGGTTCAGGAGGGGGGGGGCGCTCGCTCGTCCCCACCCCCTTTTTCTGACCGGCCAGGCTGCCTGCTCGGATAAGGGTCTGGTATGGACTTTGGGGGGACCCCCACGCCGATTTTTCAGCGTAGGGGTTTCCCTTTAAATTCATACCAGACCGAAGGGCCTGGTATGCTCCTAGAGGAGGGACCCATGCCATTTTTTTTTTTTGGGCGTGGAGCTCTTCCTAAAGATTAATACCAGACACAGTGCCTGGTATTGTCGGGATCGAAGTCGGATCCGTGTTCATTGAAGTCGGACGCATGTCAGACTTCAAGTCGCAGGGCAAAGTCGTTTCAAAGTAGTACGACTGTTGTGTCGTACCAGTGTGAACCCGGCCTTAGGCCTGGTTCACACTGGGGCGACAAACGCTCCGACATTGGGAGCTCATGTCGCATGACGTGTGAAAATCAATGTTTCCCTATGGGAGCCGTCTTAACTGGTCCGACACATGTCGGTCCGACTTTGAGAATGCTCCCTGTACTACTTTGGTCCGACTTTGATCCGACTTCAGCCCATTGACTATCATTGAAGTCGGATCAAAGTCGGACCGCAGTCTTGCATGATCCGACTTTGGCATGCGACTTGTGCTGTGCTGCTCTTGAGGGGGAACTCCAGGCCAAATTTTAAATAAAAAACCGGCATAGGTTCCCCCTCCAGGAGCATACCAGGCCCTTGGGTCTGGTCTGGATTTGAACGGGCGCCCCTACGCCGAAAAAACGGCGTGGGGGTCCCCCCAAAATCCAAACCAGACCCTTATCCGAGCACACAACCTGGCAGGCCGCAGGGGAAGAAGGGGGGACGAGAGAGCGGCCCCCCTCCCTCCTGAACCGCACCAGGCCGCATGCCCTCAACATGGGGGGTTTGGTGCTCTGGGGCAGGGGGGCGACCTGCGGCCCCCCCACCCCAGAGCACCCTGCCCCCATGTTGATGAGGACAGGGCCTCTTCCCGACAACACTGGCCGTTGGTTGTCGGGGTGTGCGGGCGGGGGGCTTATCGGAATCCGGGAGCCCCCTTCAATAAGGGGGCCCCCGGATCCCGGCCCCCCCACCCTATGTGAATGAGTATGGGGTACATCGTACCCCTACCCATTCACCTGGTGGAAAAAAATTGCAATAAAAAAACACTACACAGGTTTTTAAAGTAATTTATTACACAGCTCCGGGGGTCTTCTTCCGACTCCGGCGCTCTTCTTCCGACTTCCGGGGGTCTTTTCCGACTTTGGGGGTCTCCGGTGTCGTCTCCGCGCTCTCCGGTTCTTTCTTCCGCCGGGCCTCCGCTAACTTCTTTTTAGCTCTTTTGCTAACGGAGGCCCGGTCTTCCCTTTGTCTCGTCCGGCTCTCCGTTGTCCTTCTGCCGGCCCCTCCACTAACTTCTTGGTAGCTCTTTTGCTAGTGGAGGGATCGGTCTTCCCGTCGTCGGCGTCTTCTTCCCTCTTCTCCTCCTCGATGTTGACGCGTCGCTTCCTCCCGCTGTAATACTGGCTCTCCGCTCCGCTCCACATTAATATAGGCTTCTCATGACGTCACAGTCACATGTTCCAGGGCACATGGCCCCGGAGCATGTGACTGTGACGTCATGGGAACATGTGACTGTGACGTCATAAAAAGCCTATATTAATGCGGAGCGGAGCGGAGAGCCAGTATTACAGCGGGAGGAAGCGACGCGTCAACATCGAGAAGGAGAAGAGGGAAGAAGATGCCGACGGCAACGACGGGAAGACCGACCCCTCCACTAGCGAAAGAGCTACCAAGAAGTTAGTGGAGGGGCCGGCAGAAGGACAACGGAGAGCCGGACGAGACAACGGGAAGACCGGGCCTCCGTTAGCAAAAGAGCTAAAAAGAAGTTAGCGGAGGCCCGGCGGAAGAAAGAACCGGAGAGCGCGGAGACGACACCGGAGACCCCTGAAGTCGGAAAAGACCCCCGGAAGTCGGAAGAAGAGCGCCGGAGCTGTGTAATAAATTACTTTAAAAACCTGTGTAGTGTTTTTTTATTGCAAATTTTTTCCACTAGGTGAATGGGTAGGGGTACGATGTACCCCATACTCATTCACATAGGGTGGGGGGGCCGGGATCCGGGGGCCCCTTTATTGAAGGGGGCTTCCGGATTCCGATAAGCCCCCCGCCCGCAGACCCCGACAACCAACGGCCAGGGTTGTCGGGAAGAGGCCCTGTCCTCATCAACATGGGGGCAGGGTGCCCCCCTGCCCCAGAGCACCAAACCCCCCATGTTGAGGGCATGCGGCCTGGTATGGTTCAGGAGGGAGGGGGGGCCGCTCTCTCGTCCCCCCCTCTTCCCCTGCGGCCTGCCAGGTTGTGTGCTCGGATAAGGGTCTGGTTTGGATTTTGGGGGGACCCCCCATGCCGTTTTTTCGGCGTAGGGGTGCCCGTTCAAATCCAGACCAGACCCAAGGGCCTGGTATGCTGGAGGGGGAACCCACGCCGGTTTTTTATTTAAAATTTGGCCTGGAGTTCCCCCTCAAGAGCAGTACAGCACAAGTCGCATGCGAAAGTCGGACCATGCAAGACTGCGGTCCGACTTTGATCCGACTTCAATGATAGTCAATTGGCTGAAGTCGGATCAAAGTCGGACCAAAGTAGTACAGGGAGCATTCTCAAAGTCGGACCGACATGTGTCGGACCAGTTAAGACGGCTCCCATAGGGAAACATTGATTTTCACACGTCATGCGACATGAGCTCCCAATGTCGGAGCGTTTGTCGCCCCAGTGTGAACCAGGCCTGAAGCTACAAGCAGAAAATCACTCAGGTGTAAACGGGGTCTAACCCCCGCAGGAGCCAGTGAATTGTTTTGTGATTTCTCAGCACACCTGAAGATGACACACCTCGCTCACTCAGGACCTACTGACACACCTTGAGGTATTTCAAAGTACTTTAGTAAGCCAAGCAAAATCTAAAAGAACAGAGAATTTGCAAGTGCACTTATGCAAACACTATATAACATTACTCTGAGAGATATGGTTCACACCTGCAGTTTTCTGACTAACAACAATTAACAGAACTGTATTGCATTTGCACAGTATATAAAGACATTCCTACATTTTTGTAACAGTCACAGTTTTATCCCACTGGCCAGTGATTGATGAAGGAAATAATAAAATGTTGGCCGGCAACTGGGGCCTTGAAGAAAGCATAACAGGTCACAGCAGATAACAGATAACTCATACTATGTTGGTCTCTTGCCAGACCCAGGGCCTCCTCTTCTGTGTCTCTGGACACGTGCTCTGATTCAGGTCAGCCTCAGACACGAATAAGAGTTGATGTGATTTCTCTCTTGCAATCCTGCTGAGACAGTCCCTCTTTTCCTTCCTTCCTACAGTCTAATAATACAAGGTATCCAAATCACACCTCACACTCTCTAAAGGAGAAGGCTCCCAATCTCTGAGGCAAGGTCCTGCACGATAAGCAGTCTCTTTGTTTCTCTGAGGTCTCAGCTGATTGCAGTCAGCTATGGCAGGGTTCCGTTCAACCAGTGACCCAGTCTTTTCTGACACCCCTCCTAGTTTGGTGACTGTCTTATTTTCTTTGTTTATCTCAGAAGCCATCTGCACACCTCTGCTTGCATCTCCATCCCCCCCTTCTGCATCAATCAAGTTCTAACCAGACCCAATCAAAATGGCTGCCCCCTGCACTGGAGACCCTCTATAGAGGAGCATTGCAAAGTGGTCTCCTTAACCACTTCCATACGGGGCTTTTTATACCACTTCCATACTGGGCCTATTCTGGCACTTCTCTCCTACATGTGCAAATCATCAATCTTTTGCTAGAAAATTACTCAGAACCCCCAAACATTATATATGTTTTTTTTAGCAGACACCCTAGGGAATAAAATGACGGTCGTTGCAACTTTTTATCTTGCACGGTATTTGCGCAATAATTTTTCATTAATTAAAAAATAACAAAACAGTAAAGTTAGCCCAATTTTTTTTGTAAAATACGAAAGCTTATGTTACGCCGAGTAAAAAGATACCTAACATGTCACGCTTTAAAATTGCGCACACTCATGGAATGGTGCCAAACTTCGGTACTTAAAAATCTCCATAGGCGACGATTTGAAATTTTTTACAGGTTACCAGGTTAGAGTTAGAGGAGGTCTAGTGCTAGAATTGTTGCACGCGCTCTAACGCACGCGGCGATACCTCACATATGTGGTTTGAACGGCGTTTACATATGCAGGCAGGACTTACGTGTGTGTTCGCTTCTAAGCGCGAGCTATTGGGGACGGGCGTTTTAAAAAATAAATAAATTATTTTTACTTTTTTTTACACTTTTTTTTTTTTTATCACTTTTATTCCTATTACATGGAATGTAAACATCTCTTGTAATAGGAATGTGTGTGACAGGTCCTCTTTATGGAGAGATGCGGGGTCAATAAGACCCCACATCTCTCCTCCAGGCTGGAAAGCATGAGATCGTGAAAAAAAATTCACTGATCTCATACTTACAGCCCCAATGGCGGCTTTGTTTACATTTGAGGACCCGGGCGTGACGTCATCACATCGCGCCCGGGCCTTCGACAGTCATAGAGATGACTGGTGACCGTCTGGTCACCAGTCATCTCTATGCTCGTCACGTGACCCACCACCGGCGCCGGACGATTCTCTCCGGGTCCCGATGGCACGGGAGAGCGGATGGCGGCGGGAAGGGGGGGTGTCCCCTCCCGCCGCCTATAAGAATGATCAAGCGGCGGAACCGCCGCTATGATCGTTCTTATGGTGCGCAGGATTGCCGGCTGAAAAAAAGGATATCTGGATGATGCCTCTAGCTGCAGGCATCATTCAGATACCCCCCCCCCCTCAAATCCAGGACGTCATATGACGTCCACCCGGAGGGAGAGAGTGTTCCTGCCGGCGTCATTTTACAATGGCCCGGTACGGAAGGGGTTAAAGATGGCTGCTGCATTACAGTAGCTACAGTCCAGGCTATATAATAGCTAAGAAACTCTGCATTACCCACTTCATTGAGACCCACACATTTCCTGTCCTAGGAACAGTAAACTGTCAGCTGACATCACAGAGCCGGTTCAGGCTCTTCAGGGAACCCAACAAAAATGTCAGGATACACCCAGATGCCTGACCAGCAGCTGGCTCACCCTCTCAGCACACCGCACTCCAGTAAGCGCTGGAGGGGCAGAGCAGAGAGCCGGTGACTGACAGTCACCAGCTCTCTACTCACTGAGGACCAAGAACTGAGCGATCAGCAGTCGTGTGATCGGTCAATTCTCAGTCTTAGAGTTGGTGGGGGACAGCTGCAGCATCGGACTGTTGTGAAACACTTGACAGGTGTAGCTGCACATGGTTTACCCATAGGTTTAAAGCTGAACTCCAGTCAAAAAAACTTTAATTTACATGTATTTCTCAGTAGCTACAAAGGATATTAATCCACTTAGTATGGACCAAATACCTTTGCAAATCCAGATATTACCTTGTAAAAGTAGCAATGACAATATCACTGTGCTGTATGTAGCCTGTGTAGGGAATGGAGCTGTGGGAGGGGCCCAGCAGGCACTGTCCACTACAGGCTGCCTGCAGAGCTGTAAAGGAGAGGGCGGGGACAATACCAACCACTAGAGCTGTACAATTAATCGTTAAAAAAAAATCACGATCTCGATTTAACCCCCCTCACGATCTTAATCAGGCATTTCCTCGATTCTATGTAGACAGTGCAGAGACGTTCTCTGCTCAGAGCTGTCAAAAAAAAAAAAAAAAAAGCCGGCAAATGTTTATCAACATTGGTCAGCGCTGAGAGATAGAGAAGAGTAACATTGTATCATTTGGTTCTTTTGAGATCAAAGGAATGTACTTTGGTCAGTAAATGAGGTCAGTTTAACCACTTAAAGACTAAACCTTTTTCTGACACTGGTTGCTTACAAGTTAACCGCTTGAGGACCGCCGTACGCCGATGTACGTCGGCAGAATGGCACGGCTGGGCACATGGACGTACAAGTTATCCCAAAGTTCAGCTTTAGGGTATTTATAGTTAAACATTACTTATTTACAGGAACTGTAACAGCTTTTGTTTGTGTTATTTTTTTATAAGCATGTGAGTTCAGCTTGGTGTGAATTATCTGATCAATATGTTTATATTAGGGGTAGTGATATTTGCTCATTACACACTTAGGCTCTGCTTCCTTCTTTGCAGACTGCACAATAGTTGTACTCTACTGCTCCTTCTTATGTTGGCCAAATTATTGGAATCAGTGCACTTTGTGTGTGGTTGATGCATATTTTACAACTTTTGAATTTAAGAAAGAGGGGCAGAATTTAACAATTGTTAAAGGGGCAGAATGTGGCATGGTTAAAATTGACCTAATTTAACCTCTTCAGGTACAGACTTGATTTGGTTTCTCTTGCTGCTCTGATTTCACGAACAGGTTTGGGCGCACGGTCTCTGCCACAGACCGGGTGAATATGAAAGTCACTGCCACTGACTTGTTGAAGTTGGTCACTGCCACTGACCTGGTGAATAGGGCCTTGCCCTATTTGGTCACTGCCACTGACCTGGTGTGCGTAGAGTCACTGCCACTATGACCTACAGAACATGCACTTCCTTCTTGAAGAAACTTGGCCCTTGTTAAGGAGAAGAACCTCCCTCTGGAGAGTTACCAGAGGCCCCCACTGTCACCACGACTCTGCGCTGGGTCTTCAGATGGGGTCGCCTCCCTGACCTCCTCGATCCTGGATACGGGTCCCCTTGCAAGGCGGCACCCTGGGAGCCCTCAATCCCCGGCGGAACCCAGCCGAAGGCGCTGGGCTCCGGGCCTCCAAAATAGTACCTCACCCCAGACTGAAGGTGTCTGGGATGGAACAGGAACTCGGCCTCCGGGCCTAGGGCACCCGGAGACGACACACGCACCACCCAGGCTGAAGGTGCCTGGGCGCGACCCCTCTGGAAGATGGCCGCCCCTTTTTATACCCTCTCCTGACAGGCACAGCAGGTTCCCCGCCCCGCCGTCACTACTGCCGAGAGGGGACAAAACAAGCACAGCCTTGTATCAGTGGTTCAACCCTGGCCTACGGCAACAGCGCCACCTGTAGGCAACAGAGAACAGCACACCAATACTATCTCCCAGGGACAGAAATGGTCCAAGAAACCTGACAATTAGTGTATCTGAGCCTAATTACCACTCAGATACTCCCCCTAAATATAGCACCCCGCTACACATGTATTATACTCTCTGGGTCGGCGTGGGTTTCCTCCAGGTGCTCCGGTGTCCTCCCGCGCTCTCATGGTATGTGCGCTTCGGCTCTCTGCACAGTATAGACATGTTCAATATGTTTATTGCACATACTATACATATTTACAATATGGGTATACTGTCTGCGTGGGGTTCCTCCGGGTACTCCGGTTTCCTCCCACGCTCCAATGGAAATGCACAGCATAAACATGTGCAATATGTTTATTCACATGCTATCATTCCTACACGGTATCCGTTTGCTGTCTGCGTGGGTTTCTTCCAGGTGTTCCGGTTTCCTCCCACGCTCTGACGGTATGTGCGCCTTTGGCCCTCTGCACAGTTAAACGTGTTCCATATGTTTATCACGCATGCTATAATACCTACACGGTATGTGTATGCAGTCTGTGTGGGTTTCCTCCGGGTACTCCGGTTTCCTCCCACACTCCAATGGTATGGGCGCTTTCGGCGCTATGCACAGCCAAAATTTGTGCGATTTGATATCCACATACTAACATACCTACTCGGTGTGTCTGTGCAGTCTGCGTGGGTTTCATCCGGGTCCTCCAGTTTCTGCCCACGCTACATGACATGCGTGCCTTTGGTGCAATACACGGTATAAACATACACATTATGTTTATACACAACACTAAATACATTCACAGTAGTTGTATGTATTGTGTTCTCTGGGTCTGCGTGGGGTTCCTCCGGGTACTTCAGTTTCCTCCCACGCGCCAACGGTGTGCGTGCCTTCGGTGCTATGCACACATGGGCTTGTGCAAAATGTTTAGCACACATACTATAATACCATACACGGTATGCGTATGCAGTCTGCGTGGGTTTCATCCGGGTGCTCAGGTTTCTCCCTCGCGCTCCAATGGTGTGCGCATTTTCAGCTCTATGCACAGTATAAACATGTGCAATTTGTTTATTTGCAGGCTAACATACCTACACGGTTGTGTACGCAGTCTGCGTGGCTGGTTTCCGTCCAAGCCCCGATGATGTGCGCGCTTTCGTCGCTGGCACAGTATAAACGTGTTTTAATATGTTGATCCACACATACTAAACTACATACGCCGTATGTGGTTGTATTATGCTCTTTGTGGCTGAGTGGGTTTCCTCCCACACTCTATTTGCGCGTTTTGACGCAATACACAGTATAAACTATGTGTTTGTACAATCAGCACTTATCAATGAAGTAGCTGCATTTTCATAAGGATCCATGGTATCAGGGGTACCACTTTCCACCTGCCTTCAGTGGTGATCAGAAGCGCTGGCTTGGACTGTGTTCGCCAGGCTGAGGTTAGCGTTACGCTAGTGGCTGCGTCTCTGGCGTTTCTGAAGCTCAATGACTGGGCAAAAGACTCTGCTTCATCTATCAGTCGACCAGCAGGTGCTCTGCAACTACTTTAGCCTTTAGGGTCTCTGTGCCCAGGGTGGGTTTGCGCCACCTGTGGAGGCTGAGTTACTGGTCCACTGACCAAGTTTCTAGGGAAGCTCTGTCAAGTTGCCTTTCTTGGCCAACAGTTGAGGCACCCAGTAAGCCAGGGCCTCCCTTCTCCGATACATTGCGGGATCTCTTTGGGATTTTCATACATCTCGCTGCAGGACGGTCCTGTCGGCCTTGTGCATTGCAGGGGAAGGGTCCTTACATCCGGAGGTGTTTTCATCTCCTTTACCGGAGGTGGGGCACTGGATGTGGACCTTATGGCTTCTCAACTCACTCACAAGGTGTCAAGATTCGTGGCCAGGTCCAGGGACCCCTGGGCAGACGCGTCAGACGCGTTGGTGGCCCGTGGGGGCAGTATCGCCTGATATATGCTTACCATCCGCTACTGTTGTTGTCTCGCCTGAGTAGGGGCCGAGGCCATTCCGATGATCCTCATTGCTCCGGAACGGCGACATTGGTACGCCAATCTACTTCGGCTAGTCGCAGACGTTCCTTGGCGACTGCCTATTGGGGTGGACCTTCTGTCTCATGATCCCATACTTCATCCTGCTTTTTACAGTCCTTGGCTTTAATGGCATGGCTGTTTAAAGCCAGGTGCTGAGGGACCGAGGTCTCTCGGATTCGGTCATCTCACCTATGTTGTTGGCACGGAAATCTTCCTCCAGAAAGATATATCACCGTACCTGGAAGGTTTACATCAGCTATATGCGAGGAGCTTGATTGACGTCCACGGACGTATTCCGTTCCCAGGATTTTGCTGTTCTTACAGCTTGGTGTGACCCAAAAGCTGGCCTTGTGTACCATCGAGGGTCAGATTTCGGCCCGGGCTGTCTTTTCCAACGACCGCTACAGGGCCATTCCTTGATTAGCACCTTTTGTGCAGGGGGTTCGCCATGTGATCCCCCCCCCTGTCAAGCCTCCTCTCCCTACTTGGGATCTGAATTTGATGCATCTCGGTTCTCCAAGAACATGCCTTTGAAAATATCAGAGAGATTCCTCTCTTGACCTTGTCCCAGAAGGTGGCCTTCTTAGTGGCCATTACTTCGGTTAGACGGGAGTCTGAGTTGGCGGCCTTGTCCTGCAAGTCGCCTTACTTGGTCCTCCATAAGGATATGGCGGTGTTGCGCCCACGACCGTCCTTCTTTTCAAAAGGTGGTCTTTGACCTTAAGGAGGACATTGTTCTTCCGTCCTTGTGTCCTCACCCATCGCATCCCTGAGAGTTTGCGCTTCATACATTAAGATGGTTACGAGCCTTACGGGTGTACCTGTCTGCTACTGTTTCCATTCGGAAGTCTGACTCACTGTTTGTGTCTGTCTCTGGTCCAAAACAGGGCCGAGCGGTGTCGTCTGCCACCGTCTTTAGGTGGATCAGGCAGACTGTCATACAGGCCTATGCCCCTCAGGGGCGGGCGCCTCCCTTTCCGGTTGTGGCGCATTCCACCAAGGCAATTGGTGCTATCTGGGCTTTCCGTCATCAAGCGTCGGTTGCACAAGTGGGCAAGGCGGCGACCTGGTCGTCCGTTCATACCTTTTCTAAGTTCTATAAGGTTGATGTGGCTGCATCTTCGGATGCTTCCTTCAGCCGAAAAGTGTTGCAGGCCACTGTTTAATGTTGCAACTCCTCCGTTGAGGAGCTCTGCTTGTTTGGAGTGAAGTTTTGGTTGTTCCTTTACTACTGCTCCCACCCTTTCTGATACTGCTTTGGGACGTCCCACACGTTTACAGTATCCAGCTGTGTCAGTCCATGGACGATAAGAGAAAATAGGATTTTTGTACTCACCGTAAAATCCGTTTCTCTGACGTCCATGGACTGACAGAGCACCCATCCTTCTTTTAAGGTTTGTACTGCTATGTTACGAACTGAGGCTGCTAGCTGCAGGTAGGAGGGTAATGTCCAGAGGGACCGCCCCCCTGGGCCGGGGCTGTTCAGCTCTGGTTTGTTCTAGAATGTATGTTTCTAACATCTTACATTCTGCCTAGATCTTCTCCTGCGAGCAGGGACAAATACCCACACGTTTACAGTATCCAGCTGTGTCAGTCCATGGACGTCAGAGAAACGGATTTTACGTTGAGTACAAAAATCCTATTTTTTTCAGACGTGTGCAGCAGATCGCACCGTTGCCATTTGCAACATATGTCTAAAGCGTATCTTGCGTGGCTAAAACATCAGCCGCTTGGGCACCACGTGCTTGACCAGACATATGTCGACCTGCCATGCAGTCCGTTGGCAAGCGCACCTAATATACCCACACCAAAGAACAAGGCGGACCTCTCCTTGCTCCTCATCAGCTGGGATCTCCAACCCCACTATACCTTCAGTCCTCTCTGAAACCTGCACTGAGAGGAATGAAGGTGTAGAATTAGGTGTGTCACAGCCAAGTACTTGCAGGCAATCTGCTATCGGTACACCGACGTCCGATTGTACCAGGCAAATTTCCCTGCCCCAGCTGCTGCACCGCCGAAAGAAGTTCGCTCCCAGCCATCCACATGCCCAGCGGTTGAATGCTAGCTTGGCTAAATTGCTAGCACTTTAACTGCTGCCTTTTCAGTTGGTAGACTCTGCCCCCTTCCGTGAGTTTGTGGAATGTGCGGTTCCTCAGTGGCAGGTTCCCAAACGCCACTTTTTCTCATGGAAAGCAATTCCGGCTGTCTACCGGCATGTGGAAGGCAATGTCTTGGCCTCGCTGGACAGAGCGGTCAGCGGTAAGGTGCATATTACGGCTGACTCATGGTCTAGCAGGCATGGACAGGGACGTTACCTATCTTTCACGGTGCATTGGGTGACTCTGCTGGCAGCTGGAAAGGATGCAGGACAAGGTGCAGTAGTGTTGGAGGTTGTTCCGCCACCACGCCTCCAAAATGTTACTACTGGTGATTCTGACACACCTCTCTCCTCCACCCCCTCCTCTTCTTCTTCCTCCATGGCCTCTTCCTGTGCTGATTTGTCTTCGGAACCAGCGGTGCTCCGTAGGTGTTCAAGGGGCTACGCCAGTACACAGGCAAAAAGATGCCATGCGGTGCTTGAGCTGGTGTGCTTGGGGGACAGAAGCCACACTGGGGCAGAGATTCTGTCAGCTCTGCAGGGGCAGGTTCAGAGGTGGTTGATGCCACGCCAGCTTAAGCCAGTAAAGGGGGTTTCTGACAATGGCACCAACCTCCTCTCCGCCCTCCGACAGGGACAACTGACCCATGTGCCCTGTTTGGCTCATGTCCTTAACTTGGTGGTGCAGCGGTTCTTGGGCAGGTACCCGGGCTTACAGGAGGTCCTGAAGCAGGCCAGGAAACTCTGTGGGCATTTCCGCCAGTCATATAATGCCAGTGTTCGGCTGGCTGAGCTGCAAAAGGATTACAACCTGCCCAAGAACCGCCTAATCTGTGACATGCCCACCAGGTGGAACTCTACGTTGGCCATGCTGCAGCATACGCAGCAGAGGGCCATCAATGAGTATCTGTTGCAATATGGCACCAGGACATGGTTAGGGGGGGCTTGGATTTTTTCCCCCATGCCAGTGGGCCATGATCAGGAATGCATGCACTGTCCCGGCACCATTTGAGGAGGCCACGAGGATGGTGAGCAGTGACAGTGCATGCATCAGTGACACTGTCCTTCTTGTCCACCTGTTGGAGCACACACTGCGTGGAATAATGGACAGGGCACTTGAGGCAGAACAGAGGCAGGAAGAGGAGGACTTCCTTACCTCTCAAGGCCCCCTTTATCCCGCTTTTGTTCATGTTGGCCTGGCTATCACACAGGAAGTGGAGGAGGAGAAGGAGGATTGTGTCAGCATGGAGGTGGAGACTAGTACTCAGAATCAGCAGCAGTCTTCAAGGGATCAATTACAGTCCCAAGACACCCATGGACTTGTACGTGGCTGGGAGGAGGTGGCTGCAGATCATGTCGTCCTCAGTGACCCAGAGGACTCCGCACCGAATGCCTCAGCAAACCTACGCTGCATGGCCTCCCTGATCCTGCAAAGCCTGCGTAAGGATCCTCGTATTCGTGCGATCAAGGAGAAAGATCATTAACTGGCTGGCAACCCTCCTTGATCCACGTTACAAGGGTAAGGTAGCGGACCTTATCTTGCCGTCGCAGAGGGAGCAGAGGATGAGGCATCTTCGGGAGGCCTTGCAGAAAGGTCTGGGCAACGCGTTCCCAGAGACTGGGAGGTTACAAATTCCTGGTCCTGGACAACGTGTTGCTGAGGCTTCGGTCAGTCAAAGAAGGAGCGGTGGAGAAGGTGGCCGTCTGACCGGTCAGACAATTTTTTAGTCCGCAGCCCCAAGGTATGATCGGTACCAGCAACCATCGCCAGCGTCTGGTTTACATGGTGCAGGAATACTTAGGGGCAAGATCAGACTTGGACACCTTTCCCACCGAAAATCCTTTGGGTTACTGGGTCTTGAGGATGGATCACTGGCCAGAGCTTGCACAGTATGCAATTGAGATACTGGCCTGTCCTGCATCCAGCGTTCTTTCGGAACGCACATTCAGTGCTGCTGGAGGCTTTGTAACCGATCACAGGGTGCGCCTGTCAACCGACTCAGTCGATCGACTGACCTTCATAAAAATGAATCAGTCTTTGATCACCACCAGCTACCAAGCACCTGATGCTGATGTAACAGAATAATTTTCTTTGAAATGTCAGATCCCTTCAAGACTGCATATGCTGATGCAGAGTGACTATCCTGTTATGCTGAGTGACTATCCTCTTCCTCCTCAATAATCATGCTGATAGCTTGAAAGAACATTTTTGGTACTGGGCACCGCCACCAGTGGCTAAGGCACAATTTTTCAGCCCCTGTTCAACAGGGGCGTGTATTTACAATTTTTGATGCAATGCTTTGCAGCAGGGCTCATTGCTGTGCTCCAACTACAGTATCTGTGAGGAATTGCAGTGTTGTGGCACCAGCACCAGTACCTAAGGCCCAATTTTTCTGCCCCTGTTCAACAGGGGCATGTAATTACAATTCTTGATCTAATAATTCACAGCAGGGCCCATTCCTGCGCCCACCAAGAGTAACTGTGAGGGCTTACAGTGTTGTGGCAACACCACCACCACCAAAGGCCCAATTTTTCCTACCACTGTTCAACAATGGCATGTAATTACAATTCCTGATATAATAGTTCACAGCAGGGTGTTCCAGCGCCCACCAAGAGTAACTGTGAGGGCTTACAGTGTTGTGGCAACACCAACACCTAAGGGGCAAATTTCTGCAGAGTATATACGGCAGGCCCCTACTTTCAAACATCCAACTTACAAACGACTCCTACTTGCAAACGGAAGGAGACAACAGGAAGTGAGAGGAAATTTACCCGTAGGAAGGGAAATTCTCTCCTGTAAGAGTTAATATGGGAAATAGGTGTCTCTTCTCCACTGATGCTTTATCACTAATCCTTGTTTCAATAAAAAAAACAAATTTTCCAAAAACATTTGTCATTGGAACGGAAAGTGAGGTGAAATGTTCTGAACAGGTGCACAGACAGCAAAACAAATGTTACAGGGGTGATAACCCTTCCCTATGTTTTCCAAAAAGCTTAAAAATAGATTTTTTTGGCTCGAGCTACATTAAAAAAATGTACCTGTTCCAAATTATAAACAGATTCTACTTAAAACGGAGGTTCCGCGGCAAATCTTTTTTTTTTTTTCGGTCGCATTTAAAGTATTTTTAGATCACCAATTAGTACTCACGTGTTTGGTGACTTCAAACCTTCCCTGTCTTTTTTCGGGCAAAAGATGAACTTTTAAAATCAGCCGTAGGAATTTTCCATTTTGCTTGTGGGCATTGTGAAGCCCACAAGCACTGACTTCCTGGTAGCGGTGGACGGTGGTCTGCTGAAGAAGGTCCCCCCGGCGGATAAGGTCCCCCCTGTACTGCGCAGGTGCGGCACGAACCTCAACGGAGTTTCCGAAAGTAGCCGAACATGTAGAGCTGCGAGTTAGCTCTACACGGCGCCTGCGCAATGACTAGGAGCCGTGTAGAGCTGACTGCCAGGCGCCGTGTAGAGCCGACTCGCAGCTCTACATGTTCGGCTATTTTCGGAAACTCCGTTGAGGTTCTTGACGTGCCTGCGCAGTACAGGGGGGACCTTACCCGCCGGGGGAACTTTTTCGGCAGGACATGTCACATCTGGGCGAACTCCCAGATTACATTGCGCCTCAGAATAGAAACGCCTACTCCCGTGGGAGTGAGTACCCGGAAGCCGAAATTGACATAGCCATAATACGGTATGTACAACATAAAAAAAAAAAAAAAACGATGTGGCTACTGGACATGTTAGTAGTGTTAGGAGTGTACTCGTATATAGATGTTATTTTGGGTGAACCGCCGCTTTAAGAACAAACCTACAGTCCCTGTCTTGTTTGCACCGCCTGTATACTGCTGTTCAGAGTATATAGGGCCTTTTTTAAATTTGGGTGCAGGGTTCCCCTTAATATCCGTGCAAGACCCAAAGGGGCTGGGGGTGGGGGGGGGGTACACATGCCATTTTTATCAATGATTTTCATCCATATTACCGGGACCAGACATTACATTAAAGCCGCGAGCAGTTTTAAATGACTTTTTTTCCTTTAGAAATGTCATTTTGTGCAGGGACAGTTCTAAACACGGGAAACACGTGCCACTTCACAGACATACTTTAGACACCCCCCAGGCATGATATTTAAAGGAATATTTATCTTTTTTTTTTTTCACTTTATGCATCATTAAAATCACTGCTCCCGGAAAAAACTGTTGTTTTTAAAACTTCTTTTTGCATTGATACATGTCCCCTGGGGCAGGACCCGGGTCCCCAAACCCTTTTTAGGATCATAACATGCATATTAGCCATTATAATTAGCACTTTAGATTTCGAACGTTCCGTCCATTGTATTTAATAGGGTTCTAAAGTTCGCGCAAACTTTCAGTCCATTCGCAGGTTCTGGTGCGAACCGAACCGGGGGGGTGTTCGGCTCATCCCTATATGTAACTATGAAACCCTTATATATATGGGGAAACTATGATTGCAGCCGCTAGAGACTCTAACACCAGGGCAGATAGCAGGGGCGACAATGGGCACCCCTGACGTGTGCCTCTGTGAAGTAGGAAAAAGTCAGTAAGGTCCTTATTTATCTGTAGTCTAGCCATGGGGGCAGAATATAACACACCCACTTAATAAACCTTCCAGCCAGGCTGAAACGCCCCAACACTTCCCACAGGTATGTACATTCGAAGACCTTGGCAGCGTCGAGGGATAAGATTGCACGATTACCCTGGTTATCAACTGGTAGCTGAAGGTTCAAAAATAACTGATGTTCAAAGCAGTGAACCTTGCTGGAATAAATCTGGATTGATCACCATTAGGGATGAGCTTCGAGTTCGAGTCGAACTCATGTTCGACTCGAACATTGCCTGTTCGCCCGTTCGCCGAACAGCGAACAAATTGGGGTGTTCGCGGCAAATTCGAAAAGTCTATGGGAGAAATCTAAAGTGCTAATTATAAAGGCTTATATGCAAGTTATTGTCCTAAAAAGTGTTTGGGGACCCTGGTCCTGCCCCAGG
Organism: Rana muscosa; assembly: GCA_029206835.1. Lineage (NCBI taxonomy): Eukaryota > Metazoa > Chordata > Amphibia > Anura > Ranidae > Rana > Rana muscosa. The sequence continues at coordinate 265,155,978 of CM055125.1, read as the reverse complement.
GGACATGTATCAATGCAAAAAAAAGTTTCAAAAACTGCAGTTTTTTCGGGAGCAGTGATTTTAATAATGCTTAAAGTGAAACAATAAAAGTAAAATTTTCCTTTAAATTTCGTACCTAGGGTGTGTGTATAATATGCATGTAAAGTCGCGCATGTTTCCCGTGCTTAGAACTGTCCCTGCACAAAGTGTAATTTTTGAAGGAAAAAAAGTCATTTAAAACTCACTCGCGGCTGTTAATGAATTGTCGGCTCCCGGCAATACATAGAAAAGTCATTAATAAAAAAAAAAAAAAAAAAAAAGCGTGGCGGTCCCCCCAAATTCAATTACCAGGCCCTTCAGGTCTGGTATAGATTTTAAGGGGAACCCCGCCGCAAATTTTTAAAAAAATGCGTGCGGTTCCCCCCAAATATCCATACCAGGCCCTTCAGATCTAGCATGGATTTTAAGGGGAACTCCACCCCAATTTTTTTTTAAAAATGGCGTAGAGTCCCCCCAAAAATCCATACCAGACCCTTATCCGAGCACGCAACCTGGCAGGCCGCAGGAAAAGAGGGGGGGAAGAGAGAGCGCCCCCCCCTCCTGAACCGTACCAGGCCACATGCCCTCAACATGGGGAGGATGTCCCCATGTTGATGGGGACAAGGGCCTCATCCCCACAACCCTTGCCCGGTGGTTGTGGGGGTCTGTGGGCAGGGGGCTTATCGGAATCTGGAAGACCCCTTTAACAAAGGGGACCCCCAGATCCCGGCCTCCCCCTATGTGAATTGGTAAGGGGTACATTGTACCCCTACCATTTAACGAAGAAAGTGTAAAAAAAATGTAAAAAAACACACACCGACACCTTGAAAAAGTCCTTTATTAAAAAAAAAAAACATTCCAGCGATGAAATCCAGTGTCCCGCGGCGATCCGATGTCAAACGCTGTCTGTCATTGGCTGAGCCTGAGCGGACCTGATGGGGAACTTCCTCCGCAGTCTATTAAATGTATAGACCCGCCCCTTCTAAAGTTCCCCATCAGGTCCGCTCAGCCAATGACTAGGTGTAAGGCTGAGGACCTGATGCGGAACATGAGAAGGGGCGGGTCTATTCATGAAATACACAGTGAAGGAGATTCCCCATCAGGTCCGGCCCTTCGGTATGTCAGACCCCGCCTACGTCATTGGCCTGAGCGGACCTGATGGGGAACTTCCTTCACTGTGTTCCTTCACACCCCGCATCTCCGATCGTGATAAGAAGCCTCTGTCAGAGGCTTCTTACCACGTGATCAGCTGTGACCAATCACAGCTGATCATCGCGTGAACCAGGAAGTGCCGGTAAACGGCATTCCTCGGTTCGCGCTGACAGGGAGAGCGATCGGCAGCTCTCCCTGTCAGGGGGGGTGTCTGTGCTGATAATCAGCACATTATCAGCACAGCCCTCTTAAATGTACCAATCACCTGCCAGTCGGTGCCCAAACAATAAAGTGTGCCAGTGCCCACCACAGTGCCAATCACTGCCCACCACAGTGCCAATCATTGCCCAGCAGTAACACCTGTCAGTTCTTATCAGTACCTCATCATCAGTGCCACCTGTCAGTGCCGCCTGTCAGTGCCCATCAGTGCTGCATATCAGTGCCGCCTATCAGTGCCCATCAATTCTACATATCAGTGCCTCCTCATCAGTACCCATCAGTGCCACTTTATCAGTGCCAACTCATCAGTGCCCATCATCAGTGCCGCCTCATTAGTGCCCATCAGTGCCGCCTCATCAGTGCCCATCAGTGAAGGGGAAAACAAAATTTTATGACAGAAACTAAAAAAATATATATATGAGAAAAGAAAGGAAATAGCAATGGTGGGACTTTTAATGAGGATAAATGGGGCCATTCAATCCCCTCCTCCATCCCTAAATTAAATGATTGATGAAGAGCAAAAGGGTGGGACTTTATATGAGACACATGAAAGCAAATATAAATATAAGATACAAAAATAACTATAACTTTAATTGGTCAGGATGACAATACGTGTACATATACATGTCATTTCTAAACTGTATGCATTTTGCTATACGTAAAGATACATATGAATAGTGATGAGCCGAACACCCCCGGGTTCGGTTCGCACCAGAACCCGCGAACGGACCGAAAGTTCGTACGAACATTAGAACCCTATTAAATACAATGGATGCGAACGTTCGAATTCTAAAGTGCTAATTATAACAACTATTATGCATGTTATTGTCCTAAAAAGGGTTTGGGAACCCGGGTTCTGCACCAGGGGACATGTATCAATGCAAAAAGAAGTTTTAAAAACGGTCGTTTTTCGGGAGCAGTCATTTTAATGATGCATAAAGTGAAAAAAAAAAGTCAAATATTCCTTTAAATATCGTACCTGGGGGGTGTCTAAAGTATGCCTGTGAAGTGCCACGTGTTTCCCGTGTTTAGAACTGTCCCTGCACAAAATGACACTTCTAAAGGAAAAAAAAGCCATTTAAAACTTCTTGCGGCTTTAATGTAATGTCTGGTCCCGGTAATATGGATGAAAATCTTTAAGAAAAATGGCATAGCTACCCCATGACCCCCCCCCCCCCCTACCCCAGCCCATTACCAGCCCCTTTGGGTCTTGTATGGATATTAAGGGGAACCCCGCACATAAAATAAAAAAGGCCCTATATACTCTGAACAGCCGTATACAGGCGGTGCATACAAGACAGGGACTGTAGGTTTGTTCTTATGTAGAATGTGTTTGTAATTTTGAACAGGTACATTGTTGAAGTGTAGCTCCAGCCCAAAAATCTATTTTTAAACTTTTTGGGAAACATAGGTAAGGGTTATCACCCCTGTAACATTTGTTTTGCTGTCTGTGCCCCTGTTCAGAACATTTCACCTCACTTTCCGTCCCAATGACAACTGTTTTTGAAATGTGGTGTTTTTCTTGAAACAAGGATTGCTGATAAAGCATCAGTACAGAGGAGACACCTTTCTCCCATATTTATTCTTACAGGAGAGAATTTTCCTTCCTAGGGGTAGATTTCCTCTCACTTCCTGTTGTCTTCTTTCGTTTGCAAGTAGGAGTTGTTTGTAAGTTGGATGTTTGAAAGTAGGGACCTGCCGTATATACTCTGCAGAAATAGGCCCCTTAGTTGTTGGTGTTGGCACAACACTGTAAGCACTCACAGTTACTCTTGGTTGGTGCTGGAACGCCCTGCTGTCAACTATTATATCAGGAATTTTAATTACATATAATTCTTGAACAGTGGTAGTAAAAATTGGGGCTTTGATGGTGGTGCTGGTGCCACAACACTGTAAGCCCTGACAGTTACTCTTTGTGGGTGCAGCAATGGGCCCTGCTGTGAATTATTAGATCAAGAATTGTAATTGCATGCCCCTGTTGAACAGGGGCTGAAAAATTGGGCTTTTCGTGGTGGTGGTGGTGGTGGTGGTGTTGCCACAACACTGTAAGCCCTCAGAGTTACTCTTGGTGGGTGCAGGAATGGGCCCTGCTGTGAATTATTAGATCAAGAATTGTAATTACATGCCCCTTTTGAACAGGGGCTGAAAAATTGGGCCTTTCGTGGTGGTGGTGGTGGTGGCGTTGCCACAACACTGTAAGCCCTCAGACTTACTCTTGGTGGGTGCAGGAATGGGCCCTGCTGTGAATTATTACATCAAGAATTGTAATTGCATGCCCCTGTTGAACAGGGGCTGAAAAATTGGGCCTTAGGCACTGGTGGCACAACACTACAACCCCTCACAGATACTGTACTTGGAGCACAGCAATGAGCCCTGTTGCAAAGTATTGCTTCAAAAATTGTAATGACACGCCCCTGTTAAACAGGGGCTGAAAAATTGGGCCTTAGGCACTGGTGGCACAACACTACAACCCCTCACAGATACTGTACTTGGAGCACAGCAATGAGCCCTATGGCAAATTATTGCTAAAAAAATTGTAAGTACACGCCCCTGTAAAACAGGGGCTGAAAAATTGGGCCTTAGCCACTGGTGGCGGCACCCATAAACAAAAATGATCTTCCAAGCTATCATCATCAATCGTATCATTGAGGACTCGGAGGAGGAGGATAGCCAGTCAACATAACAGCACAGGCACTCAGCATCAGCATCAGTCTTGAAGGGACGTGACATGTTAAAATCAATTAGTCTGTTATATCAGCATCAGGTGTGTGGTAGCTGGTGGTGATCCAAGACTGGTTCATCTTGATGAAAGTCAGTCGATCAACCGAGTCGGTGGACAGGCGCACCCTGTGATCCGTGACAAATCCTCCAGCAGCACTGAATGTGCGTTCCGAAAGAACGCTGGATGCAGGACAGGCCAGTAGCTCAATTGCATACTGTGCAAGCTCTGGCCAGTGATCCATCCTCAAGACCCAGTAAGCCAGAGGATTTTCGGTGGGGAAGGTGTCCAAGTCTGACCTTGCCCCTAGATATTCCTGCACCATGTTTATCAGACGCTGGCGATGGTTGCTGGAACCAATCATACTTTGGGGCTGCGGACTAAAGAATTGTCTGAACGCATCGGTCAGACGGCCACCTTCCCCACCGCTCCTTCTTTGACTGGCCGAAGCCTCAGCAACTCGTTGTCCTGGACCAGGAGTTTGTAACCTCCCAGTCTCTGGGAACGCGTTGCACAGACCTTTCTGCAAGGCCTCCCGGAGTTGTCTCATCCTCTGCTCCCTCTGCGACGGTAACATAAGGTCCGCAACCTTACCCTTGTACCGTGGATCAAGGAGAGTGGCCAGCCAGTAATGGTCCCTCTCCTTGATCCGAAGAATACGAGGATCCTTCCGCAGACTTTGCAGGATCAGGGAGGCCATGCAGCGTAGGTTTGCTGAGGCATTCGCTCCGGAGTCCTCTGGGTCACTAAGGACGACATGATCCGCAGTCACCTCCTCCCAGCCACGTACAAGTCCACTGGTTTCTTGGGACTGTAAATCATCCCTAAAAGACTGCTGCTGATGATGCTGAGTGCCAGCCTCCACCTCCATGCTGACACAATCCTCCTCCTCCTCCTCCTCCTCCTCCTCTTCCTCTTCCTGTGCGATGGGTGGGACAGAAGGAACACTGTCTGGGTAAAGGGGGCCTTGAGAGGCAAGGAAGTCCTCCTCTTCCTGCCTCTGTTCTGCCTCAAGTGCCCTGTCCATTATTCCACGCAGTGTGTGCTCCAACAGGTGGACAAGAGGTACAGTGTCACTGATGCATGCACTGTCACTGCTCACCATCCTCGTGGCCTCCTCAAATGGTGCCAGGACAGTGCATGCATCCCTGATCATGCCCCACTGGCGTGGAGAAAAAAAACCAAGCTCCCCTGACCCTGTCCTGGTGCCGTAGTCGCACAGGTACTCATTGATGGCCCTCTGCTGCGTGTGCAGCCGCTGCAGCATGGCCAACGTTGAGTTCCACCTGGTGGGCATGTCACATATAAGGCGGTTCTTGGGCAGGTTCAACTCCTTTTGCAGCTCAGCCAGGCGAGCACTGGCATTATAAGATCTGCGGAAATGCACACAGACTTTCCTGGCCTGCCTCAGGACATCCTGTAAGCCCGGGTACCTGCCCAAGAACCGCTGCACCACCAGGTTAAGGACGTGAGCCACACAGGGCACATGGGTCAGTTGTCCCTGTCGGAGGGCGGAGAGGAGGTTGGTGCCATTGTCGCAAACCACCATTCCTGGCTTAAGCTGGCGTGGCGTCAACCACCTCTCGGCCTGGCCCTGCAGAGCAGACAGGACCTCTGCCCCAGTGTGGCTTCTGTCCCCCAAACACACCAGCGCAAGCACGGCATGGCATCTTTTTGCCTGCGTACTTGCGTAGCCCCGTGAACGGCTACGGAGCACCGCTGGTTCATAGGACAAACCACAGGAAGAGGCCATGGAGGAAGAAGAAGAGGAGGGGGTGGAGGAGAGAGGTGTGTCACAACCAGTAGTAGCATTTTGGAGGCGTGGCGGTGGGACAACCTCCAACACTACTGCACCTTGTCCTGCATCCTTCCCAGCTGCCAAAAGAGTGACCCAATGGGCCGTGAAAGAAAGGTAACGTCCCTGTCCATGCCTGCTGGACCATGAGTCAGCGGTAATATGCACCTTACCGCTGACCGCCCTGTCCAGCGAGGCCAAGACATTGCCTTCCACATGCCGGTAGAGAGCCGGAATAGCCTTCCGTGAGAAAAAGTGGCGTTTGGGAACCTGCCACTGAGGAACCGCACATTGCACAAACTCACGGAAGGGGGCCGAGTCTACCAACTGAAAAGGCAGCAGTTGAAGCGCTAGCAATTTAGCCAAGCTAGCATTCAACCGCTGGGCATGTGGATGGCTGGGAGTGAACTTCTTTCGACGGTCCAGCAGCTGGGGCAGGGAAATTTGCCTGCTAGAATCGGACGTCGGTGTACTGCTAGCAGAGTACTTGGCTGTGACACGCCTAATTCTACACCTTCATTCCTCTGAGTGCATGTTTCAGAGAGGACTGAAGTTATAGTGGGGTTGGAGATCCCAGCTGATGCGGTGCAAGGAGAGGTCCGCTTTGTTCTTTGGTGTGGGTCTTTGAGGTAGGCTTGCCAACGAGCTGCATGGCAGGTCAACATATGTCTGGTCAGGCATGTGGTACCCAAGCGGCTGATGTTTTGGCCACGCGATATACGCTTGAGACATATGTTGCAAACAGCAGCTGTGCGATCTGATGCACTAGCCTCAAAAAAGGCCCACACCAAGGAACTTTTTGAATGACGGGCAGAGGCAGCGCCCTGCACAGGCGGAGCTCTGCGGTGTGATTCCGTCGGTGTACTGCCCTTACGCTGGCCACCAAAGGGCATCCTGTCTCGTTGGAGATGTGCCTCCTCCTCATCCTCCTCCTCCTCTCTCCTATTAGGCACCCACGTGGAGTCAGTGACCTCATCATCCCCTCCCTCCTCATCACTGGAGCCAATCTGGCAGTATGCTGCAGCTGCTGGAACATGACTGCCAGATTGGTGTCCTTCTTGAGCATCCCCTCTGTCTGCTCTCACCCTACTGCCTTCCTGTAGCTGGGTTTCATCATCAGACCCTTCGAAACGCTGGGCATCCTCCTGGAGCATGTACCCAACACTGTGCTCAAACAGTTCGGGGGACTCCTCAGGAGGAGGACATGGTGGGTCTAGGGAAGGAGTGACTGATGATGAGTCTGACATTGATACCAGGGAAGAGGACGCTTTGGCAGCTGCTTTGCCAGTACCCTGAGCCTGGGTGAGAGAGGATGAGGAGGAGGAGGAGGGCTTGGTCATCCACTCTACCAAGTCTTCGGCATGATGTGGCTCAACATGTCCAGCTGCCGAAAAGAAGGACAAGCGTGTCCCATGGCCATGTGCTGATGACAATGCACCGCGTCCACGACCAGCACTGTTGCCCCCAGACACAGAGCCTGCTTGCCCTCTTTTATTGCCTCCTGACTGTCTGCCTCTCCTTGTTTGCCTTCCAGACATTCTAATAGATGGCCTGCAGGGAGATGGGAAAAAAGCAATAAGGGCTACCTTCAGGTGTCCTTCTCTGTCCCTTGAAACAAGGACTTGCACAGTGAAAGAAACTGACACTCTCCCTACCTACAGTTTTCTGTCCCTAGAAAAAATGTTTTTTTTAAGCACAATATAGCACAAGGAGAATTCACTCACTGTCCTTCCAGGTCCCTAGAAACAAGGACTTGCACAGTGAAAGAAACTGACACTCTCCCTACCTACAGTTTTCTGTCCCTAGAAAAAATGTTTTTTTTAAGCACAATATAGCACAAGGAGAATTCACTCACTGTCCTTCCAGGTCCCTGGAAACAAGGACTTGCACAGTGAAAGAAACTGACACTCTCCCTACCTACAGTTTTCTGTCCCTAGAAAAAAATGTTTTTTTTAAGCACAATATAGCACAAGGAGAATTCACTCACTGTCCTTCCAGGTCCCTAGAAACAAGGACTCGCACAGTGAAAGAAACTGACACTCTCCCTACCTACAGTTTTCTGTCCCTAGAAAAAATGTTTTTTTTAAGCACAATATAGCACAAGGAGAATTCACTCACTGTCCTTCCAGGTCCCTGGAAACAAGGACTTGCACAGTGAAAGAAACTGACACTCTCCCTACCTACAGTTTTCTGTCCCTAGAAAAAATGTTTTTTTTAAGCACAATATAGCACAAGGAGAATTCACTCACTGTCCTTCCAGGTCCCTGGAAACAAGGACTTGCACAGTGAAAGAAACTGACACTCTCCCTACCTACAGTTTTCTGTCCCTAGAAAAAATGTTTTTTTTAAGCACAATATAGCACAAGGAGAATTCACTCACTGTCCTTCCAGGTCCCTGGAAACAAGGACTTGCACAGTGAAAGAAACTGACACTCTCCCTACCTACAGTTTTCTGTCCCTAGAAAAAATGTTTTTTTTAAGCACAATATAGCACAAGGAGAATTCACTCACTGTCCTTCCAGGTCCCTGGAAACAAGGACTTGCACAGTGAAAGAAACTGACACTCTCCCTACCTACAGTTTTCTGTCCCTAGAAAAAATGTTTTTTTTAAGCACAATATAGCACAAGGAGAATTCACTCACTGTCCTTCCAGGTCCCTGGAAACAAGGACTTGCACAGTGAAAGAAACTGACACTCTCCCTACCTACAGTTTTCTGTCCCTAGAAAAAATGTTTTTTTTAAGCACAATATAGCACAAGGAGAATTCACTCACTGTCCTTCCAGGTCCCTGGAAACAAGGACTTACTTGCACAGTGAAAGAAACTGACACTCTCCCTACCTACAGTTTTCTGTCCCTAGAAAAAATGTTTTTTTTAAGCACAATATAGCACAAGGAGAATTCACTCACTGTCCTTCCAGGTCCCTGGAAACAAGGACTTGCACAGTGAAAGAAACTGACACTCTCCCTACCTACAGTTTTCTGTCCCTAGAAAAAATGTTTTTTTTAAGCACAATATAGCACAAGGAGAATTCACTCACTGTCCTTCCAGGTCCCTGGAAACAAGGACTTGCACAGTGAAAGAAACTGACACTCTCCCTACCTACAGTTTTCTGTCCCTAGAAAAAATGTTTTTTTTAAGCACAATATAGCACAAGGAGAATTCACTCACTGTCCTTCCAGGTCCCTGGAAACAAGGACTTGCACAGTGAAAGAAACTGACACTCTCCCTACCTACAGTTTTCTGTCCCTAGAAAAAATGTTTTTTTTAAGCACAATATAGCACAAGGAGAATTCACTCACTGTCCTTCCAGGTCCCTGGAAACAAGGACTTGCACAGTGAAAGAAACTGACACTCTCCCTACCTACAGTTTTCTGTCCCTAGAAAAAATGTTTTTTTTAAGCACAATATAGCACAAGGAGAATTCACTCACTGTCCTTCCAGGTCCCTGGAAACAAGGACTTGCACAGTGAAAGAAACTGACACTCTCCCTACCTACAGTTTTCTGTCCCTAGAAAAAATGTTTTTTTTAAGCACAATATAGCACAAGGAGAATTCACTCACTGTCCTTCCAGGTCCCTAGAAACAAGGACTCGCACAGTGAAAGAAACTGACACTCTCCCTACCTACAGTTTTCTGTCCCTAGAAAAAATGTTTTTTTTAAGCACAATATAGCACAAGGAGAATTCACTCACTGTCCTTCCAGGTCCCTGGAAACAAGGACTTGCACAGTGAAAGAAACTGACACTCTCCCTACCTACAGTTTTCTGTCCCTAGAAAAAATGTTTTTTTTAAGCACAATATAGCACAAGGAGAATTCACTCACTGTCCTTCCAGGTCCCTGGAAACAAGGACTTGCACAGTGAAAGAAACTGACACTCTCCCTACCTACAGTTTTCTGTCCCTAGAAAAAATGTTTTTTTTAAGCACAATATAGCACAAGGAGAATTCACTCACTGTCCTTCCAGGTCCCTGGAAACAAGGACTTGCACAGTGAAAGAAACTGACACTCTCCCTACCTACAGTTTTCTGTCCCTAGAAAAAATGTTTTTTTTAAGCACAATATAGCACAAGGAGAATTCACTCACTGTCCTTCCAGGTCCCTGGAAACAAGGACTTGCACAGTGAAAGAAACTGACACTCTCCCTACCTACAGTTTTCTGTCCCTAGAAAAAATGTTTTTTTTAAGCACAATATAGCACAAGGAGAATTCACTCACTGTCCTTCCAGGTCCCTGGAAACAAGGACTTGCACAGTGAAAGAAACTGACACTCTCCCTACCTACAGTTTTCTGTCCCTAGAAAAAATGTTTTTTTTAAGCACAATATAGCACAAGGAGAATTCACTCACTGTCCTTCCAGGTCCCTGGAAACAAGGACTTACTTGCACAGTGAAAGAAACTGACACTCTCCCTACCTACAGTTTTCTGTCCCTAGAAAAAATGTTTTTTTTAAGCACAATATAGCACAAGGAGAATTCACTCACTGTCCTTCCAGGTCCCTGGAAACAAGGACTTGCACAGTGAAAGAAACTGACACTCTCCCTACCTACAGTTTTCTGTCCCTAGAAAAAATGTTTTTTTTAAGCACAATATAGCACAAGGAGAATTCACTCACTGTCCTTCCAGGTCCCTGGAAACAAGGACTTGCACAGTGAAAGAAACTGACACTCTCCCTACCTACAGTTTTCTGTCCCTAGAAAAAATGTTTTTTTTAAGCACAATATAGCACAAGGAGAATTCACTCACTGTCCTTCCAGGTCCCTGGAAACAAGGACTTGCACAGTGAAAGAAACTGACACTCTCCCTACCTACAGTTTTCTGTCCCTAGAAAAAATGTTTTTTTTAAGCACAATATAGCACAAGGAGAATTCACTCACTGTCCTTCCAGGTCCCTGGAAACAAGGACTTGCACAGTGAAAGAAACTGACACTCTCCCTACCTACAGTTTTCTGTCCCTAGAAAAAATGTTTTTTTTAAGCACAATATAGCACAAGGAGAATTCACTCACTGTCCTTCCAGGTCCCTAGAAACAAGGACTCGCACAGTGAAAGAAACTGACACTCTCCCTACCTACAGTTTTCTGTCCCTAGAAAAAATGTTTTTTTTAAGCACAATATAGCACAAGGAGAATTCACTCACTGTCCTTCCAGGTCCCTGGAAACAAGGACTTGCACAGTGAAAGAAACTGACACTCTCCCTACCTACAGTTTTCTGTCCCTAGAAAAAATGTTTTTTTAAGCACAATATAGCACAAGGAGAATTCACTCACTGTCCTTCCAGGTCCCTAGAAACAAGGACTTGCACAGTGAAAGAAACTGACACTCTCCCTACCTACAGTTTTCTGTCCCTAGAAAAAATGTTTTTTTTAAGCACACTATAGCACAAGCACAAAACACACTGACACTCTCCCTACCTATCCTTCTCTTTCCCTAAACTAAAGGAATCCAGGTTAAGCAAGAAAGAAATAAAAGTCACTGTCCCTGCCTATGCTGCTCTATCCCTGCTCCGGAACACACTACACTAGGCCGCCGTGCTGGCGGCCTTTTATAGTGTGGGGCGTGTACTAAACACCCTCAGCAATAATTGGCCACAGGCATCCTGCCTGTGGCCAATCATTGCTCTCCTCGCTGCCGGCGCTGTGATTGGCCAAGCATGCGGGGTCACAGTGCATGCTTGGCCAATCACAGCGCCTGGATGACACTGCGATGGCGTAGTGCATTGTGGGCCGTTCGCGTCACTCGAATTTGGCGCGAACGGCCCAAATCGTTCGATCTTCGTCGAACGATCGAACAGCCGATGTTCGAGTCGAACGTATGTTCGACTCGAACACGAAGCTCATCCCTACATATGAACATTGGGTCAAACCAAGAGAAGCATGATAAAAATTATTCCAAGTAATTTATAAGGTAAGAAAAATTCGAGAATCACATTACATGGGATGTTCAACATGATTTGTCAATCGAACAATTTTTTTGGAGAAAAAATTCAAGTGACTGTCAAAGAAATTTTAAATAAATTGAACAATATTGAATGGAACGTCCGTATCACATAAAGTAAGGAGTAGACTAATCAGTCGATGTGAGCTCTACGCGTTTTCAGGGCCTTAAAGCCCCTCGTCAGGAGCAAGACCGTAGTCAATATCTGCGAGTGAAGAGGATGAGAGTTATTGTTTGGTCACAAGAAATGTGGGTAAGTATAAGAAGTGATGGTCCCTCTGTCCATCACACAAACACTCAACCCACTAACTTACATGTATGTCTGAGCAGTGGCCGCGCGGCCGTGATGACGATGAGCCAAACAAGGAAAGCCACGGATGGGAGCTGAGGAGGCAGGGTGGGCGGCACGCCCTGTGGTTCGGCTGCCGCCCACCCCGCCTCCTCAGCTCCCATCCGTGGCTTTCCTTGTTTGGCTTATCGTCATCACGGCCGCGCGGCCACTGCTCAGACATACATGTAAGTTAGTGGGTTGAGTGTTTGTGTGATGGACAGGGGACCATCACTTCTTATACTTACCCACATTTCTTGTGACCAAACAATAACTCTCATCCTCTTCACTCGCAGATATTGACTACGGTCTTGCTCCTGACGAGGGGCTTTAAGGCCCTGAAACGCGTAGAGCTCACATCGACTGATTAGTCTACTCCTTACTTTATGTGATATGGATGTTCCTTTTAATATTGTTCAATTTATTTAAAATTTCTTTGACAGTCACTTGAATTTTTTCTCAAAAAAATTTGTTTGACAAATCATGTTGAACATCCCATGTAATGTGATTCTCAAATTTTTCTTACCTTATAAATTCCTTGTTGGAATAATTTTTATCATGCTTCTCTTGGTTTGACCCAATGTTCATATGTATCTTTACGTATAGCAAAATGCATACAGTTTAGAAATGACATGTATATGTACACGTATTGTCATCCTGACCAATTAAAGTTATAGTTATTTTTGTATCTTATATTTATATTTGCTTTCATGTGTCTCATATAAAGTCCCACCCTTTTGCTCTTCATCAATCATTAAAAAAATATATATATATTTTTTTCAAAAATGTGGGTATTTTTTAGTTTGTTTAGCAAAAAAATAAAAACCGCAGAGGTGATCAAATACCACCAAAAGAAAGCTCTATTTGTTTGAAGAAAATGATAAAAATGTAGTTTGGGTACAGTGTTGCATGACCGCGCAATTGTCATTCAAAGTGTGACAGCGCTGAAAGCTGAAAATTGTCCGGGGCAGGAAGGGGCGTAAGTGCCTGGTATTGAAGTGGTTAAATGCCATTTCTAATTTAGATTTGTAAACCTTTCTTGGCAGACCATTTGCCCCCCGGGGATTTCCCTTGAGTGGAGAGAACAAAGGCATCCGATAACTCATCCACGGTAAGTAGGAGCATTCAGCAACCTCCCCTCAGATGGAGTGAGTTGCGGAAGTGGGCATTTGAAAAGGAATGCCAGTATTTCAGTCTGCATTACACAAATTAACACTGGTTAGGCACACATTTAACCCCTTGATAACCCAAGATGTTAACACCTTCCTAGCCAGTGTCAGTGTATAGTATTATTACTGATCACTGTATTAGTGTCATTGGTGATGTCAGTGGCAGCTGGTCAGTTCCCACTCAGTGTCAGTTAGTATCCGATTGTCCACCGCATCTCAGACCCATCGCCATTAGTAGTATAAAAAAAAAATCAGTATAGTTAGACGCTATAACTAAACCAATCAATATACACTTATTGGGACTTTTTTTTACCAAAGACATGTAGCAGAAAACATTTTGGCCTAATGCACAGAGTGCAGGTCTCTGGTGTTAATACAGTTGTGCTCATATGTTTACAGAACTGGCAGAATTTATGATTTTTTGGCCATTTTTCAGAGAATATGAATGATAATACAAAAACGTCTGCCAGGGTATGTAAACTTATGAGCACAACTGTATCACAAAGAGTGCAGGGGCCAGGAGTGGCTGTCGCAGGGGTCAGGAATGGGTACACACAGAGTGCAAGGGTCAGAAGTACACAGACTAATGTTCACAGTTCAACTAAAAATGACCTTTTGCTTTCAGTAAAAATCTCCTACAAACCCATATCCCCCACAGTACACACCCCCCTAGGCTACATTCAGGGCCACCATCAGGGGGGTACAGCCCACACTCATGTAAGGGGCCTGGGCTTCCCAAGGGGCTCAGATGTCCCGAGCGACTCGGGCCCCCAAGGTATTTCCACCCGCTGCCTGACAGCCACTTTCGGTCACTCCGCCACACTTCCTAGTTGCCGGGGTAACGCCAAGCTCACTCCTCACAGCTCCGCTGATTAGACGCCTTGAGATGCACTGATGCTGGGATTGGTGGAGGGAGGTGGGCAGAAAAGTTTCCGCCCACATCCCCCTCCACCAATCTGTGGCGCCTGTGAGGAGTGAGCTTGGCGTTGTCCCGGAAATTAGGAAGTGAGGCGGAGTGACCGAAAGTATGGAGGGTCTCGCAGGAAGAGGACTGAAAGGGGGGGGGGGGCGGCTCTTGCTGGTCTCATCTGATGTTCTCCTCCTGCCGCTCCCCCCAGTGCCTGATTTCCTTCACATCACAAGTGGTAGAGCTGCAGTCTGCAGACATTGAGGAGATCGAGCGGCAGGAGGAGAAGACAGAGATTGCTGCTTACATTTTACGAAGCTCATCCCTGCAGCAGATGGAGGAGATGGGGAGCAGAGTGCTGAGGAGGGATTAGAGGCGATTGGCAGGAAGAGCTCTCCCTGACACGCTCCTCCAGTCAGTAGTGTATTTAGGTTTTGTGCTGCCCTAGGCCTGACTAAATTCGTGCAACCCCTAATTTAAATATAACCCAACCCTTCCTGTCAAGGCAACACCCCTTTCTGTTTAAGACCCACCCTGACATTTTCGAGTGGGGACACTAGTTCTTAGGGCTTGGGGGGGGGGCAATGGATTCCCTTACCTTAATTTGCATAGATTTCCTCTCACTTCCTGTTTGGCTATGGGGCAGGAAGTGAAGGGAAATCTCTGCAATGGGACAGGGATGGTAAAAAATAAACTGACAGGGGCTATAACCCTCCCTTACTCTATCCAAAATGAAAAAAAAAAAAAGTGTTGCCTATAGTTCTACTTTTAAGCACAAATTTCTGATAATTTTATGGAGAGGACTAAGAAGATATAACCATGCCAATGGTGCAGCAGAAAACATATAGCACAGTGAGGAAGGTTTGTGGTCCAGGATGATAGAACAGTCAAAATTAGAAGCAGCTTGCGTTACACTAACAGTGTAGCACAAGCCGGCGGGGACTCTTTCCATGCTGCCCCAGGCCTGGGCCTTGTTGGCCTAGGCCAGGATACAGCGTTGCCTCCAGTCATCAACATGCAAAGACAGGGCTCCTTTCTACCCCTTTCTGCATCGATGTCCTGGCTCCTCCCCTCTACAGATGCTGGTGAGTAGCTGTGTTTGTACACACATGTACTAAGTGGAATGTTAATGTTAGGCCCCTTTCACACTGGGGCGGTGGGTGAGTCGGCGGTAAAGCACCGCTATTTTTAGCGGCGATTTACCGTCAATTTTGCGGCGCTATTCGGCCGATAGCGGTGTGCTTTTAACTCCTGCTAGCGGCCGAGAAAGGGTTAAAACCACCCACAAAGCGCCGCTGCAGCAACGGTTTGCCGACGGTTCGGCTGCGCTGCCCATTGATTTCAATGGGCAGGGGCGCTTTAGGAGCGGTGTATTCAACGCTCCTAATGCGCTGCAAAGATGCTGCTGGCAGGACTTTTTTTTACCATCCTGCTAGTGCACCACTCCAGTGTGAAAGCCCTCAGGGCTTTCACATTGGAGAGACAGCAGCGGCTCTTTCAGGTCGCTTTGCAGACGCTATTTTTAGCGTTATAGCGCCTGCAAAGTGCCTCAGTGTGAAAGGGGTCTTACAGGTAGTGTCTGAATTACTTTGATCTCACAATTTATGTATTCCCCCCAGTTAACTTTTCATGTGGTTCTGCTAATTATAGAATGTGTCCTGTTAGGCTACTTTCACACTGAGGCGTTTTACAGGCGTTTTTTGTGCTAAAAATAGCACCTGTAAACTGCCTTTTCTCCAGCCCCAGTGTGAAAGCCCGAGTGCTTTCACACTGGAGTGGTGTGCTTGCAGGACAGGAAATAATTTTTTCTTGCAAGCAGCATCTTCGGGGTAGTGTGGGGGTGGTGAATACAGCACTCCTAAACCGCCCCTGCCATTGAAAACAATGGGCATCGCTGCTAAAGCGCCTGCAAAGCCATTCAGCAGCAGCACTTTTAACCCTTTTTTGGCCGCTAGCGGGGGTTAAAAGCGCCCCACTAGCCGAAAAGTGCAGCTAAAATGACGGTAAAGCACCGCTAAAACTAGGATTTCTACAGACTCCAGCAGCCTGTACAACGTAGGGCATACTTTATCACAGCTTATGCTGCGTACACATGATCTGAAATTCCAACAAGAAAACCGTGGATTTTTTTCCGACTGAATTTTGGCTCAAACTTGTGTTGCATACACACGGTCACACAAATCTTGTCTGAAATTCCGACCGTCAAGAACGCGGTGACGTACAACACTACGACAAGCCGAGAAAAATTAAGTTCAATGATTCCGAGCATGCTTCGAATTGATTCAGAGCATGCGTGTTTTTTTGTGCGTCGGAATTGCATACAGACGATCGGAATTTCCGACAAGAACTTTTCCCGTTGGAAAATTTGAGAACCAGCTCTCAAATTTTTGCTGTCGGAAATTCCAACAGAAAAAGTCCGGTGGAGCCTACACACGGTCGGAATTTCCGACCAAAAGCTCACATCGAACTTTTTTAATCGGAATTTCCAATCGTAGCGTATCTAAAGCTGTAGAGGAAAAACCTGTTTTTCAGCTTTTGATATACAATATAGTTTCTTTAAGATATATGCACATTTTCCTTTTTTTAATGACATTTCCACTTTAAAATTTATTTCAGCAGCAGTCATCAGAAGGCGGAAGCAATGATTTAAAAGAACCATACTGTATGCATGAACTAGTTGCTTATAATGTGCTAACACCTGTGCTACCTTTTAATCTGTACGTAAGTGGTGTTGTGGTATTATGAAGGATTACTGTATGTATAATGTTAATCATTGTCACAACAATTCATTCTTTGTGTCAGGCTTTGCATGTGGAATGGAAGTGAGGATCAAGCACCTAGCAACATTGTGCTGCACAGAACATTATGCAAAGTGCCATTACTCATATCAAACCAACAAATGTTTTCAGCTGCCAGGATTATATTCAACTGGTGTAATCTTAAAGGGAATGCATTGGGGTTGCATACATACAGTGCCTTGCAAAAGTATTCACCCCCCTTGGCAATTTTCGTGTTTTGTTGCCTCAGAACCTGGAATTAACATGGATTGTTTAAGGCTTTGCATCATTTTATTTATAGAACATGTCCACAACTTTGAAGATGTTTTTTTTTTTTATTGTGAAGCATACAACAAATAGGACAAAATAACAGAAAAAGTCAATGTGCATAACTGTTCACCCCCCTAAAGTCAATACTTTGTAGAGCCACCTTTTGTGGCTATCACAGCTCCAAGTCGCTTTGGATAAGTCTCTATGAGTTTGCCACATCTTACCACAGGGATTTTTGCCCATTCCTCCTCGCAAAACTGCTCCAGCTGCTTCAAGTTGGATGGTTTGCGCTTGTTAACAGCAATCTTTCTGACCCCAGATTTTCTATTGGATTGAGGTCTGGGCTTTGATTAGGTCATTCCAACACATTTACATGTTTCCCCTTAAACCACTCAAGTGTTGCTTTAGCAGTGTGTTTTGGGTCATTGTCCTGCTAGAAGGTGAACCTCCATCCCAGCCTCAAATCACACACAGAGTGGTACAGTTTTTCTCTTGGCAGGTTTTCTGTTGTACCATGTTCTTTCCATTTGGTTATAAAAGATTTGATGGTGCTCCTAGGGATCATCAAAGATTTGGATATTTTTTTATAACCTAACCCTGACTTGTACTTCTCAACAACATTGTCCCTTACTTGTTTGGAGAGTTCCTTGTTCTTCATGGCAGTGTTTGGTTAGTGGTGCCTCTTGCTTAGGTGTTGCAGCCTCTGGGGCCTTTCAAAAAGGTGTGTATATGTATTGACAGATCATGTGACACTTATGCCCCGTACACACGATCGGATTTTCCACCTGGAAAACCTTGGATGGTTTTTCCGACGGAATTCTGCTCAAGCTTGGCTTGCATACACACGGTCACACAAAAGTTCTCTGAACTTTCGACCGTCAAGAACGCGGTGACGTACAACACTACGACGAGCCGAGAAAATTAAGTTCAATGCTTCCGAGCATGCGTCAAATTATTTCCGAGCATGCGTCGGAAATTTGCGCGTCGGAATTGCTACAGACGATCGGGATTTCCGATTGGAATTTTTCCCATCGGAAAAGTTGAGAACCTGCTCTCAATCTTTTGCTGGTGGAAATTCCGACAGCAAAAGTCCAATGGAGCATACACACGGTCAGAATTTCCGACCAAAAGCTCACATCAGACTTTTGCTGACGGAATTTCCGACCGTGTGTACGCGGCATAAGATTGCACACAGGTGGACATAATTTCACTAATTATGTGTAGCACAGGTCTGCTACCAAAGTTATCATCTAGGTAATGTATTGTATTCTTAAAGGGTTTGGCTCCCTCTAGTGACCATTGGAACTATGTCAGGTTTCTTTTTCCTTCTGTTTAAAGAAAGTAAACAGCTAAGCATTGTGGGATAAGGAGTACAATGAGGAAGTGACTGATGTAGTTAAAACAGGCTGGGAACTACCACACCCACAATGCAAAGTCACAGAACAGCCTGCTGGGTGAGCAGATAAAAGGACAGGCATGGCCTGTTTTCTGTCTCTTTGGACGCCATTCAACAACCAGCAGGAGGTCTGTGTTTGTGCCCAGGGCTGGGAGAGCCTGTGACCTACAGAGAGAGCAGATCGCCTGCCAGAGGGATCCTTGTGTATGGGCCCTGCGGATTGAGCAGGAGGACTAGCCTGCGCTTCAGAGCTTTTGAAGCCATCTGCCTTCCAGCACACCGGGAGGAGCAGCACCGCATGGAGGTACCATCCACACAGAAGGAGTCCACAGTCAGCTGGGATCCAGAGTGGGTGAGAAGGCATCTGCCTATACAAGTAGTGACTGTGATATTGAAAAGTGATTTCAAATTTTCCTTTTTACCCATGCTGCGAGGTCAGTACTGTTCACTCTCAGGAGGAATTACAGGTGGGAATAATTTGCAGCTAAGTAATGGAAGAAAGGAGAAGACATTAATAAAGGAATTGTCAAAAACCGGCTATTGTAATTTTTAAATTTTTTACACTTTTTTTTGTGAAATGGTAGGGGTACATTTGTACCCCATTACCATTTCACACAGGGGGGGATCTGGGGGTCCCCTTTGTTAAAGGGGGCTTCCAGATTTTGATAAGCCCCCCGCCCACAGACCCCCACAACCACCGGGCAAGGGTTGTGGGGATGAGGCCCTTGTCCCCATCAACAAGGCAAGAGATATTTGCAAAAATTTACATGCATCGGTGTCTATGGCGCATGCGTGCCGTAGAGAACGGCGCATTCACAGGGTTAATCCCATTCACAAATCTGGCAATCACAGCGCCGGAGCGATGGCTGCGGCTGGAGAGGGAGACGAGGATGGCTTCGGGGGCCCCGATCGAAGGTAAGTGATGCATAATGAGCTAGTATGCTAGTCATACTAGCTCATTATGCCATTGTCTTGCAGGTTGGATTTAAAAAAAAAAAACATTTCCAGGGTTTACAACCACTTTAAGCAAATTGCACTCTAGCACTTTGTTGTGTACACCCCAAATCATTAGGTAGTTTGGGGTTTAGTAAAGGCAAATCCACTCTGCAGTACAAGTGTAGTTGCTGAAAATCTGAGGGGAAGCACTGGTGATTTTAACATCCAATCAAAAAAACATGTGATATAAAAATATCCAATCATGTAGAAGCAAAGATGGTGTTTTTTTATCTTCCTTTCATGTCCCCCTCGGATATCCAGCAAGTGCACTTGTAGTGCAAAGTGGATTTGCCTTTAGTAAATAAACCCCAAAGTCCAAAATACCTAATAATTTGGGGTGTACCCAGCAAAATGCTGAAGTGCAATGTACATAATGGGGAAACTATTTAGATTGACCTGTGTGTCCCCAAGGAAAGACATTGGTAGGGATTTAGCCTCACTTCCTGTGTGGCTATGTGACAGGAAGTTAATTATTTGGAAGGATAAAGTGGCCAAATTTGGGAGTTGTCTTCACCCTATCAGGGGTGCAGACATCCCCAAAAACTGTCCAGACTTCTAATCCCTCTGCACTCTATCCCCAAGCAAAAATAAGAAAGGATTTATTTTATAAGTATTTTAATGATAGCAAAGTAGTCACAACAGATTAATGCAACAGTGCGATTGATACATCAAATATGCGATTAAAAGAAGGGTATCGATGACGGGATACTATATACATGGTACAGTATTTAGTCATACAATTAAATAAAAAAAAAAAAGGATAAAAGTGAAAATGTCCTGGAGTAAACTATATGAATAGCAGAGAGCTCAAAAAAAAAAACTCCAAGCAGCAAAACAACATACATGCGGAAATTAACTGCAGGACGATCATGTAGAACAGAAAAAGACAAATTTGTAATGTGTTTCGCGTGATCTCCCAGTTCTTAGGTATCCAGTATCACTGTAACCATCGTCACTAAATCGACTCCATGAAATCAGGAGTCACAGAGAAAAGTACACAGATAAAGGAAAAGATAGGTTAGACTACAGGATATAGGGGGAGAGGATCTACAGGAGAGTGAAAAAACAAAAGAGGGAGAAAAGAAGGGAGGGAAGAGTCCATCAGGTGGCGGTGCGCATCCAGAGGCCATTAGATCAAGAGAAGTCGAGTAGTGAACCTGGAGGGTTGATTATTTGCTATCCATGGTTGCCATACCCTGAGAAATTTGTCGTGGGTGTCAGAGGTGATGGATGTTAGCTTCTCGTTAATCATTATATCATTCATGCGGTTTTTAACTGCCTCAAAACTAAGCAGAGGGGTTTTCCATGCTCTCTCAATGGTTAACTTAGTGGCGTTGAAAAGGTGCTGAGCTAATTGGCCTTCCGAGCGGAGAAGTTCAAAGATGGGTTTACATAAAAGGGCTTCGTAGGGGTCTCTTTTAAGGTTGGAATGGAGCATATTACGTAGAAGGGAATAGACCCTGACCCATAGTCTGCACCCTTTAGGAC
Source organism: Rana muscosa (assembly GCA_029206835.1). Classification (NCBI taxonomy): domain Eukaryota; kingdom Metazoa; phylum Chordata; class Amphibia; order Anura; family Ranidae; genus Rana; species Rana muscosa. The sequence continues at coordinate 265,134,808 of CM055125.1, read as the reverse complement.
ATGTCCACCAAATGTGGGTCATTGTGCCTTCCAGCATACAACCCCCGATAACAATTAGGAGAATAGGAAGGAATAAAATGAGCTATCCTGGCTGGTGTATAATACCATCTATAAAAGACTTTGTATGCATTCTCCAGAGTGAGAACATTCCTGGAGCTCTTCATAAGGGATACTGTCATGATCTGCCAGTCCTCTGGATCTAATGTTTTACCCAGGTCTTTCTCCCATTGAAGGTGATATGCTCTCACTGGGGGTTTCCTAGAGGAGATGATAGAGGAGTAGATTAAGGATATTAATCCCGGAGAGTGGGATTGGGCCCTGCAAAGGCTTTCAAAAGGGGTCAAGGTATATGGGGTAGGTTGGGCCCTTATAAGATGCTGGAGAAAATGTCTGATTTGGAGGTAACTATAATGCTCTCTAAGGGGAATATCATGAGAAGATCTAAGAGCTTCAAACGTGAGTATTCTCATGGGTGTGAACAGAGAATGGACATCCGTGAATCCATTATCCGCCCACCAAGAGAATTGTTTAGGGTTGTCGCAGCTGGTGGGGAATAAAGGGCAGTGAGTTAGATGCAGCAATGGTAGATGGGGAGAAAGTAGTCCAGCCGAATATTTAACGGAGTCCCATATACGAAGAGTGTGAGCCATACATGGGCCAAACCCACGTGGGCGTTTTGGGGGGGTAGCCAGGGTACAGAAGATATAGGAATGGGGTGAGAGACAGTTAGATCAATAGTGCCCCAAAGTGGCATTTGATACGTATCATGAAGGTGTGACAATGGAGCTATATTCGCTGCTGAATAGTAGGCCTGAAGATTAGGAACCGAGAAACCCCCGTTGATCCGACGAGCATACAACATAGGCTGATTGATTCGGGGTCGGGTGCAACCCCAGACAAATTTCAAAAGCTTACGTTGGTGGATTCGTATTATGTGTGGGGCAATCGAGACTGGTAGCACGCGGAAAAAATATAACAATTTCGGGAGATAAGTCATACGGACTGCAGAGATTCTACCTAACCAGGATAACGGGAGGTGGGGCCAAGAGGATAATATGTCAGTGAGCTTCCGGAAGAGGGGAGGAAAATTGGCTTGGTATAGACCATCGTATTTAGGAGTGAGGCGTATACCCAGATAAGGCAGCGAGGGGAGCCATTGAAACGGGAAATTCGCTTTCAAGGAGGTCAATTCTAGAGGGGAAAGATTCACAGACATCGCTTTTGACTTAGTAGGGTTAACCTATAGACCCGAAAGAGACGCAAAGGTCTCCAAGAGGGAGAACAGGTTAGGCAATGAGATTCTTGGCACACAAAAAATAATGAGATTCTTGGTGATGTTAGTGTCAATAGGATGTCGTCTGCGAACAAGGAAATCTTATGGTCAGAGCCCGCAACCGCAATACCTTTTATATCTAGAGGTCAACGGATTGCCTCTGCTAGTGGTTCCATAGCCAGAACGAACAAAAGAGGCGAAAGTGGACAACCCTGTCGAGTGCCCCTCCGGATAGGAAAAATAGAGGATTCAAACCCGTAATATTTAATTTTAGCCTGAGGGGCATCATACAGGGCCGCTAACCAACGTAAAAATGAAGTACCAAAGCCATAGTGGCAGAGTACTGTCATAAGATAAGGCCAGGACAAAGTGTCAAAGGCCTTGTTCACATCCAGTGACAAAAGCATAGATTCCAAGAAGCGGTTGTGGGCTTAGTGTTGTAATTGAATGGTTCTCCTAACGGCGTCCCCTGCCTATCGCAGTGGGACAAAACCAACCTGGTCTTTTTTAATTAAACGGGGAAGGAAAGAGTTCAATCGGTTGGCCAGGATTTTTGTGAGGATCTTCATATCAACCTTAATTAATGATATGGGTCGGAAATTGGCCCAAGAAGAGTGATCACGGTCAGGCTTCGGCAACATCACTATATTAGCCGTCAGAAGATCGGGTGAGAGCGTCTGACTGTTTTTAACGGAATTTAACATGCCTGTCAGGGGAGAGGCTAATACATCTACCATTTTTCTATAGTAAAGCCGTCCGGACCCGGCCTCTTACCTACTTTTAGATCCATGATGCATTGTCGAACTTCAGATTCCTGAATATCACGGTCCATAAGGTCCATATGGGCCTTGGATAGGGTGGGCAACGGAGTACGCTGCAAGAAATCTATTCTCTCCTGTTTGCTAGCAAGGTCTTGGGCAGAGTACAATTTGGTAAGTCTATGACGGAATTCGTCCAGTATACGAATCGGGTTACTAGTAAGTATATTATGTCGAGTGCGTAAGGTGATAGGGGAGGGTTTGGGGTTAAAAGTATGTAATCTTTTGGCCAGCATCGCATTTGGCTTATTAGCTTTAATATAACAGTGCTGTCTAGACCAACGCAATGTGCGTTCTGCCTGATCAGTGAGACATAAGTCTAATTCTGTGCGTGCCTGGTCCAAAAGCTTATGATTAGCAGGTGTGGGTTGTTGTTTAAAAGCTGCGGAGATGGATTCCAACTTAGATTCCAATGGCGTCTGAAACTTTAGTCTCTCTCTTTTTCGTTTTGATGCTATTTGTATAATATGTCCCCTGAGCACAGCCTTATAGGCCCCCCAGAGGGTCACCGGGGAGGAGACAGAGGTAGAATTAAAGCAAAAGTACTCTACAGAGGCTTTCAAAAGATCTTCTCGTACGTCTGGCAGAGATAGAAGCGAGTCATTCATAATCCAAGAAGATTGTCTAGGATTGTGCACTAAGGACCGGCAGACCACTAAAAGGGGGTCATGGTCCGTCCAGGGAGCCGCAAGGATAGACACAGACTCTATTAAAGGGAGATGTTTTCTAAGCATTATCATATGGTCAATCCTAGAATGGGAATGGTGTGGGTGGGAATAATACGTATAGTCTTTTCTCAATGGGTGAAATTCCCTCCAGAGGTCTACCAGATCATGAGAGCGTAGGGAGTGAGAAAAGGTTTTCGCTGCAGGCGAAATAGCCTTTCGTTCTGAAGGGTATTTGTCCAGCACAGGATTCAGGGTTACATTCGAGTCCCCTGCTAAAAGCAGGGTCCCTCTTTGGTGGAACGTCAAAAGAGAGCAGACATGCGACAGAAAGGGTCCCGGGTTAGAATTAGGAGCATAGTAGGTCATTATGGTTACGTCCGCATCCTGAATAGTGCCCACAAGCAGAAGGTAAATAAGAAAGGATTTCATTTAGTTTAACTATGCAAAGACACATTCCTAAGTTGAATTGTGATGCATGTCAATGGCCCATTTACTGTAGACCCTCTTTAATCACTTGAGATCAGCGCTATAGCTGATCGACGGCCACAGCACGGTCCTCAATTGCCGGGAGTCCGTCAATAGATGTCCTCCCCTTCGCGCACACGCTGTGGTCACCGAGTCACTGAGACTCAGGTGATGACAGATCCGAGTAAGGGGCCGATCCCTGCCCCTTACCACGTGATCAGCTGTCAGCCAATGACAGCTGATCACATGATGTAAACAAAAGCTCGGTAATGGTTTTTGTTTTCTCCTTGTGCTGACAGTGTGAGCATAAAAAAGGGCAATCACTGGCTTATGTGCAAGGGACATCGGGCCCGAAGAGGAAGAGGCAATTCTGCGTCATCTGTGACAATCAGTAGCCCCTGCCAGTGCCACCTATCAATGCCCACCACTGGTGCCAATCAGTGCCACCTAGCAGTACTGCCTATCAGTGCCCATCACTGCCAACTATCATTGCCACCTAGCAGTGCCACTTCTCAATGCCCACCAGTGCCAACTAGCAATGCCACCTCTCGGTGCCCATCAGTGCAGCCCATCAGTGCAGTCTCATCAGTGTACATCAATGAAGGAGAAAAATTACCTTTTTTCTAAATTTTCAAACTAAATATTAACCACTTCCCTACCGCCCACCGTCAAATGACGTCCTTGACTTTGTGCGGTGACATCTGAATGATGCCTGCAGTTGCAGGCATCATTCAGATATATTTCTTTTCAGCCAGCGATTATGTGCACGATAAAAACGATCATAGCGGCAGTTCCGCCGCTTGATCGTTCTTATAGGTGGAGGGAGGGGACATTTTTTTCCACCAGGTGAATGGGTAGGGGTACGATGTACCCCTACTCATTCACATAGGGTGGGGGGGCCGGGATCTGGGGGCCCCCTTATTAAAGGGGGCTCCCGGATTCCGATAAGCCCCCTGCCCGCAGACCCAGACAACCAACCCCCCCTTGTCCCCATCAAAGCGCCCCCCTGCCCCAAAGCACCCACCCCCCATGTTGAGGGCATGTGGCTTGGTATGGTCTAGCAGGGGGGGGCGCTTGTTCGCCCCCATTTCCTGACCTACCGGGCTGCTTGCTCGGATAAGGGTCTGGTATGGATTTTGGGGGGACCCCCACGCCGTTTTTTTGGCGTAGGGGTTCCCCTTCAAATCCATACCAGACCTAAGGGCCTGGTATGCCCTTGGAGGGGAACCCATGCCGGGTTTTTTTTTAATTTGGCGTGAAGTTCCTCTTCATGATTCATACCAAACACAGGGGACAGCGAGCGCGAGGCTTGCAGTACCCTGTCGCCGAGAACCAGCCTGATGGGATCGCGCTGGAAACATTCTCAGGCAGGTACTGGCAAAGAAGCCTGTCCTGGAGGCGACTTCAAGTCGCCTCTAAGACACGACTTGAGCATGTGCTTCACACTTAAGTCGTGTCCAAGTTGCCTCGCAAAGTCGCACTGCCCCTGTGTCAACCGGCACATGAGTCGCCCCGCAAGTCGGATCGTCTTAATCCGACTTCTGGTGCGACCTCTATTCAAATCAATGGGCTCCCATAGAGAACCATTCATTTTGAATAGAGACAGAAGCGCCACTGACATTTTTATTTACTATCACAGTGCGCCGCTGGTTCACGCGCCCAATTAATGATTTATCCGGCGCACCAATTAAGGTATGAACCGGCGCAGCGCACTGTTGTTAGTAAATCACCCCCATAGTCTCTTTTTGCAATGGTTTTATTCAAACAAAGTCAGATAGAGGGATAGAGGGTTAGGGGAGATTCAGGCACCTTGTATTTGCGGATCACGGGTACTTCTCTAATCCAGAGGACCAACAGTTTCCACACTGGATATAGCAACCACCGGATAGGCCTCTCTCACTGACCTAGCAGCCGGTGCGGTGCTCGGTCATATTCTTCAAGTCTGTGGCAGAGACTTGAAGAATATCTTAGAGTCATTAGACAATCCTCTGTTATACAATCCTGTGGCAAAGAACTTTCTGTAAAGTCAAAGTACAATCACACAGTACCAGTTTCTTTCAGCCGATCCGGCAGTACTGTGAGGTAGATGGGTCAGGATGCATCCTCCAATTGAGTCTCCAGTCTCATCCTGAGATACCAGCTCTTTTGGCTCGGTCCTCTCCGAGAAAAGTCCTCCCCTGGTTTCTTCAATTGCTCGGCTTCTCCCCACAGGCAAGACAGCACAGGACCACCCCCGACCAGTAGGCCCTAGAAACTCCTGGGCCTACTTCCAGTAACTAGGCCTCGGGCCAGCAGGCCCTGAGGCAGGAGACTGCTACAGCACACCTTAGGCCAGGAGGGCCATCAGGTCAGAGTGACCCGGAAGACAGTGTCTGTCCTTAAGTACCCTCTCCCAGAATGCACAGCGGAGGGACCAATCCCACTGAGCTGTTTCTGGGCAAGAGGTACCCAATACATCCAGCCTGCTGCATTTCCAACCTTGACCTGTGGTGACAGCAACACCCACAGTCAAGTCGAAAATGCGCAACACAGCTGGACTGGAACAGAAACCAGCAATTTACCACAATTATTCTGAGCTAAACTACAGCTCAGACAACTAAATTTACAAATAACGCCTACCCAATAGGAGCAGGGCGCTACACATGTATATATTTTTCTAATTTTACTTCACCAACTTAGACTATTGTGTTCTGATCCATCACATATAATTCAGATTTAAAAGAAACATTGAACTAAAGGCTGTAATGTAACAAAATAGGTAAAAATCCAAGGGGGTGAATACTTTTGCAAGGCACTGTCGTTTTTGTCTTTATTATGGCCAGCATTTATTTAAAAAAAAATTTTTTTTCAGGTAAATATGAAATATGAGATATTACTATATTGCATACTTATTTTCAGCAAGCAGAAGGTATTTTCACATGCTTTTCAGGGCTCATCTGTTTTATTGAAAAAATCCAATTGTATACAGTGCTCAAAAGCTTAAAGTGGTTGTAAACCCACTTAGACAACTTGCACCTACAGGTAAGCTTAGATTAAGGCTTACCTGTAGGTGCAAGTAATATCTCCTTAACCTACACGGTTAAGGAGATATTTACTATAAAAACAGCACCAATGACGTCACACGCATGCGCACTAGCGGGCCGGCATCATTGCCGGTTTTCTGAATGGGATCTTGCCGCGGCGGCGGAGGGGAACGACGAGCAGTTTAGGGGCTTCGATCTCAGGTAAGTCATTCATAATGAGCTAATATGCTATACATACTAGCTCATTATGGCTTTCTTTTGCAGGGGTTTAAAAAAAAACATGGGTTTACTTCCTCTTTAAGGTGGAACTTCACCTATTAAAACATCCTTAGCGATCCTTGTTGATCCCTAACCTTTTAAAGAATTGAGTGTTGTTCAGGCAAGACTTACAACATGAAAGGAGATTTTTCAAGTACCGGTAAGTGTATATTGGGTTGTCAAATATAACTATTGTTTGTACTGCTATTATAATGCTGATGGTATGAAATGACAGTGTATGCTGAGACCGTAGAACTATGATGCCTTTTATCGCCGCGCAACAAAAATGATCAGGCCGCATCAAATGCGACATATTCATTTGAATGGCACCGCACCACAACTACAAGGCAAACCCTAGACTCACAGTTGGGGCGCAGTATTCCCATTCAATCAGCCCATTCAGCTGTAAAAAAATAACAAAAAAAAAAGGCATTCAGGAGACGGCAACATTGTTTTTTGAATACCTGTCAACTGCACCTGCACTCCTTTGTGAAGAGTGATCCACCACAGATCGTCCTTTACAGAGCGACTCAAGAGTAAACAAGCCCATACTTTAAAGGCAGACGTTGTGCAGTTACACACAAAAAATTGATGCAGACCCCTTTTTTATATGCTGTTTTTACCATTGGAACATTAAACCTACTACACTATGGAAAATCCATCTGGGCTCCTGGCGAGCTTTTTTCATTCTCAGTTGCACTCCGTTTAGAGCCATCTGCGTGAGTTGAATGCTGTGATACATCCAGAGAGATTTCCACATATGTTATAAGGCGCATTTGCTGCTGTAATGGCAGTCCTGTGTTCTGGTGAGTTTGTAATTCACTTGATGGTGGTGGTTCATCCATTTGGACTCAATCTGATATATACCCTCAAGTTCACTGGAGTGGTGGCATCACTTTCATTTGTTTCACTTGTAGCGGGGTCTCTAAATTTAGGTAGGACACTCAGGTGTGTAAGTATGGGAATAATGGACCATTTGTGTTCGTGCAGGATTGGACGGTGTAATAATCTCTTTGGCCTCTGGGTGGCGGGGTACCTGGAGGCTCAAGGTAGATTGGCCGTCACAGTGCTACCCTTTTTGTCCCTTTCCGGAGATGGTACGGCGAGGGCGGGGAACCTGCCGTGGTGTCGATGTGAGGAGATAAAAGGGGGAGACGCCCTAACCACGAGGTCTTGAGGAGGATCTTCTTCACGCGCCCAGGCACCTTAGGCCTGGGTGCGGGCGGTTCTGGATTCCGGCCCAGGTGCCCTAGGCCTGACCGGAATGGAGTTGGAGTCCATCCCAGGCACCTTCAGCCTGGGGTGAGGTACTAAACCAGGAGGCCTGGGGCCCAGTGACTTCGACTGGGTCCCGCGAGGGTGGAGAAGTCCGAGGAACCCTGAAGTGCATGGGGCCCATGTCTGAGGTGAGGAGGCCGCGGAGGTTACCCATTCGGAGAGTCTGGAGCAGCATCAACCCAGTGACGGATGGGCCTCTGGTAACTCCCTTGGAGGGACATCTTCCCCTGACAGGGGCCGCAGCGCAGCGAAGGTACTCCGATCTATGTTCTCTTGAGTCGCTGGTAGAGACTCTCAAGTTCTAAGTCCTTCCTAGCTAATGCTATAGTAACCGCTGGCGAGATCGCAGTGGTTTAGCTGATAATCAGGATAGTGCCTCGACCTGCTCATTCCCCATATCAAAATGTTATCAAGTCGCAACCAGTTGGCTACTGAAGCACTGTTTATTGTGAGATATACAATAAAACAAGAGTTGGACTGTGATCGGTGTGTGGAACTCTGGTTAATGGGAGCAGAGGGAAGTGTTGGCACAGCGGGACTTGATTCTAGACAAAAGCACATAGGCCCGAGGAAATATCTGGTACAGGCCTTCACCTCACCCACAGCTATGGGGAGGACATGGGCCGTAGCGCATCTCACCCTGTCGTATGACATACCCCTAGACAAAGGAGATGGGGTGAGGCTGCTACACGTGGGGGCTCGTGAGTCCGGGATGATATGTGTTTTGACTTTGGAAGAAAGAATGGCTGTGTCTGGACCTTGCTGCCCGGAGGAGTTCCGAGCAGGTCGGCCATGTGATTGGCCAAAGTGCATCCCTGCTCAAAGTCGTGGAAATGACCCTAGGACGGGAAAGGCCCATGCGGAGGAGCGAGAAGAGGGAGAAGTCCAGCCGTGTGACGTACTACATGTGGGGGCTTTTACTGCACTGCGCCATGAGGCACCCCGTGACTACACAGTTCGTGGGCGGAGCTTGATGGAAGCCCGCGAAAGCGTGAAAGTCGTGGGAGGAGTCTGGCCATGTGGAGGAACTCACGTGGAGACTTCGGCGCGTGGTCAGTGCGTGATGGAGCAGCAGACAGTCGGGATGGCCTCAAGCTCCCCGTGGATTCCGGTTCCCTACCCCACGAAGATGACTACGTTCGCTGCTCCCCTTACAGACACGGGGATAAGACTCAGGCCCCAAGGACAGTTGGCTTTGTACTCATGCAGAGACACAGAGGCCCTCGGCGTGATCTGTCCCGGATGCTCGGGACTGGTGGTCCACCTGAAGCCGTTCGGGCGTTGCGAAGTATGCAAAGAGTTCTTGTTCGAGGTGGAGCCATCCACAGTAAGGCCCCGGGCCCTTCGCCTCATCAGCCTCACAGGTACCGCTACTCCGGAAGGGGAGATCCAGGCCTTTGCGGAGGTTCCCGTACGCACTGACCAGGGCGATGTGACTGCCCAATCAGAGACTGAGAGAGAAAAATCCGAGGATGCTGCTTCGGTCACCACAGATTCTCTGCTCCCACCTCTGAAGAGGAAAGTCGGCTTGGTGCAGGCCTCCTGTGGTCGTGGAAGAGCTTCACCCCGTCGCTTGCCTGGCCTGGATGGATCCGGTTGGAAGAGTCCTGGACATCCCAATTCTACGGAAGGTCAAGGTGAGCCAGGGCCTGGGACTGTGGTGGTGGTTGGAGGTGTCGGGGGTCCACAGCCAGTGGAGCCCGCAAGGGAGGGTAGTACCACGTCTACCAGAGACTACCTTCCCGCCGAGATGTATGACACTTCCGACCTAGAGTCACTGTCGGATTGTGGAGATGACGGTGAGATCGATGAACTGTTTCACCAGAAGGGCTGGGACAAACGCCCGTTATCTATGTTACGTGCACCGCAGGATTCCCCTATGTCAATAGGAGACAGCACGCCCCGGGTACAAGCCCCAGAGTCCACGAGGAAGTCTAGTCCTCAAATTACCTTCCCACAATCTACCACATCGCCCGTCTTGGTGGCGGGGATGCAACGCGCATCACTACGAGCACCGAGAGAAAAGCCATCAGAGGTAGTGAAAGTACCTCGGCACCCGGAGGCCATCGTTCAACCCGGAGAAGGTGAGCGGGATGCCATGCCTCCTTTGGCCAGATTGCAACGACTTTTCTCACAGAGAGTCGCCCGTGAGTATGGGTGGGAATATCCCTACTTGCCTCGGGACTTACTTTTTGAAGTTGAGGTCATACGCCAGAGATGGTATGACAAATTTGTTTGGGAAAAACTCAAAGTACCCCATGCACGAAGATATTTGTCCTGTTCGCCACCCGTGTCGAAAAAGTTTAGGGACTGCAGAGCAGACTGGATGTGGGGCCGCCATATCCACGCAGACAAGGTGCGCATCTGCAGGAAAGATGGAGAGGACGCTGACTATTCGATTGAGGTTTTCGATGGACATCTGAGGCCTTTGTTCTTGCCTGACCCGAAGTTCTATTTGTGAGAAGAGACTCACTTGTTTGTTTTTCTTTCCTACAACCTTCTAGAAGTGTTCCTGCCGGAGCATCCGAACTGTGCCCTAGTTTTTTATTTGGGCTTTTGTTTTCTACTCTTTGGAGGAATGAGAGCAGTTTTTGTTTGTTCTCTCTTCCTCACAGTTCAAAGACAGACTTTGGGGGTAGAATCAGTGTAGGGATGCAGGAAGAATGCAGATTGCACCAAGTGTCATTACCGCGGCACTGTCACCAGGTGGCAGTGTTGTGCAACGGCTGTTTTTTTTTTTTTACACGCACATCACTTTACTCATTGGAGCGAATGGGTCTATTGGCTGATGGACCCATTCATTCCAAATTAACACAGAATGTCAGGATGTGGCTTTTCTTGTGTGTTGTTTTTTTCCTTCTGCAGGAGATTCGTCTGTCAAGACTACTGAGTATGGGGTGGTTCTTAGACAGTGAAGGGAGGGATTGTATATGTGTACATGATAGATGGTTTTAGGGAAAAGTTTTATTGTTTTATGTTCCCTTTCCCCTTTGAGCAGGTCTTGGTATGGTTGAGGTTCAAAAATTTTAGGACGGATTGCCACGCGACATTATTGTCAAGCCGCATTACTATCGCGTTAAAGAAAAGATGATGTTTGCAGCCCGTAATAGATCAGACTTGTCGCTGTTTGGAGCCCCAATACAGCTCTTCACCGACCTGGCCCCGTCAACAGTCCAAAAACGCCGAACCCTGCGACCACTACTACAGCAACTTATGGATAAGCAGATCAAATATAGATGGGCGTTCCCATTTAAGCTGTCCTTCACATATAATGGAAAGTCCCACTCATTTTCCACGTTCCAGGCAGGGGAGGCCCTACTGCTCGAGCTTGGTATCATCACTCAAGACTCTCCGACTTCATCTCCCCCACGCCGGGATAACCGTCCACTTTCGCCAATGTGGCAAGAACGCACGCGCTCTCAGGCCAGAAATACTCGTCGGAACACTTGAGCCTTGTTGCCATTTTTCTGCCCTTTCCTGAGACCTGCTGGTTTTTGGTCGCATAGGTCTGGCCTGGGCTCATGATGGACTATGAGCTGGATGGGACCATCAAACCTGTGCTCTGTTCACTGAAGTTACCTGGTTTCCTGGCTTTTATAATGACTGTCAGAAGGTTAATCTTTTGCCTCATAGAACCCCACCTTGTTTGCCAGAACCACAGTATTCTTGAGACTGGGGTTTTTACCTGGCACAGTGTGTAGATGCCATGTTGGGTTGTGGCTTGGGGGCAGGAACGACCAATGGGGACCCTTCCTGCCCTTCAGACATCGCCCTGGGGAACATGTCTTACTACAGTTAACCTATTATGCCATGCTGTGTCGACTGGTTTATGTTATTTTTGATTGACCTCGCATGACCTGTTTAATTAACGCTTGTTCGAGTTGGGTCGGGGTGGCTACACATGCCACCCAATTGCGAGACTACCTATTCTCTGACGAGGATGGTACCCTTGCACCTAATGTGCCTGATTTTGTCTCCGGCGGGGGTTATTCCCCATGCTTTCATATATCAGTTAAAAATGTTTTATTCTCGTTTTCTGGGCCTAAGGCCCACGAGTGTTTTTCTTTGTCTTGCTGTATTTCTAACACCTTTTCTTTTCCTCTTTTCCCCCTCTCTCTTGCGAGCCTCGGTTTGGCACCCTCCCCCCGTATCAAGGTCCGAAGGGTCAGGGAGGCTGATAGTCTTTGCTCCAGTGGCACCGACCACCCCATTGACAACGCAAGGTAAGAGTGCTCTGCCCTACCACGATGGCCACGACATACAACACTGACTACTCCATAGTTAGCCACAATGTACATGGTTTTAATTCCCCTGCCAAGAGGACTAAAGCATTTCAGTTCTATCACAAGCAGAGGGCTGACGTCCTTCTCTTACAAGAGACTCATTTTTCACACACCTCAGCTCCTCGTTACCTCAGTGCGAAGTATCCGCAGTTTTATCTCGCAGGGGGATGGGAGAAAAAGGGGGGGTAGCTATCTGTTTTTCGAAACGGACCCCCTTCGTCCCTGTTACTGTTGTTAAAGATAAGGGGGGTAGGTATATTATGGCAGTGGGGCGGCTCCACGACAGAGAGGTTTCCTTTATATCATATTATGCCCCAAACACTGGACAGCCGGAATTCTTTAGCAAAATGCTTCGAATTCTGATGCCCAGGGTCCAGGGTCAGGTGGTAATGGGGGGTGATAGCAATATTCCCTTGGATAGAATTATGGATAAGTCTGACTCCTCTAAACCAATTTTGAAACGCCCACCGAACGGGAGCAGCAAAGTGGCGCGCTTATTTCACTTCCACGATCTTATTGATAGCTGGCGTGAACATAACCCCACGGTCAGAGACTTCACGTTCTTTTCGCAGGTACATCATACTTATTCTAGGATAGATCATCTTTTAGTACGCACGCCTTTACTCCCATTTATTAAGACAGTCAAAATTCTGTCTACCCCTTGGTCGGACCATTCCCCGATCAAACTCTCTATCACAGGACTGTGGACCAAATCAAAACCCTCCCCGTGGAGACTCAATGTGAGTCTGCTGAATGATCCTATAATCTTTGTGGAAATACAAAAGGAAATACGAGAATATTTTAGACTTAATAAGGCTGCAGACACGTCCCCCGCAATAAACTGGGTGGCTCACAAAGCTGCGATTCGGGGGATTCTATTACAAGTGGCAACTAGAGTGAAACGGGACAGGGAACAGACGATTAAGAAACTGGAGACTAAATTAGAGGACTTAATGAACGAACAACATGGGAATCCCCAGATAGATATAAGGCACAAAATCGATGAAGCCAGACTAGCTCTTAATATTAATCTGACTACGCAAGCGGAGAAACATATCAGTTGGTCCAAACATAGGTTCTACACTATGGGGGACAAACCGACCACAATGCTAGCTAGAAAACTGGTCCCTCGACCATATACGCCGACTTTACCCAAATTGAGATTATCCACGGGCCTTACCACCCAAAACCCTGAAAAGATTATAGAGGAATTTCATAAGTTCTACGCTAAGTTGTATGGGGCGCAAAATACGTTTGATCCATCTGGAGCAGACGCATTCTTCCACAACTTACAGCTGCCCACACTGACACAGGCCCACGCGGAACTGATGGACGGAGCTTTCACGGAACTTGAAGTTACGGCCGCAATCAAAACACTGCATCCTACTAAAGCTCCGGGGCCTGACGGCTTTCCAGGCCACTATTATAGAAAGTATCAGGATCTCCTCACCCCTCACTTATGCTCCTACTTTAACGACCTGTGGAGAGGTGGTAGGCTTCCCTGCCATGAAAATATGGCGTATATAAGCGTCATTCCGAAGCCGGGTAAGGATCACGGGGATTGCACCAATTACCGCCCGATTTCTTTAATCAATACGGATCTGAAAATCCTAACTAAAATATTGGCCCAAAGACTCAATACCTTTCTTGAGTGCTATATTCACCCTGATCAGGCTGGTTTTGTCCCGAATAGACAGGCATTAGATCAAACACGTTGGTTAATTAATCTCGTATCGGCAGTTCAGTCTGATTGGGACGGCATAGGACCCAGGAGGGGAATGTTGCTTTCATTGGACGTCCAGAAGGCGTTTGATTCCATTTCCTGGGAATATCTATTTGACGTCCTTACTCGCTATGGATTTGGGTGGCGCTTTCTGGATCTCCTCCGCATATTATATGATTCCCCGAGCGCTTCACTAATGCTCAGGGGATATACTTCTCAAACATTTCCAATCTGCAGAGGAACTAGACAGGGATGCCCATTGTCACCGCTATTATTCGCACTGGCGATAGAACCACTTGCGATCAAAATTCGTTCAAGCAGAGATGTTCAGGGGATTTATTGCGGGGACTATGAACACAAATGCCTACTCTTTGCTGACGACCTATTGCTGACCTTGACTTCGCCAATTACATCCCTACCCAACTTATATGCAATCTTGCAACCATTTTCTGTCTTATCGGGGTTGACAATTAACCATAGTAAATCAAGGGCGCTGAATTTGTCATTGCTGAGCTCCACCCAGACGACACTTGAGCAAACATTTCCATTTCAATGGGAATCAGATGCTCTTCCTTACTTAGGTATACATTTGACCTCATCTGTTGGCACGTTGTACAAAAGGAACTATCCTGCCCTTTTTAAGCGACTGACAGATGATTTGGCTAAGTGGCAGGTTCATCCACCGTCGTGGTTCGGCAGACTACACTCAATAAAAATGAATGTTCTACCCCGATTGTTATATTTTTTCCGTACCTTGCCGGTTTCCCTGACCCGTAGCGACCTTCAACAATTTCAGAATAAGGTACTGCAATTTATTTGGGGAGACAGGAGACCTAGGGTGAATAGGAGTACCCTATATGCGTTAAAACAGAAGGGAGGCCTAGGCTTGCCTGATTTCTTGAAATATTTTTATGCTGCCCAGGTGGCACAACTCACTAGGTTCCATTCCCAACGGGCACCGGCCATATGGATGGCCATGGAATCCCACTCTTGCCTTCCCACTCCAATTTCTCACATTTTGTGGCTCTCTATTAAAGAGCGACCTGCTATATTATGCCCTACTTTATCAATGTCTTTGGAAATATGGGACAGACTATCCAGATCTCACAAATTTAAATCTCCTCATTCTCCACTGGCACCTCTACTACGCAATAGAGCTTTCACCCCGGGTCTCACCCCCCTGACATTTGAGTGGTGGACCAATAAAGGTCTCCTACGCATAGCTGACTTATGTGATCGCAGGGGTATGCTACCTGAGAAGGTATTGACTGATAAGTATCTTATGCCTCCAGCAGAGAGTTTTAGATTTGCTCAGGTTTCACATTATATGCAAACCCTTGCTAGAAAGAGTGACCTTGCAGTTCTTACTCCAATGGAGTATATGTGCCGTAATTATGATAAAATCAAAGGTCATCTGTCCGCTGTCTATTCGATGTTGTTGAGCGCATCGACAAAGCTGAACTATATGGTCCACTGGGAGACCGATCTGAAGGAAACCCTGGAATTGGACGACTGGCATAGGATAGCAGAGACAGCCTGTCGGTCGCTCGTCAATACATCAATAATAGAGGCGAACTACAAGGTTCTGCTAAGGTGGTATATGGTGCCGGCCAGGCTGGCGACTTTTATATCGGGGGCAACCCCGTTTTGCTTTAGAGGTTGTGGCCAGGTCGGTACCACCTTTCATATATGGTGGACATGCCCCAAGGTTCGGAGGTTTTGGATCCGGGTATATAATTTCATTTACTCCCTCACTCAGGTTAACCTGATTAAGTCAGCTAAACAAGCATTATTAGGGAGTGGAATAGCAGAGGCCTCCAAGAATTGCAGACGACTCTTGATATTTATATTCATTTCAGCAAAGATAACCATCGCTAGGAACTGGAAATCGGCGGCTCTGCCATTTGATCAGTTTAAAGGTAAATTGTCTTGGTTGATGCTGAACGAACGGTTGACGGCATTGGCTCAGGACAAAATGAAGCTCTTTCATAAGGTGTGGGACCCTTGGCTTCATTACCTCACTAATGACCCCGGAGGACCTCCAGCTTAACATTGTTTTTTTTTTTTCTTTAGGGGCGTCGGGGTGCTTGATCGAGGCTCCTTCCCTCCCTCCCCCTTTTCCCTCTTCTCAACTATTCTTTTCTTGCTTTGTTTCCTTCCCCCCTATTTCCTTGCTTCTAATTTCTTAATGAATGTTATTTTTGGAGTCAGCCCCAGGCCTTAGAGGTCTGCACGACTCCCTGCTTTCACCGGTTTATAAGTAATTAATAGGAACATTGTCGGTCTGAACTGCACTGAGAGTTGCCCGCACAGGCTGGGGAGTCGAACCCCCCCGACAAGCAGATGGGGGGACGGCTCCTCTGGGCGGGCAGTTCACCAGTTGAAACCCGAGATGTCGGGGGGAGTTGGTGGTTCAGGGGTGCAGTAGTTTTCTGTAAGATATCCAAAAGTACCATTACGCTCCAGCCCATGCTAGAGATTCTTCAGCAGATTTGTTTTTTGGGTACTATAACGTGGGCCCCTGGGCGTTATGATTCTAATGATTGGAATCCCAGAAGCGGTAATATGACTGTACAGTGTCTTGATGTATATTTTTATACTTTTTGTATGACGAAACTTTAATAAAAAGATTGAAACAAAAAAATAAATAAATTTTAGGGATAGCCTCTGGGGCCAGGCTTATGTCATCACTCCATGGGAGACATGGGTTTGCACCAGACGCTGGGGACCAGCGTCAAATCACAGGGGGGAGTATGTAGCGGGGTCTCTAAATTTAGGTAGGACACTCAGGTGTGTAAGTATGGGAATAATGGACCATTTGTGTTCATGGAGGATTGAACGGTGTAATAATCTCTTTGGCCTCTGGGTGGCGGGGTACCTGGAGGCTCAAGGTAGATTGGCCATCACAGTGCTACCCTTTTTGTCCCTTTCCGGAGATGGTACGGCGAGGGCGGGGAACCTGCCGTGGTGTCGATGTGAGGAGATAAAAGGGGGAGACGCCCTAACCACGAGGTCTTGAGGAGGATCTTCTTCACACGCCCAGGCACCTTAGGCCTGGGTGCGGGCGGTTCCGGATTCCGGCCCAGGCGCCCTAGGCCTGACCGGAATGGAGTTGGAGTCCATCCCAGGCACCTTCAGCCTGGGGTGAGGTACTAAACCAGGTGGCCTGGGGCCCAGTGACTTCGACTGGGTCCCGCGAGGGTGGAGAAGTCCGAGGGTCCCTGAAGTGGATGGGGCCCATGTCTGAGGTGAGGAGGCCGCGGAGGTTACCCATTCAGAGAGTCTGGAGCAGCATCAACCCAGTGACGGATGGGCCTCTGGTAACTCCCTTGGAGGGACATCTTCCCCTGACAGGGGCCGCAGCGCAGCGAAGGTACTCCGATCTATGTTCTCTTGAGTCGCTGGTAGAGACTCTCAAGTTCTAAGTCCTTCCTAGCTAATGCTATAGTAACCGCTGGCGAGATCGCAGTGGTTTAGCTGATAATCAGGATAGTGCCTCGACCTGCTCATTCCCCATATCAAAATGTTATCAAGTCGCAACCAGTTGGCTACTGAAGCACTGTTTATTGTGAGATATACAATAAAACAAGAGTTGGACTGTGATCGGTGTGTGGAACTCTGGTTAATGGGAGCAGAGGGAAGTGTTGGCACAGCGGGACTTGATTCTAGACAAAAGCACATAGGCCCGAGGAAATATCTGGTACTGGCCTTCACCTCACCCACAGCTATGGGGAGGACATGGGCCGTAGCGCATCTCACCCTGTCGTATGACATACCCCTAGACAAAGGAGATGGGGTGAGGCCGCTACACACTATTTCATACATTTGGACTATGCTTTTGAATCTTATGAACATGTTTGTTTATGGACTATGATTACCATTATCAGTCTAATGATGTGGATGTCATCACTTTCATTTTTTCACTTTTTATGCATTTGAATGATGCTTTGGAATTTATGTAAATGTATAGTTTTTGTGAACTTTTTGCACCTGTAGCGCCCCTTTACTTTCAGGGGTGCTATGTACTTAAATTTAGGGGTTTGGTCTGAGCCAGTAGCCAGGCTCAGACCACTTTGATTGTTAGGACTAGATTCTGCCTATGTAATGCTGCCTGATGTAGTTCCCTGTGGCCTGTAGGTGGCACTGCCATCTTGGGTCAGGGTTGAACCGTGGGTGGCATTGCTATGCCTTAGGGTGTCCTCTCTCGGCAGTGGTACGGTGGGCGTGGTTAACCTGCTGTGCATGCTGGGAGAGGATACATAAGGGGCAGACGCCATCTTTTGGGGAGCAGTTCGCGTTACCTGGCCCTCCAGGCCAGGGGTGCGCGTGTGTACCAGTCTCAGGCACTTTTAGCCTGGGGCTGCAGCTCCACTATTGGACCCAGCACCTTTAGCTGGGGCCCATTCCCGAAAGAGGAATCCCAGGGTGCCCTTGCGAGGGAACCCGCTCTAAGAAGAGGAGGCCAGGGGAGGACCTTTCTGAAGGACCGGTGAGAGTTCACGGTGAAGGAGAGGCCCGGTAACCTTCTGGAGGGATTCAAAGATTCACTACAGGCCTTGCAACGTGCTGTCGCTGGCACCTGTCCTTGCGTTGCATGTGCTGAGGAGTTTGGGACTTAAAGATTCTGTGGCAGAGGATCTCCCAATCGTATCTCTAGGAAAACTCAAGTAAACGTTCGAGCATCACTCCAGCTGCTAGGATCCACTCTTACAGGGAACTATCCGGGTGAGCTAAACCCACTCGGGATCGAGTGGCGACTACAATAAGGTGACCAGATTTTTTAAATGAAATCCGGGGACATATTTTTTTTTTACTAGTAATGGCGGCAATCAGCGACTCTCTGCCCATCGCCGCCGCCCGCCTCACAGCCTGTCAAGTCTTACTCTCTGGGCCCCGGCTACTACTGGGTGGGGAGTGGAGGAAGAACACTCCACCAGGGAAGGCAAGGAGATAAGCAGGCGGCTGGCTGGGACTTGAGCCAAGGCAGAAGAACATGCGAGCGGGAGCTGAATGGGCATGCACCCGAAACTGAAGAAATATTACCTTCGCTCCGACCAGCACATGATCATCAGAAAGGGGCACAGAAAATGGAAAAATACACCCCCCTGCACTGACTGTCTGTGAAATTGCCCCATGGCCCCTGTTCAAATCCAATCCGGGGACAAAACTGGGGACAGACTTGGTCCGGGGACAGTGTCCTCAATCCGGGGACTGTCCCCTGAAACCGGGGATGTCTGGTCACCCTAGACTACAATATTGATTGTGCCAGGACCTATCTCCCAACACCTTGCTGTCCTTTCTCTCAGAACTTTGCTTACAAAATAAACTCAACGTTGGAGTTTGAAGTGGTGTGGACATTAGCCTTTCTTGGGAAAAATAGAGACTTGTCCCTATAAACTAGGAGATGAGAACCAACTGAAGGAGAACCCAGCTGTAGGACCCAAAGATCTGTTAACACCGCTCGACCTCTTGAAGGGAGGGTACGGGCATATAGCACGGTGTGCCTTGACCTGCAAGCGAGCCAAAGGCAGGAAAAAGGTCCGTGTGCTACACACCCATGAGTGCCATAATCAGTTTTATGATTTAGACAATATCACTTTTCTGATGTTACACCTTTTACTTACACACAAAAAATAGATTTCCAAAAAATACAAAGTTGAAATCAAACAAATTATAAGATACATTTTCCGAACTATGGGGTCTGGCTTTCTTTTGCCTGATGTTAAAAGGAATTCAATATCTTAGTGTGGCCCGTGTGTCATTAACCTTTGTAAATAGCTCAGTGCTAGAGACAGGACCGACACACACAGTTACTATGGCAGCAGAATGGCTCAGTCTGTCTCTTGCCCTGCAGGCAGGATGCTAATAGATGGAGCTCTAACCACAGTCATTGATGATGTCAGCCTGTAATACCCAGCTGTCAAACCTGCGGTCTTATAAAAAAAATATTATGCTTACAGAGACAAGAAGACATTCATTTAGGCCTCATTCACACTGGATTCTATTGCAAGCTGCGCCAAGAACCCAACAGATTCCTATGACTGGATGCAAAGAGTTAAAGCTGCTCATCTTCCCCAGCCTAAGCAATGACAGGCTGACAGTAGTCACAGCTATACGCATAAAATTGCACATGGAGCGATTTCCTGCGGTTAGAGACAGATGATCGGCCCTGGATGCAAACATTTTGTGTCCAGGGGTGATCACCTGTCTTTAAACCCAGGAAAAAAAACTGAAAAGATTAAATAAAGTAAAAATAATAAAACAATTAAAAGCAACTACGTCACCCTGCACACAATCATGCACAGGGTGGGCACGTGTATATAAACAATGAGTACACTACACATTGTAATATTTCCATGAACATCAGCATGAAAGCAATAATTCTAAGGCAATTTACGTTTTACTCTAAACTGATGAGCTTGTTTGGAGGCTTGACACACTTTCTATCTATTTAAATATATTATGTTATGTGGGTTTTAAATAACTTGATGCAAAACCATGAAAAATTGCTCTAGAGGGAAAGTGTTTAACCCCTTGACGCCGACGTAATGCAAATATGTGGCCTTCGGGTTCAAGGGGTTGTACCAAGGTAATGCCTGCAGCTGGAGGCATCACCCCAGTACCGTTTTATAGAGCGGACAGTCGGCTTTCTTGTGTAGCTCCCAGGGGGGGTTTTGCGCTTCCCTCTTTACTCTTCCCCTGGTGCTACGCCAGGTCCACACTTGGTTAAGTATGAAAATCCACTGTTTAATTACCTTTTGGGTCTGCAGCGAGTTACCTCCCACGAGTGGATCCTTCAGCTCCGTTGTCTAGGTACATCAGTGTATTCAGGAATAAGGCCAATGTCCACACACAAGTAAAATCTAATCAGCAAGGCTTTATTATTTTTCTTACTTTTGAGTCAACTTGAAGAAAGCGAAGGCAGGAAAGTTGAAGATGTAGGGGAAGGTTCAGGCACGCAACACTTAGGTCCCAAATATATATACACTTGTGGCCACTCAAGCCTGAGTGGGTATTGCTCACCCGGATAGTCCCTATAAGAGCAGTCCTAGCAGCCAAGATGGATCACGGATGTCAGAGATGATGGATCCACCTTTAGGTAGGCCTCCAGGCCTCTCCCCGAGACAGCAGTACTGTCGCTATGTCCGCCGGGACTGATCTTCCCCTGGAACTCCTTTCCTAAAGATGGGCCCCCTGACAAACGGGCAGCCTGGGGTCCTTCTTCAAAGCGTAGGCCCTTGTTAGGAGAGCTGGGCCTACGATGCAGAAGCAGAGCCTCGGGCTAAAGGTGCCCGAGGCCTAAACATGTGGGCCACAAGGCACGCTTACTGGACCAGAGGTCCCCCTGAATGCCTTGGGGTCCCCCTGGAATCGCCTCACGCCAAATGGCATCTGCCCCTTTTGTACCCTTTCCCAGCATGCACAGCGGGTAGACCACGCCCACTGCATGGCTGCCGAGAGAGGACACCCAAGGTGCTGTGATACCCCCGTGATCCAGCCTGTGCCGGTGGTGACAGTGCCACCTGCAGGAAAAGGAGAATAACACTCCTGGGCCATATCACACCCAGAGCAGAGCAAACAATTTGAACTATAATTGGTCTGAGCCCAACTACTGGCTCAGACTGCCCCTAAATTTCCATATAGCGCCCCCAAATATTGCAGGGGGCGCTACACTTGTAATAACAACGGATGCTGTTATTACAAGTAGCGGAAGGGGGCGTTTTCCCACCCCCACCGCCTGACCGGAGACCCGAACAATGCTGGAATCGGCTTTTATTCGGTCTCGGATCTAGTAAACCGGAAGCAATATCATGACATCACTTCCGGTTTTCTGAAGACTTAAAGGTACCAAATAAAAATAAAAAAGACAGTATTCAAAACAGCCAGACTTTGCGTTTTAAGTGAAAAGGAGGGATTCGGGGTCTTATAGACCCCAGATCCCTCCATAAAGAGTACCTGTCACTGCCTATTACTGTCACAAGGGATGTTTACATTTCTTGTGACAGCAATAAAAGTGATCAAAAATAAAACATTTAAAGAGACGGTGTAAAATATAAATAAATAAATAAAATAAGTTAAAAAAAAAAATTTAAAGCACCCTATTCCTTCGTGCTCATGTGCAGAAGCGAACGCATATGTAAGTCGCGCCCAGAAATGTAAAGTGTTCAAGCCACACATGTGGGATATCACCAAAATCATTGGAACGGGAGCAATAATTTTAGTGCAAGACCTCCTCTGTAACTCTAAACAGATAACCTGTAGAATTTTTTTAAGTACCGTAATTTGTCACCATTCCACGTGTGTGCAATTTTAAAGCATGACATATTGGGTATCTATTTACTCGGCGTAACATCATCTTTCACATTCTACAAAAAAATTGGGCTAACTTCACTGTTCTTTTTTTCTTTTCTTTTTTTTTTAAATCGTGTAAGTGTATTTCTTACAAAAATATTGCATTTGAAAACCGCTGTGCATAAAATATTGCAAAGACTGACATTTTATTCTGTAGGGTCTCTGCTAATATATATGTATATTTATATATATATATATATATATATATATATATATATATAATGTTTAGGGGTTCCAAGTAATTTTCTAGCACAAAATACAGATTTTAACTTATAAGCAACAAGTCAAATTTCAGAAAAAGGCTTAGGCATGAAGGGGTTAAGCACACTTTCAATAATCGCATTATGAAGGGCTTCTGTGTGATCTATGGAGATTGTGCTTTTGAAATCACTGGATTTGTTTCACGAGCATTTTTTTATTTGTTTTTTATTACGTTCTTTGTGTGAAATTACTTACCTACAGTGCCCTCTAGTGGCAGCACAAGATAGCTATTGCAAGAATCGGTCAGCATTTCGGTCAACCACTTTTGAGATTTTCTGGGAACCCCTGAAGAAAATAATTTATTCTACAACTGGTGGAAAGTTAAGCTGACCAGAGATGGTTTGAATCTTGGCCGGTTCAGCATGGGCAGACTGATTGTACCCAAGTTGATCGATCGATCTACTTGGATACAACCAGCATGTCGGATTTTACATGCGATTATTGCCAACGGCTATAGCCGCTGGCAATAATCACGGTGTCTTCTCCAAGCGGGGCTAGCTCCCTGCGCCCCTGCCCTGTCAGGAGGACACAATAGCTCAGCGGGAGGGATTCCCACATCAACACTGACTGTATTAATGGAGGAATCAAGCAATTTTCTTTCCTGCAACCCATGGTTGCAGGAAAGAAATTCGCAACATCTGTGTACTGGCTTTAGCGTGATCAGTGAGTTGTAGATATAATTATAAATGTAGCGAGGGTCCCAATTTAGGGGGCTGCTATGTTAAATTTAGGGGTGATTCGAGTGGTAGTTGGCCCCATAAAAGTATAGGTGGCGCTGTCACTTGTACTCTGGGTTGAACCACAGGTGATGGAGTGGCGATTGGGTGTCCTCTCTCGGCAGCCGTGCAGTGGGCGTGAGCTACCCGCTGTGCATGCCGGGAGAGGGTACAAAAGGGGCAGATGCTATTGGCCCAGGAGACTTCGGTCAGGGGGGACTTCGGTCAGGGTGGACTTGCTACCCCGGGGACCTGTACCCGGGGGGGAACCTACGATTCGGGAGTCCAAGTTCCAGTGCATGGCCCTCCAGGCCATGGGGCCACGTGCGCCTCAGTCCTAGGCACCTTTAGTCCTGGGACTGCAACTTCAGCCCTGGGCCCAGCACCTTTAGCTGGAGCCCACTTCGGGGAGTAAGAATCCCAGGGTGCCGCCTTGCGAGGGCACCTGCATCTGGTAGAGGAGGCTGCTGGAGGACCATTCCGAAGGACTGGTGAGAGATCACAGTGAAGGAAGGGGCTTCGGGGACAATGCCTTGAACTGCTGTGCTGACTCTATTCCCTGGGATTTTTACTTTTTGAAGGACTGTTTTTTTTTTTTGTGTGTTCCCTTCCTTTTTCAAAGAAAAAAACTTTGGGGTAGAGCTAGTCAGGGCCAAGCTGGAAGCCGCCGAGATCAACAAGGGGATCTTTGTAGTGTGGTACGTCAGTGTGCACTTAGGCTGAGAACAATATGTGTATGCTGCCACTAGGTGGTAGTGGTCTGCAGAACTTTTATAAGCACTTACATAAGTATTGCTATTTAAAATACACTAGGCTTAGTGTGTGCCGTTAGATGAAGCAAATTATCTTTTCTAAGAGAGATGGTTCGATTCATGTACATACCGTAGTGATAGGATGTTTTTTTTTGTGTGATATGTGTTTCTTTCCTATGCAGGAGACCATCAAGCAACTTCACCGGAGATTGGGTGGGACTTAGTTGTGATAGGATGGTGGGAGGGAATGTCATTTACTGTGTATTGTGAAAATGTTTCTGTCTTTCTCCTTTTTGCTGAAATTCACTGCTTTGATTCAGGCACTCTGGTAAATGTTTTTTTTTTGTATATAGTTCTGAAGGTAAGTTTGCGCCTGCTCAGGATTGAGTGTGCAAATTTGTCTCCAGACACTGGGGACAGTGTCTCTTTAAGAGAGGTGAGTGTGTAGCAGGGGTCCCAAATTAGGGGGCTGCTATGTTAAATTTAGGGGTGATTCGAGTGGTAGTTGGCTCGGATCTTCCAATTTATTGGACTCTGCCTTGCTGCTGTTTTCATCTGGCGTGCAGTTCCCCTTAGAAGTATGGGTGGCGCTGTCACTTGTACTCGGGGTTGAACCACAGGTGATGGAGTGGCGATTGGGTGTCCTTTCTCGGCAGCCGTGCAGTGGGCGTGAGCTACCCGCTGTGCATGCCGGGAGAGGGTACAAAAGGGGCAGACGCCATTGGCCCAGGAGACTTCGGTCAGGGGGGACTTCGGTCAGGGTGGACTTGCTACCCCGGGGACCTGTACCCGGGGGGGGGGGAACCTACGATTCAAGAGTCCAAGTTCCAGTGCATGGCCCTCCAGGCCATGGGGCCACGTGCGCCTCAGTCCCAGGCACCTTTAGTCCTGGGACTGCAACTTTAGCCCTGGGCCCAGCACCTTTAGCTGGAGCCCACTTCGGGGAGGAAGAATCCCAGGGTGACGCCTTGTGAGGGTTTAATGTTGATAAATGTAAAGTTATGCACTTGGGGGCTAAGAATATGAATGCATCAAACATACTAGGGGGAGTACAACTGGGGCGATCCGTAGTGGAAAAGGATCTGGGGGTTTTGGTAGATCATAAGCTCAATAATGGCATGCAATGCCAAGCTGCGGTTTCCACAAGTTCAAGCAATGCTGTCACAGCGGGCTATACCGCTCTGTGATCCCGCAGCTCTCCTCCACCTCCATGCTCTCTGCCACGGGGCGATCGCTGGGAGAACAGCTCCCAATCAACCCCCCCCGCCGGCGGTGCTCAGCCCCCCCACTCCCAGGCAGCCCAGCTCCTCGCCAGACCTAATTTTCCACTCGCAAAATGCGAGTAGGCGAGTGGAAAATTTAAGGTCTGCGATATATCATGCAGATCCCTGCAATATAGGTGTACACATAAAAAGCGTATAACATTCAATAATGCAAGGAATATATATTAACCCCGCTGCAGCTGTCCTCCCTCGTGAGCATAAAAAATGGCGCCCAGCAATGTCCTATACTACCCAGTCAGGCCTGACTATAACTTGGGGTATAGTTTGTTGAAGAATCTTCGCTAGCAACTGTCGGTGGTGCACATGGAGAAACAAACTGTAATCCAATAGGGGTAGCAGATAATCGCTAACTTGACAAAGCTGGAGAGACTGAACAAACTCAGTTCAGCAAACAGTCTCTCCAAAGTATAACTGTGGTCAATGATGGCCTAGGCAAAGTTAATAGGCAAACAAGTGACTTAGATGTGGTTCTGAGCTGGCGCTCTCTAACCCAGACCGGACCGACTCCTGTCCTGTTCCTCCGCTACTGTGAGTGGCTTCACAGTGCCCACGATACACCGGGTCTTCGGTCCTCCAGAAGATGGTGGCACCTCAGGTGGATCGGATGTCTCGCAGGCTCCCCAGCGGAACGGAAGGCTCTCTGGAACAAAGTGCGAGGCCCAGGCTTCAGGCCTAGCACGCGCAGCAGGTCAGTGCAGGGATCCTCTTGCAAGGAGGGCGGCATTCCAAGAGAAAGAGCGAGGAATTTTTTCCCCTGCTGTAGCAAATTGGATCATGCTCTGCTGGGGTTTTTTGCCTTCCTCTGGATCAACTATGGGTATAGAATTGGGTACATGGGATTGTTCGATATTTTTTATTTTATTTTTTTTTTATTTTTTTTATGGTTGAACTGGATGGACTTTGTCTTTTTTCAACCTGACTAACTATATAACTATGTGACTATGTGACCCGCATCTGGAAGAGGAGGCTGGGGGAGGACCGTTCCGAAGGACTGGTGAGAGATTACAGTGAAGGAAGGGGCCCAGTAACTCACTGGAGGGATGTCATCCATCCGAAAAGGGATCTAACAACGTAACCATTAGGAGATTCGGGACACTATAGATTCTGTGGCAGGGGATCTCCCGATCGCATATATCAAGGGAATCTGATTGACTGTTCGAGCTACATGCCGGCTGCTAGTGCCATTGCGTGACTATCCGGGTGAGCTATACCCACTCGGGATCGAGTGGCGAAGAAGCCAGGAGTGTCTGAATCTGATCTGTCCTTTCTAACACCTTTCTCTCTTCTCAACTTTGTGGTTATTCATGCATAAGGAAAATAAACTCTACGTTGGAGTTGCTACTGGTGTGGACCTTGGAGTTACTGGGGGTATAGAGACTTGTCTTTTACATTCTAGGGGACGAGAACCAACTTTCAGGAGAACCTTGCTGCAAGACCCGTAAGTTACAAGTATACTTAAAGCGGAGGTCCATCCAGAATTTTTTTTTACATTTAAAAATCCTATAGAAAAAAAAAAAACATTTTTTTATAAAAACATTTTTTTTTTATACTCACCTGAAATGCCCGTTGCTATGCGGAAGTCCCCTAATCTGCCTCTAATGTGCATGTTCTAATCCGCGGTGGGTCTCCTTCCGCTTCTTCTTCTTGTGAATGGGGCGTGCTGCCTTCTGGGAACTGTGTGTATCCCAGGAGGCAAGCCGTCCATTCACAAAACGCAGTGCGAGTGGCGCATGCGCAGTAGGAAACGGGCAGTGAAGCCGTAAGGACCTACCAGCAGCGATCGATCGCCGTGGCGGGACCGACATCGCGGGCGAGTAGGACAGGTAAGTGTCCTTATTAAAAGTCAGCAGCTACACTGTTAGTAGCTGCTGACTTTAAATAAATAAAAAAATCTGGCTGCACCTCCGCTTTAACTCTGCAAACCAGAGGGTACGGGCATGGTGGCATGGCGTGCCTTTTGCTCCTGTGAGTGAGCCAAAAAGGGGAGGGAAAGGGCGTGTGTGTTAGATAAATAAAACATGTGGTGTAGTTAGCATATTTGATATCCAGAGGAGATCATTTTTTTAAACCCCTCCCCTGCTACATAGTTACATAGTTAGTCAGGTTGAAAAAAGACATCTAGTTCAACCAATTTAAAAATAAATCATACAATCCCCATACTTGCAAAAAAAATAAATACAATTTTTAAGGGGGGGGGCGCGGCGGGGGGCCGCCGATCGGGGGGGGCATACTAGTGCGCCGATCGCGGGGGGGGGCTCTTACCTGCTGCTGCTGCTGCTCCTCTTCTTCTCTTCATGTTTCCTGCTGTGCGGGAAACATGATAGTCTCGCGGGAGTGCGGGAAGGAGGAGCCTCTGCGGGTAAAACCCGCACAATCCGTGCCAGTTGGGAGGTATGAATCCCATATACACAATCCTTCACCCTTAGTTGATCCAAAAACCCCAGCAAGCATGATCCAATTTGCTACAGCAGGGGAAAAAATTCCTTCTTGATCCTCTGGGAGGCAATCAGATATTCCCTGGATCAACTTTACCTATAAATGTTAGTACCCAGTTATATTATGTACATTTAAGGAAGAATCCAGGCCTTTTTAAAGCAATCTCTAGACATGTGCGCCACCAATAAATTAATTCAATTTGGATTCGTACGAAATACGAATTTTCGTTAGATTCGTAAAATATTTGTAAAATTACAAACATTCGTTATGATGAATTTGAAAAGCAAAACCAGGAAGTGAGCAGTGCTGCTCACTTCCTGGGTTTGCTTTTTAAATTCATCATAACGAACGATCGTAATTGTTACGAAAAGTTACAAACCTAACGAAAATTCAGGGGCTCCCACTATCCCTGTGCTCAGTGTGCTGTGCTGACTTCCTCCTGGGGCTGTGCCCCTGCTGTGCTCATTATGAGGGGCTCCCACTATCCCTGTGCTGTGCTGACTTCCTCCTGGGGCTGTACCCCTGCTGTGCTAATTATGAGGGGCTCCCACCATCCCTGTGCTCTGCTGACTTCCTGGGTTTGCTTTTTAAATTCATAACGAATGTTTGTAATTTTTTACGAAAAGTTAATGAACCTAACGAAAATTCAGGGGCTCCCACCATCCCTGTGCTCAGTGTGCTGTGTTGACTTCCTCCTTGGGCTGTGCCCCTGCTGTGCTCATTATGAGGGGCTCCCACCATGCCTGTGCTGACTTCCTCCTGGGGCTGTACCCCTGCTGTGCTAATTATGAGGGGCTCCCACCATCCCTGTGCTGTGCTGACTTCCTAGGTTTGCTTTTTAACCACTAGGGGCCCGCGCTATAGTCGAATGACAGCTACAGCGTGGACCCTAATTTGCGGGAGGCCGTCAATAGATGTCCTCCCCTTTGCACGCGCCCCCTGCAGGGCGCACGCGGCGCACGCTGTGATCACTGAGTCACTGAGACTCGGGTGATCACGGATCCGAGTAAGGGGCCGGTCCAGGCCCCTTACCACGTGATCAGCTGTCAGCCAATGACAGCTGATCACGTGATCTAAACAAAGCTCAGTAATCTTTTTTTTTTCTCCTTGCGCTGACAGCGTGAGGAGAAAAGAAAGGCAATCACCGGCTGCTGTGTAAGGGACATCGGTCCCCGGTGGAAGAGGCCATTCTGCCTCATTAGTGCACACAAGTACCGCCTGCCAGTGCCCCCTGCCAGTGCCACCTGCCAGTGCCACCTGCCAGTGCCCACAGTGACCACCAGTGCCACCTGTCAGTGCCACCTATCAATGCCCATCACTGCCACCTATCAATGCCCACCAGTGGTGCCAGTCAGTGCCTCATCAGTGCCACCTAGCAGTGCTGCCTATCAATGTCACCTACCAGTGCTAATCAGTGCCCATCATTACCACCCATCAGTGCCCATCACTGCCACCTATCAGTGCTCATCACTGCCACCTATCAGTGCCCATCACTGCCACCTATCAGTGATCATCACTGCCACCTATCAGTGCCCATCACTGCCACCTATCAGTGCCACCTATCAATGCCACCTATTAGTGCCAATTCTCTATGCCCACCAGTGCCACCTATCAATGCCCTTCAGAGCCACCCATCAGTGCCACCTCTCAGTGCCCACCAGTGCCGCCTATTAGTGCCCACCAGTGCCGCCTCATCGGTGCCCATCAGTGCAGCCCATTGGTGCAGCCTTATCAGTGTACATCAATGAAGGAGAAAAATTACCCGTTTGCAAAATTTTATAACAAAATATAAAACGGTTTTGTATTTTTTTTTTTAATTTGGTCTTTTTTATTTATTTTTAACAAAAAATAAAAACCACAGAGGTGATCAAATACCACCAAAAGAAAGCTCTATTTGTGGGAAAAAAATTATAAAAATTTCATTTGGGTACAGTGTTGTATGACCACGCAATTGTCATTCAAAGAGTGAGAGCGCTGAAAGCTGAAAATTGGTCTGGGCAGGAGGGGGGTTTAAGTGCCCAGGAAGCAAGTGGTTAAATTCATAACAAATGTTCGTAATTGTTACGAAAAGTTAACAAACCTAATGAAAATTCAGGGGCTCCCACCATCCCTGTGCTGACTTCCTGGGTTTGCTTTTTAAATTCATAACGAATGTTCATAATTGTTACGAAAAGTTAACGAACCTAATGAAAATTCAGGGGCTCCCACCATCCCTGTGCTCAGTGTGCTGTGCTGACTTCCTCCTGGGGCTGTGCCCCTGCTGTGCTCATTATGAGGGGCTCCCACCATCCCTGTGCTGTGCTGACTTCCTCCTGGGGCTGTACCCCTGCTGTGCTAATTATGAGAGGCTCCCACCATCCCTATGCTGAATTCCTGGGTTTTTAACTTCATCATAACGAATAATCGTAATTATTATGACAATAATAAAACGATATTAACGAACATTCTTATTTTGTCTGAGAAATTCGGATCCAAAATTCATCAACGAAATTTCGTATTTCGTAAAATTCGGAAGCATATAAATTCGTATTTCGGATGCTTCCGAATGTCCGAATTTTCGGAATGTCTACAATCTACTGAGCTGGCCAGAACTACCTCTGGAGGGAGTCTATTCCACATTTTCACAGCTCCTAAGCCTTTCTGTATTTGGAGATGAAATCTCTTTTCCTCTGGATGTAAAGAGTGCCCCGTGTCCTCTGTGATGACCTTAAAGAGAATAACTCAAGTTCATTATATGGACTATTTATGTATTTGTACGTGTTTATCATATCCCCCTTTTAATCTCCTCTTCTCAAGAGAGAATAAATTCAGTTCCTCTAATCTCTAAACTTTAAATCTGCCCCCCTCCTTCTACTTCTAGCACAAGTCATTTCTAACCCAAAACAAAGCACCCCCTAGTGCATATCGTCAAACCCCCGTCACTAAATAAGGATCTAGGGCAGAGAGGTATCAAAAGTAACAAATGAAAAAGAGAGGGGAGCAAAGAGGTAAACAACCCTGGGAGTTCAAATTATAGACTTCAAAAACAGTATAAAAAAATTTCCAATGTTTTATTAAGGATATAAAAACATGTACAAATGTAAAACATCCATGTCAAGTGGAAAGGGTGCTACCACATGCATAAATGACTATGACAGATACCGCTCGACATGTTTCGCTCAAAACGAGCTTCCTCAGGAGTTTCCGGTAGAGTACATATTATGCTGGGAATAACAAGAGACAAGGATGAAAGGTCATGTATTATTGTTTTTGATACATTCAAAACAATTACATCAAAATCATGTATAGTGGATCTGTTACTGATCCAAACAGGTACAAAAGTAGTGTAAGATCATAAATATACAAGTACATATGATATATGGAGGGAAAGAGAGTCTCACCTGGGCTGCCAATGCACTAGGTATACACTTGATCATTGATAATTGCTAGAAGTCCCACTTAGGTTCAAATAGAGCCCCGCCTTTGTGTTCCATTCAAGAGTGGCCACAGGAGGATATGAATCTTAGTATCCCTGCTGTGGGAAAAGTATATAAATAATGAGGTCCCGCAGTTGGCTGTGGATATCCAAAGGACATCCAAGCCAGAACAACACTGAGTTAATGGATATAAATACCTTAAACAGAGATAGAATCAATGAGTGACCTGCTACCTGAGACCACAGAACCAAGAGCAGGGGTATGTTAATGGAGTACTATCCCGGTATAGTGTCATCCCAACTCAGTAGCAAAGCTGCAATGAGCTAGAAGGACTGAAGGTAGTGCTCAAACAAGCATATCTTGAAAGAAATATATATACAAATGAGTTGCAGTTAAATTAGCAACTGTTGATAGAGCAGACAGTGCCATGTAGATCAATCAATACACTCGCTGGTTTGAAAAGAGCGATCGGGTGGAAGAGAGATAGGAGAGATGTTAACTCTCCCTCTCTATCTGGACCTCTGACAGAGGATGGTAGCAAATCGCCGCATTCGAATAATCCTCCCAGCCCGGCGGCATCTGACGTCGCCGCCAGGCTGCGGACGTTGCACGAGGATGCCCATTGCGCATGTGTGACAGCTGGAGTTGCGCGCGCAGATGCAGCGCCTGTCTTTGTCGGCAGGAGTCACCAGAGAGCGCCACAACGCGTTGCGCCATTTTGGATAAGGGATGCCCTGAAGACATTAAAATGTCAGGAGGGACAACAGCCTAACCCCAGTGAATAAGCGGCCAAAAAAGGAATCGCATGACACTGAGCACGGCTGACAAATGGATGAAAAAAAAAGAGGGAATGGCGCCTCATTAGCATGGGACTGAAACCTCTCGGACCCAAGCGGATTCAGATGATTGATTGTACATCTAATCCAAAGTGTGCCCGGGGCGTCCGTATGGCCAAAATAAATGCAACCATGGAGGGCAGGAAAAGAACCCATAGTGGGACATTAATCTAGAATAGATGGAATGAAATAGGAGAAGTTGCTCTAATATTGAACTGATAAATATCCATTTGATACATTAAATTGGCAGCCAAGAACAAAACTCTCCAAATCCTCACAAAGAAATACAAACAGGGAGATAGATAAATTTGCAATACACAATGACAATAGTTCATATAGTAGAATATCCAAAAACAAAAATTGTACGGAATAATTACCAAAATGGTAAATATATATCAAGAATGAAATGAAATAAAATAGAGAGGAAAAGGCAAACACACAAAAAACACAAAAGAATAATTACAAAAAAGGCTTGAAACAGAATGCATCGTTTAAACCGGGATATTTGAGAGCGGACAATTCATGTATCCATCTTGCCTCCCGCTTGTCATAGAATGAATAATTTGTATCATGCCACAGAGTGGTCCTGTGTATACAAAAAGATATGAGTGCCACGTCCTATAGATTAGTTAGAAAGAAAATAAATTGGGACTTTTGGACTTTTTAGGCACAGTTATCAGACGTTTATATCAAAAAATAGTTTATTTAGAAAACATAGAAAAATACATAGAAAAAACCCAACATTAGATAAACATGCAAATATAATCAATGATACCGCTCCTGTATACAACCACAATACTACAAGGAAACTTTGGAAGGTACAATGACATTAATCCATAGTAGAAGAGGAGTCCAAGAGAATAGTTGAATAACAGAATAAACGGTAGAACGATGTTGAAAAGATTAGCTCAAGAAGACTCGACATGTTGCGCGTGCAGACACGCTTCCTCAGGAGCATTACATATTTAATGCATGATGTGAAATATATCATGAAAATTGATCAAATAAAACCAACAGCCTGATAGAAGTATCAGGGAGGGAAATGAGGAGTTGGCAATCAGGGGTAGTAGATATTATATAAATTTCAAAGCAGGTTGGCAACTAGAACAATTTGCCAGTAATGAAGCAAGATATAGCTAAACGCTATGGTAGGCGATGAAACCATGGGTACACAAGCCATATAATCAGGGCAATAGTTCATAAAGGGATATGGAAAAAATAGCCCTAGAGCGTTATCATAAAGCTCAAGCAATTAAATACCGGCGTTATTAGGTAGGCAAAATATGTCTAGCAAACATAGCCTGTAAAAATGAGACCCCTCATAGATAAAACCTCATCTGATCAGAGTCCGGATTTTTCCCCACAAATAAAGCTTTCTTTTAGTGGTATTTGATCACCTCTGCGGTTTTTATTTATTGCGCTATAAACAAAAGAAGAGAGACAAGTTTGAAAAAAACACTATTATTTTACTTTTTGCTATAATAAATATTTTTTATTTTTATTTTTAAACACATTTTTTCCTCAGTTTAGGCCGATATGTATTCTTCTACATATTTTTGGTAAATAAAATCGCAATAAGCATATAATTGGTTTGCGCAAAAGTTATAGCAGCTACAAAATAGGGGATAGATTTATAGCATTTTTATTTTTTTACTAGTAATGGTGGCGATCTGCGATTTTTATCGTGACTGCGATATTGCGGCGGACACATCGGACACTTTTGACACATTTTTGGGACCATTCACATTTATACAGTGATCCCTGCTATAAAAATGCATTGATTACTGTATAAATGACTGGCAGGGAAGAAGTTAACACTAGGGGGCGATCAAGGGGTTAAATGTGTTCCCTAGGGAGTTATTCTTACTGTGGGGGGGATGGGACTGACTGTGGGAGGTGACCGATCGGTGTCCCTATGTACAACGGACACACCATTGGTCTCCTCTCCCTGACAGGACGTGGATCTGTGTGTTTACACACACAGATCCACAGTCCTGCTCAGTTACTGGGCAATCGCGGGTGCCCGACGCACATCTGGTCCCCAGTGACACGGCGGGCGCGCACGCCCCCTAGTGGCTCGGGAAGGCGCAGCGTCATATGAAGTCCGCCCAGAACGAGAGGCTCTTCGTCCCACCGTCATTTGACCGCGGGCGGTAGAGTAGTGGTTAAAGAATCTATGTATTTTTCTATATGTTTTCTAAAAAAAATTCTATTTTTTTTATATAAACGTCTCATAACTGTGCCTAAAAAGTCCAAAAGGCACACTTTCTTTTCTTTCTAACAGCTTGTCATAGTCACCACCTCTATCATCCGGAGGGATATATTCAAGTGCAAAAAAATGCATTTTTGAGCAATGTGGCGACTGATGGGTGTTTCCATTCTTTTTTTCAAGATCAGAGAGACATGGTCTCTGATACAATGAAAAAAAGCTTGGTTTTACCGACGTTAAACGCCTCACATTCACATTGCATTAAATATACCACTCCTATCGATTCGCATGTTACAAAAAATTTGGGTTTGTGAAGAATAATGCTTTGTGCAGCCTGGATGTATCGGCAGAATTGGCACTTATGACATGGTCTGTTGCCTTTGGAAGCTTGAGGAGTTCCTGAATGGGAGATATGGTGACTGTGTACAAAACTGTCTCGAAGATCGTTTGGACGTGATCTCTGGATGTGATTTGAGATGTTTTGAGACATTTTCATCCCCCATCAGGAGCTACCAATGTCTCTGCTTGATCTCACGCACCTGATGATGCTGCCCGGAAAAACGGGTGATCATTCGTACCCCTGGATTTGGTTTGATTATTTTAGGATCATGTAATAAAGACCTTCTGTTTTTGTTTTTGGCCCTGGTGTAGGCTTTTTTTAGGTATTTATTGCTGTATCCGCGTTGTTGTAAACGCGACTGTAATATTTTTGCTTCCCTTTCAAAGTGGGAATCCTCACTACAATTTCGTCCTAATCTCAAGTATTGCCCATAGGGCACACTTGCAACAAGAGAGGCAGGATGAGAGCTGGCAGCATGAAGCAGGGAATTTCCTACAGAGGTCTTGCGATACAAGGTGGTCCCTACACTGCCATCCTCATTGACCAAGACTTGAAGATCAAGAAAGGTCAATTTCTGCTGATCAAATTCAAAGGTGAATTATAAATTGCAGTGATTGACCTTGAGACTG
This sequence comes from Rana muscosa, assembly GCA_029206835.1. Lineage (NCBI taxonomy): Eukaryota > Metazoa > Chordata > Amphibia > Anura > Ranidae > Rana > Rana muscosa. Next base: position 265,099,789 of record CM055125.1, on the reverse strand, counting down.
TCAAGGAACAACAGGAGATTGTCCCTGGTTCCTGTCCAAATGAAAAAAATGTCTTCCATGAAGCGCCTCCAAACTGGTATCTGCTCAAAAAAATGCTGCATGTCGTCCCTAAAAAAGAGATCACGCTCCCACCCCCCCCCCAGATACAGATTGGCATAGGAGGGGGCACATCTGTTCCCCATGGCCACCCCCTGTATCTGGAGGTAGTGGGAGCCGCCAAATAAAAATTTTTTATTAGATAAAATAAATTTGAGCAGATCCAAAATAAATTTGTTGTACAGTTTGGGCGCCTTATTGCTTTCAGAAATAAAGCCCTCTACAACTTGATTTGGCCATACGGACGCCCCGGGCACAATTTGGATTAGATGTACAATCAATCATCTGAATATGCTTGGGCCCAAGAGGTTTCAGTCACATGCTAATGAGGCGCCATTCCCTCCTTTTTTTTCATCCATTTGTCGGCCGTGCTCAGTGTCATGTGATTCCCTTTTTTGGCCGCTTATTCACTGGGTTTAGGCTGTTGTCCCTCCTGACATTTCAATGTCTTCAGGGCATCCCTTATCCAAAATGGAGCCGCGCGTTGCGGAGCTCTCTGGTGACATGTTGTGTGCACCAGCTACCATCAGTCATGCGCAGTTCCCCTGCCGACAAAGACAGGCACCGCATCTGCGCGCGCAACTCCAGCTGCCGCACATGCGCAATGGGCATCCTCGTGCAACGTCCGCAGCCTGGCGGTGACGTCAGACGTCGCCGGGCTGGAAGGATTATTTAAATGCAGCGATCTGCCGCGATCCTCTGTCAGAGGTCCAGATAGAGAGGGAGAGTTAAAATCTCTCCTATCTCTCTTCCACCCGATCGCTCTTTTCAAACCAGTGAGTGTATTGATTGATCTACATGGCACTGTCTGCTCTATCAACTGTTGCTAACTTAACCGCAACTCATTTGTATATCACACATAAGACACCTCTGTGTCACATAATATCACTTATGTATAAATCTAATGGCAAATATGTACACAGTGATAAACTAGTGCAAATTAATAATACGTGCTAATAATTCAACCACCAAAATAAAGTGCAAGTGCATATATAAACTTATCAAAATTGTGCCAAAAAGTTCAATATTGCAATAAATGCTGTTCGATAAATGTCCAAATAGGTTTTAAATCAATGGACTTGTATTCCAAAATTGTGGATGTGATCAAATAGTATGAATTATGAACAGGTTTGGAGTATTGAACCTATGGTGAATCCTACACCTGTCTCCCAATGCTCTCACCTCATTAACATGGGTCACTGGCATATAGTATATTCACTGACATAGACTGTGGTCTTGTCTCTCCTCTATATCTTCTCCACTCTTTGATGATGCTATGGTTGTATCCTCTACCAATCACGCTCTCTATAAAAAAGGAAGGGGGGGAGGGGGTAGCCAAGCTCCAATCAATGCCACAGGAGGGGGACAGGAAAAAAGCCTCTGATAGTGTAGTATTTAAAATAAATATATACGGCTTTATTAGATAAAAATGGACTCTTACATCACATAAATAAACAGTTAGCATGTATAGAGTAACCGGCGTATGAAACGCCGTCTTACTATTGCTCTGCTATCTTCCGATCTGTCTGTATGATGCTGCAATCCTCCCTACGGCGTTACGTCACGCACCTCGTGACTTCTTCAGGGGAGCCTGATTGGTTGTTGGGGCATCACTTAAATAGTGTATGAGACGGGAAATCCTTCGGCCGCCATTTTCTTGGATACCAAAATAAACTGTATGGGCACCGCCATTTTTCCTGTGTCTGACTAGCGGTAAATAGCCCATATAGAATATGGACATAGCGGAGAAGTGCTATTAGTTTTGCTCATCTCCTCTCTTTTGTTGTGGGACAGTAATATAGATGGAATGGTATTACAATCATCTAGATGGTGACTGACACTTAAGTTCAACACTACATCCCCAGACTCTAACAGCCACAGCGGGCTGACTGGGCTAACATATATCCTGGGAGACAGTATAAATACAAAAATGACGTGAACCACTTACTCTGATTCCATGAACAAAGAACTAGAATCAGTAAATGTAATATCTTAATGGCTATTATTCAAATCAGATAAAAAAAATATATATATACTAATTAGTTAGAGCACTTTCTCAATACATTGAATCAAAAGGAAAAAAACATAAAACTGGAATGGAAAATCGATGCTAAAACTGTGGATTTCCTGGATTTAACACTCCAACTAGAAGGAGACAAAATAACCACTAAAACTTTCTTAAAATCAGTTGATGCAAACAGTTATTTATCTTTGGAAAGCTGCCATCACAAATCGTGGCTATATAACATACCTAAGGGCCAATTAATAAGACTAAAAAGAAATTGCAGCAAGAATTTGGATTTCAATGAACAAGCCCAACAAATAGGAAGGAGGTTTGAAGAAAAAGGTTATGACCACTTCTGGCTTGACAAACAAATACTAGATGTCAGTGAACTGGATAGAAATAAGATGTTACAGAATAAAGACAAAAACCACCAACATCAAGAGGCACCGTGCCTCATCTTGGATTTTAACATACAACACAAAGAGGTGGCCAGATTGGTGGAGCGACACTGGCACATCCTAAAAAAAGATAAGGACCTCAATCATATTCTACCAGACAGACCCAAAATAATATACAGGAGGGCACCGACGCTCAGGGACCTAATAGTCAAATCAATTGTAGTTCCGCCTCCTAAGCCCAGTTATTCCTTTTTTAATGGGACGGGCTTCTACCCTTGTAGAAACTGCTATGCCTGTAAACATGCCAAAAAGTTCCAAGGCAAAAGGACAGAATTTAAGAGTACCAGTACAGGAGACACTCACCCTATAAAGGATTTTATAGGGTGTCACACAGAGGGTGTCATATATGTATTGCAATGTAGTTGCAATCTACAATATGTAGGTAGAACCAAGAGAGCCTTGAAGGTGAGAATCAAAGAACATGTGCAAAACATTGTCAACGGATTTCCGAAACACAGCGTGTCGCGACATTTTGCACAGGTTCATAACCAAGACCCTATAGATTTGCAATTCTGGGGCATAGATAAATTTAAGGGCTCCTGGGAGGTAGTCACTTAGTGAGAAATATTAGTCAGAAAGAGTCTCGGTGTATACACACGCTAAGAACATTGACACCCAGGGGAATGAACGTTGAGTTCGATCTGAATTGTTTAAGCAATTTTTAGTAGACCACATTAATTTTTAATTATTTTATTATAAGTATCTGTATTACATATGTTTTAATTATTTTATTCTCCATTGGTTGGTATCCTATGTAACATAACTAGTTGCCCGGCTGAACTGGATCAGAAGTATGCTGCCATCCTGTCAAGAATGAGTGCACTTAGAATCAGAAATAGGAGGTCTAATTATATATATATACAACCAATTAGTATTGATTAATATATATATTAGTATATATATATATTTTTTATTTGATTTGAATAATAGCCATTAAGATTTTACTTTATTCTTTGTTCATGGAATCAGAGTAAGTGGTTCACATCATTTTTGTATTTATACTGTCTCCCAGGATATATGTTAGCCCAGTCAGCCCGCTGTGGCTGTTACAGTCTGGGGATGTAGTGTTGAACTTAAGTGTCAGTCACCATCTAGATGATTGTAATACCATTCCATCTATATTACTATCCCACAACAAAATAGAGGAGATGAGCGAAACGAATAGCACTGCTCCGCTATGTCCATATTCTATATGGGCTATTTACCGCTAGTCAGACACAGGAAAAATGGCGGCGCCCATACAGTTTATTTTGGTATCCAAGAAAATGGCGGCCAAAGGATTTCTGGTCTCATACACTATTTAAGTGATGCCCCAACAACCAATCAGGCTCCCCTGAAGAAGTCACGAGGTGCGTGACGTAACGCCGTAGGGAGGATTACGGCATCATACAGACAGATCGGAAGACAGCAGAGCAATAGTAAGACGGCGTTTCATACGCCGGTTACTCTATACATGCTGACTGTTTATTTATGTGATGTAAGAGTCCATTTTTATCTAATAAAGCCGTATATATTTATTTTAAATAATACACTATCAGAGGCTTTTTTCCTGTCCCCCTCCTGTGGCATCGATTGGAGCTTGGCTCCCCCCCTTCCTTTTTTATAGAGAGCGTGATTGGTAGAGGATACAACCATAGCATCAACAAAGAGTGGAGAAGATATAGAGGAGAGACAAGACCACAGTCTATGTCAGTGAATATACTAGTGACAGTGACCCATGTTAATGAGGTGAGAGCATTGGGAGACAGGTGTAGGATTCACCATAGGTTCAATACTCCAAACCTGTTCATCATTCATACTAATTGGTCACATCCACAATTTTGGAATACAAGTCCATTGATTTAAAACCTATTTGGACATTTATCGAACAGCATTTATTGCAATATTGAACTTTTTGGCACAATTTTGATAAGTTTATATATGCACTTGCACTTTATTTTGGTGGTTGAATTATTAGCACGTATTATTAATTTGCACTAGTTTATCACTGTGTACATATTTGCCATTAGATTTATACATAAGTGATATTATGTGACACAGAGGTGTCTTATGTGTGATACCCATTTTCTTTAGCGCAAAATCCCCCTTCCTTTTTATTACTGTTTATGTGTTAGGTGAACACAGATTGATTTTGCAGCCATTGATAGTCACCCTAGTCACTATTCTAATACTCTTGAGTAGCGCGAAACACAACCCTATTCACATTTGTATACCGTATTTATCGGCGTATAACACGCACTTTTTTCCCCCTTAAAATCAGGGGAAAATCGTGGGTGCGTGTTATACGCCGATACTCCGTCGAATTCCCCTGCTGAAAACGAGCGAGAGGAGCGAGCGGAGCCGAAGCCGAAGTACAATCGGCTTTACTCGGCTCCTCTCGCAGTCCCGCCCATCTCTGACTGCGCCGCTGACATAGAGAAAGCCGAGTGTACTTCGGCTAGTCTCGGCTCCTCTCGCAGTCCTGCCTGTGACTGTGAGCAGAGCCGAGTCTAGCCGAAGTACACTCAGCTTTCTCCGTCAGCGGCGCAGTCAGTGGAGATGGGCGGGACTGCGAGAGGAGCCGAGTCTAGCCGAAGTACACTCGGCCCCGCTCGCTCCTCTCCACAGAAATCGGCGCCAAATTTAAAAAAACGCCGAGACTGACACGATCGCAAAGGCACTGGGCAAGGCTGCAGATGGACAGATGGACACTGGGCAAGGCTGCAGATGGACAGATGGACACTGGGCAAGGCTGCAGATGGACAGATGGTCACTGGGCAAGGCTGCAGATGGACACTGGGCAAGGCTGCAGATGGACAGATGGACACTGGGCAAGGCTGCAGATGGACAGATGGACACTGGGCAAGGCTGCAGATGGACACTGAGCAAGGCTGCATGCTGCATTTAAATGTAAGTTTTTTTTCCTTGAATTTCCCTCCTAAAGGTTTTTTTCCTTAAAATTCCCTCCTAAACTTGGGGTGCGTGTTATACGCCGGTGCGTGTTATACGCCGATAAATACGGTATATATTTCTTTCTAGATATGCTTGTTTGAGCACTACCTTCAGTCCTTCTAGCTCATTGCAGCTTTGCTACTGAGTTGGGATGACACTATACCTGGATAGTACTCCATTAACATAGCCCTGCTCTCGGTTCTGTGGTCTCAGGTAGCAGGTCACTCATTGATTCTATCTCTGTTTAAGGTATTTATATCCATTAACTCAGTGTTGCTCTGGCTTGGATGTCCTTTGGATATCCACAGCCAACTGCGGGACCTCATTATTTATATACTTTTCCCACAGCAGGGATACTAAGATTCATATCCTCCTGTGGCCACTCTTGAATGGAACACAAAGGCGGGGCTCTATTTGAACCTAAGTAGGACTTCTAGCAATTATCAATGATCAAGTGTATACCTAGTGCATTGGTAGCCCAGGTGAGACTCTCTTTCTCTCCATATATCATATGTACTTGTATATTTATGATCTTACACTACTTTTGTACCTGTTTGGACCAGTAACAGATCCACTATACATGATTTTGATGTAATTGTTTTGTATGTATCAAAAACAATAATACATGACCTTTCATCCTTGTCTCTTGTTATTCCCAGCATAATATGTACTGTACTGAAAACTCCTGAGCAAGCTCGTTTTGAGCGAAACATGTTGAGTGGTATCTGTCATAGTCATTTATGTATGTGGTAGCACCCTTTCCACTTGACATGGATGTTTTACATTTGTGCATGTTTTTATATCTTTAATAAAACATTGGAATTTTATGATACTGTTTTTTTGTGTCAATTTTTCCTATAATTTAAAAACACCCTCAAAGTCCCGGGGTTTATTACCCCTTTGCTCCCCACTCTTTTTTCCCCCCTCCCTAAAATTACTGCTGGCAGCATAGATGTTACCTGCCAATGCCCCCCCACCCCAAATCACCATGTCCCCTCCTCTGCAATACCCCTGTTATTTCATACCTTGGCCCCGGGCAGGTGCTGTATCCCTCTTCTCCCTCCTTGGATCCTCCTCCCTGCCTATGTACTTGAAACTTCAGAGCCGAGGAGGAGATGGGTGCTGCCAGCGGGGAGAGAGATATGATGACAGCATTTGTGACGGTCGGACCCTGGGCACCTCTATCTCCCTTCCTCCTCCCCCACGCTCCCTGCACATCGCGTGCAGCTGAGGAGATCCTGCAAGGGAAGAAGGGAGCCGCGGCAACTGTGCCAGTCAGACCAGTCTGAGCCTGGTGTCGCCCTCTGGCAGGTGTCACCCGGATGCGGGCCGCACCCCCCTACCCCCCTAGCAATGCCACTGAAAATGGCAGGGTTGTAGGTAAGTTCACAAGATGGCCACAATTTTGTGGACGCCTGACCATCACACACATACTGTATATAAACATGTTGGACATTTAATTCCAAAACTATGGGCATTTATATGGAGTCTCCTCTTTTGAAGGTGTAATAGCCTCCACTCTCTTGGGAAGATTTCCACAAGTTTTTTGAGTACATCTGTGAAAATCTAATTTCAAAAGCCAAAAGAACATTTGTGAGGTCAGGTACTGATGTTGGATGAGAAGACCTGGTTTCTCATTTATCCTCTAGGACAGGGGTCTCCATTATTTCTAAACAAGTGGGCAATTTACTTTCCTTCAGGTTTTGGGGGCCAGATTGTGGCCAATAGGAGTAGAAAACACCCCTGAGTCAGCGGGAGTAAACAATGCCCCATTGTTGGTTTTAGCGGGAGGAGTAGTACCCCATTGTTGGTAGCAGTGGAAGGAATAGTGCCTCATCGATGGCAAAAGCAAGCAAATTGTTGCAATTTGGTGAGCACTCCCTTGGGTGTTCACTGGGGTTGAGGTCAGGGCTTTGTGCAGGCCACTCAAGTTCCTCTACACCAAAATCATCAAGCCATGTCTTCATGGAGCTGGCTTTGTGCACAGGGGCACGACTGCTGGAACAGATATGGGCCTCCCTAAACTGTACCACAAGGTTGGAAGTGTACAGTTATCTCAAATGTCTTTGTATAGTATGCTGTAACATTAACAAGGCCCTTCTCTGGAAACACCTGGACTTAGTAATTTGAAGGGGTTTTCACAAACTTTTGCCCATATAGTTTTTAATGTATACTGAAAGTGCAAGAAGAAGGAGGGGGTAGAGAACGATAAGTACAATTAATTCATCCTTTTAAATGTTATGGAGACATTTTTTTTTAACAGAAAGTTTTTATTGAACAAATCAGTATTACAATACAGTCAGCATCCGACAATCCAAATATTGCTTAGTTACAGTATCAGTTTAAAATATCCATATTAAGCATCCTACCAATTCTTGTAAAATATAATATCTACCATTTCTCAATCAATGATAATTCCCAGGAATATTATCATCTAGGTCCGGTCCACGATAACCTTAGGGTACTCGATCTGGAGGGGGGGAGGCCTTCAACTGCCTAGCCTGTGTATTAAAATAGTTATTATTTGGTATGGTCGGGTGTCACCTGGTGGGAAGGGGGGGTTGGTTAACCCCCAGCCGGAAAAGGGGGGGAATCCATCATTTGGTCCCCCACCTCTCTGGCTCCTTACCCACTCGCGTCCACCCATGCAGCCCACACCTTGTCAAATTTAGCCAGGCATTGCCTGTTCTCGTATGTGAGCTTGTACAGGGGAAGTACTAAATCAACCGCCTTTTGCCAGGCTTTCAGTGTAGGGGGTTCGGCTGACTTCCAGTCGATCATTATCTCCCTCCTGGTATAGAATAGTGAGAAAGTAACACAGAGTTTAGCATACCTGTCCCCCTCAACCTCCCCTAAGTAGCTCAGCAGGAGCACCATTGGTTCCCTTGGCACCAGAGTCCCCAGCAGTTCGCTCAGTTTCCCTGTTACGTGTTGCCAGTAGGTTTGGATTTTAGGGCAGGCCCACACCATATGCCACATATAGGAGGAAAGTGGCGCTAGTATCAAAGACAATGTGGGAACTAATGAAGATAAGGGAAAAACATTAAAACAAAGGCACTAGATGAGAAACGGTACATCGGTAAAATAAGTGGATAATAATAAAAATTGTATAAGAAACAATAAAAAAGATTCACATAAGACTATAAAAGTCCTTTCAGTCCATTTTAAGACACCTAGAAGGCAGCCCAGTGAAGATATGAAGCAAATCCTGGAAGAGCTGAGGGAAGAAGCACAAAAGCGCCACTCTAAGTGCAGTATTATTAATAAAATGTAATGTTTAAAATGGGGGGGGGGAGCATATATGTACTCACAAACGTGAATTGAGAATAAGCATGTAAACAGAGATCAAAGTCTTATCTGTAGGAGGGTGGTGCCGCGGTCCCAATGGCGCTGGTAAAAGCCGATGTATGGCGGTACCGAACTTCTGTTGATGCAGGCAAAAACAGGATGAGAGGGATCCACAGCGGGAGGTGGGCTATCCTGCAAGCCGTGTATCGTGATCGACTTCCAGGTGATTGCAAACCGTGACTTGCAATGAACTTCCGGGTAGTTGGAGGACCAATAGAATCCGGGTAGCTAACAACCAATGGGTAAGCGCTTTCGGAGCATGCGCTCCTTCATCAGACCTACTTCATTAGGTCTGATGAAGGAGCGCATGCTCCGAAAGCGCTTACCCATTGGTTGTACACGCGGTCACACAAAAGTTCTCTGAACTTTCGACCGTCAAGAATGCGATGACGTACAACACTACGACGAGCCGAGAAAATTAAGTTCAATGCTTCCGAGCATGCGTCGTAATGTTTTTGAGCATGCGTCGGAATTTTGCACGTCGGAATTGCTACAGACGATCGGAAATTTCCGATTGGAATTTTTTCCATCTGAAAATTTGAGAACTAGATCTCAAATTTTTGCTGATGCCGCGTACACACGATCGGAAATTCCGACAAGAAAAGTCCGATGTGAGCTTTTGGTCAGAAATTCCGACAAGAAAAGTTCTTGTCGGAAATTCCAACCGTGTGTAGGCTCTATCGGACTTTTCCTGACGGAATTTCCGCCAGCAAAAATTTGAGAGCTGGTTCTCAAATTTTCAGACGGAAAAAATTCCAATCGGAAATTCCGATCGTCTGTAGCAATTCCGACGCGCAAAATTCTGACGCATGCTCGGAAACAATTCGACGCATGCTCGGAAGCATTGAACTTAATTTTCTCGGTTCGTCGTAGTGTGGAGCCCTGAGGCCCCTATGGAGACATGGAGACATTGTTAGTCCAGTGTCTGTATATTAGTTTATACTGGGAGAATTCATGCTCTGCAGGCTCAGTTTGGCCGCTGCTGTTGACTCTTTGTCAATAAGACCGGCCATTGCATTGAAAAGGATATTAAGTTGATGGCAGCAATGTGCAATGCAAAGCCTGGAGAACATGGATATACATCGATCAGCCATAATATAACTACCCACCATAACATGAGAAGGTCTAGGTTTTAACGTGTATCCTACCACAGGGTGACAACTGTGGATACACTAGTAAACGTGTGCCAACGTCCCGATATATGCGAATTTCTAAACTAGTATCTAGTAATTGGACTTTATAGGCACACAAACTAAATAAGAGTAAACTAAAGATTTATTGATATAAAGAAGATTTAGCATTTAAGGCAATCATAAAATATCAAACGAGTTGATCAATCATTATGACTGGTCCACATGGGTTATCATTATATTGACATACAGTACAATGTATTCTCCTTATAACAGCTCAACCGAGTACAAAGGAAAGAATCTATTAGTATAATTATAAATTTGATGGAGAGCTTGCTCGACATGTTGCGCGTTGTTATAAACGCTTCCTCAGGAGCATATATATGTAACTCTATAAGAACATACAGAGAAACAAATAAATGAGAAAAATAATAAAAATACATAAACATTTTTAATACATAAAAAACATCTATATATTGCATCGATTATGTGACAGGACACCGACCCCTCCCATCCTAATCCCATATCCGAGAGGGGGGGAGGGAAAAAGGAAAAAAGAAGAAAAATGAGGGGGGGGGGAGAATAGGGGAAAGAAAGGAAAAAATGAGGGGGGGGGGAAGTAGTATACTCATTATGAAGTAGATATTGTATGTATACCATAATTGTATTGTCAAAAATGTATATATAACCCTAAAACATTGTTCAATATTGGAATAAAAAAGTAATATATTAATACACGCTTGTTGTGTGTACTTACTTAAAAAAAACGTATTGAAACAGCAAGTGTAGATCAACGCATCTATCTAGACAATGGAAATATAATAACTATATAGCCAGTCGGGAAGATGGTATCTGGAAATAGTAATAATAAGGTATATATTGCTTATCTATGTCTTTATTGAATTGAGAGAGAGGAGGGTGGGGGGGGGGGAGAGAGTTTGGGGAAAGGAGAACAAGGGTGGTAAAAAAAAAAAACAACAATACTGTAAGTATTGGTAACAGATTGTATAATGAGATTTTAATTTATAATACTGGTAAGGGGTAAGTGATTAGAGTCTGTATGTATGTGTATATATATATATATATATATATATATATATGTCATGAAAAAATGGAAGAAGCTCACCGCATATGTATATTTGGTAGTCTTGATAGAACAATCTATGCTGGTAAGCAAGGAACAGTTAGGATACACTCGACCAATCCGAATTAGGTTGTAGGTGTAGTTTGTTTTGAAACATAAGGTTGTTCCAAAGCGTGGCAAACTATTTAATTGTTTCCAAGAGTGACCATAGTTACTGCTCTTGCTGAGTAAGAAACGTAAGTATTGAAACCTATGTAGAAAATGTTAAAGGAATTAGTCCACAGTATCAAAGTTGATGCTACAGACTTTGGGGGTAGGACAAAGAGGAGGATCAAACTCTTAGCCTTACCTTTGGTTTAGATGATGTCCTGTGTGGCGAGTGCTCCTTGTGTTCAAAGGTGATTGTCTATGATGTGTGTGCGGCGTCTTACCTGTTTAAATGGGTCTCCGCCGGAAGTGCGTCACCGCCAACCGGAAGTGACGACCTCCGGCCCGTCTGAGAGTTGACGCATAGGCGTGAGCACACCGTAAGTACCGCAGGCGGCAGCCAGTGTAAGAGCAGTAGGGGCGGGGATTGTATAAGGCTGTGACTTCGTGGCCCTGTTAACACCATGCTTTCGGCCAACTAGCAAGGGACAGAGCCAGTCAGACAGATCTCAAGTAAAGCGGAGACGGGAAAGGAAGGAAAGAGTGGGGGAAAAGAGGATCAAAAATCCTATCGCAGCATAGGGATGCAGGGTGGACAGGTCGGCGCGCCAACCACATAGATCGGCAAGATTAAAACCTCATAACATCAACATGTTACAAGAGATAATCCCTAAATTAAAATCAATTTATAAACTATAAACATCTATAACAGAGGTATCTATTTTTACAAGTCAGTCCTAGCTTGTGCAATAACCACATATAGTTCCATTTCATTACAGGCAATCAAAATATATCACACACATTAATTAGATTGTTTGTTTATATAATAGTTCTAAACAGACAACAATGTTGCAAAATTAAATGAAATACCAGAAATCGGAATTGCAGGGCAGTAGGAAAACAAAGCGCAGAAAGAAACAAAAAGGATGAAGAAGAAAAACCATTACAGTCAATCACATATAGAGAGAGATATATATGGGTGGGATTGCCCTAGTGTAGATGGTATCAAGTGGAGATATTATATTATATTATACAGTGTCATCCACTGTCAGGGCATTGATTAAAAATGTATACACACTATCCTATTCCTAGAGTAAAGGTGCAATAATAATAAGTTAAAATAGGTGGTGAAGATTAAAAACTTGCAGAATAATAGGGGGTGTGTGAAACTATTGAATTACATATGTGGGAGTGTGTAAGGGGAAAGTGGAAGAAAGATTGACTATATACATTTTTAAATCGGTATCCATGTAAGGTATCCAGCAAATAGCTGGAGATTTAATTAGTATGGTGACTAATGATACACCAGGGATAGTGGAAAATTATGAATAGCTATAAGTGAATTAACTATACAAAAGTTGTGAATAATTCTTATGTAACCAATAATGGGTGAATTGACAATTGTAAATTATACGTAACAATTAATATTAGTGACATATTAAAGTGAATGTGTTAATAAAAATAATAAATGGATAACATAAATAAATAGGATATTATATTATAATGCACTGACAGTGGTAGGCACGTAACAACGCACCAGTGTTGTATATAACTATAAGAATGGTTTATAGGATAAGCTTTCGTTTAAGCCAGGGGGCTGGATAGCATTTAATTGTTCAATCCAGAGTGTCTCCCTCTGGCTTATTATCCTATCCCATTCTCCTCCTCTTGGATTTTGGGGGATGACGGCCAGAACAATAAATGATACACAGGAGGTGTAACATGACGGACCACCCACCTAATAATAAGCAGGTCCTCCTTTTGCCACCAATACAGCCCTGACCCGTTGAGGCATGAACTCCACAAGACCTCTGAAGGTATGCTGTTGTATCTGGCACCAAGCCATTAGTAGCAAATCCTTTAAGTCCTATACATTTTGAGGTAGGGCCACTATGGATCGGACTTGTTCCCAGCGCATCCCACAAATGCTCGTTTGGATTGAGATCTGGAAAATTTGGAGGCCAACACCTCAAAGACACCTTCTTCCATTGCTCAGTTGGTCAGTTCTGATGCTCAAGTGCCCACTGTAGGCACTTTTGGCTGTGGACAACATGGGCACCTTGACCGGTCAGCGGCTATGCAATCTCATACTGTGTACTGATGCAGTGTGTGTTCTGAAACTTTTCTATCTGAACAAACATGAACTTTTTCAGCAACTTGAGCTACAGTAACTATTTTATTGGATTGGACTACACAAACCAGCCTTCACTCCCCATGTGCATCAATGAGTCTTGGCCACCCAGGACCCTGACGCTGGTTCACCGGTTTTTCTTCCTTGGACAAGTTTTGGAAGGTCCTGACCACTGTAGACCGAGAACATCCCACAAGAGCTGCAGTTTTGGAGTTGCTTTGACCCAGTTGTCTAGCCATTACAATTTGGCCCTTGCAGTTGCTCAAATCCTTACGCTTGCCCATTTATTTCTGCTTTCAATACATGAACTTTAGGGACAACAAGTTCACTTGCTGCCTTATATATCCCACTGACTTTCAGAAGCCATAGTAACAAGATAATCAATGTTATTTACTTTACCCTTCAGTGGTCATAAAGTTATAAAAGCAAAAGAAAAAAGTGCACCGACCTAGTGCATTATCTTAACCACTTCAATACAGGGCATTTTCACCCCCTTCCTGCCCAGATCAATTTTCAGCTTTCAGCGCTTTCACACTTTGAATGGCAATTGTGCGGTCATGCAACACCATACCCATATGAAATTTTGATAATTTTTTTCCCCACAAATAGAGCTTTCTTTTGGTGGCATTTGATCACCTCTGCGGTTTTTATTTTTTGCGCTATAAACAAAAAAATAGCGACAATTTGGAAAAAAACACAATATTTTTTACTTTTTGCTATAATAAATATCCTATTAAAAAAAAAAAAAATTCCTCAGTTTAGGCCGATACGTATTCTTCTACATATTTTTGGTAAAAAAAATCGCAATAAGCGTATATTGATTGGTTTGTGCAAAAGTTATCGCGTCTACAAAATAGGTGATAAATTTATGCAATTTTTTACTAGTAATGGCGGTGATCTGCTATTTTTATCCTGACTGCGATATTGCGGCGGACACATCGGACACTTTATGACACTATTTTGGGACCATTCACATTTATACAGTAATCAGAGCTATAAAAATGCACTTATTACTGTGTAAATGTGACTGGCAGGGAAGGGGTTAACACTAGGGGGCGAGGAAGAGGTTAAATGTGTATCCTAGGGAGTGATTCTAACTGTAGGGGGAGGGGACTCACAAGGGGAGGAGACTAATCAGTGTTCCTCTGTACTGGGAACACACCATCGGTCTCCTCACACCTGACAGGACGTGGATCTGCTGTGTTCACGGGCAATCGCAGGTGCCCGGCGGACATCGCGGCTGCCGGGCACACGCATCGGGTCCCGAGTGACGCGGGGACGCGCGCACGCCCCCTAGAGGCTCGGGAAGTAAAAGACGTCATATGACGGCGGCCCGGAGGGACAAAGGGTTTCTGCTGCCGTCATATGACTATGCGCGGTAGGGAAGTGGTTAAAGACCCTTTATTGTGTAAAAACAAAATCTAATGTACTCACAAAAGTACAAAGCTCTGATTAAGAGGGCACTGTCCTTGAAGCGTGTAAGCTAAGTTATGCCACACGTTAAGACCACTTTTACACTGAGGTTGTTTTCAGGCGTTTTAGCGATAGAAATAGCACCTGTAAAGCGCCTGAAAACCGCCTCCCATTTATTTCAGTGTGACTTTTCACACTGGGGCGGTGTGCTTGCAGGACGTTAAGAAAAGTCCTGCAAGCAGCATTTTTGGCATCCTAAAACTTCCTGCCCATTGAAATGAATGAAAAGCCTGAAAACGATTCGGAAGCGCTGCAACACGAGTGTTATTACCCCTTCTTTGGGGTTAAAAGTGCCCCACTAGTGGCCGAAAAGCGGCACAAGAGCACCGCTTAAACAACGCTAAAGCGCCGCTAAAACGAGCGGTGCTTTAGCACTAACGGCCAGCGCTCGCAGTGTGAAAGGGGTCTAAAGATTTGTACACATGGACAGCAAAATTAAACATTTCTTGGGTATCCCTAATGTTTTATAAATGATGTTCAGACAAGAACTGTATTTCCATATAGTTTTTATGTGTGCTCAACTTTAACTGCATTGTGGAAAACTATCAATAGGTGGCAGCATTGGTTAATTTTGTGTGTTCTCAGTATCATTTTTCTCGCCTCCTGCTGGTCAAAGAATTCAGGCAACACTATAAAAGTGAATCTTTGTAAATCCCTGATTTACGAAAAAAAAAAAAAACATTGCATGCAAAAGAAGATGGTTAATACTTGTCCTGCTGCTGGTTCCTCCAATGCAAAGGTAAATTTACTGGCAGAACATACCAAGATTGGAGGAGAGATGAGTATAAACACTTTTGCAGATGGTGCTGAGTAAATCCACAATACAAATTACTCTCATGTGAAGGCAAACATCAGTGAGATCAAAGGAGACTCCATAATTTCAGGGGTCAGATTATGACTGCACATTATACCACAGCCAGGGCTGTCTTTAAATATAATTCTTTCAAAGAGACACTCTTTTCTACCAGCTCCGCCCTTTGTGTAATGTCATTTTTCAAAAAAGAGCACTCAAAGAGTAATGCCGCGTACACACGATCGGAAATTCCGACAAGAAAAGTCCGATGTGAGCTTTTGGTCCTAAATTCCGACCGTGTGTAGGCTCCATCGGACTTTTCCTGTCGGAATTTCCGCCAGCAAAAATTTAAGAGCTGGTTCTCAAATTTTCAGACGGAAGAAATTCCAATCGGAAATTCCGATCGTCTGTAGCAATTCCGACGCGCAAAATTCCGACGCATGCTCGGAAACAATTTGACACATTCTCAGGAAGCATTGAACTTAATTTTCTCGGCTCGTCGTAGTGTTGTACGTCACCGCGTTCTTGACGGTCAAAAGTTCAGAGAACTTTTGTGTGACCGTGTGTATTCAAGCCAAGCTTGAGCGGAATTTCATCGGAAAAACAATCCAAGGTTTTTCTGACGGAAAATCCGATCGTGTGTACGTGGCATTAGGGTGCACTGTTGTAGAAACCATGGGGTCTGCTTCATTTGTTGAGATCATTTTCAACAGTAGAGATCACAAAACCAAAGAACGAAGGGTTCATGGTACAATACTTCTGGGATCCATGTCTGTACAGCCAGAGACAATGCCAGTCCTTTCTCTCTGTGGGAGTCTCCCACCCACAGGCTTGTGACCTAATAGCTGGTCATGTTTGTAAGCACAAATATGTGTGCATTGGCAAACATGAGTAATGTGTGTTAGTGCATGTGCATTAGTGTGCGTCCCTGATGCTGGGCATGTTTACTGGCTTGGAGGGTATTTAAACATCTTTCTGTCTGATGGCTGTTGCGGTGTCTTATCGCCAGCTACCCCAAAGTGAAAGCAGTACAATTCTTATCTGTTAATTGCCTGCCTGTTGCCAACCCAGACTGACCTGACTATTCCCTTGCCTGCCACCTGCCTTGACCCCTTTCTGGGGCTAGTTACTCTCATCTGCTGCCTGCTTTGACCCTTGCCTGAACCTGACTACTCTCTCACCTGCCCCGTGCCTCAACCCCTTCCCTGCGCTGACTATTCTCTTGCCTGCTACCGGCCTCAACCCCTGTCTGGCTCTAACTACTCTCTAGCCTGCCACCTACCTCAACCCGTCTGTCCCTAACTACTCTCTAGCCTGCCATCTGCTTCAACCCCTGTCTGGGGCTGACTATTCTACCACCTGCCTTGACCCCTGTCTGGCCCTAACTACTCTCTTGCCTGCCACCTGGCTCGACCGCTATCTGGCCCTTACTACTCTCTCACCTGCCACCTGCCTTGACCCCTGTCTGGCCCTAACTACTGTCTCATTTGCTGCCTGCCACCTGCCTTAACCCCTGCTTGGGGCTGACTATTCTTTCACCTGCCTTGACCCCTGTCTGGCCCTAACTGCTCTTTCGCCTGCCACCTGCCTTGACCACTGTCTGGCCCTAACTACTCTCTTGCCTGCCACCTGCCTTGACCTCTGTCTGGCCCTAACTACTCTCTCGCCTGCTGCCTGCCACCTGCTTGGGGCTGACCATTCTCTCGCCTGCCACCTGCCTCAACCACTGTCTGGCCCTAACTACTTTCTTGCCTGCCCTCCCACCTGCCACAAACTCTTCCTGGGGCTGACTAGCCTCTCGCCTGCTTCGACCCCTGTCTGGCTCTAACTACTCTCTCGCCTGCCACCTGCCTTAACCTTGTCTGGTCCTTACTACTCTCTTGTCTGCCAGCTGTTTCGACCCCCTGCCTGGACCTGACTACCCTCTGACTACCCTCTCAACTCTTGCTTGGTCCAGGCTACTCTCTTGTCTGCAGCCTTGTGAAAAGACTCCACACAATAGCTTTTCCACTCCAGCCATCTGCTTTGTGGGCCAAACCTAAGTCTTGGGACCTGGTGCCAGTTTGCAGCAAAGTAAACTGGAAGCACTAGGGCTCCTGGCCCATCTCCATCATCGGGAGCTCTTGTGAAGACCAGCTGTCACTTAGACTCTGCACCTAAAGGTGAACCCCAGGGGGCACCATAACAGTTCATAACCTTAGACTCCTTTCAACCTCCACTGCACATGTCCTACAGTTCACTTTCTGAAGTCAGCCATAAATGTACAGAATTGGAAAAAATGAGAAACAATGTAAGGAAAAATTGTGAGGCTTTGTGCTGCCTCCTCTAACCCCTCTACTTCCACCTACCAATGCCACTAGAGACAATATATCCCTGCTCCCCGTATTATTCAATTTTCAAGATTTAGTCTTTTATAATAAGAAAAATAAGTATGACAGTTCAAGTGAAAATGCCACTTTAAGATTTTTCCTATTTATGCATCTGGACCAAATTTCTAATTGTAGCACATTTTTCCTTTTGTCTTCTGAAGCGTTCTTGACAGCAAGGGGACATCTGGACTACATGTTTTTTATGGGGCGCAAATATAAAAAGTACGTTGTTATAAGATGCAAGTCTGTTATGTTCCATTACTTGGAAATTGTCATTAAAGCTGAACTCCAAGCAAACAGTTGAAATACATACAGTAACAGTATAAAGGAGCCATTTTACCTGACAAAGCTTTTGTAAGTCTGTCCAGCCACTTTTGTATTTTGTGTATATCTACCATGCAGTACAGCCAGGAGAGTGAAAAAACTGTTTTTATGTTGAGACTTATTTATTTTATTAAAAGCCCTTGCTGTCCCTTTAAAAAGCGATCTGTGGTCTGTATCTCCAACTGCTTGTTTTAACTCTGAAAAGCCTGCACCACTGCATACAGTTTCAGCATGCACTGTTTCGCTGTAATGGGTCAGCTTTGGCAGAAGTACTGCATACCTTCCACAGATGCGTCATGGAGACATAATTTTGACTGCTGTGGTAAATTAAAGTGGGCAGTAAAACCATGGTCCAGCCCCCCAAAATATAGGTGTTCCTGTGGGGGGAGGATCTGTCATTCATTCATAATAGTGAAACATCACTCTGCATGTAAACGGACACGACCTCTGCCAATGGATCACACAGCCTCACAAAAAACCAAGAGAATCGACAGTACAACAAAAAATATTGTATAAAGTGCCTTGAAAAAGTATTCACACCCCTTGACATTTTCCACATTTTGTCATGTGTAGCGGGGTGTCACTTTATGGTGTTCATAAGAGACTATATTGCATCAAGTGAGTCCCGAACTCCTCTGGTTTCTTATTGGGTAATATGCTGACTATTGCTTGATTTTGAGAAGGGAAGTGCATGGTGGGATTTGTGGTACCGGGAGAGTTGGACTCCAATGGCAAGGGTACTACACAGACTACCATACCCACAGTGCAACGGAACATCCATCATGCATTGCTGGTGCAAGGTCTGCTGGGGATGGACTATTTAAGGGAAGGAGGAGCAACGCGCGGTCTCTTTGGACATCGCCCGCCCAGCAACTTGGATCCTGTTGGGGCCTATCGTGTTGGTTTAGGCCGGAGAGTCTGGGCCTACTGAGAAAGCCTGTTGGTTGGAGAGAGAGAGAGACCTCGTCCAGGGAGCCTGCTGACATCTCGGAGTTCCCGAGGGTCGAGTCACCTTCACCTTCCCCATCGGTTTTCTGGAAGATCGGAGACTGCGGGTGACCGGGAGATCGTATGCTGAAGCCCAGCAGCAGGATCGGTTAACGGATTGGTCCGGTCGGGTGAGAGAGCACTTGCTCAGGAATTCTTAACTGTTGCTAGGCCTGAGATCCTTTGCATAGGGCCCACCGTCATCACAGCAGTGTGCCGCGCACCCAGTGAAGGTGTGCTGCGCAGTTAAAGTTGGGCGTCTTATTGCCTGTGACTTTAGGCCCAAAACTATAGTAGGATTACAACTAACTGTATTACCCCTTGGATTACAAATGTAAAAGTGCACCAACGTTGCTAGCGAAGATCCCTTCTATAGGAGTGACTGTCAAGCCTCGTACACACGACCGAGTTTCTCGGCAAGAAGGCTCTGCCAGCAAGTTTCTTGCTGGTTCTTGCCGAGTAAATCGGTTGTGTGTACGCGGCTTTCAGTTTTCTCGTCAAGAAAACTGGCAAGAATCTCGACGAGAAAAATAGAGAACCTGCTCTCTATTTTCTCGTCGAGATTCTCGTCAGCATGTTTCTCGACGAGAAAAGTGTGTGTGTGTACACTTACCTGTCGCATGCTCGAAATGACTTCAACGCATGCGCGGTAGCTTCCTAGCATAGGTGGGGTGTAGCAAGATGGCGGCGAAAGCATCGAATGTGACGAGCGCACGCTCGTCGTAGTCGATGACATCACCACGTTCACTCCATTCAAAGAACCGCGGGTTCTTTGAATCGAGCATGTGTACACTCGGCCGGGACAAGTTTCTTGTCCAAGAATCTCGTCAAGAAAAACGACAAGTTTTTTCCTGACGAGATTCTCGGCCGTGTGTACGAGGCCTAACTCACAGAGACATTGTTTGGGCGCCATATTGCCCACGAGGGGGAAACTCGCGAGCGCAGTTCTAGTAAAGACATTTTAGAGTGTATAAGATTGGTATATCTAGATATTGGTTACATTGTGCATAACTTTGACTTTGCAGGGCCCTGTATATTTAAATGCCTGTCTGTTAACCTAACCTCTTTTATATCTAGTAAAGATATTTTATGGTTAAGCAAACACGTTGTGTAGAGTGTTAACTGTTCCGGAGAGACGGCCAGCACAGGTACTCTTGTTCTAAACAGTGAATGTATACTGCATTGTGGTTTTTATTACTCGTATGTTACAGAATCTCATTTGTTTAGCTGCTGTGCCAGCGGAGGGTCAGAGCAAGTTTATTGGGGGTTGACAGCAGTAAGGTACAGGCCCAAATTAATACCAGCAGCTCTCTTAACTGGGGGTGTGCTACACATGTTACAACCAAAAACGTACATGTATTTTATTGGGATTTTATGTGATAGACCAACACAAAGTGGCACATAATTGTGAAGTGGAAGGAAAATGATAAATGGTTTTCAAAATGTTTACAATTTGTATTCCTGTCCAGATAACTGTTGTCAGACAGAGATATCTCCTCTAAAGTGACATCTATATACAGAGCCGCTCTGTTCTGAGCATACAGGCTGCATGCCGCAGGGGCAGAGCGTCAGTGGAGCTCCTGGCCCCGCCCCCTCTTTGCTGGCCAGCTCAGTAATACAGCCTCCTGTGTCCTCTGTGCGCTCTGCAAATCCGTCATCGAGGCCCCAATTTGCGGGTAGCACGGGCCCCCAACAAAGATTGTTAAAGACGGCCCTGAGTGTGGCGTGCATTTGTTTTCAGCCCCCTTTGCTCTGATACCCCTAACTAAAATCTAGTGGAACCAATTGCCTTCAGAAGTCAACTAATTAGTAAATAGAGTCCACCTGTGTGTAATTTATCTCAGTATAAATACAGCTGTTCTGTGAAGCCCTCAGAGGTTTGTTGGAGAACCTTAGTGAACAAACAGCATCATGAAGGCCAAGGAACACACCAGACAGGTCAGGGATAAAGTTGTGGAGAAGTTTAAAGCAGGGTTAGGCTATAAAAAAAATATCCCAAGCTTTGACCATCCCACGGAGCACTGTTCAATCCGTCATCTGAAAATGGAAAGAGTATGGCACAACTGAAAGCTGCAACTTCTTATATCACCGCTGATTTTGACTGCTGTTTCGCTGACATACTAATATCGTTCCTGTAAATGCAATGTTTTTAATTTATTAAACCCATTTGAATCAACATACTGCACTATGATGCCTCATACACACGACCAGTTTTCCTGGCAGGAAAACTGCCATGATAGCTTTTGGCTGGAAATCCCGGCCGTGTGTATGCTCCATCGCAGTTTTCCCGACAGGAAAACCGCGGGGAAACCCGGCGGAAAAAATGAGAACATGTTTCCTTTTTCCTGCCGGGATTCCCGGCGGTCTTTTTCCCGGGAGTTCTCCTATGGGAAACACTGCGATGGAGCATACACACGGCCGGGATACCCGGCCAAAGCTCTCATGGCAGTTTTCCTGCCAGAAAACCGGCCGTGTGTAGGGAGAAAAAGCTGCCGAGCCGGTTCTCGGTTTTCCCCTCGGTTTTCCCGGCACACTTTTTACCACCGGTTACCATCGGGAAAACCAATCGTGTGTACAAGGCATGAGAGTATTTTCTCTTTTATGTTCTTGAGTAACCTCTGAATATTAACTGCTATTCCGGATACAACTTGGGTCCCGGGGAGACCATCAATTCCCTGCGCTTGGTGAGACTGTTTGGCAGTCACGGCCTTCTGATAAGCAGGCTACCTTATATTTCGGTGTCGAGCTGATTGCACAGTGGTTGGTCTGAAGATTTGCGTCACGTATTTCTTTCTGCAACTTATCTCACTCATTTGGATGTTAAACACTGCATAGACTCATATGGACTTCAATGTGATTGGGACTCTGCCTTAGTTTTTCTTACTCACAATTTTTCACTTGTTTATTTTTTCACCAAATGATTGTTTATTAATTCTAGCGCTGTACCTCTTATATAAATTTTACAACTGCAAACCTACCAAGACATGGCTGTCCACCTAAACTGACAGGAGAGCATTATATAGGTATATGATTAACTGATATAAAACGTCAGTTTAAAGTTCACCTAAAACAATTATAATTTACTTTTCATTAGCACAGCAAAAGTTCTGATAGGGGATTGTTGGTAAAAGAGAATGATTAGCGGAACATTTGTTATTTTCTAAATATGCTGCAAAATTTCAGAATAACACACTTGTTCACCAACAAATTACAAACTATATCTTTGTAACAAATAAAGTTTGGACATTTTTATAGAACATATATTTCTTCAGAAACATGAAACTATAAAAAAGAGATTCCCCTGGCAGTGACGCACATGTAAATCAGCGGGGCTGAATCCACACGCATCCCATGAACGTTAAGGTGACCATAATTAGTATTTTGGGTCCACCACAAAATGTCAGCACACATGTATGAAAGCCTCAGAGTAGTTGAAGGGAGAAACAGTCTGGCTTACTTGAACAAGGACTTGATTCTTTGGGGACGGATGGGCAAAAACTCAAACTAAAAGAAACTTGTTTATGCCTCTTATAGTATGATCCTGGGTCATTGTAATACTTGTGGACATCTCATAATTTCATTTAAAGTATAGGGGTCAGAGAGGTTACTCACCCTTTTTCCCTCGCATTCATGGTGTTCTCCAGTCCCCGAGCAAGGCGAGTCTGGAAACACTGCTCTGTCTGTATAATGGAACAGGTTCCCTTTGATGGATCTATTTCTGCAGTTGATGACTATGATCCTGTGGGTGTCACCTCTAATATCTGTAATTTTGGAGCTGTTTGATTTTTGCTCACGTTAACTCTTAAATTAAAGACTGGTTTTGTGAGTGTTTGGGTCACAGAGGGTGGTCGTTGCTTTCCAGCCCAGATAGATGTTTGGGCTACGGGGAAGGCGGTTCTTTTTTAGGTGTCTGAGGTTTTGGAGAGCTATATTACCTGGTGAAAGGTGAATATGAAAAGCCAGAATACTTCTTGAACATATCTGATATTATATTTGAAGTGGATGTAAACCCCAAGGCTGTGCTCACACAGACGCAGATCAAGTACTTGTTTTTACCGCCCCCCTGCCTTCCAACCTAGCCTGTGAACCTAGCTGAATTCCTCCAAAATTAATCTAAAATGCTTCAAAATGTTTTACAAATAAATATGTGAAAATTGTGGCGTGCATTTGTATTCAGTCCCCCTGAGTCAATACTTTGTAGAACCAGCTTTCGCTGCAATTAGAGCTGCAAGTCATTTTGGGATGTCTCTACCAGCTTTGCACATCTAGAGAGTGACATTTTTGCCCATTCTTTGCAATATAGCTCAAGCTCTGTCAGATTGGATGGAGAGCATCTGTGAACAGCAAAAGAAAAGAAAAGTATCCCCACAACATGATGCTGCCACCACCATGTTTCACGGTGGGAATGGTGTGTTCAGAATGATGTGCAGTGTTAGTTTTCCGCCACACATAGCGTTTTGCTTTTAGGCCAAAAAGTTTAATTTTGGTCTCATCTGACCAGAGCACCTTCTTCCACATGTTTTCTGTGACCCCCACATGGCTTCTCGCAAACTGCAAACAAGACTTCTTATGGCTTTCTTTCAACAATGGCTTTCTTCTTGCCACTCTTCCGTAAAGGCCAGATTTTGTGGAGTGCACGACTAATAGTTGTCCTGTGGACGGATTCTCCCACCTGAGCCGTGGATCTGTGCAGTTTCTTCAGAGTTACCATGGGCCTCTTGGCTGCTTCTCTGATTAATGCTCTTCTTGCCCAGCCTGTCAGTTTAGGTGGATGGCCATGTCATGGCAGGTTTGCAGGTGTGCCATACTCTTTTCAATTTTGGATGATGGATTGAACAGTGCTCCTTGGGATGGTCAAAGCTTGGGATATTTTTTATAACCTAACTCTGCTTTAAACTTCTCCACAACTTTATCCCTGACCTGTCTGTTGTGTTCCTTGGCCTTCATAATGCTGTTTGTTCACTAAGGTTCTCTAACAAACCTCTGAGGGCTTCACAGAACAGCTGTATTTATAATGAGATTAAATTACATACAGGTGGACGACTCTATTTTCTAATTAGGTGACTTCTGAAGACAATTGGTTCCACTAGATTTTCAGATATGTGTTGGTCTATAACATAAAATTCCAATAACATACATTCACGTTCTTGATTGTAACATGACAAAATGTGGAAAATGTCAAGGGGTATGAATACTTTTTCAAGGCACTGTATATAGATGTCACTTCAGAGGAGATTTCTCTGCCTGACAACAGTTATCTGGATAGGCAATCAAAGAAAATTTCCCTTGCAGGGACATGGATAACAATAAAATCCTGACAGAGCTTTTAAACTATTACCTTTTTTTTGGGTCATCAAAAACTAAACTGTGTTAGGGGGGTTGAGAGATGCCTAGTACATCATGGCAAAAAGTGGGCCTGACTGCTTACAGATATATTTCCAGTACAAGGTATGGCAATATTATTTACAAATGAAGTATATTTTTTAAATTTCTCTGTACAGTACTTTTTAATGCAATGCTACAAAACCGAACAAACAAAATACATAAAAGTGAATGAGTTTATATACAAACTATTAAAAATATGCAAAAAAATTTTTTTTTCTACATGTGCCGTTTTAATGGATCTCATATTATATGATGATCCAAGAAAAAATTGTGAAGCTACCCAAAACCTCCAGGTGGACAGGAACAGAGACAGAAATTATAGCAGAGAGCACTGTTGAATTATCCAAGACATAGAGGAAATCAAGAGCTAACAAATCCTTGTCACACGCCACTCATAACTAAAATATCAAGTTTTGGTCGCCTGAATTTTTAAAATGTAACCAGTTTTTAAGAGCAGATATGAGGATATTGTTTTGCTTCATATAGTTCATGAAGCCTATAGAGTACACTGGATTTGGGTTTTCTTCATCATGTTTCCAGTTTAAAAAAAATGTAACCAACAATGTGTAACACTTTCCTAGTTAGGTGCTAGGATTAGGTAAATTTACTTTTTGCTCACAGTGTCCAGTGGAGCTGCTGTTTTTTTGTTAGGCAAATTCAATTGTGCTCACTGTAATCAGTGAAGCTGTGCTGATTATTTTGGCCTATTCGCGTTTTGCTTGCTGCAGGTTTGATTACTCACTCTGCTTTCTGGAGAACCGTGGATCTCTCTAGAACAGCCTTTTTCCACCCTGGGGTGCCTTCAAGTTTTTTCAGGGGTGCCTTGTCAAACTCAAAATGCCTAAAAATTGCCCAAAATATTCATACAAGCCAGCAGGTGAATCAATCCTGCATTTTAATTTCACAAAGCCACAGGTTTTCATTGTGCACCATTACAACCTTCCTGCCATTGACATCCTAACAACCTATGACCTCATCGGTTGATAAGGAGGACATCGGGGTCCTGCACAGCATCCTTGTTTTCCCCTTTCCTGTACCTATTCATAAGCACTGGGGTCACATTAGCTGTGTGAGAGAGAGAGAAACTAAGGGGGAAGAGAAACATTGGAATACTAGTCAGTACCAGTGTGAAAAGATGTATTTGCTTTGGAAGGATAAACCACCTCTAATGCTGGATGGCCCACATGTGTAAAATGTTGTTGTGTTACGTAAAACTATTACCGGTAGTTTAGTTTTAATATTTTATAATGGGGTGCCTGGAGATTGTGCATCCTTTTAAAGGGTGCCTTGACTGAAAAAAGGTTGAGAAACACTGCTCTAGAACACAGGTGTGGAGCAAGGCAAATGGGCAGCATTAATATTTACACAGCCCTGGCTAATCCCTGGGAGGGTTGGACAGGTGGCTGCTGGAAGTTTGTATAAATACTATGAGACACAGAGCCTTCAGGTCTTTTCCCATAGGAGAGGAACCCTCCATGTGCTTGCAAGGTGCTGAGGCCTCAAGTGGGTGACTTGATGGCCTTCTTCGATGAAGTTGCTGAGAGCTGACTGAGGGGCTGTTGTCTAAAGATCTAGTCTGGTATAACAGGGAAAAGGTGTTGCGTGGATGTTGGAAGGAGGCAACCAACTTTGCAAGAACATTTAGTGAGTATAGACTGCTGTGAGAGATCTTAGAGACTGTGGGCTGTTGCCACCCCTCTGGTGCTAGAAAGTCAACTGTTTGTTTCTGTAAAGGGGACTGGTGTCCTGAAGAGCTCAAAGAAGGACGGTTTTGTGCCTTTAGCTGCTGCTACGTAAAGCCAATTCCACAGTCTGCTTTTTACTTCTATCTCACCGCACCTTCAGTGTCACTTACAACCCCACTTATTCCTCTCCAACTCCTCTTACCGTTGGGTTCTGTCCTTGGACCTCTAATATTCTCGATCAAAAAGTCCTCCCTGAGTCATCTGATAGCCTCCCATGGCTTCCGCTACCATTTATATGCCGATGACACCCAAATCTATCTCTCTGCCCCTCAGCTCACCCCATTAGTCTCCTCACGCATCACTGATTTACTAACATATCAGCCTGGATGTCACACCACTTCCTCAAACTGAATCTATCTAAAACCGAGCTCCTAATATTTCCTCCCCCACATGCCCCTTCCCCTGACTTCTCTGTAATGATCAATGGCACATCTATCAGTCCTATCAGTCCATTCCCACATGCCAGGGTGCTAGGGGTAACCTTAGAGTCGTAACTGTCCTTTCAGGCCCACATCCAATCCCTGTCCAAATCATGCCGACTTAGCCTCTGCAACATTTCTAGAATACATTTCTATTGCAATAGACTAATTGCAAGCTGGGAAGCTTCCCATAGACCGCTGTGTGTCCGGCTCCTGGACGCTCTTAAAGTGTCCAGGTCACTGGGCGCTATATAAATCCTCTATAATAATAATACAAGGACTTTGCTTGCAGTTCTACAGAAGAACGTTACAGTCCCAACTTTGTACATAGTCCTTTCTGCAGTTTTCCATTCAATTCCTCAACCCTATCCAAGTTACACCATAAATAAAAACACCAAAAAGAATACCCCCTAGACTGCTTATTGAACTGAAGAGTGACTGTGATTGTGTGTCTGGCTGCAGGGCAATTACTAGGAAAAAGAACTTGGGCCATTTTCAGTGGCTCCTAAAGGGGTAGTGCTACAAATGTAAAGACATCATATAGGGGAAGATCTAATGTCTGTGATCCCTGCACATGTAGGTAGACTGATGTTTTTTTCCCCCTTTGTCTTCGGTACCAGCTGTTATATGCAAAATGCCTTATAGGAGCTGTCCTTAGTATTATTGTATTAGGATTGTGAATGCTGCAGGTGTGTTCAGTAAACAGTGACCATATAGTGCCTGCAGCCTCTTATCCAGGCCTCGGCTGTGGATGACTGAACTTCACAGTGTACTAAGAGTAACATAAGACAGCGGCAGCCTGGAGCTGGGACATGCAGCCTTACAACATCCAAAAGGTGCTCCAACACGCCTGTGTAATGGTAGGTCTGATCCTAATTGGTATCTTTGGGAGGAGTGATCTACAACTAATGACACTGGACTTTGATGTCCGTGAATCCACCATGTCTTCCTCTAAAAGACTTTAGTCGTATCTTTGTTTCCAGGAAAACAACAATTAGTTAAAGTATATGATAACACGATGTGCTAAGTACTAGGGCAAATAACACTGATTAATTGGGTCTTGGAATATTTTGTTAAATCATTTTTTATAAATCTGTCTGAGCTAAGGTCACTATATTTCTGAATTTAAAAGCTTTATTAAAGGGGGTTTCCATCTTCATGCTAGGTGGAAGTTTCCTGTGTGCATTGATGACCAAAGGAATTTGTACAGCCATATAAGCTTTGATCAGCCAGCCGCCACATAACTGCAAGTAGCTTCAAAGCTGCTACAACAACTGGAGCTTCACAGTCTTAATGTGGCACCAGTCTGGTGTTAAAACATGAAGATCTAAATCATCCCAAATGGGGCCTGTAGAAGAAGAGGAGAGGAAGGAGGCACTAGAAGCACACAGGTCCATCTTAATTAAAATGTTTAATAAATTCACACATCTATATATTCTCCATAGAGCCTATTTGATTCTACTAGATTTTCACCTTCCACTGGCCACTATGCCCAAAATGTCAGGCCCTTTATGACCTATACAATAGGATTGCCTGGTAATTCTCAGTTACTGGAAGCAGATTGTCTAATTCCTCCCTAATCAAATGAGCTGCCCGGTGCCCCAGAAACCCAAATTATGCCTTCTGGGTGTATTGGAAGACCTAGGCCCAACTCAACATGATTCTTAGTTCCTTCAGGAAACATAATTTGTAGCCAGTAAACTATTATACAGTAGATGTCTGCCTTACCTCTGACTATAGTTTAATGGATCTCTGAGATTAATGCTACTCTCCCATACAAATAATATCCACCGAAGATGTCCACAAAAACACTAGAAAATCTAGAAAACATGGTTGGGATGGAGCTATACTTGCAATGCATTTCCCTGTGAGTACAGTAAGATAAAAACGTACACTTCTACATTTTCCATGATAGGGCGTTGGAGCTTTAATTAAACAAACAAGACTTGCCTGCCTGCACATCCTTTCATATGCTGCACAGATTGTTTTTTTTTATTTTCATTTTTTTAATGTACTGCTGGTATTGATTGTTAAGCAAACAGAGAAGCTGCTCTTACTAAACTGAGGATATAATTCTGTCATACGTAAACCATTTCTGATATTCAAGATGTCAATTGTATCTGAGCTCCCTTTTGTTTAATTTCTTTCTAATGTATGCTTATTCTGTTCTGGGAAGTGGTTGCCACCATCCCAATTTCTGTACTTGAAATGGGAAAAAAACCCTCTAATAAATGAGTTGCTGTCAGACTCATTTCCAATTCGCAATGGGACGCGACAGGGGTGCCCTCTATCCCCCCTCATTTTTGCTTTAACCCTTGAACCGCTGCTTAATAAGATCCGCCTTAACATCGCCATCAAGGGTTTTACGGTAGGGCCGACTGAACACAAGTTGTTTGCCTATGCGGATAATGTTCTGTTCTACGTCTCAGAACCCCTGATATCTCTCCCCAACATCATGGCTGAGCTAAAGGATTTTAGCCTGCTGTCCAATTTTAAAATTATAATAAGTCGGAGATCTTGTCCCTGAATATACCCTCGGGTCTGCATACACAGCTGCAGGCCTCCTTTCCGTTAACCTGGTGCCAGACCTCGCTAAAATATTTGGGGGTGTACGCCTGTAATTTCACCCCATTGCTGTCTACTATGAGAGCGGACCTAAAGAGTTTGGACCTCACTGCCTTCTCCTGTATGGGCAGAGTCAGTGTTTTGAAAATGAACGTGTTCCCTCGTATTTTGTTCTACTTACAAATGGTGCCTATTGCATTGCCTAGACCTTTCTTTTCAACCCTCAACAGCTTGTTTTTGCAATACATATGGAACAGGAAGAGCCCCCGCTTGGCCCTCCGCATTATACAATGCCCTAAACACAAAGGGGGTATGGGTGTCCCAGTTATCCGCAAGTACTATGAAGCGATAGCGCTACAACGCATCCTGGATTGATACCATAATGTCACTGCTAAACTCTGAGTCCCACTTGACAAGTTCTTTGTAGGCCGCAATCTTCTCACACGGGATTGCAGGGGACTCCCCACGCTTACCTCTCCCATGGCCTCCCATGCCCTGGCAGCTTGGGACGCCTTGAATAGGAAGGAACAGCTTGCTCCCCTGATTTCCCCCTTGGCTCCCTTGAGGGGCTTCCCCTGGTTCAGTCTGGGGGAACATCCCTCATTCTTCAGGGCGTGGTCGGCTGATGGTGAGTCGAGATGTGGCAGATTCATCCAAGACCAGGGTTTGTTGCCATTGGCCACACTGAGGATACAGTACGGATCCTTCCCCATGGACGAATGGCGCTATAGGCAGCTCCAACATTTTGTGGGAAGCCTGCCCCATAATATCCGCTCCCCTACCACAGCGTCTCCCTTTGCTCTGTTTTTAGACCTCTGCTATTCCACACACTATATCTCTATTATATATGATGTTACAGTCACTGGAGAGCAGTGGGAGGCCTGGGTACAAAAGGGAGTGGGAGAGAGACCTTCAGCATGTCTTTACTGAAATTCAGTTGGACCACCTTTACCGCCTTACGCACAAGCGCTCAGTGGATACAAAAATGCAGGAGAATGGCTTTAAGGTACTTACCCGGTGGTATAGGGTTCCCTCCAAGCTTGCCAGGATACACCCGTCTGTATCTGACGCTTGCTGGAGGGAATGCGGCCCTAGGAGCTCCTTCCTCCATATTTGGTGGGAGTGCCCCAAGATACGGCCCTTCTGGTCGGATATACGAGCCCAGGTCAAGGTCATCTTGGACCTGGAGCTCCCTGATTCCCCGTTGGAATTCCTGTTGCATGTCGCTACCACTCCTCTCAGTCAATATCGCAAATCTGTACTGCCACACTTACTCAATGTGGCTAGAAGGTTAATTCCGATATACTGGAAGAGACCACAAGTTCCAACACGTACTGAATGGATTACCTTAGTGAATAACATCATGGCTGCAGAGGAATAGATGGCGAAATGTAAAGACCGTTATGAAAAGTTGTATGCTATATGGGCCACTTGGATGCACTACACTGGTAAAGTCACATCGCTGCCTCTGGGATCCCCAACCCCGCCAGTTAATGGGGCTGAGTTGGGGGGCCCCGACTCTTACACAAAGAAAACCAGCATAGAATGAAGCCCTAATGTGGTTAGTCCATTTGATCTTGTTCTGTCTATTGTTTCTAAACTTTATTTTGTTCTTTTGTTTTTGGTTATTTGACATTTCCTGTTTATGTATGAGAAACTGAGTCAACGTTAGCGCCATGCTGGAGGGGGGGGGGGCGACAGGGACGATTTATGATGTTGGTGCTCATATGATACAGTAGAAACATGTTGTTTAATATGTAATATCTAAGACACCATGGAAGATTCTCTCTCTTCGTCTTTGTTCCATTTTATTTATTTTTTTGCATCTTCTGTCTTCTGTCTTTTGTATAATGCAAAAATTTTCAAATAAAGATTACATAAATGTTATTTTTTTTTTTTTAAAACCCTCTTATGGGATTTTGAAGGCAACCAAAAAACAAAATGCATAACCATTCATATATAAAAGCACTTTTTATTTTAAAACTCTAAAAAGACATAGCCTTGTTAAAAACACATATGGCCATATTTGGGCCAAGATCCATTGTACACATCAATATGCAGTTGATACTTTGGCAATGTTACATATCTCCTTGGAGGGTCCACTTTCCATGGTATTGGAATCTTTATGATCCTTGCATGAACTCACCCCTGTTTACAAGCAAGTGGAGGTTGATATGGGCAGTCATCATGAGAAGTGGTAATATTTTTTGATAAATTGAAAGGCATCTAATCATCCCTGAGGAAGAGATTAATTAATAAATCTAGAAACATGTTGGATGCATGATGCTCAAACAAACTATTTGCTGAATATCAAACCCTCCAAAGAGATACAGTATGTAACATTGCCAAAGTATCAACTGCATACTGATTTGTACAATGGATCTTGGCCCAAATATGGACATGTGTGTTTTTAACATGGCTATGCCTTTTTAGAGTTTTGTAATAAAAAGTGCTTTTATTTAAAAATGGTGTAGCCGGGGTCCCAAATTTAGGGATTGCTATACCAAATTTAAGGGTGATTCGAGTGGTAGTTGGCTCGAATCTTTCAATTTGCTGGACTCTGCCTTGCTGCTGTTTTGCCTGGTGTGCAGTTCCCCTTAGAAGTATGGGTGGTGCTGTCACTTGTACTCGGGGTTGAACCACAGGTAATGGGGCAGTGATTTGGTGTCCTCTCCCGGCAGCCGTGCAGTGGGTGTGGTCTGCCTGCTGTGCATGGCGGGAGAGGATACATAAGGGGCAGACGCCGCCTGGGAGGGGTCGGTTCTTTTTGGTTCCAGAGTCGGAGTCTTGGTGCGTGGCGCGTGGCCCTCCAGGCCATGGGGCCACGTGCACTTCTGTCCCAGGCACCTTTAGTCCTGGGACTGCAACTTCAGCCCTGGGCCCAGCACCTTTAGCTGGAGCCCACTTCGGGAGGAGGAATCCCAGGGTGCCGCCTTACGAGGGGACCAGTTTACTAGAAGAGGAGGCTGGGGGAGGACCGTTCCGAAGGACTGGTGAGAGATCACACTGAAGGAAGGGGCCCAGTAACTCTCTGGAGGGATGTCATCCATCCGAAAACAGGGATCTAAACAATGGGACCAGTAGGAGGTTTGGGACACTATAGATGCTGTGGCAGAGGATCTCCTGAACGCATCCATTAGGGAATCCAATAGACTGTTCGAGTTACACGCCGGCTGCTAGAGCCTTCGGGTGACTATCCGGGTGAGCTATACCCACTGGGGATCGAGTGGCGAAGAAACAAGAGTGCCTGAATTGATCTGTCTTCCTAACACCTTTCTCTTCTCCTCATTTTGTGGATGTTCATGCATAAAGAAATAAACTCTATGTTGGAGTTGACGCTGGTGTGGACCTTGGAGTTACTTGGGGTATAGAGACTTTGTTCTTACATTCTAGGGACGGAAACCAACACTGAGGGGGAGCCTGCTGCAAAGACCCGTAAGTGAAAAAAAGTGTGCTTAACCTCTGCAACCCAGGGGGTATGGGCATGGTGGAAACCGTGTGCCTTCTTCTCCTGTGAGGGATCCAAAGAGTGGAGAAGGAGGGCCGGGCTGCTACAATGGTTATGAATTTTCTTTTTTGGTTGCCTTCAAAATCCCAAGTCTTTTTCACATTTGTTTAATTTCTTTGATGACCATGTACTAACTTACTGATATGACAACGTACTCAACATGGCTCATTTTATTAAAACTTGTGTAGCGCCCTGCTCCCAATGAGTGGGCGCTATATGTTGAAATTTAGTTGTCTGGGCATTAGTTAGCCCAGAGAGATTGTTCATTTAAATTATGGCACTGTTTCAGTTCGGTTGGTTGTATGATTTTCCTCCTGACAGTGGGTGTCGCTGTCACCACTGGTCAGGATTGGAAAGGCAACAGGCTGGACGCATTGGGTATCTCTTTCCCAGCAGCGGCTCAGGGGCGTGGTCAACCCGCTTTGCATGCTGGGAGAGGGTACTTAAGTGACAGACGCCATTAGTGAGGGAAGTTGGAGAGTCGGGGGTCGTTCGTTGATGGTGGGCACCACCCGCCCGATCCCGACCTGAGGGCCCTCATGGCCTCAGGGATGTACTGGCAGTTTCTGCCTCGGGGCCACGTTGGCCTGAGGCTCCGTTACCGAAATGTAGGCCCAGGAGTTACTGGGGGCCTACTGATCCAGGGATGATCCTGTGTCGCCTTACCTGCTGGAAGGGACCAAGCAATTGAGGACTCAATTGGAGAATGCATCCGGATCATAATCACAGTGCTGCCGGAATGGCTGGAAGATCCTGGCACTGAGAGCTGTGTTCTTTATTCAGAAGATAACCCAGGGAAGGGTTACGCTAAGTCTGTGGCAGAGACTGTTCTATTTGCACCCAGTCTGTGGCAGAGACTGTTCTATTTTCACCAAGTCTGTGGCAGAGACTATATGTGATCGAGCTACGCATCAGCTGCTAGGCCAGTGAGATTGGGCCTATCCGGTGTTTGCTGAGTCCAGTGTGGAGACAGATGTTCCTCTGGACCTAGGAAAGTTCCTGTGATCCGCAACTAAGGTACCTGAGTCCTCCCCATTCCTTCAACCCCCTCTGTTGAAAACTTTATTCAATAAAACCCTTGAAAGAGACTATGGGGGTGATTTACTAACAACAGTGCGCTGCGCCGGTTCATACCTTAATACGTGCGCTGGATAAATTCCCTAATTGGGCGGGTGAACCAGCGGCGCACTGTTATAGTAAATAAAAATGTCAGCGGCGCTCTATTCAAAATGAATGGCTCCCTATGGGAGCCCATTGATTTGAATATAGGTCGCCCGAGTAGTTGGATCACGACGATCCGACTTGCGGGGCGACTCATGTTCGGTTGACACAGGGACAGCGCGACTTTGCGGGGCAACTTGGACACGACTTGAGCGTGAAACAGCTGCTCAAGTCGTGTCCTAGAGGCGACTACCTGCCCGAGAATGTCTCCAGCGTGATGCCATCACACTGGTTCTCGGCGACAGGGTACTGCAAGCCTCGCGCTCGCTGTCCCCTGTGTTTGGTATAAATCATGAAGGGGAACTCCACACCAAATTTTAAATAAAAAAAAAAACGTCATGGGTTCCCCTCCAGGAGCATACCAGGCCCTTAGGTCTGGTATGGATTTTAAGGGAAACCTCCTACGCCGAAAAACAGCGTGGGGTCCCCCCAAAATCCGTACCAGACCCTTGTCCGAGCACGCAGCCCGGCAGGTAATTTAAGGGGGGGCGAGCGCGCCCCCCTCCTGAACCACACCAGGCCGCATGCCCTCAACATGGGGGGGTGGGTGCTTTGGGGCAGGGGGCACCCTGCGCTCCCCCACTCCAAAGCGCCTGTCCCCATGTTGATGGGGACAAGGGCCTCTTCCCAACATCCCTGGCCATTGTTTGTCGGGGTCTGCGGGCGGGGGGGGCTTTTTGGAATCCGGGAGCCCCCTTTAATAAGGGGGGCCCCCAGATCCCGGCCCTCCACCCTATGTGAATCAGTATGGGGTACATCGTACCCCTACCCATTCACGTGGTGGCAAAAAAATGTCAATAAAAAACACAACACAGGTTTTTAAAGTACCGTAATTTATTAGGCAGCTCTGGGGTCTTCTTCCAACTTCGGGGGTCTTCTTCCAACTTCGGGGTTCTTCTTCCAACTTCGCGGGTCACTTGTTCTGCTCTCCGGTTCTTTCTGCTGGGCGCCCGCTATCTTCTTCCAGCTCTTTTGCTAGTGGGGTCCCGGTCTTCATCGTCGTCTTCTTCCAACTTCGGGGGTCTCTTGTTCTGCTCTCCGGTGTCGTCTCTGCGCTCTCCGGTTCTTCTCCTGCTCTCCGGTGCCTTCTCCACGATCTCCGGTTCTTTCTGCCTTCTGCCGGGCGCCCCGCTATCTTCTTCCAGCTCTTTTGCTAGCGGGGTCCCGGTCTTCATCGCTCTTCTCTCCGCCCGATGTTGCCTCGTCGCTGTCTGCCGCTACAATGCTGTGTGCGCAGAGCGCAACCACTTATATTGGCATGGGGCGTGGTCACCGGGTGATGCCACCCGCTGACCCTGCCCCCGTATGACGTCACAGTCCCGGGGCGCCCGGCAGAAAGAACCGGAGAGCAGAACAAGAGACCCCCGAAGTTGGAAGAAGACGACGATGAAGACCGGGACCCCGCTAGCAAAAGAGCTGGAAGAAGTTAGCGGGGCGCCCGGCAGAAAGAACTGGAGAGCAGAACAAGAGACCCCCGAAGTTGGAAGAAGACCCCCGAAGTCGGAAGAAGACCCCCGGAGCTGCCTAATAAATTACTTTAAAAACCTGTGTTGTGTTTTTATTGACATTTTTTTTACCACCAGGTGAATGGGTAGGGGTACGATGTACCCCATACTCATTCACATAGGGTAGGGGGCCGGGATCTGGGGGCCCCCCTTATTAAAGGGGGCTCCCGGATTCCGATAAGCCCCCCCGCCCGCAGACCCCGACAACCAATGGTCAGGGTTGTCGGGAAGATGCCCTTGTCCCCATCAACATGGGGGCAGGTGCTTTGGGGTGGGGGAGCGCAGGGCGCCCCCCCTGCCCCAAAGCACTTACCCCCCTATGTTGAGGGCATTTGGCCTGGTACAGTTCGCTCGCTCGCCCCCCCTTTCCTGACCTGCCGGGCTGCATGCTCGGATAAGGGTCTGGTACGGATTTTGGGGGGACCCCCACGCCGTTTTTTTCGGCGTAGAGGGGTTTCCCTTAAAATCCATGCCAGACCTAAGGGCCTGGTATGCTCCTGAAGGGGAACCCATGATGATTTTTTTATGTCAAATTTGGCGTGGAGTTCCCCTTCATGATTCATACCAAACACAGGGGACAGCGAGCGCGAGGCTTGCAGTACCCTGTCGCCGAGAACCAGCGCGATGGCATCGCGCTGGAGATATTCTCGGGCAGGTAGTCGCCTCCAGGACACGACTTGAGCGGCTGCTTCACGCTCAAGTCGTGTCTAAGTTGCCTCGCAAAGTCGCGCTGTCCCTGTGTCAACCGGCACACGAGTCGCCCCGCAAGTCGGATCGTCTTCATCCGACTTCCCGGGCGACCTCTATTTAAATGAATGGGCTCCCATAGGGAACCATTCATTTTGAATAGAGCACCGCTGACATTTTTATTTACTATAACAGTGCGCCGCTGGTTCACGCGCCCAATTAAGGATTTATCCGGCGCACCTATTAAGGTATGAACCGGCGCAGCGCACTGTTGTTAGTAAATCACCCCCTGTGTGTTGGTGCAAACTTCTTCTGGACAACTCTTCAAGGAGATCCCCTGAGACGAGCATACGGAACAGTAAGGTAACGGCAGGCCCAAATTTAAACCAGCAGCTCCTATGGGGGTATCGCTACACTTGCATTGCATTAATTTGTTCGGCGGTGGCACTATAATTTTTTTAATTGCATGTCAACCTCTTCCGGCCGATGTGTTAGGTTAAGGGGGCAGTTGAGGGGGGGACGTTAAAACTGCTGTTCAACTGCCTATTTCTACTGCCGCCCAGGACACATGTGTATTGAAATCAATGGAGTGGGCAGCAGGCAAATCACAAAGGGTTTTAAATGTATTTAAAGGATAATTTCATTTTCGTGAAAAAAGAGAAAAAAGAAATAAAAAATAATATAGCAATATAGCGGACAATCGGACGCTAACTGAAATGTTTGACACTTTGCTGGGAAAGAGTGACACTAATACAGTGATCAGTGCTAAAAATATGCACTGTCACTAATGACACTGGCTGGGAAGGGGTTAACATCTGGGGCGAACAGAGAGTTAACTGTGTGCCTAGCCAGTGTTTTTTTTTACTGTGGGGGAGGTGTTTTTACTAGGGAAGAGATGGATCCTTGTCCCTGCTTTGCAGAGACACAGGATCCATGCTTTCCCTTCTGACAGAATGGCAATCTGCCTTGTTTACATGGGCAGACTGCTGTTCTGCCTCTGTAGCGAACGATTGGCGGGTGCTGGTGGACATTGAGTCCACGGTACCCGCCCATCAGCTCCCGTTGTGAATAATCACAGCGGGAGCGTGTCGGCGGCATCGCTGCACATTCATGCCTGCTACCTGGAAGTGCACAAACACATATAAATCCATGATCCTGCACACACCTGCCTCCTTGTAGCAGTAAAACTGCTATAGGGCGGTCACTACGTGGTTAAGTAACATCTCCCATTAGACTACCTTACCACATGGACACACAGGAATTTCTTTAGAATGACAAATGGTAGGAATCTACAACAAAGTCCTCATACATAAGTTGTACCTGATTATCTGCAGCCCCTCTTTTTTTTTTTACATCTGTTCACAATTTATGAAGCTTGTCTGAGCTGTCAAAAAAAGGGGGTGGAGAGCTGAAATTACAGACTGCAGAGCTCAGTGAGGAGAGCTTTGAGAGCTGATTGGGGGGAAGGGGCACGCTCTCTTGGGACCGGCGTGGATCTGTGTGCAGGGAATCTGTGTGAGCTGCAGCTGTTTTGTGGCCTGCCTTGGCAGATCTACCCAGCGGACGTCTGGAAGGACACCCACCTGTGGACAGTTCCCCTTCACTGTCCTAATATGTGTAGCACACACCATCCTTGGCCTTACCTCCTCAAGGCGGGACACACCGTACTACAATGCCCAGGTTCCTTCTTGAATAAGAGGGTGAGCGGTGTTCTTAATTGTTGGGTCCTGCAGCAAGTTACCTCCTTTCGGCTGGTTCTTATCCCTAGAGTGTAAGGAAAAGTCTGTTGTTTGCGTATCAATAAGGCCAATGTCCAGACAAGATTAAACCTCAATGAACGAAGGTTTATTTTCTATATGCTTGGAAAGTTGACGATTGAAGAATAAAGTAACAGGGAGGCAGGTTCAGGCATGCGGCACTTAATCAGCACTTGGTATCACCACTCAATTCCGAGTGGACTCTGCTCACCCGGATAATTCCCTCTGACGGTCCTAGCAGCCGGAATGATGCACAAACTTTACTTGAACTTCCTAGGGATACGATCGGAACCCAATTTTCCTAGCTTCAATCTTCCCAGCGCTTGTAACATAAGGACAGGTGCCAATGGAAGCACGTTTCAAGGCCTGTGGCGGAATTGTGGAATCCCTCTGTAGGTGACCAGGCCTCATCCGAGGCCTGGTCACTCCCTTCGCGGGTAACCCTGGCTCCCTCTCCAGAACGGGTCACCCTCGAGTGCCCTGAAACTCCTCTTTTGGGGGTAGGTCAGCTAAAGGTGCTGAACCTACATGAAGAGATGCAGCCCCAGGCCAAAGGTGCCTGAGACTTATTTGCCCATATGCACCCCCATGGCCTGGAGGGCCATGAGGCGCAGACGGACTGCTCCCCGGAACTTCTCCTCCTACTCCTTCTACTCCCCCACTTATATCCTCTCCCAGCATGCACAGCAGGCCGACCACGCCCACCGCACCGCAGCCGAGAGGGGACATCCAAGGGCATAGCAATGCTACCTGTGGTTCAACCCTGACCTGTTATGACAGTGCCACCTACAAGCCACAGGGAACTGTACACCAGCAACCTCACTTAACAGAAGCAAAGAGCAAACCTAATAATTGAAGCGGTCTGAGCCTGGCTACTAACTCAGACCAACGCCTAAATTTAGGCACATAGCACCCCTAAAAGTAAAGGGGCGCTACATATGTATTGTCATAGTGTCACCCAGTGTTAGTTCTCCCGCAACCCGCTCTAAAGAGCTGACTGGGGCAGACTGATTGAGATAAACTTCCTGATTTGGAGAAGGGTGTTTGCGGAGTGAGGATGTCTGCCGGCGAAAGGGCCCCTGTTTGATGCACAGACGTTCGCCTGGGGGGGATGTGTCCGCTCTGCAAACGCTTTATCGGTTTAGCGGATATATGCTCTTGTCGCCTCGATATGCCTGATCAACATTGAGGTGGTGACATGAGCATACACCTGCAGATAAGCTCCCCTCATCAGGAACTGTGTTCATTGGTTATTGTATTATTATTGTATTATATTGTTGTTGTATTGTATTGGTATTGTATCCTTTAGCTGTATTTCTTGTGTTGTCAAATCCTTATTTGGTCAGATCCTTATATGGTCATTTTCCTGTGTGGAGGGGACATCCTGTGATGTTCCCTCCCATGGAGGACGTGATTGGCTGCTGCAGCCATCACTTCCTGTTTGTGAGATCTTTTGTGATAATAAAAGGAGCCAGTAAGGGGCTCGGCGGGCAGTGATGCTGGCCGTGTGGAAATGAACATAACAGTCTGGTGATGTCTCTTGACTTGAATGAATGGCAAAGCGAACGAATGGTGAGTGAACTTTTAGCTTGAGATGCATTATATCATTAAGACGAAGGGTGTGCTTATTAGCACAAGGAGAAATGGCTGTGTGCTCTGCAAACAACCTATTTTTCCCTGACAGTGGGCACACTAGTTCTTAGGGCCTGGGGGGGGGGCATTGGATTTCCTTAATTTGCATAGATTTCCTCTCACTTCCTGTTTGGCTATGGGGCAGGAAGTGAAGGGAAATCTCTGCAATGGTACAGGGATGGTAAAAAATAAACTGACAGGGGCTATAACCCTCCCTTACTCTATCCAAAATGAAAAAAAAAAAGTGTTGCCTATAGTTCTACTTTAAGCACAAATTTCTGATAATTTTATGGAGAGGACTAAGAAGATATAACCATGCCAATGGTGCAGCAGAAAACATATAGCACAGTGAGGAAGGTTTGTGGTCCAGGACGATAGGAAACTCAAAATTAGAAACAGCTTGCTAACAGTGTAGCGCAAGCCGGCGGGGACTCTTTCCATGCTGCCCCCCTGCAAAGTGTTGCCCTAGGCCTGGGCCTTGTTGGCCTAGGCCAGGATACAGCGTTGAGTGTAGGGTTGGGATTGCGGCTTGCAGTCCAACCATAAGTGATGGTTCTGCCGTCCGGAGAACCTGTCGTGGTCGGAGGTAGAGGGGTAGCTGTCGCCACTAAGGGACCATCCACCTTACTACCAGGGGCTACTGTGAGTAGTTGAAGCAAGTACCAGAGCAGTATTCTCACCAACCGGGGACGGTGAAGAATTGGAAAACTTCAGCAGATATCAAGCCAGGGACCGAGCCAGTGGAGGTGACGATTGCAGAGCAATATCGTGTGCCAAGCCAGGGACCGAGCAGGCCAGTGGGGTGACGCTTAAAGAGTATCTGTGAGTGCCAAGTGTAGCGGGGTCTCCTTTAAGACTCTCAGGACTACCTTACCCAGAACCCCATTTGGCACCCAGGGTGCAATGTTGCCGCCGCACAGACTCATGGGTGGAGCTATATAAGGAAGGGGAGAGGCTAGGCTCGGTCTCTCTTTGGGACACGAGACTTCGGTGAACAAGTCCTCCTATGCGGATCTGCTGGTGTGCAAGGCCTGAAGCCTGGGGCCTTGCGCAGCTACCAAAGAGCCTTCCACCCTACTGCGAGCCTGGGTGGCATCTGACTTTGTTATTCTTCAACCTTTGTTGGATCGGAGACCCGATTGCTGCAGACGCTGTGTGTGGAGACACAGCAGGTGGAAGTCCCGGACTGGGATCGTGTCCAGAGGGGTGAGAGAGCACATGCTCAATCCATATACTTTATACTGTTGTTAGGCCTACAGACTGCCGAGGCCCACCCGCTTATATCTGAGACCCCGATGGAGATCTATAGCAGAACTGAAGTCAAAGGGTCTTCAGTGAAGTGCTCCGTGTTGTTACTTAACCTGTGGATTACAAATGTGTTACTGAATGTGCACCACCATTAAAGATTTGCATGCGAAGAAATCATCTCCTAGAGACTGAGTTTTAGAGTCTGGGTCAGGCCTGACCAAGCGTTAGAGTTTAGTTGCTGCGTCACAGGGCGCTTAGTTAACGGCCGTTACATGTGGTATGCCATTACTGTATTTCACTAATGTGTAGTATGCTATTCGCTGCAGGGCTCTGCAAGAGGCGCGTGTGATTTGTTATAACTGTTGATCTATTATATCAAGAGAGAGTAAACTCGTTATTCTTTAATCGCTTTGCATTGGTGTCTGAATTTTACCATAGAGTATAAGAGATATTACCCTAGACTAACTGTGCCAGAGTGGGTCGAGTAAATTGCCGGGGGTTGGAGGTGCTGTGTGCAGGGCCTGAGACCAAATTCAGCGGCTCTCTTAGTTGGGGGAGCGCTACACAAGCTAGGGATCCAACCAGTGTCATCTTAAGAGCATTATAGGCCCCCGGGCAATACGGTGCACTGGGGCCCTGTCTACACAATCACGCACAAGAATTTTTTACTGACAAAAATCATGACATTTACTGTCAGAACCACATTTTTTACTGTCACTGCAAAAAGGTACCTAAAATTACAGTTTTCAGTGCCAAACAGTGCAAATGTCAGTATTTAAACTATAAACATATAGATCGTGCTATTAGCAATGTGTTTAAGTTAAACAAAAGTAAAAAAAAAAAACATTTCTTCATTGACATGAAGGTTAGGTTACTATAACCCAGCCAGCACAGAGTTTCCTCTTACATCAGAGTCTGCAGGATTCCCCCTTACAGTGAAAGGGAACTCTTATGGAAAGGGGAACGCTGCAGATCATGATGTAAGGGGAAACGCTGATGTAAGGGGGGCTGTGGTGACCAGAGACCACCTTATATCAGAGTCCACTGCTTTCTCTTTACATCAGAGTTCCCACTTACATCAGAGCAACAGACCACCCCCCGATCTCTTTGTGCAAGCTACACAGTCAGCCAGACAGCCACTCACCGTACGACACCGACTAGGGCACTCTGTGTCTGTACTGGCTTGTGGCTGGGCAGGTTACAGGCTCACGAAAACCGGCATTGCCCACAGGGGGTCCGACTCCGCCACACTCTGCTTCAAGCCTGCTGTGCTGTCTGCTCTGACAACTCTACTCTGTCCATTCACCCTCAGCTCCTCCTGCTTTTTTTTTTAAAGTCTGGCGGGTGTGGCTAACGTCATCATCGGCGGACAGACAGAGGCAGCACTTGTGGAGGATCGTATCTTCTCTGCGATATCCGCAAACTGCGCATGCACAGTTCTGACCCGCCGCTTCCCACCATTTTTTTACTGGGGTCGCTGGGCAGCCGGTGGGGCCCCCCAGGCAAGTGTGGCCCCCGGGCAACTGCCCAGCGTGCCCAATGGAAAAGATGGCCCTGGATCCAACAAGGACTGGGGGGTGATGCTTGAGGAAGATACTGAATGAAAATATTGGAAGAGCTCAGGGGATCCAGTGGCAGTGGATCAGCAAGTCTAGTGAAAGACTGGGAGCTCAGTTGAACGGAGATCTACAATAGGAGATTGTAGAAGAAGTGAATAAGTTCATTACCACCTTTGTTAGAAACTGTTTCAAGATTGTTGCCATAGGAGACAGCGGTCCTACTCATGCAGATGTGGTGTCTTGCTGGATACCTTTCCCTGCATGACTGTCTACCTATAAAAGTCTTGGAGTCTGCTAAGTTAACATTGCAACTACTAAAGGGTGTCCTGGCCCTAACCCTCTCTCACACAGTTCTGTTTAAGAGACAATAAATCTCTCTGCATTCAAGAAGTGTCTGGCGCCCATTAATCTACCTTGCATTGCACCCACCATGCCTCGTAACCCACTCTACACAGAAGGATGTCAGCTGTCCCTAACTCTGGAGGTCACCATTAGGCCTGGAGCGGCCCGGGACTTAGCTACACATGTTATACTTACCTGCTCTGTGTAATGGTTTTGCACAGAGCAGCCCAGATCCTCCTCTTTTTGGGTTTCTCAATGGCGCTCCTGGTCCATCCCTCCTGCCGGGTGCCCCCACAGCAAGCAGCTTTGCTATGGGGGCAACCAGGGCAGGACTTAGGGTGGTGGGGGCCCCTGGGCTTGAGTCACTTTCGGGCCCTACCTTCTTTACATTACTTTAAATAGAACAATTCAATTTCTTGTGAAAAATAAATAAATAGAAGAATTCAATGAAAAATTAAAGAGGAAGTAAACCCCGGCCGATTTTTGCAGTTTTTCAATTATTAAGTTATAACAGCTCATCGCAATGCAATACATATATATCCCAAAAGCGAGGCCTGCAAATACCTTTTTTAGGATGGTTTCGTTCTCTGTATTTCCAGGTATCTCAAGCACCATTCGTACTTCTGTTATGTGATTCAAATTATGACGTCGCTTCCGCCCTTACTGTGTCCCTGTCGGTAATCTCGCGCATGCGCCGTTGCGCCGTGACCATTTGTTGCTGTGTCTGCGGCTGCTGTTTTCTTTCACTCCCCTTTTGTGACATTTTCTTTAGTCACACGGGGGGAGTATCAGGAAGAGTGGAAGGAGCTAAACACTGCAAGACTTCTCCTTTGTGCCGGACAGAGGGGAAGTTCTCACAGACTGCATTCCGGCAAGCTTTAAATGCTGGTTTAGAGGGGCTAATGTGCGCAAGCGCGGGACCCCTATTGGGCGGGGCCCATGGGCTTAAGCCCAGTCAAGCCCAATGGTAAGTCCGGCCCTGGGGGCACCTGAGCTGAGCTGCTGCTCAGTGTGTCCATTCAGATACTGAGCCACGGTTGGGCCACGCCCCGTCTCTCTACTCATTGCCACACTGACTTTTATTGACAGCAGTGGGAGCCAATGGCGCCCCGCTGCTGTCTCAGCCAATGAGGAGGGAGAGTCCCGGGCTGCCATGACTCTCGTGCAACATCGCTGGAGCGAGATGGGCTCAGGGAAGTATTAGTGGGGCTGAGGGGGGCTGCTGCACACTGAAGGTTTTTTTATTGCTATGCAATAAGATAAAAAAACTTCTGACTTTAGAACCACTTAAACCTGAGCCCCAAGATTACCCAACAATAAACCCTCCCCTCAACCTTACCCCAAACCGTATAGGAACGAATAGGTGAATGTGCTTGCATGAGCAGGATGAATGTGTTTGCATGTGCAGGACCCAGATGA
The DNA here is from genome assembly GCA_029206835.1 of Rana muscosa. Classification (NCBI taxonomy): domain Eukaryota; kingdom Metazoa; phylum Chordata; class Amphibia; order Anura; family Ranidae; genus Rana; species Rana muscosa. Next base: position 265,055,521 of record CM055125.1, on the reverse strand, counting down.
ACATCTCTGGGATTGCTGTATCAAGGACAAAGGTAAGTATTTCTCCAGGTTGGCTGCACTTAGAGGGTGGAAGCACGCCTTTAGGGACAATTTGTATCAAAGGTACAGTTGTTCTTTAAAGTGAACCTGAACTTAACAATTGAAGATTTGTTCAATTATAGGGAACATCTAGGAATAGTAATGTTACCTAAGTATTACCCTGAGAAGTTAACCTTTTGTTTGAATTCCTCCTGAAACTTATCACTAATCATTAGGGGGGCAGCTCTGACATGTGTAGGCAAAGATCTGCTTCTATCAAGATGGCCACCTCCACAAGCAGACACAGTAAAGTAAAGGCATGGTAAATCAGTAAGGTGGAAAAGATCAGCTGCAGAGAGATCACAGACAAAACTACTGATTGGTCCTTTGCCCTCTGCTTGACTTCTCTGGCACAGTTTAGGTCTTCTTTAATCCTTAAAGTAGAACTAAAGGCAAAACTTTTTCTCATTTTGAATAGAGTAAGGAAGGGTTATTTCCCATGTTAGATTTTTATTCAAGTATAAGCATAAAATACCCAAGCTTAACCCCACAATTTAGATATACCTGCTGAGATTTGCTGCACCTGCTGGGTGGATCCCCACTCCCCTAAACGAACATCCAAAGCAGAAATTCAGCCGGCAACTCGATAACTCCTTAGGATTATCCTTTATTTGGCTATATCATATACACAGGATCAATGCTGACATGTTTCGCCCATTACAGCCTTACTCATGGCATGAATTTCTGTTTTTTTTCAACTATGTCCCATTGGGGAAATTTCCCATTACTTCTTGTCCCATAGCCACCATTGGATCGTAGAGGAAATCTCTCCAAAGTAAGGGAAATCCCTGGAAATTCATCAAAACCAGTGCCCCCTATTGACAGTTTTCCCCTCTTTTCCCATTCTAGTGATAACCCACATTTTCGCCTTCATTTGAGGCTGCATTCACACCTGAGCGTATTTTTTCAGGCGTTTTTACCGTGATTTTACCGCAATTTTGTTCAGGTCAAAAGGTCACCAATGTAAAAAGCAGGAAAACCTATACTCTGCCTAAAAAGAAGCTCATGTACTTTTTTGAGCTTCAGGCGTTTTGCTTTAGGTGACAAAACGCTCAGATGTGAACAGGTGCCATTGAAATTAATGGGATTTTGCTTGTTGGGCCTCTTTCGGGTGTTTTTTCTGGCGTTTTACAAGCTGAAAATGCTCAGGTGTGAATGCAGGCTTAGGAATAATAGGAAACAAGACAATTAGAGAGAATGAGTCCTCCTAACAGGGCCACAACAGCAATAAAAACCTACGGACAAGAAAGTGCACGCACCTAGTGCATTACCGAAAATATTAATTAGCAATATAAAAAACTGCTACAAATGGATACTCACAAAGTAGCAACTGATATATAGGCCAATGAAACACATGATGCCATACAGTGTGGACACATGTACACCATGTAGGGGGTGTCAAGCTGACGCGTTGCGGGGCATACCACTTCTTTAGAGCTAATTCCACATTAAGGCTCTTAATTATTAAGTACTGTATATAAATAGTAAAAAAAGGAGGACAGACCATATTGGCACAAAAAAGAATGAGGAAGGACATCTGGTTACAAAGGATTGGGAGATGGCGAAGGCATTGAATTTATTATTCTCCTCAGTCTTCACAAGGGAATTGGGGCGCTTCAGTAACCAAAACTGCAGTGTCCTCATGACACATCACAGGAAGCACCCTCATGGCTAACAGAGGACAGAATTAGAAATAGACTTGGGAAACTTAACATTAATAAATCACCGGGACCAGATGGTTTGCACCCGAGGGTATTTAGGGAACTCAGTCAAGTAATTGCCAGACCATAGTTCCTAATTTTTACTGACAGTCTACTAGCCGGAATGGTACCAGTTGATTGGAGAAAAGCCAATGTAGCACCAATATTTAAAAAAGGGCCAAAATACATCTCTGGGAATTACAGACCAGTTAGCCTAACATCAATAGTATGCATGTTCTTGGAGAGGATGAGGGGATGATAAGGAACTATATACAAGATTTTATTAATGAAAACGGTATCATTAGCAGTAATCAGCATGGATTCATGAAGAATCGTTCTTGCCAAACCAATCTTTTAGCCTTCTATGAGGGGGTGAGCTGCCATCTAGATAAAGGAAGGCCCATAGACGTGGTGTATCTGGACTTTGCAAAAGCATTTCCCCATAAACGTTTACTGTACAAATTAACGTCCCTTGGCATGGACCATAGGGTGAGTACATGGATTGAAAACTGGCTACAAGGGCGAGTTCAGAGGGTGGGGATAAATGGAGAATACTCGGAATGGTCAGGGGTGGGAAGTGGAGTCCCCCAGGGTTCTGTGCTGGAACCAATCCTGTTTAATTTGTTCATAAACGATCTAGAGCAGGGGTCTTCAAACTACGGCCCTCCAGGTGTTCAGGAACTACAATTCCCATCATGCCTAGTCATGTCTGTGAATGTCAGAGTTTTACAATGCTTCAGCTGGAGGGCCATGTTTGAGGATCCCTGATCTAGAGGATGGGGTAAACAGCTCAATCTCTGTATTTGCAGACGACACTAAGCTAAGCAGGGCAATAACTTCTCTGCAGGATGTGGAAACCTTGCAAGAAGATCTGAACAAATTAATGGGGTGGGCAACTACATGGCAAAGCAAACAGAATATTGGCATGCATTAAAAAGGGGATTAACTCCAGGGATAAAGTGATAATTCTGCCACTTTACAAGACTCTGGTCCGGGCGCACCTGGAGTATGCTGTCCAGTTCTGGGCACCAGTCCTCAGGAAGGATGTACTGGAATAGTAGCGAGTACAAAGAAGGGCAACAAAGCTAATAAAGGGTCTGGAGGATATTAGTTATGAGGAAAGGTTGCGAGCACTGAACTTATTCTCTCTGGAGAAGAGATGCTTGAGAGGGGATATGATTTCAATTTACAAATACCATACTGGAGACCCCACAAAAGGGATAAAACTTTTTCATGGAATGGAGTTTAATAAGACACGTGGCCACTCACTAAAATTAGAAGAAAAGAGGTTTAACCTTAACCACTTCAATACCATGCACTTATACAGCTTCCTGCCCAAGCCAATTTTGAGCTTTCAGCACTGTCGCAATTTGAATGACAATTGCGCGGTCATGCTACACTGTACCCAAACAAATTTTTTATCATTTTGTTCCCACAAATAGAGCTTTCTTTCGGTGGTATTTGATCGCCTCTGCGATTTTTATTTTTTGCACAACAAATAAAAAAAGAGCGAAATTTTTTAAAAAAAACTAAGTTTTTCTTTGTTTCTGTTAATTTTTTTTGTAAACAAGTACTTTTTCTACTTCAATGACGGGCACTGATAAGGTGGCACTGAAGGGCACTGATAAGGCGACACTGATGGGCACCGATGAGGTGGCACCAATGAGGTGGCACTGATGAGGTGGCACTGATGGGCACTGATGATGGGCACTGATAGGCGGCACTGATATGTGGCACTGGTATGCGGCACTGATGGGCACTCATAGGTGGCATTGATTGGCACTCATAGGCGGCACTGATTGGCACTCATAGGCGGCACTGATTGGCACTCATAGGCGGCACTGATTGGCACTCATAGGCGGCACTGATGGGCACTCATGGGCGGCACTGATGGGCACTTATGGGTGGCACTGATAGGTGGCATGGACGGGCACTGATAGGTGGGCACAGATTGGCACGGATGGGCACGGATGGGCACTGATAGGTGGCACTGATGGACACTAGTAGGTGGCATTGGTGGCACTGGTGCCCAGCAATGCCAGCCACCACACATTGTGAAAGTGCCAGTCAGTGCCCATTTGTGGGCACTGATTGGCATATTTTTTTTAATGTTTTTATTTTATTTATTTATTTTTACTACATGTGGATGGCCATGGGGGCCATCCACATGATTGGGGCTTCCCTGGTGGTCCTGGGGGGCTTCCCTGGTGGTCTAGTGTGGGTATCCGAGGGGGGGCTGCGCTGATAAACAATCAGCGCGAACCCCCCCTGTCAGGAGAGCCGCCGATCGGCTCTCCTCTACTCGCGTCTGTCAGACGCGAGTGAGGAAGAGCCGATCAACGGCTCTTCCTGTTTACATTGTGATCAGCCGTGATTCGACACGGCTGATCACGTGGTAAAAAGCCTCCGACGGAGGCTTCTTACCGAGATCAGTGTAGCGGTGGGTCAGACTGACCCACCGATCGCCGCGATGCGTGCCCCCCCGGGCGCGCGGCGGCTGTTATCCCGCAGGACGTCATATGACGTCCAGGGTGGATAACAGAACCACTTCCCGGACGTCAATCTGCTATTGACTGGGCGGGAAGTGGTTAAACTGCGTAGAGGGTTCTTTACTGTAAGAGCGGCAAAGGTGTGGAATCCCCTTTCACAGGCGGTTGTTTCAGTGGGGGGCATTGATAGTTTCAAAAAACTATTAAGCACCTGAACAACCACAACATACAGGGATATACAATGTAATACTGACCTATAATCACACACATAGGTTGGCCTTGATGGACTTGTGTCTTTTTTCAACCTCACCTACTATGTTACTATGAGATGAGCTCAGGTGTCCTCTGAACTCATCTTTAGCTGAATACTGAACTTGCGCTTGTTCTTTTACTCTGAGCTCTGTGTTGACTCATTATCATGCCACAGCCTGCCTCTTAGCTTACACAAGCTGCAGGGAGGGAAATGCCAGGTCTGCAGCTCATCGCAGTAAAAAAAGAGTGCAAGTTTGGAGTTCGGCTAGAGATGAGTTTGGAGGATGCCCGAGCTCATCTCTAATTGTGAGTGGGCACTGCTGTGTCATACATTTCAAAGAGCCTGCGTTCTGAACTACAGAGGTGCGAAGAGGAGGTGTTTCAGGAGATAGAGTCAGTACAGGAATCACTGCTTGCAGGCAGCAAGGTACCATGGGATATGTAGTACTTAGATCTCATTTACACAGGGCATACGATACTGTGGTCTACTTTTTCCACTGTAGGTGGCGCTCACCCATAACATCCTTGCAGCTGAAGAGGAAGTCAAGAGTAACATGGTTCCTCTATAGCTTCCTGGGTCACTGGGGAAGCTATCTGGTTGGATGCTGCCACCCCATGTGATTCTGGCAGCCATCTTGGATCAGGCAGAGCCCATTTAAGGCCATGGCTCCCAGGTTTGGTGTGTTTTACGCAAGCGGGTAGTTCATGGAAAGGTGCCCCATCTGTTAGGTACAGTACTAGTTTAAGAGAAAGATTCCTGACAAGGAACGAAAGCGTAGGGTCGCGACTCCTCTGTGCTTCAGCCCACTTGGGTACGAGATGACCAGGCCCCATTCTGATCTATTAAAGCGGAAATAAACCCATCAATTTAAAAGTTTAATAAAACAGGTACATTCCCAACATGTGCCAAGAATGTAACAGTCACATTGGCTGTGCTCCCATCCAAACTGTCAAACCATCCAATGACTGGTGTCCTAACTGATCACATGTGCAGCACCATGGCAGTTGAAGATTAAACAGAGGCCAACATGGCAGCTTTCTTGGCTGAAAACAATAAGAGAGTTTACTTCCACTTTAACAGACACTGTCAGTCCAGCTGATATCTGCTCTCTTCAGAATACTGCACCCTCCTGGGCAGCCTTCCCACTGGGTTTGTTGTGAGCTGTTGCTGCATTATTTCAACACAAATTTTCCATTGCACCCGACTGTGTGAATTTTTGCCGCCACATCACGCTTCACCACACCTACATTCCTATGTAGGGTCATGTTTACCCACACAATAATGCACAGGTGTTCCATGCATCTCTGTGCAGACTGTCCTATATATGTCATCTGGGACATAGAGGCTGCACGGACACTGACGCTGTGTCCCAATATGACATCCGCGTGGGTGCGAGTATTAGGGTTGCCATCTGTCCGGGATTCTACCCGGACAGTCTGGGTTTTGAATCATGTGTCCGGTTTTGAATCATATGACACATTATTCAGACAGGAATGTGTCTCGGACCAGGGCTTGACATGAGCATAAGGGGGCACTATGTGCACTGCATTACTATTCTCTTTTGAGTGCCCAAAATCCTATAGTTTATAGTAAAACAAAACATTTTAACTGTGCACCGCTAAAGTGTTCGGGTTTGGCTTGAAGAAAAAGTGGCAACTCTGAAATCACCCTGTCTGTGTTCTGGGACACGCATCCGCACATCAATGTCATATTAAAACACAGCTACTGTGTCCCAACTGACATCAATGGGACTAGCTGCATCCCTGTGCAGGTAAACAAGGCCCTACACAGGCGAGTAGTATACTATGCCCTGTGTTAACGAGGCCTTAGAAATGAAAAGTATGCAGCAGAGGAGAAGCTGCAAATCATGCAGGGGATCCAGGAAGTTGTGGAAAGAGACGGCCAGCAGATAGGCAGCACTCCCCACATGAAAGCAGATTTTTCAAGTAAACTTCTATTGGATTGTCAAATATAACTATTATTTGCTTTGTTATTACAATAGAAAATCAAATCAGTGAAGCGCTAAAAGTGAATATGATGGATATGTAGCAGAATCTCTGACCTCTTCCAGTCTAATGAGTACCTTCAAGGCCAAAGATAGCTGACATCCTTCAATATGTGGTGAGTGGTGAGGCATAGTGGTTGCAAAGGTGGTAAAAGTCATTGGGCGCCAGACACTTCTTGGATGTAAAAGAGGTTTTATTTCTTTTGACAGTCCTTTTTATATTTTGCAAGGGAAAGAGTGTCAAGCCCCGTTCACACAGGGGCGGCACGACTTTGGGGGCGACTCGTGCAGGCGATCTCAAGACGACTTGAGAGGCAATTTTCAAAATGACTTCTGTATAGAAGTCAATGCAAGTCGCCACGAGTCGCCCCCAAAGAAGTACAGGAACCTTTTTCTAAGTCGGAGCGACTCGAGTCGCTCCTATTAGAACGGTTCCATTGAACAGCGCGGGACGCGACTCGTCAGGCGACCGAGTCGCCTGACGAGTCGCCCCTATGTGAACCGGGCTTTAGGGCCAGGACACCCTTAAGTAGTTGCAATTTTTTTTTGTTTTTTATTCTTTATTTATACAAAAGAGCTGAGAGTCCATTAAGACATCAAGTTCCACAAAATACATACACAATCTCTTATAGCTTAATATAGCACAACTATATACATAATATTTCAGCCTCAATAAAGCTCCTTTTTCTCTTCATATTTTAGAAAGTAACTACCGCTAATGCATTAGGATTTACCCAAATGGACTCTTCAATTCTCCTTTTAATTTTTATTTTATTTTTTAAAACAGAGAAAAGAAAAAGAAACAAAACAAAACAGAAGAAAAAAAAGGGGGAAGAAACATAAACAACAAATCCCAGAGGAGATGGATTACCTGTGTGTATTGATGGGAACGAAGGTGGGGGGACCTCACTCCCCCGAGCAACTCTCTAGTAACCTCTTCCCCTCTTCCGAGTATACAAACAGATCCCAAGATGACCACTTTTTAGTATATTGTTTTTTTTCTGTTTCGAGCGGAAAGCACTAGGTCCTCCATGGTACAGATACTTCTGACCCTATTAGTAAGGTGACCAGATTTTTAAAATGAAATCCGAGGACATATTTTTTTTTATACTAGTAATGGCGGAAATCAGTGACTCTCTGCCCGCCGCCGCCTGTCTCACAGCCTGTCAAGTCTTACTCTCTGATCCCCAGCTACTACTGTTTGGGGAGTGGAGGAAGAACACTCTGCCAGGGAAGGCAAGGAAATAAGCAGGCAGGCGGCTGGCCGGGACTTGAGCCAAGGCAGAAGAACATGCGAGCGGAGCTGAATGGGCATTCGACCGAAACTGAAGAAATATTCCCTCCGCTCCGACCTGCACAAGATCATCAGAAAGGGGAACAGAGAATGGAAAAAAATACATCCCCCTAAGCTAGTAGGCGCGGTGGAGCGGGGGTGTGTAATTCAGATTTTGTTTTATTAATTCTGTTCTGACTGTCTTTGAAATTGCCTCAGCCCCTGTTCAAATCCAATCCGGGGACAAAACCGGGGAGAGACTTGGTCCAGGGACAGTGTCCTCAATCCGGGGACTGTCCCCGGAAACCGGGATGTCTGGTCACTCTACTATTAGGCCACATAGCAATAGAAGGAGGTTTAGAATCCCTCCAACAAAGAGTAATACAGGCTTTGGCGGCATTAACCAAGTGACATAGCACAGATTTTTTATATATCTGAAGCAGAATTTGTGTACAGTGAAGCAAGAAAAAAGCAGGATCTTCTGGTATTGGAAGATATGTAAATTTTTGAGAAATCCTCTGTACCTCCAACCAATACTGTCTAATCTTTGGGCAGAGCTGGTGTAAAGATTTTATTGAGATCTCTTTCCCATTTACTAAGGCCCGGCATCACAAAGTCATCTGAGGGAGCAATTAGCAAAGCATACATCTTGGAAATATTCTAAGAAAGAGGTTCCTTTTCATCACAATATGATTCAAATGTTGTTTGTTGACGTTGATAATTCATCGGTGGTCCTAAAGATCCCAAAAAATGGCGTAACTGTAACACCTGCCGGAAGTTTATTTCATACCTGCCCCCTGGTTGCATCAAAAAGTGTGAGGCCTGAAAACAGCCCTTCTTCAAGAGACTGTTAAACGTGCCCAGTTCTATACCTGGAAGAAAACTAGGGTTCCCCAGAATAGGGAACAACAGTGATTGTATAGAAGAGAACCCTGTGCTGCCCTCTTACTCTGGATAGGCCCTCACATGGCCTGGCAGCCTGATGCCCACGGGATAGGCCCAATCTCCGGCCTAGCAGCCCAGGGAAGATGACACCCGTCCACCCAGACGGCGATCTGGGTGGCACACAATAGCCTGACCTAATCACCTGACCTCACCCGAACATATAGGCTCTCCCAGCAGGCCAAGGGATTCAACAAAATCCCTGCCCATTGTCTGATATATCCCATATACCCATAATCTGACTGTAGCGGGGTCTCCGTTGAGGCCCCATGGACTACGTTACCCAGAACCCCGTTTGGCACCCAGGGTGCATTGGGCTGCCGCAGAGACTTATGGGTGGGGTATAAAAGGGGAGGGCGAGGCTAAGCCCGGCCTCTTTGGACACCGCACAGCTGGCAAGAGGACTTCCTGTGCGGACCTGCTGCGAGTGCAAGGCCCGAGGCCTGGGCCTTGCGCACTTCCAGAGAGCCTTCCACCTCGCTGCTGAGCCTGTGCGGCATCTGACATCTACCTGCTTCGCGGACGTCAGTTGGACCAGAGATCCGGCGGTGACAGATCCTGTGTGCAGAGACACAGCGGTGGGAGTTCCGGACTGGGATCGAGTCCGGAGGGGTGAGAGAGCACCTGCTCACAGCTATAACCGAGTACTTTGTTAGGCCTATTGACTGCCTTGGCCCATCGTGTTATACTTGCTTTCCTGACAGGAGACTAGTTGCAGAACTGAGTTATATAGTCTCCAGGGAGTTGCTTCTATTGCCATAGACCACTGTTGGATTACAAATTATTGTTCCTGTATGTGCACCACCGATCATCTTGCATGCGAAGATTCCTCACTCAAAGACTGAACTTTAACTGAGTCAGGCCTGACTGGGGGGTTTGTAGCATTGCTGAGCGCCATATTGCTCCAAGGGAAAATATATATATATATATATGTATATATATATATATATATATATATATATATATATATATATATATATCAGTGTGTGCTAGAACTATATGTGCACTATAGTTGACTAGTGTTATTATTACTGCAGGGCTCTGCATGTATGTGTTACATGGTACTGACCGTTACCCTTTCTATACGAGTAAACCTATTACAGTTAATCATTCTGGTATTGGCGTCCATTACTATATTTCACAACTTTCTGGATTATTGTGGGATTGTTCAGGAACTGGTATAGAAGCCATACATATAGATACCACCCCTAGACTAGCTGTGCCAGAGAAGGGTCGAGTAGATTGCCGGGGGTTGGCTGTGCTGTGTACAGGGCCCAAGACAAAACCAGCGGCTCTCTTAGTTTGGGGGTATCACTACATGACCTTGAGTTGTCCTTCTCAATCTAATACCTCCAAGTGCCCAGCCACCTGGTGGTAGAAGAAGAAAGTACAACCGGGCCAAACTTAGGGAGAAGTCAATGGATCCCTAATAATTAACTACAGTAGCTACTCCTGACAAGAAATTTGGGCGAGGAGCCCCCTGACTAAACCCTAGGGCGCTACAGATAATTATCCCAAGTGAAAAAACAACATGTGAAAATTAAAAAATGCAGTTCATGTATAAACATAAAACATAAACGGTTTAGAAAATATGTACCATATGCTTGCACCAACGTCATTTGCGCACTGAAGAAACGGCACGCATGCGCGCCATCGCGGCTCTGGCCAATCACAGCGCCGGAGCCCACGAACCTGGAAATAACTCCGGGAGACATGTCGCCAGTCACAGCGGTGTACGGGGACTGCTGCAACAGCGTCAATCCAAGGTAATTATTTCATAATGAGCTAGTATGCGATGCATACTAGCTCATTATGACTTTGTCTTACAGGGGTTTTTTTTTCTTTTTTTTTTCTTCAGGTGTACAACCACTTAAAGAAGTCTATTAAAACGTCTCCTTTCAAAGAAACTGTGGGGTGTCAGAACGTGTATCAGACGTCTGCTGGAAGTTAGCATCTCATGCAGAGGACATTCCACCCAAAGTGTAGTCTGTTGCTTCTCCACGGTGATGTCCCTCCACCAGTATATAATGCACTCACCAGAAGATGAATAAGACCCCTTTCACACTGAGGAGTTTTTCAGACGTTTTAGCGCTAAAAATAGCACCTAAATACTGCCTGAAAAACTCCTGCCCTGCACTCTCAATGTGAAAGCATGAGGGCTTTCACACTGAGGCAATGTGCTGGCGGGACTGCTAAAAAAGTCCTGCTAGCAGCATCTTTGGAGCGGTGAGAGGAGCGGTGTGTTTACGGCTCCTACACCTCTCCTTCCCATTGAAAGCAATGGGAAACCGCGGTAATACCGCCGGCAATGCGCCTCTGCAGAGCTAGCGGGGGTTAAAACCGCACCGCTAGCAACTGAATACCGCCTCAATTCCGCGGCAATTCCGACGGTATAGCGCCGCTAAAAATAGTAGCGCTATACCGCCACCTCACCTCCCGCCCCAGTGTGAAAGGGGCCTAAAGATGAGCCTTGTGTTGTAAAACACATAGACAGAGGACAATCTCAACCAAGTCCTGTGTCAATGATCAGCAACCAGGTGGGAGTGGAGCGGAATCCAAGGAATCTGCGTACCCCTTCAGTGGAGTTGAACTGAACTAAAAAGCTCACCAGGAGCAAATAATGTAGCTAATATGGTGTAGTATTTATTAGATAAAAAGGGAGTACATGTACATACCCAAAAACGTCAATAAAACTGATATATAAAAGTTTATAAAAAACACACTGTTCCCACCACGAGGTCGCAGCGGCAGTAACATTAGTGTATAAGTGTATGCTGTGACGATAGAAGTCCTTCAGGCTGGGTTCACACTATGTGCGGCGTGGGGCACAGCAGGGGGTTCGGTGCACCCCATTCACCGTTTCAGGTCTTAATTAGGTCCAAATTTTTGCCTGAATTCAGACCTGAAACTGAGCCAAAGACACTCAGGACTAGGGTTACCACCTCATCCCTTTAACTACTTGCGGACCGCCCGCCGTTGTTGTACGTCAGCTGTTTAAAGTGGAATACCGTTGTTATGGCAGCAGATAGCTGCTATAACCCCGGTATCCTCTTCAACAGCGGGCGGTCCGCTTTCAGATGAAAGTGGTCTCTGCGGCGGATTCGCCGCAAGATCACTTTTATCAGGGGGCAGGAGAGGGCCTCCCACCCTCCCGCCACACTTTGGTCGTCCCTGCTTCCTCCTGACAGGCCTGGAGCCGAGTGAGGGAGAGACGGCCCCCACTCGACTCCATAACATTGTGTAGCGGCCTCACCCTCTCTCTCTTCTTTAGTGGATACTTTGGCTTCGGTCTAGGGGTACTTTGAAAGGGGAGAGCGAGGTGCGTCACGGCCCATGTCCTCTAGATTACTGCGTGTAGAGGTGAAGGCCAGAATCAGATTACACCCGGGCTGTGTATACATTCAGAGCCAAGTCTGTTCTGCTGATAACCCCCCTTTGCTCCCAGTAATTGGAGTACCACACACTGAAAAGGTCCAACACTTATTTATTCCATAACGGCAAACAAATAGTCCTTTGCGAGCAGACAGTTTGAGACCCATAGAACAGTTCAGTATTGGTGGTGAGTAGGTCAAGGCACAATCCTCAAAGAAACTAAACCGTTGAGGTTTCACCAACGGTTGCTAAGCACGGTGGCTGTTAAATGGACATTTTGGCTTCAGAGTCTCTTCCAGCGACTCTAGAGAACAGGAACTGGAGTTACCTTCGCTACGTTGCAGCCCCTGTCAGGGGGAAGACATCCCTCCAAGGGAGTTACCAGAGGCCCCGCCGTCACCGGATTAATGCTGTACCGGACTATCCGGAAGGGTTACACTCCCCGGCCTCCTCGCCTCAGATACGGGTCCCAACACCTTAGGGCCCCTCGGACTCCTCCACCTTCGCGGAACCCAGTCAAAGTTACTGGGCCCCAGGCCTTGGCCATAGTACCTCACCCCAGGCTTAAGGTGCCTGGGATGGACTCCATCCCTCGCTCCGGCCAGGTCAAGGGCACCTGGGCCCGGAACTCCGGAACGCCAGCACCCAGGCCGAAGGTGCCTGGGTGCGGCCGCGTCCTCCAACTCTGAACCCCGAGGTCAGGGCGTCCGCCCCTTTTATCTCCTCTCCCTTTGCGTCACAGCGGGTTCCCCGCCCCGCTGCACCGGTGCCAGGAAAGGACAAAAAGGCACAGTCTTGTGGTGCAGGTTCAACTCCGGCCCAGGGCGACAACGCCACCTGCAGGCCACAGGGATCCCTGCACCTCCAGAGTCCTCCAAGAACCACAAAAGGGATCCTCAGATTCCCTAACAATTAGTACATCTGGGTTAACTAACCCAGATGCTCCCCCCCAAATTTAAATACCCGCTACAATTGGATGACGGAAGCGACGACAAATGTCACTTCTGCCCAATGGTCTTAAAGGCGGAATTTTTTTTTTTTTTGTAAAAAGAAAAAAATACATTTATTTATTTATTTGTTTATTTTTATTGCATCCTAACACAATATGTGTTTTCTTGGAATGAACGGGCCTGTCCTTGAAAAGGCCCATTCGCTCCAATGAGTATGGTGATGCAAGTGTAAAAAACAAACAAACAGTCGTTGCGCAGCACTGCCACCTGGTGACAGTGCCACGGTAATGACACTTGGCCAAATCCTCCAGACAACTTTCTTTTCTTCTTTTCTCTGTGTCTACACTAACTACACCCCAAAGTAATTATCTTATTTGCAGTGCAGGGAGAAAGAGGGAGAACAAACATTAACAGCTCCCATTTCTCCAAAAGAGTAAAACGCCCAAATCAAAAAAAAATTAGGGCACAGTCCTTGTGTTCCGGCAAGTTCAGCAATGAACAATAATAGAGCACACAGGAGTCTTTTCCTCCTAAAGGTAGAACTTTGGGTGCGGCAGGAACAGGGGCTTCAGGTGCTTATCGAAAGTCTCCACATTATACTCAATGTTCTCTCCATCCTTGCGACAAATAAGCACCTTGTCCGCATGGATGTGCCGACCCAACATCCACTCCGCTTTACAGTCCTTGAACTTCTTGGACACGGGGGATGAGCATGAAAGATATCGGCGAGCATGGGGCACTTTGAGCTTTTTCCAGACAAACTCATCATACTATCGCTGCCGCAGAACCTCCACTTCAAAAAGCAAGTCCCGGGGTAGGTATGGGTACTCCCACCCATATTCACGGGAAACTCTCTGACAGAAGAGCCGCTGTAGCCAGGCCAGAGGTGGCATGGTGGCACGGTCTCCTTCTCCAGGCTGGACTATGGACTCCGGATGCCGAGGTACTTTAACTACCTCCGTTGGCTTGGACTTGGGAGCCCGCAGCAATGAACGATGCGTTCCCGTCACCGGAACGGATGAAACAGTAGGCGATTCACAGGATGGAAGGGTAGGCAAGAGACCAGATTCCTCCCCGGCCTCCGGGACCTCCATCTGGGGTGTACTATCCCCTGTAGACATGGGCAGATCCCTTGGTGCACGGAGCGCGGGTAACGGCATCTTGTCCCAACCCTTGCGGTGAAAGACCTCGTCAATCTCGCCATCATTGCCAGCATCTGACAGCGACTCTAGGTCGGAGGTGTCATACATTTCGGCGGGCAGGTAATTCCCAGTAGATAAGGAATCACCCTCCCTCACGGGCTCCACCAACAATGGACTCCCGACACCTCCAACCACACTCACAGTCCCAACCCCTGGCTCACCTGGGCCTTCAGAAGAACAGGGATGTCCAGGGCTCTTCCCGCCGGATCCATCCAGGCCAGGCAAGCGGTGGGGCGAAGCTCTTCCACAACCATAGGATGCCTGTACAAGGCCGACTTTCCTCTTCGGAGGTGGGAGCAGGGAGCTTGTGGTGACCGAAGCAGCATCCTCGGATTTTTCAATCTCAGTCTCTGTTTGGGCACTCTCTTTGCCCTGGTCAGCGCGCACAGAAATCTCTGCAAAGGCCTGGATCTCCCCTTCTGGAGTGGCGGTACCTGTGAGGCAGTTGAGGTGGAAGGCCTGGGGCCTTTCTGTGAATGGTTCCACCTCAAAAAGAAACTCTTTGCAGGCCTCACATCGCCCGAATGACTTCAAGCTGACCACCAGCTGGGACAGATCACACAGAGGGCCTCTATGTCTCTGCATACATACAGAGCCAAACGGCCTCGGGGCCTGAGTCTTATTCCTGTATCTGTTATGGAAGCAGCAAAGGAAGTCATCTTTGTGGGGTAAGGAACCGAAATCCACGGGGTACTTGAGGTCATCCCGACTGTCTGCTGCTCCATTGCGCACTGACCAACACGGGCCAGAATCCCCACGTGACTACTTTCACATGGCCAGACTCCTCCCACAGTCTGCACTTCTTCGCTGGCTTTCCCTTCTCCCCGCCCACGAACTGCGCAGCTATGGTGTGCCTCGTGGCGCGCCTGCCAACATGGCCGACCTACTCAGAACTCCACCGGGCAGCAAAGTCCAAACACAGACGTTCCCAGCTCCATACACGAAACACACATCCCGGACTTACGAGCCCCCATGTGTAGCGGCCTCACCCTCTCTCTCTTCTTTAGTGGATACTTTGGCTTCGGTCTAGGGGTACTTTGAAAGGGGAGAGCGAGGTGCGCAACGGCCCATGTCCTCTAGATTACTGCGTGTAGAGGTGAAGGCCAGAATCAGATTACACCCGGGCTGTGTATACGTTCAGAGCCAAGTCTGTTCTGCTGATAACCCCCTTTGCTCCCAGTAATTGGAGTACCACACACTGAAAAGGTCCAACACTTATTTATTCCATAACGGCAAACAAATAGTCCTTTGCGAGCAGACAGTTTGAGACCCGTAGAACAGTTCAGTATTGGTGGGGAGTAGGTCAAGGCACAATCCTCAAAGAAACGAAACCGTTGAGGTTTCATCAACGGTTGCTAAGCACGGTGGCTGTTAAATTGACTTTTTGGCTTCAGAGTCTCTTCCAGCGACTCTAGAGAACAGGAACTGGAGTTACCTTCGCTACGTTGCAGCCCCTGTCAGGGGGAAGACATCCCTCCAAGGGAGTTACCAGATCCCCCGCCGTCACCGGATTAATGCTGTACCGGACTATCCGGAAGGGTTACACTCCCTGGCCTCCTCGCCTCAGATACGGGTCCCAACACCTTAGGGCTCCTCGGACTCCTCCACCCTCACGGAACCCAGTCGAAGTTACTGGGCCCCAGGCCTTGGCCATAGTACCTCACCCCAGGCTTAAGGTGCCTGGGATGGACTCCATCCCTCGCTCCGGCCAGGTCAAGGGCACCTGGGCCCGGAACTCCGGAACGCCAGCACCCAGGCCGAAGGTGCCTGGGTGCGGCCGCGTCCTCCAACTCTGAACCCCGAGGTCAGGGCGTGCGCCCCTTTTGTCCCCTCTCCCTTTGCGTCACAGCGGGTTCCCCGCCCCGCTGCACCGGTGCCAGGAAAGGACAAAAAGGCACAGGCTTGCGGTGCAGGTTCAACTCCGGCCCAGGGCGACAACGCCACCTGCAGGCCACAGGGATCCCTGCACCACCAGAGTCCTCCAAGAACCACAAAATGGATCCTCAGATTCCCTAACAATTAGTACATCTGGGTTAACTAACCCAGATGCTCCCCCCCAAATTTAAATACCCGCTACAATTGGATGACGGAAGCGACGACAAATGTCACTTCTGCCCAATGGTCTTAAAGGCGGAATTTTTTATTTTTTTTGTAAAAAGAAAAAAATACATTTATTTATTTATTTGTTTATTTTTATTGCATTTTAGTGTAAATATGAGCTCTGAGGTCTTTTTGACCCCAGGTCTCACATTTAAGAGGTCCTGTCATGATTTTTATTCTATTACAAAGGATGTTTACATTCCTTGTAATAGGAATAAAAGTGACCCAATTTTTTTTTTAAAAGGACAGTGTAAAAATAAAAAGTAAAATAAATAAGAAAAAAAAATATTTAAAGCGCCCCATCCCGCCAAGCTCGCGCGCAGAAGCATACCTTAGTTGCACCCACATATTAAAATGGTGTTCAAACCACACATGTGAGGTATCGCTGCGATCGTTAGAGCGAGAGCAATAGTTCTAGACCTCCTCTGTAACTCGAAACTGGTAACCTGTAGGAATTTTTAAGTGTCACCTATGGAGATTTTTAAGGGTTAAAGTTTGTCGCCATTCCACGAGCGGGCAAAATTTTGAGGCGTGACATGTTAGGTATCAATTTACTCAGCGTAACATTATCTTTCACAATATAAAAATAAATTGGCCTAACATTTTTTTTATTTAAAAAAGTGTATTTTTTTCCAAAACAATTTGTGCTTGTAAGACCGCTGCGCAAATAAGGTATGACATAAAGTATTGCAACGACTGCCATTTTATTCTCTAGGGTGTCTAAAAATATATATATATAATGTTTGGGGGTTCTAAGTAATTTTCTAGCAAAAAAAAATGATTTTAACTTGTAAACACCAACAAGTCTGAAAAATAGGCCCGGTCTGTAAGTAGTTAAACCCGAACACATATGAATTACAAATAAGGCACCAAGTGAGTTTAATTACCACAGGACCTGTGTAATTAATATGTGTTTGGCTTTAAAAGGATGAGGTGGCAACCTTACACAGGACCCTTCTGCTGTGCGCTCAGCCTCCGCGGCCGCCCCGGAGATGTGTGAACCGTCTTCATTGAGAGTCGTCACAGTCTCCTGTCATGCAGGATTGCCAACCACCAGTAAATTTACTGCCAGTTTGTAAAAATCAATGATTCTTTTACAACTACCAGTAAATATCAGGGGCTGATAATTTCATGCTGTGTTGGCTTTTTACGTGTAAATCAAGCAAATTACTGTGTTATAGGTATTGTCAGTGTTTCCATATCATGTTTATACTGTTCAACTATTCACTGTGTTAGGTTTCAATAGGAGTTCTGTCATTTGGCAGGAAAAATTTGTGCTCCGCCAGTAAATGTTCAATGTTTTGTCAGTAAAAAAATGCTGCGGGAGGTTGGCAACCCTGCTGTCATGCGAATTGGATGCGGCGAAACTCGCATCCAATTCGCATCGGCGTGAACCCAGCCTTAAAGATGTATTAATTAGTGGCAGCTGTGGGGTTCAGGGCAGAGGGGGGCCCTGTGGTGAAAAGGAAGGGATGAGATGGTTTTCCTGCCCTGGCAGCCCATATGCTGTACATTTGTGACCACATAATTTCCTCACAGGCAGTGATGCAGACAGCCCAGTGCAGGCAATAACAGAGACAGCTCCTGTGAGAAGCTAAAGAGGACCTGTGAGGGGAGGAAGAGTTCAGTCAGGACTCAGGAGGGCTAGACACAGAGCCACCATTGTGAGAGAGCTCAGGTAGATGTGTGTACTTTTTGTGTGAGTTTATAGTGTATTGTGTGTATTAAGGTTATGTTTAAACTGGTCTGAACGGTAAAATACAGCGATTTCCAGTGCAGGGAGCTGTGTGATGCACATTTTAGTGCTCGCACGTTTATTTTTTTTCCACTTTATTTGAAGTGTTATTCATGTCACAAAGCGCGGTGTATTGCACTGCAGTGTTGTGCCATGGAGGGTGGTGCAAAAAGATACAGATATGCTGCAATTATCTGCACTGCACATCACAGCAGCGTTGTTATATGAACGGGGCACATACAAAGCAAAGGAATAAAATGGTGCTGCGTATATATATATATATATATATATATATATTGTGACAGCAGGAAGGTAAAGTCACCTGGTTGCATCCAGGGGGGTAGATATATTTCGCCCAGATTCAGGCTTTACGCCGACTTATACAACTAGGTGGAGAGTTGTATAAGCCCAGCTGGGGCTAGTGGGCTCATGGATGACTCATACCTCTAGGGAGAGTGTGGGGCGTCGTACAGACAGGGAGTTGAAGAGACCAGCTGAAGCTTGTCAGCTCATTTAGGCCTCTATAAGAACTCCCAGCTTCATTAGATGTTAGCTCATGCCTGGACCCAGACCTGTGTGGACTGTCTAGGGAGAGTGAACCCCTGTGCGGTGAGAAAAAGCCTGTGTGGCTATTTGTTTGGACATTTACTAAACCAGGGACTTAGGGACTAGGACAGCACCAGGCTGATCCCAGTTGTTAGTTAGGAAACCTGCATGTTTAGTCAGAGGTCAAACTGACCAGGATTTATTTTGTTTATGTTTCTTTTTGGCTTTGCTGTGTTTTTGTCACTGTACATAGAGAAATAAACCGCACCTTTTGATTTTGAAAACCACAACCTCCGTCTGCTGGCCCTGTTTTTGTGTGGGGAGCCCAACCAGGGGGTCACACACACCCGCTACCAAGTTAACCCCCTCACAGTTGGTGGAGAACCAGTGGCAGTTTTTTTAAGCCAGCATGGAGGAGATACTGAAACAGCTGGCTCTAGCAAATGCCAATCAACAGCAGACAAATGCAGGTTTGCAAAGGAGCCTTGCAGCCCAGCAGCAAGCTCATCAACAAGCCCAGCAGCAATCTGAGGCCCGCTTCATAGACCTGTTACAGAAGCAAGAGCAGAGACTACAACAAATGGAAGCAGTAATGCAGCAACGTCCGCAGACCAGTGAGGAAAGCCGTCCCACTAATACCGCGTCCTTTGGGGTGAGTCGTTTATTGACAAAAATGACTGGAGAGGATGATCCAGAGGTATTTTTGACCACATTTGAAAGGACTGCTGAAAGAGAAAAGTGGCCTGAGGAGCAGTGGGCTGGACTGGTGGCTCCTCTGTTAACTGGTGAATCGCAGAAGGCTTACTATGACCTAGAGCCTGACCAAGCAAAAGACTATGTGATGCTAAAAGCTGAAATATTGGCAAGGCTGGGTGTCACCCTGGCTGTCCGGGCTCAGCGTGTGCATAACTGGACTTTCCAGCTTGGAAAACCCCCCAGGTCTCAAATGTATGATCTCATTCACCTGAGCAGGAAGTGGCTACAGCCAGAGACTTTGTCCGCACCAGAGATTGTGGAACGTGTTGTAATGGATCGGTTTTTGAGAGCTCTTCCTACTGCCATCCAAAAGTGGGTAAGCCATGGAGACCCAGAGACGGCCGGTGGTCTTGTGGATCGTGTAGAGAAATACTTGGCTACAGAGAACCTGACGGCCTCTTCCAGAGACTCTCGGACTTTCCACCCTAAGACCAGACCATCCCCAGGGGCGGATAAGAGGATTCCAAGGGGTGAGGGTGGAGAGAGTGAGAGGGTGGGAGCTCTACCCAAAGTTTGGCGAGAACAGCCTGGGAAGTCAGGGGCTCAAGAGGCAGCCAAATGGATTGTTTGCTACCGCTGCCGGCAAGCGGGACATATTGCAGCAAATTGCCCGGTTGTGGAGGAACCCATGCAATGTGACTTTCTGACGGACAGACGTCAGTCGCTGTGTGCGACAGTCGCATGCACTGCCATTTGGGGAACTGAGAAACATTTATGCAAAATGTGTATTAATGGTAGAAATGTTGTGGTATTACTGGATTCAGGTAGCCTTGTGACCCTGATAAAGGCTGAATTAGTTAAAACAGAGGTCTCTGGGAATAGCAAGGTAGCTGTTATTTGTAGAGGTCGACCGATATGGGTTTTTCGCTGGCCGATGCCGATATTTAAAAATTTGGGCGGCCGATGGCCGATTTTTGTGTGGCCGATTAAAAAAAAAAAAAAAAACTCACCCACTCCACTCCTTCCTGCTTACTCCCGTCACTCTAGCACACACTTGTACAGATGGCACTGGCAGGTGGCACTGGTTTGGAACTGGCAGGTGGCACTGGTGTGGAACTGGCAGGTGGCACTGATTGGCACTAGCAGATGGCGCTGGTTTGGAACTGATAGTTGGCACTGGCAGGTGGCACTGGTTTGGAACTGGCAGGTGGCACTGGCAGGTGGCACTGGTGTGGAACTGGCAGGAGGCACTGATTAGCACTGGCAGGTGGCACTGATTGGCACTAGCAGATGGCGCTGGTTTGGAACTGACAGATGGCACTATTGGCACTGGCAGGTGGCACTGATTGGCACTAGCAGGTGGCACTGGTTTGGAACTGACAGATGGCACTGGTTTGGAACTGACAGGTGGCACTGGCAGGTGGCACTGGTTTGGAACTGACAGATGGCACTATTGGCACTGACTGGCACTGATTGGCACTAGCAGGTGGCACTGGTTTGGAACTGACAGATGGCACTAGTTTGGGACAGATGGCACTGATTGGCAGTGGCGCTGGCTGGCGGTGGCACTGGCTGGCGCTGGCGGTGGCTGGCGCTGGCTGGCGGTGGCGGGTAGCGCTGGCTGGCGGTGGCGGGCGGCGCTGGCTGGCGGTGGCGGGCGGCGCTGGCTGGCGGTGGGTGGTGCTGGCTGGCGGTGGCGTTGGCTGGCGGTGGCGCTGGCTGGCGGTGGCGGGTGGCACTGGCTGGAGGTGGCGGGTGGCACTGGCTGGCGGTGGCGGGTGGTGCTGACGGTGGCTGGCGGTGGCGGGTGGCACTGGCTGGCGGTGGCACTGGCTGGCGGCACTGACAGATTGCACTGATTTTGCAGACCCAGCAGCTAAATTACATCAGCCAATGATTGGGCTGCTTTAGAAAGGGGGCGGGGCCACATACACATAGCGACCCGCCCAGATACCATCCCATTAGCTGGTGTAATATAGCTGCTGGGTCCCGCCCACCCCGGCCGGGTCCCGCCCACCCCGACATCGAGCTGACAGCTCCTCTCTCTCTCTCCTTTCTGCTCACACACTCAGCGGCTCTGGCTGCATCAAGCGCCGCGCTGAGTGTGTGAGCAGAGAGGAGAGAGAGACAGAGAGGAGCTGTCAGCTCGATGTCGGGGTGGGCGGGACCCGGGCTGGGGTGGGCGGGACCCAGCAGCTATATTACACCAGCTAATGGGATGGTATCTGGGCGGGTCGCTACGTGTATGTGGCCCCGCCCCCTTTCTAAAGCAGCCCAATCATTGGCTGGTGTAATTTAGCTGCCGGGTCCCGCCCACCCCGGCCGGGTCCCGCCCACCCCCGACATCAAGCTGACAGCTCCTCTCTGTCTCTCTCTCCTCTCTGCTCACACACTCAGCGCGGCGCTTGATGCAGCCAGAGCCGCTGAGTGTGAAGAAGGAAGAATGAGCGGAGGTCAGTCTGAAATATCGGCCTAATCTTGATAATAAATCGGCCGATGCCGATTTATCAAAAATGGCCAAATATCGGCCGATATATCGGCCAGCCGATATATCGGTCGACCTCTAGTTATTTGTGTGCATGGGGACACCCGAGAGTATCCAGTGACTACAGTGTGTTTCGAGACCCCCAAAGGTACCCTCTCTCATCCAGTGGGGTTAGTATCTCAATTACCGCATGATGCCATTGTGGGAAGGGATTTTCCGAAGTTCTGGGAACTATGGGATGATCCTGAGCCCCCCACTGGTGCCCCTATGTACCAGGAATGTGATAGCCAGAACTCCTCTGAGAGTGGTGAGGACTCTCCAGAATTTCCCTTGTCAGTATTGGCAGGGGAGACTCAAGAAACTGGAGAGGAGCCCACCTCCTCAGACGAAAACCTACCGTCTGTGGAGTTTTCTGATCTGGAGGTTCACAGGGAAAATTTTGCCACAGAACAGTTAAAAGACCCCGCCCTAATAAAGGCACGGGAAAACGTAGTGGAAATAGATGGCGAGTTAGTGAACCCAGATAATACCTGCACTTACCCATACTTCAGCGTAGAGAAGGACCTACTGTATCGGGTGGCAAAAAGGGCAGAAGAAACCGTTGAGCAGCTTGTGGTGCCCAAACCTTACAGGAAGTTGGTGTTGGAGTTGGCCCATGGGCACATTCTTGGAGGTCATCTGGGGGCAGAGAAAACCCGAGAGAGGGTATTACAGAGATTCTATTGGCCTGGGGTGATGAAGGACATAGAAAATTATTGTTCCTCCTGCCCTGTGTGTCAGAGGTCGGCCCCGATGCCACATTTCCGTAGCCCGCTGGTCCCTCTACCCATCATTGAGGTCCCGTTTGAGAGAATCGCAATGGATTTGGTAGGTCCTATAATCAAGTCCGCTAGGGGGCACCAGTACATATTGGTTATAATGGACTATGCCACCCGTTATCCAGAAGCGATCCCTCTCAGAAATACCTCGGCCAAAACCATAGCCAAAGAGCTATCTCTTGTTTTTAGCCGGATGGGTATTTGTAAAGAACTGCTTACGGACCAAGGTACACCCTTTATGTCCCGGGTTATGAAAGAGCTGTGTAAATTGTTCAAAGTGACGCAATTGCGTACATCTGTGTATCACCCCCAAACCGATGGGCTGGTTGAAAGATTCAACAAAACCCTAAAACAAATGTTGAAGAAAGTGGTGGATAGAGATGGAAAGGATTGGGACTGTCTACTTCCTTATTTGATGTTTGCTATTAGGGAGGTGCCCCAATCCTCTACGGGATTCTCCCCCTTTGAGTTACTGTATGGGAGACACCCAAGAGGGCTGTTGGATATTGCCAAGGAAACTTGGGAAAGTGAGAGTTCTCCCCACAGGAGTGTGATTGAGCATGTCGCCCTGATGCAAGATCGAATTGCACAGGTAATGCCCATCGTGAAGGAACATTTGGCCCAAGCGCAGTTGGCACAGTAGAGAGTGTACAACCGTGGAGCCAAGACCCGTACCTTTTCCCCGGGGGATAGGATATTGGTACTGGTCCCTACGGTTGAAAGTAAATTCCTTGCCAAATGGCAAGGCCCCTACGAGATAATGGAAAAAGTGAGCGAAGTGAATTACAAGGTCAGACAACCAGGAAGGCGAAAGCCCGAACAGATATATCACGTTAATCTGTTGAAAGCCTGGAGGGATAGAGAGTCCCTAGTCGCAGAAACTTGGTCACCAGCTCAAACTGGTTGCGTGATTCAGGAGGTTGGAATAGCAGCCACCTTGTCACAACCCCAACAACAGGAGGTTAAGGAGTTTGTGCTTCGCAACAAGGAGGTGTTCTCTGAGCTGCCGGGACAAACATCTGGGGTAGAGCATGATATTATTACCCCGCCCGGTGAAAGGGTGAAGTTAAAACCCTATCGGATCCCAGAGGCCCGACGGGAGGCAATACGGGAGGAAGTACAGAAAATGCTGAACTTAGGGGTGATAGAGGAGTCCCAAAGTGATTGGTCTAGTCCCATTGTGTTGGTGCCTAAACCGGATGGGAGCTGGCGATTTTGTAACGATTTTCGTCAGTTGAACAAAGTTACAAAATTTGACACCTACCCCATGCCACGTATAGATGAGTTGATCGACCGGCTGGGAACAGCCCGATACATGACGACTCTTGACCTCACAAAAGGGTATTGGCAAATTCCCCTGGCCAAGTCGGCCAAAGAGAAAACCGCATTTGTAACCCCAGACGGGGCGTTCCAATATAAGAGAATGCCGTTCGGGTTACAGAATGCGCCGGCCACATTCCAGCGGAAAATGGACCAGATACTGAGGCCCCATCGGAAGTATGCTGCGGCTTACCTGGATGACGTAATTGTCCATAGCACAGATTGGGCCTCACATCTGCCAAAAGTGCAAGCAGTCCTAGACTCTATCCGGGAAGCGGGGTTTACGGCTAACCCCAAGAAGTGTACCATTGGGCAGGAGGAGGCCAAATATCTTGGGTACACCATTGGCAGGGGAGTGATAAAACCCCAACTCAACAAAGTCGAGGCCATCCAGAGTTGGCCACGTCCCAACAGCAAGAAGCAGGTACGGGCCTTTCTGGGAATCGCGGGTTATTATCGGCGCTTCATTCCCCACTTTGCTTCTAAGGCTGTGCCCCTAACCAACCTGACGAAAGGGAAAGGGTCGGTCATGATTAAATGGACCCCCGAGGCTGAGGCAGCATTCCAATTCTTGAAACAAGCCTTATGTAGCCAGCCAGTGTTGTACTCACCCGACTTCTCTAAAGACTTTGTCGTACAAAGTGATGCGTCAGATGTGGGGTTAGGAGCAGTATTGTCCCAGGTCTGGAACGGGGAAGAGCACCCAGTCATTTACCTCAGCAGGAAGTTGAAGTCCCATGAGGTAAATTACGCCACCGTTGAAAAGGAGTGTTTAGCGGTGAAGTGGGCTCTAGATTCCCTTCGGTACTACCTGCTAGGTAGGCACTTTGACTTGGTTACGGATCACGCTCCGTTAAAGTGGATGGCTCAAAACAAGGAAACAAATAGAAGAGTGAATAGGTGGTTCCTGGCCCTCCAGGAATTCAACTTCACAGTAAAGCATCGCCCTGGCGTTCAAATGGGGAATGTGGATGCTTTGTCTCGAGTACATGAATGCCTGATTGCTGGTGTTCCAACCCCGAGGTTAAAACAAGAGGGGGGGGTATGTGACAGCAGGAAGGTAAAGTCACCTGGTTGCATCCAGGGGGGTAGATATATTTCGCCCAGATTCAGGCTTTACGCCGACTTATACAACTAGGTGGAGAGTTGTATAAGCCCAGCTGGGGCTAGTGGGCTCATGGATGACTCATACCTCTAGGGAGAGTGTGGGGCGTCGTACAGACAGGGAGTTGAAGAGACCAGCTGAAGCTTGTCAGCTCATTTAGGCCTCTATAAGAACTCCCAGCTTCATTAGATGTTAGCTCATGCCTGGACCCAGACCTGTGTGGACTGTCTAGGGAGAGTGAACCCCTGTGCGGTGAGAAAAAGCCTGTGTGGCTATTTGTTTGGACATTTACTAAACCAGGGACTTAGGGACTAGGACAGCACCAGGCTGATCCCAGTTGTTAGTTAGGAAACCTGCATGTTTAGTCAGAGGTCAAACTGACCAGGATTTATTTTGTTTATGTTTCTTTTTGGCTTTGCTGTGTTTTTGTCACTGTACATAGAGAAATAAACCGCACCTTTTGATTTTGAAAACCACAACCTCCGTCTGCTGGCCCTGTTTTTGTGTGGGGAGCCCAACCAGGGGGTCACACACACCCGCTACCGAGTTAACCCCCTCACAATATATATATATATATATACATTTACACACACAGTATCTCACAAAAGTGAGTACACCCCTCACATTTCTCTTATCATCCATGGACTGACACAGCTGGATACTGTAAACGTGTGGGTATATGTCCCTGCTTGCAGGAGAAGATCTAAGCAGAATGTTAGAAACATACATTCTAGAACAAACCAGAGCTGAACAGCCCCGCCCAAGGGGCGGTCCCTCCGGACATTACCCTCCCACCTGCAGCCAGCAGCCTCAGTTTTTTTCTGCCTAGCAGAAGGAGAAGACGTGGCTCTCTCAGAAGCCAGTCTCCTGGAAGATTTTACTTTTAAATTTTATTCCTTTGGGAATTTTATTATTTTATTTTTGAGACCTTCAATCAACTGTCGGCTGGGCAACAGGTTGGGTACACTGGTATCCTCGTAGTCTTCCCTGTCCGACCATCGAGCGTGCTGATCCTCGCCTTGTGTGCGTGAGACTCGGTTTACGACATACCCCATGACTCCAGGGGTGGCCGGGTGGCTTTCATGCTCCCGCGGTCCTCTCAAGATTGAACAGTACCTGACTGACTGTATCTTTCGCAGTGGACCGGGCCGACAGCTACGCAGTACTGCTCTGTGATAGGTCTGTCTGAAACAAGCCCGTGGGTCCCTGAAAGGGAGGGGTAAGTAGTCTCTCCTACTGCAGGTGAGTACATGCTGGCTGTGTTTCTTTATATGGGGGGTTTCTCCCTGTCTCCCCCCTGTTATGCTGCTCTCTGCACCCTGTATTGGTGCTGTGGGAGTGCTTGGGGGGTCACTCTGGCCTGGCTGGGCACTCATGTCTGTAGCGGGCTCTGGGGAGAGGGGCAGTTTTCCTGGTGTGTGAGGTGGGGACTTATTGCGTGTGCCATTAGCGCTGTTTGCCTTTTGAATTTTGCGCTCGGCGGCCATCTTGCCGTGGTTCAATGGTGCAGTTATAGCTGCGGCCGGCGGCCATTTTCTTGTAGCCGCGGCACATTTACTTTCGGTTTCGGCTTCTAGCTGCGGCGCGAATCTCCTCACAGATTCTTCACTCTCCTCAGGCTCACAGCGCGGTTTCTTCAGCAGAATTGAGCGGTCCTTAAGGGTTGGTGAGTCCTCCGGGTATCCCCTCCTCAGCCTCCGCGTAGCCAGTGGGTGGACTGTATATTCACTGTTGTAGTGTATAAGGTCTCAGAGGGTGGCGGTATGGAGTCTGGTACACCTGCTTCTCCACACTTGCCTGAGGCAACTGGCAGTGCTCCTGCACCTGCGGTCCCTATGGACCAGTTGTCAGCAGTCCTGGAATCATTCCTTGTCAGAATGGAAGCGGTGTGTGAGCGCAAGGGAGCTGTAAAGCGCCCCCTCCCCACACATTCTCCTGTAGGGGAGTGCTCTGTCTCAGATATGGGCCTAGCTACTGCCGCTCAGGACCCTAGCTCTGAGGATTTTGATGTGTTTGGACAGGACATTCCTTGTGAGGAAGACTCCAGTCCTGAACCAGTAAATGACAGGGTGCTTGTAAGTGAACTCATTGATGCTGTGAGGGACACTCTCAAACTGAATGTTTAGACTGAGGAACCCCAGGTGGAAACTGTCTCCTTTGGTTCCTTTAAAACCGTCTCTTCAAAAAAGGTCTTTCCATATGTGCCTTTTTTTAATACATTCATTGACCAAATCTGGGATAAGCTGCAGAAGACTTTGACGGTCCCGCGGTGCTTAGCCATAAGGTACCCCTTTGAAGAGGACCTGGTTAAGAAGTGGGCTCACCCCCCCCAGTGGTCGACCCCCTGGTCGCCCGTTTGAATAAGGCTACCACGCTCCCAATGGAAGGGACTCCTGCATTTAAGGATCCCACTGACAGGAGGTCTGAGGTGGTGAGTAGAACTATGTTTCCCTTATTGGGGTCTGCCTTACGCCCTATTGTGGCAGGGACACTTGTGTCTCAGACACTCATGGGATGGGCAAAGATTTTGCACCAGACGGTACAGGAGCATAATCTCCCTCCTGAGATCATTGCCCTGGCTCATCAACTTGTGCAGGGCCTGGTCTATGTGTGCGATGCCACTTTGGATGCGGCCCCCTTAATATCTGGGGCCTCTTTCTCTGCTGTGGTGCTGCGTCGCCTTATCTGGCTAAAATGCTGGTCGGCCGACCTAGCTTCCAAAAAGCTCCTGGCTGACTTGCCCTTTAAGGGCGGTAGACTGTTTGGGGCCGCCCTGGATGACATTATTAAGGATGTCACAGGGGGTAAGAGCACCATCCTCCCTCTTCCTTTCCGGCGAAGAAGACGTTTTTTCGTCAGTCAGAATCCACGGGTAAGCCCGCCCAGACTGAAAAAAGTGCGGCGGGGGACACAGGCGTCCCTGGGTGCGTAAGCCCACCAAGCAAGCTCCCAAGCCCGCCACTGCATGAAGTCTTGCCCCTGCCCGACTCTGGGGTGGGGGGACGTCTTTGCAGGTTCACGGTTCGGTGGACCTCCCGGATCTCCGACCGGTGGGTGTGCGATGTGGTCACCTCCGGATACAGGATAGAGTTCTGCTCATGGCCCCCAAACAGGTTCTTCCCCTCAAACCTCCCACTCCTTCCTGCCGCCGGGCGGCCCTCTTGGGGGCCGTACAGGATTTGCTCGGGTGTGGAGTGATTGTGCCAGTTCCGTCACAGGAGATGTTTCAGGGGTTTTACTCGAACCTGTTTGTTGTCCCGAAGAAGGACAGGGTACGGCCAATCCTGGACCTCAAGGCTTTGAATGCCTACGTGAAGGTACAAAAATTACGGATGGAATCCATTCGCACGGTCATTGCGACCCTCCACCAAGGGGATTTCCTGGCGTCCTTGGATATCAAGGACGCTTACTTGCACGTCCCAATCTGCACAGGTCACCAGAGGTTTCTGCGCTTTGCCATAGGCGTAGTCCACTATCAGTTCGTGGCTCTTCCCTTCGGCCTAGCATCGGCACCACGGGTTTTCAGCAGGGTGCTTGCCCCGGTTCTAGCTTTGCTGAGACAGCGAGGAATTGGTGTCGTGGGCTATCTGGACGACCTCCTTCTAAGAGCAGACACTGGCTCAGAATTGGAGGAAACTGTGTCAATAGTCAGTCAGACCCTCCGGGACTTCGGGTGGCTTCTGAACATGCAGAAGTCAGTTCTGGTCCCGACTCAACGTTTGGAGTATCTGGGCCGGATCCTGGACACTTTGGCAGCGAAGGTGTTTCTACCCGCAGAGAAGTTACTGACACTTCAGTCGGCAGTTCGGGTCCTGACGGCCTAAAAATGGTCGTCTATCCGTTTCTGCATGAGGGTCCTGGGACTAATGGTGGCCTCCTTCGAGGTGGTTCTGTATTCCCAATCACACACTCGGGCATTGCAGAAGGGAATTCTGTCTGTTTGGGACAAGTCCCCATTGTCATTGGATCTTCAGATCCGAGTGAGTCACTCAGTCAAGGCATCCCTGATGTGGTGGCTGAGATCCCCGGCTCTTCGGGACGGAAAGTCGTTTCTCCCCACTCAGTGGACGGTGGTCACGACGGACGCCAGCCTGACGGGCTGGGGAGGAGTTTGGGGAGTCCTGTCAGCGCAAGGCCTCTGGACGAATCTCGTCTCCCAATCAACGTTCTGGAATTGCGAGCGATCAGACTGTGTCTCTCCACATGATCGAAGAGACTACAGGGCCGCTCAATCAGAATTCAGTCAGCCAACGCCACGGCCGTGGCGTATGTCAACCATCAGGGGGGCACTCGGAGCTCGGCTGCAGCATCCGAGGTTGCCCACATACTAAGCTGGGTGGAAAGAAGCGTGCCGGCGCTGTCGGCCGTCTACATTCCGGGCATAGAAAATTGGCAGGCCGACTATCTGAGTCGCCAGTCCTTGGACCAGGGGGAGTGGTCCTTGCATCCGGAGGTGTTTCAACTCCTTTGTCGGCGGTGGGGCACGCCGGATGTGGACCTGATGGCATCTCGCCTCAATCGCAAGGTGTCGAGGTTTGTGGCCAGGTCCAGGGACCCCTGGGCGGATGCCTCGGATGCGTTTGGTGGCTCCGTGGGGTTAGTATCGCTTGATATACGCTTACCCTCCTCTGCAGTTGATTCCTCGTCTGCTGCACAGGGTAGCGGCCGAGGGCATTCCGGTGATCCTCATTGCCCCGGATTGGCCTCAGCGTCATTGGTACGCCTATCTGGTACGTCTCATCACGGACGTTCCTTGGCGACTGCCCATGAGGGAGGACCTTCTGTCTCAAGGTCCTATCTTTCATCCTGCTTTACAGTCTCTGGTTTTAACGGCATGGCTATTGAGAGCCAGGTGCTGAAGGACCGAGGCCTGTCGGATTTGGTGATTTCAACCATGCTTAGGGCACGGAAGTCGTCTTCTAGAAAGACCTATCACCGTACCTGGAGAGCTTACATCGCTATGTGCGAGGAGCTAGACTGGCGTCCACGGACATACTCTGTCCCCAGAATCCTGCGGTTCTTGCAGCGTGGTGTAGCCCAAAGGCTCGCTTTGAGCACTATTAAGGGTCAGATTTCTGCCTTGGCCGTTTTCTTTCAATGACCCCTAGCAGGTCATTCTTTAGTTAGCACTTTTGTGCAGGGGGTTCGCCATGTGATTCCCCCTGCCAAGCCCACACTCCCTCCTTGGGATCTGAACTTGGTGCTCTCGGTTCTTCAGGAACCTCCTTTTGAAAATATCAGAGATATTCCTCTTTTAACCTTGTCTCAGAAGGTGGCTTTCTTAGTGGCCATCACTTCTGTTAGACGGGTGTCTGAGTTGGCGGCTCTGTCATGCAAGTCGCCTTACCTGGTCCGCCATAAGGATAAGGCGCTGTTGTGCCCGCGACCATCTTTCCTTCCAAAGGTGGTTTCGGCTTTTCACCTTAATGAGGACATTGTCCTTCCGTCCTCATCCATCGCATCCTAGAGAGGTTGCGCTTCACAATTTGGATGTGGTACGAGCCTTACGGGTGTACCTGTCTGCTACTGCTTCCATTCGGAAGTCTGACTCACTGTTTGCGTCCGTCTCGGGTCCAAAACAGGGTCAAGCGGTTTCGTCTGCCACCATTTCTAGGTGGATCAAACAGACCGTTATACAGGCCTATGCCATTAAGGGGCGGGCACCTCCCTTTCCGGTTATGGCGCATTCCACTAGGGCAATTGGTGCTTTCTGGGCTTTCCGACATCAAGCATCGGTTGCACAAGTGTGCAAGGCGGCGACCTGGTCGTCCGTTCATACCTTTTCTAAGTTCTATAAGGTTGATGTGGCTGCATCTTCGGATGCTTCCTTCAGCCGCAAAGTGTTGCAGGCCGCTGTTTAATGTTGCAACTCCTCCGTTGAGGAGCTCTGCTTGTTTGGAGTGAAGTTTTGGTTGTTCCTTTACTACTGCTCCCACCCTTCTGATACTGCTTTGGGACGTCCCACACGTTTACAGTATCCAGCTGTGTCAGTCCATGGACGATAAGAGAAAATAGGATTTTTGTACTCACCGTAAAATCCGTTTCTCTGACGTCCATGGACTGACACAGCACCCACCCCTCCTTTAAGGTTTATACTGCTTTGTTGGATATAAAACCTTCAACTGTTGGTTTTATTTTTGCTGCAATAACTTGTATAGAAAGTAGTAGGTATGAGAAGAGAGGGGAAGGCTCAGGTACACGTTGTAGAACACAATGTCTGAAAGTCATCCACCACTCTCACTGTTGAGTTTGTATTGCTCACCCGGATAGACCCCTCTCACCTGGCCTAGCAGCCGGGGATGATGCACGAACCAGTATCAGGACAGTCTCTGCCACAGACCGTTACAGAACAAATGTGGATAGCCAGGAATCCTCTGCCACAGGATTTCAGTCCCGAACTTCCAGCCGTTAAAGAACCTATAAGCCGATCTGGCGAACTGCTTGGCTTTTAAATTAGTGGATCCCGCTTAACGTCACCAGGCCTCTCCCGAGACATTAGCACTTTGCTGGTCTCCTCCAGGGCAGGTCCTCCCCCGGTTTCCTTTATTAAGCAGCTTCCTCCCTCTTGGTGGACAGCTTGGGATCCCCTTTAGGATTGTAGGCCCCAGCCAGACTAGCCGGGCCTACCATATAGCGATGCAGCCTCGGGCCAATGTGGCCCCGAGGCCAGAATCACACACGCATACCTCGCGCCAGGAGGGCAGCGAGGCGAAGACAAACGAGCCCTGCCGTAATGGCGTCTGCACAGCGGGGCACCACTCCCACTGTACCGCTGCCGAGAAAGGACACCCAATACACCATGGTCTACCCATATTCCAACATGGGCCTGAGGTGGTACTGCCACCTTCAGGCAACAAGGGAAATACTACCAGGGACCACAATAGCCAGAACAGAGGCAATTTAGAGATAATCATAAGTCTGAGCCCAACTATTGGCTCAGACACCCCTAAATTTACAATAGCGCCCCGATCATCGGGGGCAGGGCGCTACATATCTTTTCATGTGACAACACTGAAGAAATTACACTTTGCTACAATGTAAAGTAGTGAGTGTACAGCTTGTATAACAGTGTAAATTTGCTGTCCCCTCAAAATAACTCAACACAGCCATTAATGTCTAAACCAGTGTTTCTCAACTCCAATCCTCAAGGCACCCCAACAGGTCATGTTTTCAGGCTTTCCATTATTTTGCACAGGTGATTCGATCAGTTTCACTGCCTTAGTAATTACCACAGCCGTTTCATCTGAGGGAAATCCTGAAAACATGACCTGTTGGGGCGCCTTGAGGACAGGAGTTGAGAAACACTGGTCTAAACCACTGGCAACAAAAGTAAGTACACCCTACGTGAAAATGTCCAAATTGGGCACAATTAGCCATTTTCCCTCCCTGGTGTCATGTGACTCGTAAGTGTTACAAGGTCTCAGGTGTAAATGGGGAGCAGGTGTGTTATCGCTCTCACTCTCTCATACTGGTCACTGGAAATTCAACATGACACCTCCATGGCAAAGAACTCTCTAAAGGATCTGAAAAAAATTATTTTTGCTCTACATAAAGATGGCCTAGGGTATAAGAAGATTGCCAAGACCCTGAAACTGAGCTGCAGCACGGCGGCCAAGACTAGGGATGAACACCCCCCTGTTTGGTTCGCACCAGAACCTGCGAA
Organism: Rana muscosa; assembly: GCA_029206835.1. NCBI lineage: Eukaryota > Metazoa > Chordata > Amphibia > Anura > Ranidae > Rana > Rana muscosa. The sequence continues at coordinate 265,022,789 of CM055125.1, read as the reverse complement.
CAGACCTAAAGTTTGCGCGAACGTTAGAACCCTATTAAATACAATGGACTCAAACGTTCAAAATCAAAAGTGATAATTATCAAGGCTAATATGCATGTTATTGTCCTAAAAAGGGTTTGGGGACCCGGGTCCTGCCCCAGGGGACATGTATCAATGCAAAAAAACGTTTTAAAAACGGCTGTTTATTCGGGAGCAGTGATTTTTAATAATGCTTAAAGTGAAACAATAAAAGTGAAATATTCCTTTAAATTTCGTACCTGGGGGGGGGGGGGGGGGTTGTATAATATGCCTGTAAAGCAGCGCTTGTTTCCTGTGCTTAGAACTGTCCCTGCACAAAATGTAATTTCTGAAGGAAAAAGTCATTTAAAAACACTCGCGGCTATAATGAATTGTCGGCTCCCGGCAATACAGAGAAAAGTCATTGATAAAAAATTTGTGGGGGTCCCCCCAAATTCAATTACCAGGCCCTTCAGGTCTGGTATGGATATTAAGGGAAACCCCCATTTTTTTTTTTTACACTTTCTTTGTGAAATGGTAGGGGTACAATGTACCCCTTACCAATTCACATGGGGGGGCGGGATCTGGGCGTCCCCTTTGTTAAACGGGTCTTCCAGATTCCGATAAGCCCCCTGCCCGCAGACCCCCACAACCACCGGGCAAGGGTTGTGGGGATGAGGCCCTTGTCCCCATCAACATGGGGACATGGTGCTTTGAGGGGTCACAGACCCCCAAAGCATCCTCCCCATGTTGAGGGCATGTGGCCTGGTACGTTTCAGGAGGGGGGGCGCTCCCTCGTCCCCCCCTCTTTTCCTGCGGCCTGCCAGGTTGCGTGCTCAGATAAAGGGTCTGGTATGGATTTTTGGGGGGAACTCCACGCCATTTTTTATTTTATTTGACGCAAGGTTCCCCTTAATATCCATACCAGACCTGAAGGGCCTGGTAATTGAATTTGGGCGGACCCCCACGCATTTTTTTTTTTTATCAATGACTTTTCTCTGTATTCCCGCGAGCCTACAATTCATTATAGCCGCGAGGGCTTTTAAATGACTTTTTTTCCTTCAGAAATTACACTTTGTGCAGGGACAGTTCTAAGCAAGGGACACAAGCGCTGCTTTACAAGCATACTATACACACCCCCAGGTACGAAATTTAAAGGAATATTTCACTTTTATTGTTTCACTTTAAGCATTATTAAAATCACTGCTCCCGAAAAAATGTCAGTTTTTAAAACTTTTTTTTGCATTGATACATGTCCCCTGGGGCAGGACCCGGTTCCCCAAACACTTTTTATGACAATAACTTGCATATAAGCCTTTAAAATTAGCGCTTTAGATTTCTCCCATAGACTTTTACAGGGTGTTCCGCGGCTTTTCGAATTTGCCGCGAACACCCCAAATTGTTCGCTGTTCGGTGAACGTGCGAACAGGCAATGTTCGAGTTGAACATGAGTTTGACTCGAACTCGAAGCTCATCCCTAGCCAAGACCATACAGAGGTTTAACAGGACAGGTTCCAATCAGAACAGGCCTCACCACGGTCGACCAAAGAAGTTGAGTGAACGTGCTCAGCGTCATATCCAGAGGTTGTATTTGGGAAATAGACGTATGAGTGCTGCCAGCATTGCTGCAGAGGTTGAAGGGGGGGGGGGCAGCCTGTCAGTGTTCAGACCATACGCTGCACACTGCATCAAATTGGTCTGCATGGCTGTCGTCCCAGAAGGAAGCCTCTTCTAAAGATGATGCTGAAGGCAAGCAGACTAAGGACATGGATTACTGGAACCATGTCCTGTAGTCTGATGAGACCAAGATAAACATATTTGGTTTACATGGTGTCAAGCGTGTGTGGCGACAACCAGGTGAGGAGTACAAAAACAAGTGTGTCTTTCCTACAGTCAAGCATCGTGGTGGGAGTGTCATGGTCTGGGGCTGCATGAGTGCTGCCAGCACTGGGGAGCTACAGTTCATTGAGGGAACCATGAATGCCAACATGTACTGTGACATACTGAAGCAGAGCATGATTTCCTCCCATCAGAGACTGGGCCGCTGGGCAGTATTCCATCATAACGACCCCAAACACACCTCCAAGACAACCACTGCCTTGCTAAAGAAGCTGAGGGTAAAGGTGATGGACTGGCCAAGCATGTCTCCAGACCTAAACCCTATTGAGCATCTATGGGACATCCTCAAACGGAAGGTGGAGGAGCGCAAGGTCTCTAACATCCACCAGCTCCATGATGTCGTCATGGAGGAGTGGAAGAGGACTCCAGTGGCAACCTGTGAAGCTCTGGTGAACTCCATGCCCAAAGGGGGTTAAGACAATGCTGGAAAATAATGGTGGCCACACAAAATATTGACACTTTGGGCCCAATTTGGACATTTTCACTTAGGGGTGTACTCACTTTTGTTGCCAGTGGGTTAGACATTAATGGTTGTATGTTGAGTTATTTTGAGGGGACAGCAAATTTACACTTATACAAGCTGTACACTCACTACTTTACATTGTAGCAAAGTGTCATTTCTTCAGTGTTGTCGCATGAAAAGATAAAATAAAATATTTACAAAAAATGGGAGGGAAAACACTATACTCCAAAATTTGCAATTGTGCTTTTTAAGTGGAAATTCAAAAGCAACAGTTTCTGTATCAAAGGTGTCCGTTTATGAAGCAGTGAAATCTATTCACTGCTTCATTCGCCAGCATTCACAGTGGATATCTTTCTCCTCTGTGTGCCTGTTTATGAAGCAGAGTAGATCACTTCACCCTTGGAGGAGTTAAGCGATCTACCAACGCTTCCAAAGTTGGAGAACGGCCCCTGATACTGGAATCTCGTGAGACTCTACGAGATCACAGTACCAGAAATTCACAGAAACATCTCGGATGTCAGTTTATTAAGCAGCGATAAATAATCACTGCTCAGAAAATGATGAGTCCCCCTGCATAATATATATATGTATACACACACATACATTGTGTATATACACACACATTTTATATATACAGTGGGTACAGAAAGTATTCAGACCCCCTTAAATTTTTCACTCTTTGTTATATTGCAGCCATTTTGTTACTAATGTAGACACAGCACCCCATATTAACAGAAAAACACAGAATTGTTGAAATTTTTGCAGATTTATTAAAAAAGAAAAACTGAAATATCACATGGTCCTAAGTATTCAGACCCTTTGCTCAGTATTTAGTATTTGCACCCTTTTGATCTAATACAGCCATGAGTCTTTTTGGGAAAGATGCAACAAGTTTTTCACACCTGGATTTGGGGATCCTCTGCCATTCCTCCTTGCAGATCCTCTCCAGTTCTGTCAGGTTGGATGGTAAACATTGGTGGACAGCCATTTTTAGGTCTCTTCAGAGATGCTCAATTGGGTTTAAGTCAGGGCTCTGGCTGGGCTATTCAAGAACAGTCACTGAGTTGTTGTGAAGCCAATTCTTTCGTTGTTTTAGCTGTGTGCTAAGGTCATTGTCTTGTTGGAAATTACACCTTTGGCCCAGTCTGAGGTCCTGAGCACTCTGAAGAAGGTTTTCGTCCAGGATATCCCTGTACTTGGCCGCATTCATCTTTCCCTCAATTGCAACCAGTCGTCCTGTCCATGCAGCTGAAAAACACCCCCACAGCCTGATGCTGCCACCACCATGCTTCACTGTTGGGACTGTATTGGACAGGTGATGAGCAGTGCCTGGTTTTCTCCACACATACCGCTTAGAATAAGGGCCAAAAAGTTCTATCTTGGTCTCATCAGACCAGAGAATCCTATTTCTCACCATCTTGGAGTCCTTCAGGTGGTTTTTTTTTTTAGCAAACTCCATGCGGGCTTTCATGTGTCTTGCACTGAGGAGAGGCTTCTGTCGGGCCACTCTGCCATAAAGCCCCGACTGGTGGAGGGCTGCAATGATGGTTGACTTTCTACAACTTTCTCCCATCTCCCGTCTGCATCTCTGGAACTCAGTCACAGTGATCTTTGGGTTCTTCTTTACCTCTCTCACCCAGGCTCTTCTCCCCCGATAGCTCAGTTTGGCCGGACGGCCAGCTCTAGGAAGGGTTCTGGTTGTCCCAAACGTCTTCCATTTAAGGATTATGGAGGCCACTGTGCTCTTAGGAACCTTAAGTGCAGCAGAATTTTTTTGTAACCTTGGCCAGATCTGTGCTTTGTCACAATTCTGTCTCTGAGCTCTTCAGGCAGTTCCTTTGACCTCATGATTCTCATTTGCTCTGACATGCACTGTGAGCTGTAAGGTCTTATATAGACAGGTGTGTGGCTTTCCTAATCAAGTCCAATCAGTATAATCAAACACAGCTGGACTCAAATGAAGGTGTAGAACCATCTCAAGGATGATCAGAAGAAATGGACAGCACCTGAGTTAAATATATGAGTGTCACAGCAAAGGGTCTGAATACTTAGGACCATGTGATATTTCAGTTTTTCTTTTTTAATAAATCTGCAAAAATGTCAACAATTCTGTGTTTTTCTGTCAATATGGGGTGCTGTGTGTACAGTAATGAGGAATAAAATGAACTTAAATGATTTTAGCAAATGGCTGCAAAATAACAAAGAGTGAAATATTTAAGGGGGTCTGAATACTTTCCGTACCCACTGTATACAGTGAGTCAAAAAAGTATTTAGTCAGCCACCAATTGTGCAAGTTCTCCCACTTAAAAAGATGAGAGAGGCCTGTAATTGTCATCATAGGTATACCGCAACTATGAGAGACAAAATGTGGAAACAAATCCAGACAATCATATTGTCTGATTTGGAAAGAATTTATTTGGAAAATAAGTATTTGGTCAATATCAAAAGTTCATCTCAATACTTTGTTATATATCCTCTGTTGGCAATGACAGAGGTCAAACGTTTTCTGTAAAGCCTCGTACACACGATCGGATATCCTATGGATTCTAATCCAATGGTTTTGTCCATCGGAAATCCGAAGAAGCTGACTTCCATCAGTCTTGCCTACACACCATCAGTCAAAAAAACGACCGTTCCAAACGCGGTGACGTAAAACACTCCGATGAGCCGAGAAAAATTAAGTTCAATGCTTCTGAGCATGCGTCGACTTGATTCTGAGCATGCGTGGGTTTTTTCTCCGATGGACTTGCCCATAGACGACCGGAATTTGCTATCGGTTTTTGATTCATCGGAAAAATTTAAAACATGTTCTATTTTTTAAAACCGATGGAAAAAAAGACCGATGGGTCCCATACACGATCGGTTTGTCCGATGAAAAAAGTCCATCGGACTGTTTTCATCTGTAAAACCGATCGTGTGTACAGGGCTTAAGTCTTCACAAGGTTGTCACACACTGTTGCTGGTTTGTTGGCCCATTCCTCCATACAGATCTCCTCTAGAGCAGTGATGTTTTGGGGCTGTCGCTGGGCAACACGGATACCCATGAATAAGTCATGTGTCGATGATGTAACGCGTAGGGGGAGAAGCCTATTGATGTTACCAGCAGCTTGATGAGGATATCGTCTTACTGAGCTAAAACTAAGCGCTGTCTGTATTCCTGGATAGGTGAGTTTAACCACACACACACAGTTGATCATTGTACTGTGGTGGGGCGGTATTGCGCTATGATTTGTTTCTGTTTATTCCCTGCATATGTCCACATTGATATTGCTGGATAAAGCTGATCACTAAGGAAAGTAAGGGGGAATTCCTTTTGAACAAATTCACTGCAATGAGAAAGGTTTCTTTTGGTTGATGCATGCAGGTGGACTGTGTACCTAATAACCTGTGAATTGTTCAAACGCCCACCTGGAGACAAGTATCAAAGCGGAGAAAGTCTTTTAACCACTTCCCGCCCAGTCAATAGCATATTGACGTCTGGGAAGTGGTTCTGTTATCCACACTGGACGTCTATTGACGTCCTGCAGGATAACAGCCGCCGCACGCCTGGGGGGGGGCGCGCATCGCGGCGATCGGTGGAGCGGTGTGTCAGTCTGACACACCGCTACACTGATCTCGGTAAAGAGCCTCCGGCGGAGGCTTTTTACCACGTGATCAGCCGTGTCCAATCACGGCTGATCACGATGTAAACAGGAAGAGCCGTTGATCGGCTCTTCCTCACTCGCGTCTGACAGACGCGAGTAGAGGAGAGCCGATCGGCGGCTCTCCTGACAGGGGGGGTTCGCGCTGATTGTTTATCAGCGCAGCCCCCCCCCCCTCGGATACCCACAGTAGACCACCAGGATGCCGCCCAGGACCACCAGGGAAGCCCCAAGCATGTGGATGGCCCCCATGGCCATCCACATGTAGTAAAACATAAAAAAATATGCCAATCAGTGCCCACAAATGGGCACTGACTAGCACCATCATGGCACGACCACAATGTGTGGTGGCTGGCATTGCTGGGCATCAGTGTCACCAGTGCCACCTACTAGTGTCCATCAGTGCCACCTATCAGTGCCCATCCGTGCCCATAAGTGCACACCTATCAGTGCCCGTCCGTGCCACCTATCAGTGCCGTCTATGAGTGCCCATCAGTGCCGTCTATGAGTGCCCATCAGTGCCGTCTATGAGTGCCCATCAGTGCCACATATCAGTGCCCATCAGTGCCACCTCATCAGTGCCACCTCATCGGTGCCCGTCAGTGTCGCCTTATCAGTGCCCGTCAGTGCCGCCTTATCAGTGTCCGTCATTGAAGTAGAAAAGGTACTTATTTACAATTTTTTTTTACAGAAACAAAGACAATTTTCGCTCTTTTTTTATTTGTTGTGCAAAAAATAAAAATCGCAGAGGCGATCAAATATCACCGAAAGAAAGCTCTAATATTGGGAACAAAATGATAAAAAATTTGTTTGGGTACAGTGTAGCATGACCGCGCAATTGTCATTCAAATTGCGACAGCGCTTAAAGCTCAAAATTGGCTTGGGCAGGAAGGTGTATAAGTGCATGGTATTGAAGTGGTTAAGGAAAGTTTTGATTGGGACTGTCGTTTAGTCCACGTTGCAACACATGTATGCTGCTCAATTTTTGTTTGTATGCACTAGCACTTCATATATGAACACTGTGTAATTAGCATTGAGCATTTAAATTTTACTGTAGCGGGGTCCTAAATTTAGGGGAAGTGTTTGAGTGGTAGTTGTGCTCAAACACCCCAATTGTCAGGATTCTGTCAACCATTTTGTCCACAGGGAGAGTATTGGTGTGTAGTTCCCTGTGGCCTGCAGGTGGCGCTGCCATGGTAGGCCAGGGTTGAACCGCTAATACAGTGCTGTGCCTTGTGTGTCCCCTCTCAGCAGCCGTACCGTGGGTGTGGCGGGCCTGCTGTGCAAGCTGGGAGAGGATATAAAAGGGACAGACTCTGCCTGTTCGGGGTCGTGTTCCTGTCCGCCCCGGGCACCTTTAGCCCAGGGGTGGGAGTTCTGTCCGTTCTGTCGTGGTCGGGGGGCCTACCCCAGGAGTGTGTTCCTGTCCGCACTGGGCACCTTTGGCCCAGGGGCGGAGGTCGGTGAATCAGTCCCAGGCACCTTTAGCCCTGGGACTGCAGCAAAGGCCTTGGGCCCAGCACCTTTGGCTGGGGCCCATCAAGGATCGAGGAATCCCAGGGTGCCGCCTTGCGAGGGGACCCGTATCTTGGATGAGGAGGCCGGGGGAGGAACTGTTTCGAGGGACCGGTGAGAAGTCACGGTGAAGGAAGGGTCCCGCTAACTCTCTGGAGGGATGTCTTCTCCTTACATAGAGGCCAAGTTTTGAGAGACCAAGTTCACCGGGTCTGTGGCGGACACCAGGTTTGCCAGGTCTGTGGCGGACACCAGGTTTGCCAGGTCTGTGGCGGACACCAGCTTTGCCAGGTCTGTGGCGGACACCAGGTTTGCCAGGTCTGTGGCGGACACCAGGTTTGCCGGGTCTGTGGCGGACACCAGGTTTGCCGGGTCTGTGGCGGACACCAGGTTTGCCGGGTCTGTGGCAGAGACCAGGTTTGCCGGGTCTGTGGCAGAGACCAGGTTTGCCGGGTCTGTGGCAGAGACCAGGTTTGCCAGGTCTGTGGCAGAGACCAGGTTTGCCAGGTCTGTGGCAGAGACCAGGTTTGCCAGGTCTGTGGCAGAGACCAGGTTTGCCAGGTCTGTGGCAGAGACCAGGTTTGCCAGGTCTGTGGCAGAGACCAGGTTTGCCAGGTCTGTGGCAGAGACCAGGTTCGCCAGGTCTGTGGCAGAGACCAAATTCAACCAGTCTGTGGCAGAGACTGTGCAGTTACAGTAGGTTAGTGTACCATTTGGCTGCTAGTCCCGTCCTAGGGAGACTATCCATTTGGGCTGAGTCTGCTTGAGAAGCCGAGCAGTGAAGTGATTGTGTTTGTGCCTGGACCTCTCCCACATCTTGTGCTGTCCTGTCTTTTACTTCAACCTTTTTCTATCAGAGACTGTTATTTTGCAAAGAGAAAATAAACTCTGCGTTGGAGTTGCAGCTGTTGTGGACATTCAAGTTACTGGGGAGAACAAGGACTTGTCTCTATCTATTTTAGAGGTGAGAATCATTCTCCGGAGGATTCTGGTTATCTGGCTGTGGAGACCCGCACACAACACCGCTCAACCTCTTTACACAGGAGGGTACGGGCTTGTGGCATGATGTGCCCTCTCTACCTGCGAGGAGCCAAAGGCAGGTAAAGGGGGTTGAGGTCTCTACATTACATTATTAATTTTTTGCATATTGCCACGGAGCACTTTTTGCATTAGTGTTATTCATGCATGAGGTGTAAGTTCACTGTCCTAACACAGAAGGTTGGTGTAGGCGCATCATTATATTGTTTTATATTTCACATTGGAGGACACAGAATCCTTTTTGAATGATTGCAGCTGTCACTATTCAGTTATCTTTTGTTTGTTACATCCAAGTTTAATATTCATTAGCGCTTTAGTAAATTTCACTTCAACATTAGGGCTGTTGAAATTAATCGTAGCATCGACGCATCGCGATTCGGCCATACACGATGCGGCATCGATGCTACAAGTTGAATAATCGATGTTCGGATGACGTCACACTCGCGCCGCGCAATGCTCTGCCTCTAAGACCGTACGGAGCCGAAAGCCGCTGAAGAGCCGTGGGAGTAAGCTGCGCCGGCTTTCCCCGCCTCCTGCCTCCTGCTGATGTCATCCCCTGCTTCCCTTTGTCACGTTGTGTACGCACTGCGCTGGCTGCCAAAGCGAGACAGACACGTGGAGCCGGACCGGCGCGCCGAGCTAGTGTCCCTGACTTCCGACGAGTCTTGGTCCCCAGAGCCTTCCTCCTCGGCTCACAGTATCTTGCTATGGGGGAGACCCGAGCCTCCGTCCTCCTACTGGGCAGCAAGACTGCGGGAGAGAGACCCAACCAAGCCAAGTCCCAGAAGAATACTGCCCTGCTGAGAGTCCTCCCATAGGCTGCTGTGGGCAGCAGGAGGTAGACCGTTCTTTTCTGTCCAGCAGTGCCAGCATCATCATCATCATCATCATCATCAGGTACACTTCTACTAGTACAGATAAAGACACTCACTGTCCTGACATAACTAACTCTACTGTATATATATAATGTATCTGATGCACCACTATTCATGTGGGCTTCACTGCAGTGAAAGAAATGCCAAATTATGACTGTAGTAATTTGAAATAATAATGATGGTGGACCTAAACATTAAAGTGACCATGCCATTTAATTAATTATGGTTTGTAGGTCTTATAGTGATTGATTTGATTCACATCACAACTTCATTGATTCCTTTGTATGATTTATGGTTTTGCTCATCATCATCACTGCCCTACATATGCAATGCATGGCATCATGGCTGCATTGCATGTGTGGGGCAGTGTGATGTGCAAAACCATAACTAAAATCATACAAAAAGGTATCAATGAAGTTGTGTGATGTGAATGTACAAATGTGTTTGTACTCCAGTCTACTTACACCTCCTACACGCTCCATGCTGACAGTTCCCTGGCTTCCCCGTTTGCACATTCCACTGTGTTAACTCCTAGTGTGCTGGAAGGTGCAAAGAGGGAAGCCAGGGATCTGTCAGCACAGAGACAGTACAGGGAACTTCACAGGGCTGTTTGTCAGCTGTGGATTCTAATCCCTCCTGACCTCCCAGCAGCAGTGTGTGTCCATGCCTGTACCCTGTAGTGCACCGGATGAGTGCACTTTTTAAGGGAGTGAGGTTTGTTTTCAATTCAAAGCAGAGTTCCAGTAAATTTTTTTTGTTTAATAAAAGTCAGCAGCTACAAAAAAAGTATCGTTGACCAGATAATCGTAATCAAATCGAATCGTGAGACCAGTGGGCGCTGATGAGCGCTCTCGTAGTTCATTCACAAACCCTGCAGTGTGTAAACAGTCAGCCCGTAGTGGATGTATGGACTGAAAGCTGCAGGGCTTGTCTGCAGGGTCCTCCTGACATTTCGCCCCTGATCACGGGTGCAATGTTTTTTAGACTCCTTAGGTTAAATAATAAATGCACTTTTTTTTCCCTCCAAAAATATGCGTTATATTTTTCCCAAAAGGTGAACTTAGCCTTTAAATCAATGTCCAGAAGTGCAATTCAGTGCAACTTTCACCACCCCTATGGGTACACTCTTACCTGAATGGATAGACCTTTGGTTGAAAAGGTCTTATAAATGCGCAGGTCCCCTTTAACCCTTTCGCTGCCATTTTGGATTTTTTTTACACATGTGTTTACAAAAAAAGCTTTCTGTCAGCGTATCTTGCAACACCCGGATAGGCCTCTCACACCGACCTAGCAGCCGGTATGAAGCTCGGACAAGTCTCTCTCACAGACTTAGGGATAAGTGGGACTCCTGGATAATCCTCTGCCACAGGATTTTTTAGCCAGCAGTTGGTTAGTTGTAGCACAACTGCACAGTACCAGAACCTTTGAGCCATCCGGCAGTACTGTGAGGTAGGTTAGCTTCGGTGCATCCTCCAAACGAGTCACCAGGCCCTTCCTGAGAAACCAGCCTTCAGCTCGGTTCTCTCCAGTAAGAGTCCCCCCTTGGATCTTCTCAGTTTGCTTGGCTTCTTCCACGCAGGCAAGACGGCACAGGACCACCAACGGATAAGTAGGCCCCAGACAGACTTCTGGGCCTACTTGCAGTAACACAGCCTCGAGCCAGCAGGGCCCGAGGTAGAAGAGTGACACAGCCTTAGGCCAGGAGGGCCACAAGGTCAGAGAGCCAGCCGGCCCCTGGGTAGAAGAGACTGAAAACATGGCATCTGTCCCTTAAATATCCTCTCCCAGAATGCACAGCAGCGAGAACACTCCCACTGGGCTGTTTCTGGGGAAAGAATAGTCAATGCACTTCAGCTTGCTGTATTTCTCACACTGGCCTGTGATGACAGTGACACCTACTGGCAACAGTGAGAAATTAGCACAACATAGCCAAAATCGGAACAGAAGCCAATTTAACTTTGTACAATCAATCTGAACTATTTACAATTCAGACAACACTAAATTTACCACAAATTTTCTTCAGGAACAGGGCGCTACACCATGTTTACCATTATCAAAAGTGAAAATACAAGAAAATCCCTACTTTAAAGTGAATCGCTCATGTAACACATCCGTAAAATTAATTGGAAAAGAAAAAAAGGGAACCCTCTAGGTCAGACCTTGGAAGCAGATTGAAACAACAATATATCTTAAAAATTGGGATTTTATTGAACATAGATACACAAGAATAAACAATATAAAATTATAAAAAAGGTATCGTCCATTGACGTCCACGCAATGGCCATAAGAGACGGACGTTACATATACTCAAAAAAAATAAATGTTTCAAAAGTATGGAATCAGAAACATGTGTGAGCCCCTGTCTGTCTAAACGGGACACACTGGGGCTCACACATGTTTCTGATGCCATACTGTTGAAACATCATTTATTTTTTTGGGGTATATGTAACGTCTGTCTCTTCTGACCATTGCGTGGACGTCAATGGACGATACCTTTTTTATAATTTTATATTGTTTATTCTTGTGTATCTATGTTCAGTAAAATCCAAAATTTTAAGATATATTGTTGTTTCAATCTGCTTTCAAGGTCTGACCTAGAGGGTTCCCTTTTTTTCTTTTACAAGAAAATCCCAAATTTTGGGTTGCCTTTAGAACAGTAATAAAAGAGAAATATTCCAAAGGGGACACTAGTTCTGGATATCCTGGTGTCATCCTGGAGTTCCTTCACTTTGTAGGGATTTCGTCTCACTCCCTGCTGTGGCTATGGGACAGGAAGTGAAGGAAATGAAAAAAAAAAAGTTTTGCTTATAGTTCTACTATGATATCGGGAACACAGCTATGGCCACAAAATGCACCAAAACAACTCCATACTCAGACCTTAGGCAGATGATGGGCTCAAAGGAAGCAAAAAATAGTGCATAGTGCCCTCCATATAACTAAAAAATCTTTATTAAAAATATACATCATTGCACTCATGTGTAATATAAGGCAATAGGGTGAATACTGTATGTACACTTTACCCAGAACACCGTTTTTACATACCAAGTGCTGCTTGACACATACTCTCAGCAAGATACATGACCTCTCGCTATCCTCTGGCTGTTTCAGAGCTCCCTTTCATCCACGTTATCGCCTTTCTTCTGTTTAAGTGTTATGTCACAATTGACTTTGCTGCTGTTGACATAGTATACTTGGATTTTGCCAAAGTGTTTGACACAGTTCCCTACATGTGGGTAATGTGTAAGGTAAAGCGAGATTTAAACCCAAAACCAAAAATGTAATATATAGCAGCTTGAGTATACAAAAATAGTGTAGCGCTGGAAAGAACTGTATATATCTATACAGTTAAAATTAAATACGTGAAAAAAGTATCAAAAACACTAATAAAACAATGCAAATAAACCAATCAAGTTTATAAGTGCCCGTGAAGAAAGAAGATTATCAAATAAATGTGTAGAGGATTTCCTCTATATTGATGATAAGAGTTCCACAGAGAAGATATCCGATGAAACTGGTAAGTGCTATTCCAACAATAAGTGAAGATCCCGCCACCAAAGTGAGAAATGAAGGCTTACCAAACAGCCTGCGACTGCCCTTCTCAGGGGGGTCAAAACAAGCTTAGTAGAGCGATGTTCACTCCATGGAAGGCAGAGAAATTCCAGTGAAGACACTTCATCCACAATAGGCGAGTCTCCAGAGACGTGTCTGCACAGCTGATCCAAATCGGAGATGAAAAACACTCTTGATTGATCAGAGTGAATAATCCTCAGCAGTTAAAACGATGTCCAAAGAGAAGAAAGAAAAACTTTCCATAGTGTAGTATTCATCAGGGAAGTTTTATTAGAAATGAACAGGAGAGAAAACAGCTCTCACATAGGTATAAAAATAATGATAAAACGAGAAAATCCTTGCAAGGAAATAAAAAAGCTCCGAGTTTCTGTCAAAGGCTGATTCGCGCGTGCGCAATACATGTGCGTGTCACCCTACGCCGTTTCGTCAAATGTGACATCATCAGGGGCACGCCCACATGAGCACGCACACGCTATTTGTAGCCAAAGGGCCCACTCGGGGTTCTCTCATTGGCTACATGTCAAATTGGCAGACGGAGCAGAAAATTGTACTAGCCTCTGCATTGATCTCTCAATGGAGAGGTCTTGACATAAAACACAGTTGCACCATCACCCCCAGTGGAACTTACAGATATTGCACCAATTTTTAAAACTGATTTTCAAAATAATCTCCACACTGACATCTTGTGTATCATGGTGCAACTGTTATTAAACCATTTTTTCAAAAACATTCTTTATTCAAAAAAACATTCTCTTTTTTTTAAAAAACATTCCTTTAAAACATTCTTTTTTTTAAAAAAATTCTTTTTTTCAAAAAATGAATCCTAAGCAGGTTTACACTTAACCAATATAGAAATACTTAAAAAAACTTTTTATATTAAAATAAAGCTTATGATATACTTAGTTAGTCAGGCCCAAACAAAACACTGGACCAAAATTGCACAGGAAGAAAAATGGGAACAAATTGCTTATGAGGGGAACAAATAATATGTCACCCATTGTTGATAAAGCAATTTATATCCCATTCAACGTTGAGGCCACCCGGTGTGTGACAACCCAATTTATGTATCCAACTGGTTTCGGATCTAGAGATGCTTCTTTTGCCATTGCCCCCTCTCCAGTTGGGCACATATTTCTCCAAACCAATGAAAATGGTACCTTTTGGGTTTCTGTTATGCACAAGATCATAGTGCTTAGACACACTATGTTTGTCAAAACCACTTTTTATGTTGGTGATGTGCTCACCTAATCTGGTACTCAATTTTCTAATGGTCCGGCCCACATATTCCAAACCGCATGGGCATCGCAAAAGGTACACCACGCACTTTGTAGCACATGTTATAAGGGACCTGATAGGATATGTGGCTCCTGTTCCTGATGAAGTAAACTCCATAGTTCTTCTACCTTGGAGGGCATTCACCCTGCAGACTTTACATCGTCTACACGGGTAAAATCCCTTCAAGTCCCCAAAAAAAGGACGAGTTGGGGGATCTGGTACATTAGGTGCTAGTAGATGTCTGAAGTTAGAAGCACCCCTAAAGAGTACTCTCGGGGTGTTAGACAATAAAGGGCCCAATACTCGGTCGTTCTTTAGCACCGACCAGTGTTTTTTAATGATCCTTTTTATAGCCCAATGCTGACTTGAGTACGTGGTCAGAAAGGCTAAGCCAAAGTCCTCCCTATTTTCCACTTCTGGAGGTCTGTCACACAGAAGTGTCTGTCTATCTCTAAGGCCCACATCTGTAATAGCAGAGTCCAGTTTGGCAATGTCATACCCCTTGGCTATAAATCTTAATTTAAGGATTTCTGCCTCTTTGTGATATTGTTCCAAGTCAGTGCAATTTTGCTTTAGACGTAAAAATTGACCCTTCGGGACCGCCGACAGCCAGGAACTATGGTGGCATGAATCCAAAGGAATATAGCCGTTCCTGTCTGTCGGTTTGAAGAAAGTGGATGTGACTATCCTACTGTCCTTTATTGAGACATTGAGGTCCAGAAAGTGAATCTGGATGGGGCTAATCTCATGACTGAGAATAATGCCCCTATCGTTACTGTTTAGGAGGGATAGATAAGAATTAACTGATTCTACATCACCATCCCAAATAAACAAAATGTCATCAATAAATCTTTTCCAAAAGATTAAATTAGGTGGGCTTTCACAAAGTACTACATCTTCCTCCCACTTAGCCATAAAAAGGTTGGCCATACTGGGGGCAAATTTTGCCCCCATGGCCACGCCCCTAATCTGGAGATAGTGTTTACCACTATGCCAGAAATAGTTATGCTTCATCGCGAGATCCAGCAACTCCATCACGAAGTTGCGCTGCGTGACGGAGATGCTGGAGTCGCGATAAAGAAAATGACGCACCGCCTCATACCCCAAATCATGAGAGATGGCCGTGTAAAGGGATGCGACATTGGCTGTAATAAGTAGATAGGAGGCCTTCCATTCAATCTGACCAAGAAGGTTAATGACGTGCTTAGTGTCCTTAAGAAAAGACGGGGTGCCCAAGACCAGTGGTTGCAAGTAATGATCGATGTATTTGCCGATCTGTGAGGTGATAGAATCGATACCACTGATGATGGGCCTTCCCGGGGGATTGAGCAGGGTTTTGTGGATCTTGGGTAATATATACATCACTGGCAATCTGGGTGCCAGTGGTACTAGATCTTCCCTTTCCTTCAAATTTAAAATACCCATATAATGTCCCTTATCAATTAGGGCTCTCAGGTCCTTCTTATATTCCACAGTGGGATCCATGGGTAATCTTAAATATGTCAGAGGGTCCATAACTATCCTCGACATTTCTTCAAAATAGGAGTCCTTGTCAAGAACAACTATGGCGCCCCCTTTATCAGCTGGTCGCACAACCACATCCCTCCTATTACATAGGGACTCCATGCCCAATCTAAGATTCTGTTGGGTTCGTGCCGGTTTCACATTCAAATTATTTAAATCCCCTAGCACTAGATCACGGAATACGGTTAAATTTGGCGCCTGATGAATAGGGGGGTTAAAAAGGGATGCATTGGACATCCCTAAATGTAAAATAACTGAAGCCTCCCTATCTGATTGCCTAGTGGGATTGCTCATGATATATCTTTTGATATTTAACTTTCTGGTGTATTTTTGGATGTCTATGAAGGTTTGGAATTTGTTAAGATTCCGTGGGGGGGCAAATTTTAACCCTTTATTCAAGGTAGTGTGACAGCAGGAAGGTAAAGTCACCTGGTTGCATCCAGGGGGGTAGATATATTTCGCCCAGATTCAGGCTTTACGCCGACTTATACAACTAGGTGGAGAGTTGTATAAGGCTAGTGGGCTCATGGATGACTCATACCTCTAGGGAGAGGGCTGGGCGTCGTACAGACAGGGAGTTGATGAGGCCAGCTGAAGCTTGTCAGCTCATTTAGGCCTCTGTAAGAACTCCCAGCTTCATTAGATGTTAGCTCATGCCTGGAACCAGACCTGTGTGGACTGTCTAGGGAGAGTGAACCCCTGTGCGGTGAGGCAAAGCCTGTGTGGCTATTTGTTTGGACTTTTACTAAACCAGGGACTTAGGGACTAGGACAGCACTAGGCTGATCCCAGTTGTTAGTTAGGAAACCTGTATGTTTAGTCAGAGGTCAACTTGACCAGGATTTATTTTGGTTATGTTTCTTTGGCTTTGCTGTGTTTTGTCACTGTAAATAGAAAATAAACCGCACCTTTTTTTGATTTTGAAAACCACAACCTCCGTTTGCTGGGCCTGTTTTGTGTGGGGAGCCCATCCCGGGGGTCACACACACCCGCTGCCGAGCTAACCCCCTCACAGTTGGTGGAGAACCAGTGGCAGTTTTTTTTAAGCCAGCATGGAGGAGATACTGAAGCAGCTGGCTCTAGCAAATGCCAATCAACAGCAGACAAATGCAGGTTTGCAAAGGAGCCTTGCAGCCCAGCAGCAAGAGCAGAGACTACAACAACAGATGGAAGCAGTAATGCAGCAACGTCCGCAGACCAGTGAGGAAAGCCGTCCCACTAATACCGCGTCCTTTGGGGTGAGTCGTTTATTGACAAAAATGACTGGAGAGGATGATCCAGAGGTATTTTTGACCACATTTGAAAGGACCGCTGAAAGAGAAAAGTGGCCTGAGGAGCAGTGGGCTGGACTGGTGGCTCCTCTGTTAACTGGTGAATCGCAGAAAGCTTACTATGACCTAGAGCCTAACCAAGCAAAAGACTATGTGATGCTAAAAGCTGAAATATTGGCAAGGCTGGGTGTCACCCAGGCTGTCCGGGCTCAGCGTGTGCATACCTGGACTTTCCAGCTTGGAAAACCCCCCAGGTCTCAAATGTATGATCTCATTCACCTGAGCAGAAAGTGGCTACAGCCAGAGACTTTGTCCGCACCAAAGATTGTGGAACGTGTTGTAATGGATCGGTTTTTGAGAGCTCTTCCTACTGCCATCCAAAAGTGGGTAAGCCATGGAGACCCAGAGACGGCCGATGGTCTTGTGGATCGTGTGGAGAAATACTTGGCTACAGAGAACCTGACGGCCTCTTCCAGAGACACTCGGACTTTCCACCCTAAGACCAGACCATCCCCAGGGGCGGATAAGAGGATTCCAAGGGGTGAGGGTGGAGAGAGTGAGAGGGTGGGAACTCTACCCCAAGTTTGGCGAGAACAGCCTGGGAAATCAGCGGCTCAAGAGGCGGCAAGAAGGATCGTTTGCTACCGCTGCCGGCAAGCGGGACATATTGCAGCCAATTGCCCGGTTGTGGAGGAACCCATGCAGTGTGACTTTCTGACGGGCAGACGTCAGTCGCTGTGTGCGACAGTCGCATGCACTGCCATTCGAGGAACTGAGAAACATTTATGCAAAATGTGTGTTAATGGTAGAAATGTTGTGGTATTGCTGGATTCAGGTAGCCTTGTGACCCTGATAAAGGCTGAGTTAGTTAAAACAGAGGTCTCTGGGAATAGCAAGGTAGCTGTTATTTGTGTGCATGGGGACACCCGAGAGTATCCAGTAACTACAGTGTGTTTCGAGACCCCCAAAGGTACCCTCTCTCATCCAGTGGGCTTAGTATCTCAGTTACCGCATGACGCCATTGTGGGAAGGGATTTTCCGAAGTTCTGGGAACTGTGGGATGATCCTGAGCCCCTCACTGGTGCCCCTATGTACCAGGAATGTGATAGCCAGAACTCCCCTGAGAGTGGTGAGGACTCTCCGGAATTTCCCTTATCAGTATTGGCAGGGGAGACTCAAGAAACTGGAGAGGAGCCCACCTCCTCAGACGAAAACCTACCGTCTGTGGAGTTTTCTGATCTTGAGGTTCACAGGGAAAACTTTGCCACAGAACAGTTGAAAGACCCCGCCCTAATAAAGGCACGGGAAAACGTAGTGAAAATAGATGGCGAGTTAGTGAACCCAGATAATACCTGCACTTACCCATACTTCAGCGTAGAGAAGGACCTACTGTATCGGGTGGCAAAAAGGGCAGAAGAAACCGTTGAGCAGCTTGTGGTGCCCAAACCTTACAGGAAGTTGGTGTTGGAGTTGGCCCATGGGCACATTCTTGGAGGTCATCTGGGGACAGAGAAAACCCGAGAGAGGGTATTACAGAGATTCTATTGGCCGGGGGTGATGAAGGACGTAGAAAATTATTGTTCCTCCTGCCCTGTGTGTCAGAGGTTGGCCCCGATGCCACATTTCCGTAGCCCGCTGGTCCCTCTACCCATCATTGAGGTCCCGTTTGAGAGGATCGCCATGGATTTGGTAGGTCCTATAATCAAGTCCGCTAGGGGGCACCAGTACATATTAGTTATAATGGACTATGCCACCCGTTATCCAGAAGCGATCCCTCTCCGAAATACCTCGGCCAAAACCATAGCCAAAGAGCTATCTCTTGTGTTTAGCCGGGTGGGTATTTGTAAAGAACTGCTTACGGACCAAGGTACACCCTTTATGTCCCGGGTTATGAAAGAGCTGTGTAAATTGTTCAAAGTGACGCAATTGCGTACGTCTGTGTATCACCCCCAAACCGATGGGCTGGTTGAAAGATTCAACAAAACCCTAAAACAAATGTTGAAGAAAGTGGTGGATAGAGATGGAAAGGATTGGGACTGTTTACTTCCTTATTTGATGTTTGCTATTAGGGAGGTGCCCCAATCCTCTACGGGATTCTCCCCCTTTGAGTTACTGTATGGGAGACACCCAAGAGGGCTGTTGGATATTGCCAAGGAAACTTGGGAAAGTGAGAGTTCTCCCCACAGGAGTGTGATTGAGCATGTCGCCCTGATGCAAGATCGAATTGCACAGGTAATGCCCATCGTGAAGGAACATTTGGCCCAAGCGCAGTTGGCACAGCAGAGAGTGTACAACCGTGGAGCCAAGACCCGTACCTTTTCCCCGGGGGATAGGATATTGGTACTTGTCCCTACGGTTGAAAGTAAATTCCTTGCCAAATGGCAAGGCCCCTACGAGATAATGGAAAAAGTGAGCGAAGTGAATTACAAGGTCAGACAACCAGGAAGGCGAAAGCCCGAACAGATATATCACGTTAATCTGTTGAAAGCCTGGAGGGATAGAGAGTCCCTAGTCGCAGACACTTGGTCACCAGCTCAAACTGGTTGCGTGATTCCTGAGGTTGGAATAGCAGCCACCTTGTCACAACCCCAACAACAGGAGGTTAAGGAGTTTGTGCTTCGCAACAAGGAGGTATTCTCTGAGCTGCCGGGACAAACATCTGGGGTAGAGCATGACATCATTACCCCGCCCGGTGAAAGGGTGAAGTTAAAACCCTATCGGATCCCAGAGGCTCGACGGGAGGCAATACGGGAGGAAGTACAGAAAATGCTGAACTTAGGGGTTATAGAGGAGTCCCAAAGTGATTGGTCTAGTCCCATCGTGTTGGTGCCTAAACCGGATGGGAGCTGGCGATTTTGTAACGATTTTCGTCAGTTGAACAAAGTTACAAAATTTGACACCTACCCCATGCCACGTATAGATGAGTTGATCGACCGGCTGGGAACAGCCCGATACATGACGACTCTTGACCTCACAAAAGGGTATTGGCAAATCCCCCTGGCCAAGTCGGCCAAAGAGAAAACCGCATTTGTAACCCCAGACGGGGCGTTCCAATATAAAAGAATGCCGTTCGGGTTACAGAATGCGCCGGCCACATTCCAGCGGAAAATGGACCAGATGCTGAGGCCCCATCGGAAGTATGCTGCGGCTTACCTGGATGACGTAATTGTCCATAGCACAGATTGGGCCTCACATCTGCCAAAAGTGCAAGCAGTCCTAGACTCTGTTCGGGAAGCGGGGTTTACGGCTAACCCCAAGAAGTGTACCATTGGGCAGGAGGAGGCCAAATATCTTGGGTACACCATTGGGAGGGGAGTAATAAAACCCCAACTCAACAAAGTCGAGGCCATCCAGAGTTGGCCACGTCCCAACAGCAAGAAGCAGGTACGAGCCTTTCTGGGAATCGCTGGGTATTATCGGCGATTCATTCCCCACTTTGCTTCTAAGGCTGTGCCCCTAACCAACCTGACGAAGGGGAAAGGGTCGGTCATGATTAAATGGACCCCCGAGGCTGAGGCAGCATTCCAGTTCTTGAAACAAGCCTTATGTAGCCAGCCAGTGTTGTACTCACCCGACTTCTCTAAAGACTTTGTCGTACAAAGTGATGCGTCAGATGTGGGGTTAGGAGCAGTATTGTCCCAGGTCTGGAACGGGGAAGAGCACCCAGTCATTTACCTCAGCAGGAAGTTGAAGTCCCATGAGGTAAATTACGCCACCGTTGAAAAGGAGTGTTTAGCGGTGAAGTGGGCTCTAGATTCCCTTCGGTACTACCTGCTAGGTAGGCACTTTGACATGGTTACGGATCACGCTCCGTTAAAGTGGATGGCTCAAAACAAGGAAACAAATAGAAGAGTGAATAGGTGGTTCCTGGCCCTCCAGGAATTCAACTTCACAGTAAAGCATCGCCCTGGCGTTCAAATGGGGAATGTGGATGCTTTGTCTCGAGTACATGAATGCCTGATTGCTGGTGTTCCAACCCCGAGGTTAAAACAAGAGGGGGGGGTATGTGACAGCAGGAAGGTAAAGTCACCTGGTTGCATCCAGGGGGGTAGATATATTTCGCCCAGATTCAGGCTTTACGCCGACTTATACAACTAGGTGGAGAGTTGTATAAGGCTAGTGGGCTCATGGATGACTCATACCTCTAGGGAGAGGGCTGGGCGTCGTACAGACAGGGAGTTGATGAGGCCAGCTGAAGCTTGTCAGCTCATTTAGGCCTCTGTAAGAACTCCCAGCTTCATTAGATGTTAGCTCATGCCTGGAACCAGACCTGTGTGGACTGTCTAGGGAGAGTGAACCCCTGTGCGGTGAGGCAAAGCCTGTGTGGCTATTTGTTTGGACTTTTACTAAACCAGGGACTTAGGGACTAGGACAGCACTAGGCTGATCCCAGTTGTTAGTTAGGAAACCTGTATGTTTAGTCAGAGGTCAACTTGACCAGGATTTATTTTGGTTATGTTTCTTTGGCTTTGCTGTGTTTTGTCACTGTAAATAGAAAATAAACCGCACCTTTTTTTGATTTTGAAAACCACAACCTCCGTTTGCTGGGCCTG
The DNA here is from genome assembly GCA_029206835.1 of Rana muscosa. Taxonomy (NCBI): domain Eukaryota; kingdom Metazoa; phylum Chordata; class Amphibia; order Anura; family Ranidae; genus Rana; species Rana muscosa. The sequence goes on along the minus strand of CM055125.1, from coordinate 265,001,170 downwards.
TTTTGTGTGGGGAGCCCATCCCGGGGGTCACACACACCCGCTGCCGAGCTAACCCCCTCACAGTAGTTAATTCATCCTTAGATAGCTCCTTTGTGCTGAGATTAATAATCCCAGCACAATCTAAAACTTCCTTCTCTTTGGAGTGAGATTTCCTCCCCCCTCTGCACCCTCTCTTGCGTCCCCATTTCTTTTGTTCCTGTTCCTGCCGGCCTGCCGAAAATCCCAAACCGAGCGGCCCTCTGGTTGTTGATTCTGGAAGGAGCAGGAAGCTCCGTGATTGACATCCAAAGTGGGTTCCCCTTCATTCCCAGCTAGTGAGGCAAATCTGTTGTTAGTGTTTACAATATTGTTGCCTCTATTGTCAACACGAGGGGGGTGATGGTTCCCATGATTCTGTTGATTGTGATATACATCACGGTGACACCAGGGTGGAGGGGAGTGATAATTGGGATGAGGGGAGGGATTCCTTCTCCTGCCCTTACCTCTACCTTGTTGATAATGTTGTTGTGAATTAGTACGCCCTCCCCGTAAATCAGGAGAGGGGCGGGGCATTTGAGATGCGCTATAGAGCGCATTTTGTTCATTCCTCAATACACCATTCCTTTGGACAGCTCCAATTGGTTGTGAACCAACTGTGTTGTCACCCACCATTGGGTCAGAAGGTGGTGTAACCTGCCATTTAAAAACTATATTCTCTCTATAATCTTTTACATCTCTATTATACTTTTTCTTTTTCTTAGATTTTTGTTCAGATTCTTCTTTAATTAATATTACCTTAAGAGCCTCAGACCTGTGCAGGTAATCCTGTTCAGCTTTAAAAGGAATTAATTTGTTTTTAATGATATTGATCTCATTATCCAAAATTGCCAACTTGCGTTTCTTTTTTGCTATAAGGAACTGCAAAAAGTTGACCCCTGCCTCATTAAAATATTTGAACCATTCGGCCAGCTCAATATCTTCCTTTTGGGGATTAAAGGGGGCGCCATAGTTGTTCTTGACAAGGACTCCTATTTTGAAGAAATGTCGAGGATAGTTATGGACCCTCTGACATATTTAAGTTTACCCATGGATCCCACTGTGGAATATAAGAAGGACCTGAGAGCCCTAATTGATAAGGGACATTATATGGGTATTTAAAATTTGAAGGAAAGGGAACATCTAGTACCACTGGCACCCAGATTGCCAGTGATGTATATATTACCCAAAATCCACAAAACCCTGATCAATCCCCCGGGAAGGCCCATCATCAGTGGTATCGATTCTATCACCTCACGGATCGGCAAATACATCGATCATTACTTGCAACCACTGGTCTTGGGCACCCCGTCTTTTCCTAAGGACACTAAGCACGTCATTAACCTTCTTGGTCAGATTGAATGGAAGGCCTCCTATCTACTTATTACAGCCGATGTCGCATCCCTTTACACGGCCATCTCTCATGATTTGGGGTATGAGGCGGTGCGTCATTTTCTTTATCGCGACTCCAGCATCTCCGTCACGCAGCACAACTTCGTGATGGAGTTGCTGGATTTCGCGATGAAGCATAACTATTTCTGGCATAGTGGTAAACACTATCTCCAGATTAGGGGCGTGGCCATGGGGGCAAAATTTGCCCCCAGTATGGCCAACCTTTTTATGGCTAAGTGGGAGGAAGATGTAGTACTTTGTGAAAGCCCACCTAATTTAATCTTTTGGAAAAGATTTATTGATGACATTTTGTTTATTTGGGATGGTGATGTAGAATCAGTTAATTCTTATCTATCCCTCCTAAACAGTAACGATAGGGGCATTATTCTCAGTCATGAGATTAGCCCCATCCAGATTCACTTTCTGGACCTCAATGTCTCAATAAAGGACAGTAGGATAGTCACATCCACTTTCTTCAAACCGACAGACAGGAACGGCTGCTATATTCCTTTGGATTCATGCCACCATAGTTCCTGGCTGTCGGCGGTCCCGAAGGGTCAATTTTTACGTCTAAAGCAAAATTGCACTGACTTGGAACAATATCACAAAGAGGCAGAAATCCTTAAATTAAGATTTATAGCCAAGGGGTATGACATTGCCAAACTGGACTCTGCTATTACAGATGTGGGCCTTAGAGATAGACAGACACTTCTGTGTGACAGACCTCCAGAAGTGGAAAATAGGGAGGACTTTGGCTTAGCCTTTCTGACCGCGTACTCAAGTCAGCATTGGGCTATAAAAAGGATCATTAAAAAACACTGGTCGGTGCTAAAGAACGACCGAGTATTGGGCCCTTTATTGTCTAACACCCCGAGAGTACTCTTTAGGGGTGCTTCTAACTTCAGACATCTACTAGCACCTAATGTACCAGATCCCCCAACTCGTCCTTTTTTTGGGGACTTGAAGGGATTTTACCCGTGTAGACGATGTAAAGTCTGCAGGGTGAATGCCCTCCAAGGTAGAAGAACTATGGAGTTTACTTCATCAGGAACAGGAGCCACATATCCTATCAGGTCCCTTATAACATGTGCTACAAAAAAATAATGTTTTAAAGGAATGTTTTTTAAAAAAAAAGAGAATGTGTTTTTTTGAATAAAGAATGTTTTTGAAAAAATGGTTTAATAACAGTTTCACCATGATACACAAGATGTCAGTGTGGAGATTATTTTGAAAATCAGTTTTAAAAATTGGTGCAATATCTGTAAGTTCCACTGGGGGTGATGGTGCAACTGTGTTTTATGTCAAGACCTCTCCATTGAGAGATCAATGCAGAGGCTAGTACAATTTTCTGCTCCGTCTGCCAATTTGACATGTAGCCAATGAGAGAACCCCGAGTGGGCCCTTTGGCTACAAATAGCGTGTGCGTGCTCATGTGGGCGTGCCCCTGATGATGTCACATTTGACGAAACGGCGTAGGGTGACACGCACATGTATTGCGCACGCGCGAATCAGCCTTTGACAGACACTCAGAGCTTTTTTATTTCCTTGCAAGGATTTTCTCGTTTTATCATTATTTTTATACCTATGTGAGAGCTGTTTTCTCTCCTGTTCATTTCTAATAAAACTTCCCTGATGAATGCTACACTATGGAAAGTTTTTCTTTCTTCTCTTTGGACATCGTTTTAACTGCTGAGGATTATTCGCTCTGATCAATCAAGAGTGTTTTTCATCTCCGATTTGGTTTAGCTGTGCAGACACGTCTCTGGAGACTCGCCTATTGTGGATGAAGTGTCTTCACTGGAATTTCTCTGCCTTCCGGCCGGGTTCACACTAGTGCGACACGACATCTGTCCTACTTTGGATCCGACTTTGCCCTGCGACATGAAGCCGACATATGTCCGACTTTCAATGAACGGGGATCCGACTTGGATCCCCGCCAATATCAGGCACTGTGTTTGGTATGAATCTTGAAGGGGAACTCCAGGCCAAATTTTAAATTAAAAAAACGGCGCGGGTTCCCCTCCAGGGGCATACCAGGCCCTTGGGTCTGGTCTGGATTTGAACAGGCGCCCCTACGCCGGAAAAACGGCGTGGGGGTCCCCCCAAAATCCAAACCAGACCCTTATCCGAGCACACAACCTGGCAGGCCGCAGGGGAAGAGGGGGGGGACGAGAGAGCGGCCCCCCCTCCTGAACCGTACCAGGCCGCATGCCCTCAACATGGGGGGTTTGGTGCTCTGGGGCAAGGGGGCGACCTGCGGCCCCCCACCCCAGAGCACCCTGCCCCCATGTTGATGAGGACAGGGCCTCTTCCCGACAACCCTGGCCGTTGGTTGTCGGGGTCTGCGGGCGGGGGGCTTATCGGAATCCGGGAGCCCCCCTTCAATAAGGGGGTCCCCGGATCCCACCCCACCACCCTATGTGAATGAGTATGGGGTACATCGTACCCCTACCCATTCACCTGGTGGAAAAAAATTGCAATAAAAAAACACTACACAGGTTTTCAAAGTAATTTATTGCACAGCTCCGGGGGTCTTCTTCCGACTTCCGGGGGTCTTTTCCGACTTCGAGGGTCTCCGGTGTCGTCTCCCGCTCTCCGGTTCTTTCTTCCGCCGGGCCTCCGCTAACTTCTTTTTAGCTCTCTTGCTAACAGAGGCGCGGTCTTCCCGTTGTCTCGTCCGGCTCTCCGTTGTCCTTCTGCCGGCCCCTCCACTAACATCTTGGTAGCTCTTTCGCTAGTGGAGGGGCCGGGCTTCCCGTCGCTGTCGGCTTCTTCTTCCCTCTTCTCCTTCTCGATGTTGACGCGTCGCCTCCTCCCGCTGTAATACTGGCTCTCCGCTCCGCTCCGCATTAATATAGGCTTCTCATGACGTCACAGTCACATGTTCCCATGACGTCACAGTCACATGCTCCGGGGCCATGTGTCCTGGAACATGTGACTGTGACGTCATGAGAAGCCTATATTAATGCGGAGCGGAGCGGAGAGCCAGTATTACAGCGGGAAGAAGCGACGCGTCAACATCGAGGAGGAGAAGAGGGAAGAAGACGCCGACGGCGACGGGAAGCCCGGCCCCTCCACTAGCGAAAGAGCTAAAAAGAAGTTAGTGGAGGGGCCGGCAGAAGGACAACGGAGAGCCGGACGAGACAACGGGAAGACCGGGCCTCTGTTAGCAAGAGAGCTAAAAAGAAGTTAGCGGAGGCCCGGCGGAAGAAAGAACCGGAGAGCGTGGAGACGACACCGGAGACCCTCGAAGTCGGAAAAGACCCCCGGAAGTCGGAAGAAGACCCCCGGAGCTGTGCAATAAATTACTTTGAAAACCTGTGTAGTGTTTTTTTATTGCAATTTTTTGTCCACCAGGTGAATGGGTAGGGGTACGATGTACCCCATACTCATTCACATAGGGTGGTGGGGCGGGATCTGGGGACCCCCTTATTGAAGGGGGGCTCCCGGATTCCGATAAGCCCCCCGCCCGCAGACCCCGACAACCAACGGCCAGGGTTGTCGGGAAGAGGCCCTGTCCTCATCAACATGGGGGCAGGGTGCTCTGGGGTGGGGGGCCGCAGGTCGCCCCCCTGCCCCAGAGCACCAAACCCCCCATGTTGAGGGCATGCGGCCTGGTACGGTTCAGGAGAGAGGGGGGGCCGCTCTCTCGTCCCCCCCTCTTCCCCTGCGGCCTGCCAGGTTGTGTGCTTGGATAAGGGTCTGGTTTGGATTTTGGGGGGACCCCCATGCCGTTTTTTCGGCATAGGGGCGCCCGTTCAAATCCAGACCAGATCCAAGGGCCTGGTATGCTCCTGGAGGGGGAACCCACGCCGGTTTTTTATTTAAAATTTGGCCTGGAGTTCCCCCTCAAGAGTAGTACAGCACAAGTCGCATGCCAAAGTCGGACCATGCAAGACTGCAGTCCGACTTTGATCCGACTTCAATGATAGTCAATGGGCTGAAGTCGGATCAAAGTCGGACCAAAGTAGTACAGGGAGCATTTTCAAAGTCGGACCGACATGTGTCGGACCAGTTAGGACGGCTCCCATAGGGAAACATTGATTTTCACACGTCATGCGACATGAGCTCCCAATGTCGGAGCGTTTGTTGCCCCAGTGTGAACCAGGCCTCCATGGAGTGAACATCGCTCTACTAAGCTTGTTTTGACCCCCCTGAGAAGGGCGGTCGCAGGCTGTTTGGTAAGCCTTCATTTCCTGACAGACTCCATGGCAGACTACGTGTGGGTTAACCCCGCCTCCTCTCCACAGCTATAGGACCCCTTACCCATAAATTTGAGCTCACCTCCACAGACAGGTGTTCCTTTTTTATCCTCCTCACATGGACCTTCATCATGCAATTCGGTGCGATGTCCAGGATGTGGATTACTTGGATCGATCGGTACTGTTACTGCGGTGCACCCAGGGCCCAGCTATGAGCGGGCGAGTGGTTTCAGGGCCGGAAAATACCCCTATGGTGGAAGGGATGTGGCCCCAGAGTACCGGATCTAATGTCGCAGGAATCCTCGGCTGGCAAGGTCTGAAGATTTTATTCACCTCTTCTTTCATGGCAGACAAGTTTGTGTATGTTGTTTTGTTTTCCCTTGTGTTATTTCGTGTGTGTTGCGGCTTGTGGAACGCTTCTGCGTTCCAGGACGCCATATCTCTTCCTGGTTCCCGGTCCGCCGCGCATCTGCGCATGCGCCAAGCCGCGGTGAAACCGAGGCTTGGTTTTCGCGCATGCGCATTGCGGCGGAGGGGTCAGGGGCCGCGCAGGCGCAGTGGGTCTGGTCTCATCGGCGCATGCGCGCAGCGGGACCGGCCGTGACGTCATTCCGGCGGTTTATTTAAACCGCTGAAGAGCCCTATACAGGTGGGATAACCTGTGGGCATAGAGCGGCAGCCTCCCGGAGCCTCAAGACTGCTAGGACGGGGTAAGCACTTCTATTGCAATGTAATGCCTGTTTTGTTTAAGTGTCTCTTAAAGGGACAGTTTTAAAAAAAAAAAAAAAAAAAAAATTATTTTTCTTATGCTTCCTTGCATTGATTTGCTTATCCTTAGTCTAGGTAGTGTAGTACTCCTGTGTCTCCCTCGTAATGGACTCATCTTCACCGCTGTGTGGCCAGCCCTCCCGCACAAGGTATGTGTGGAGTGGGTAGGGGGTTGGTGTCTTTTATGCTGCTGGTGGTTGCTAACGGTTACATCCTGCCCACCTCCCCTCCCCCTCCCTCTGTCTGTATTATCTCTTACAGCCCGGCAACTTCAGTTCATCGGTCACAAGAAAGGGACCTTGCCAGGCCGCATCATCACTCGTCATCCAGGTCTAGACGCGACACTACGTCTAGGACCCATCATCATAGGGGACATTCACATACCCCCTCTAGACATAGGAGATGTTCCCATTCCTCCTCTAGTCACCGCCACCACCACCGCGATGATCGCTCTGACCACAGAGCCTGTTGGGGATGCATCACCAGAATCCCGGAGGGCAAATCGCTATGCGACCCATGTTATGCCCGAGCGGTTGGTGAGAAAGAGACCGAAAATCAAAACCTTGAGTCTCTTGTGAAACGTGTGGTACAGCAATCTATGAAAGAAATAGTTGCCCCCCCACACAAGGAGCCAGTCCACCACCTTGTCTGGCTCCTTGGCTGACGAGGCCCAGGAGGATCCCGGCCAATTCCAGCCCCATGATTCCTCCCATTATACCTCGCAAGACGAGATGGAGGGAGATGATTCTGTGATTCCTCCCATGATTCCTCGCAAGACGAGATGGAGGGAGATGATTCTACGGTGGGATTCGACTACGCCTTAGTCTCTCCACTGATCAAGGCAGTGAAGGAAACTTTGAAGTTGGAGGATACCACTGCCCCCCCCGGAAAAACAAAGGAAATTGTTTAAACAACTGGGGAAAGAACGCTCCAATTTCCCACTTCCCTCTGAGCTGAAAGGAGTGTTTGAGGAAGAATGGAGCAAGGGAGATAAGAAGGTTTCCATGCTAAGCAAAACCTCTAGACTGTATCCCTTTAAATCAGAGGATGTCAAGCATCTGGAGAATGCTCCCCTCGTGGATGCAGCAGTAATGCGCCTAGCGAAGCATGTCACCCTCCCGCTAGATGACACCGTTTCATTTAAAGATGGTCTGGATCGGAAGATCGACCAGGACCTCAAAAGAATATATAGCCTGGCCGGAACGGCATGCAAACCAGCTTTTGCCCTTGCAGTAACCTCCAAAGCAATGGAGGCCTGGGTGGAAAATGTTGACTCCGATCTGAAAGGTGTCTCGGAGGAATTGGCACAAAGTTCAGCAGTGCAAGAACTTAAACTGGCTATTGCCTTTTTGGGAGAAGCTTCAATTGATTGATCTCATCCGCTTGATGGCTAGATCCATGCTATCTTCGGTCACAGCCAAACGAACACTATGGTTGCGCCCCTGGCTTGTTGATCCTGCCTCAAAGCAGGCATGGTGCAAAATTCCTTTTGAAGGAACTTCCTTGTTTGGAAACAAGCTAGATAACGCTATTTCAAAGGCTACAGACGGGAAGTCGGGATTCCTCCCTCAGGACAAACGTCTGTTTAACCAAAGAAGGCCTCAGCGGAAACACAGCACAGAGCGTTCAAGAGAGGCACGCTCCTATAGGCCCGGACGGGATTTTAGGAGAAGCTGGAACTGGAATAGGCAGATATCTTTCCAAAAAATCTGGCAAGAAACAGACACCCGGTGGGCGCGAGCCAACCAGGTCCTTTTGAGATTGGGCCCGCCCAAGCGGGTCGGGTAGGGGGCTCGCCTACGTTTCTGCCGGCACGTCTGGGTGACCTTGATCTCAGATTATTGGACCATCAAAACAGTCTCAACAGATCACGCATGGTCCTTCACCAAGGTCCCTCCATGCAGACCAGTGTAATCTTCACTGCCTCAATCAGAAGAAAAACAACAAGTTCTTCTTTCATATGTGAATGCCCTGAAAGATCAAGGAGCAGTGGTGCCCGTCCCAAAGGACAAGGAATTCCAGGGGGTATACTTCCCCCTCTTCCTAGTACAAAAGAAGAACGGCTCTTGGCGTCCAGTTATAGATCTCACTTTCCTGAACAGGTACATAAAGCACGAGAAATTCAAGATGGAAGCACTCTCAACCATCCAAAAAGTCGTTCAACCAGGCGACTGGTTGATCTCAATAGATGTTAAGGATGCGTATTTTCATGTTCCCGTGGCAGAAGAATTCCACAAATACCTTAGATTTCAGGTCGAATGAGAGCACTTACAATTTATTTGTCTTCCATTCGGACTAACGACCTCTCCAAGGGTCTTTTCCAAGGTACTGTTGGTAATTGTGTCTCTTATCAGAATACAGGGTGTGCGTCTGTATCATTACCTGGACGATCTGCTACTACTGTCCCAAGACAAGCAGCAGCTGCTGATCCACAAAGATCAAGTGATCTCTACATTGATAGAGCTCGGTTGGCTCTTAAACCGACAGAAAAGTCAGCCAGAACCGACCCAACGCCTAACCTACCTAGGAGCTCAATTCGACACAGTACTGAATACCATCTCTCTTCCGGAAGAAAAAATCCGGTCATTCGGGAAAGAATATCTTTAGCCCTAGACTACTCTCACCTAAGGGTGTCACAGTGCCTGAAGATAATCGGCACGATGGTGGCCACGTTCCCCATGGTCAAATGGGCAATGTGGAGGCTTCGGCCTTTTCAATCAGGATTCCTTCAGTAATGGAAGACAGACGATCGCAATCAGCTGATCAGGATTACTCAGTCAATGAGGAACAGTCTTCTCTGGTGGCTTCAACACAAAAACTTGTTAACATGCCACTCCCTTGCTCCCATCCAATGGATGACTGTTTCATCCGATGCCAGCAATGCGGGCTGGGGAGCACATTGTGGGGCAGAACTGGCTCAGGGCAAATGGGATGCCCATCTCCACATTCCAGGGTCAAACGTTCTGGAATTGCGTGCGGCATGGTGCGCCCTTCAAGCCTTCTCCCACCTTCTGAAAGGGAAGTCGGTCCTACTGAAAATGGACAATACCACCGCTGTGGCATATGTGAAGAGACAAGGGGGCACTCGGAGCTCTGCCCTTCTCCTAGAGGTCGAGCCCATTATGACCTAGGCTCAGAGGAATCTGCTCAACTTAACAGCAGTCTTCATTCCAGGGGAACAGAACATTCAAGCGGACTTTCTGTCACGCAGCAACCTAGACAACAACGAATGGTCACTGCATACACACACAGACATTCAAGTGGATCCTATCGTTGGGAATCGATCCAGAAGTGGATCTGTTTGCATCCCCCTGCAATCACAAAGTAGACAGATACTACACTCGAGGTCGGTGCAGTCAAGCCTTCGGAGTAGATGCATTAACAAGCCAACGGAAATTCAACAAGGCATATGCCTTCCCTCCACCTCCGATCATGCAAAAATTTCCTGCAGCGGCTCCAATTGGAGAAAGGCGAAGTGATAACAATAGCACCATACTGGCCGAACAGGCCATGGTTTCCTCTCCTGAATCTGATGAGCTTCAGGGACCCGCAAGTGTCTCTTGGGTGTGCTTTAGGGGTATTCTCTACTCTTATGAGCTCCAGAAAGCCTAACATGAACAGAACCTACAACAGAATCTGGACCAGCTTCATGACTTCTGCGGGAAAATCTTTCAGAAATCCTGGAGTTCAAGACGTTTTTGGGTTTTCTACAATCAGGCTTGGATCTTCCTTTGTACTCTGAGGGAACTGATTGACAAGTTTCAGCCTTTTCGGCATTTTCAGGAACATCATGGGCAACTCATCCCCTGGTTCAACAATCCTTTCGGGGGGCTTCGAGAATCAGGCCTCAGAGGAAACCTAGATTTCCCAAATGGGATCTTCCGCTCGTCCTTGATGCTCTTTCAGCACTCAACAACAAGGACCCTTCTATTAAGGACTTATCAATCAAACTGGCCTTTCTAGTGGCCATTACTTCAGCCAAAAGGGTTTCAGAAATAAGCTTCCTGGGTTGTCAAGAACCCTTTCTGACTTTCTTCCCGGACCGTGTGGTCCTTATTCCCATGCTTGGGTCTAAACCAAAAGTCACGTCAGTTTTTCACGAGAGTCAGGAAATAGTCCTTCCTACTTTCAATTCTCCAGAATCAGCAGATGTTCATCCCTTGGATGTAGGCGAGACTCTGAAAGAATATTTGCGAGTCACTTCATCTTTTAGAAGCTTGAACTACCTGTTCTTGTTACATACTGGCGGCAACAAAGGAAAGAGGGCTTCCTCCAGAACAATAGCAGCCTGGATTGTTCAATTTATCCAACAGGCCTACAGGGCAAAGGGCTTGGCTCCTCCAGAGGCGGTGACGGCTCATTCCACCAGAGGCATGGCAGCCTCATGGGCAGCAGCTCGACACGTGGCTCCTGAAGTGATATGCAAGGCAGCCTCGTGGTCTTCTATTCATACATTTATGTCTCATTATTGTATTGAGCCTGCTTCCCTTTCCTCTGTTAATTTTGGTCGAAAAATCCTGTCAGTTGACGGGAAAGATTAAAATATATTTTTGTTCAGCATACCCTCCCGTGTGGTTTGGCTAGTTATTTCCCACACGTAGTCTGCCATGGAGTCTGTCAGGAAAACGGAAAATGTATTACCAAATACTTACCGTAATTTTCCTTTCCTGATAGACTCCATGGCAGACGGAGTTCCCACCCATGAATTAAAAATATGAGAGTTGAAATGTGAGTCGGCTAGTTACGGAACACCTGTCTGTGGAGGTGAGCTCAAATTTATGGGTAAGGGGTCCTATAGCTGTGGAGAGGAGGCGGGGTTAACCCACACGTAGTGTGCCATGGAGTCTATCAGGAAAGGAAAATTACGGTAAGTATTTGGTAATAAATTTTCCGTTTTCTCACTTTGGTGGCGGGATCTTCACTTATTGTTGGAATAGCACTTACCAGTTTCATCGGATATCTTCTCTGTGGAACTCTTATCATCAATATAGAGGAAATCCTCTACACATTTATTTGATAATCTTCTTTCTTCACAGGCACTTATGAACTTGATTGGTTTATTTGCATTGTTTTATTAGTGTTTTTGATACTTTTTTCACGTATTTAATTTTAACTGTATAGATATATACAGTTCTTTCCAGCGCTACACTATTTTTGTATACTCATTTTGTTTGTACCTTATATCAAAGTTTTTTTTGGTGTTTAGCAGCAGGTTTCCTTAAGGGACATATTAATTTATATATTTTTTTAAATCACTTTGCACCTAGTGCGAATTTTTACTTTTTATAATTACTTTTTATAACCAATATATAGCAGCTTACCAATTAACAGATGTGATGGCTGCATTCATTTTCTTTTTTTTTTGTTTTCCCCTCTGTTTTCACATGGTGATCCGGCCAGTAAGGCTCTCCTGTATTAGATTGCCCCTACTGTGAATGAAGGAGCACAGGGGGCACCTTTGGACAGCAGCATTGTCAAAAAAATAAAAAGTATCGGTGCAACCCTAAGTTACAGCAAACTGTTTTTTTTTCCTTTTGGGATAAAAAAGTTTTACATAAAAGCTGATCATAGTAGGCACCCCTGCTAGTGTCAAATTGTTTGTCTAATCTCTGTAACTGATACATTCTTCCATTTTAAAAATCAGACTTACTGGCTGGATCACCAGGTGAAAACAGAAGAAGAAGGCCTAAAAAAAGAAAATGAATGCAGCCATCAGATCTAAGAAATAATAAGCTGCAATGTGATGTAATGTTTGCTTTTGGGTTTAATACCACTTTAACCACTTGACCTCCGGAAGATTTACCCCCCCCCCTTTCATGACCAGGCTATTTTTTGCGATACGTCACTGTTTCTTTAACTGACAATTGCGCAGTCGTGCAACGCTGTACCCAAATGAAATTGAATGAGGTTTAATGTTGATAAATGTAAAGTTATGCACGTGGGGCTAAAGACATGCATACATACTAAAACAAACAAAATCCTTTCTTGTATTAGGAGGAATGGACTCCAGAGAGAAAGAGATAATTTTGCCCCTGTACAAATCATTAGTAAGATCTCATCTGGAATATGTAGTTCAGTTTTGGGCACCAGTTCTCAAAAAGGATATCAGGGAACTGGAAAAAGTGCAGAGAAGGGAAACCAAACTAATAAGAGGCATAGAGGAGCTCAGCTATGAGGAAAGATTAGAGGAACTGAATTTATTCTTGATAAGAGGAGATTAAGGGGGGATATGATCAACATGTACAAATATATAAGGGGTCCATATAGTGATGAGTTATTCACTTGCAGGCCATTACAGAGTACAAGGGGACACTCTATACATCTGGAGGAAAAGAGATATTTAACCACTTTCCGACTGTATTAGATACAGCATCAAGGCGGCTCTGCTGCACCAGATCACGTACTAGGTATGTGATCTGGCACTTCCGGGTATGGAGCGTGCACACACGCCGCCCTTGACCCAGCCATGCTGTGATTAAACACAGCAGATGTCGATCCTCAGGGGCTGGCCAATGGATTACCGCCTATCGTCTGGAATTTACCCAGAACAGAACCCTGCCAATGTAAACAAGGCAGAGCCCTGTCCTGTCAGCAGGGAAGTAATTGATTTTCTTTCCAAAGCAGGGAATAAAATGAGAAGAGTGCTGTGGGGATAACCCGCCGTATGGAGGTAAATAACCGGCAGCGTCTCCAGCTTTCACACCCACTCTCACAAAGCTAGCAAGAGACCAAATCGGGATGGAGGGAATTCCCATTTCCTGCTGAGGAGCTGCCGGTAACTGTGTGTGCTATCCTCATCCACCTGTGGATCCATTCGTCCTGCAAACTTCTCCTTGAGATTCCTTACCACTATGGACTGTATGGATTAATTCTCACCTAATTAGTTTTGAGTATATCTTGTTGTCCCCCCCCCTCCCGTTATTGATCCCTTATGATCCACCTTATAGCTGAAATGCATCACAGGTGATATCATTGGCTGCTCAGGGATTGCAGTATTTTAGTCTGCATCTCTCCAAGTTAATACTTAAAATCTGACCTGTTAGTGGGTCCTGAGGATAGGAGTTGAGAACCACTGTGCTAAATGAATTTATTTCCCTAAGCTGGTACTTTTTCCCACTGTGTGATTTGGTGCTCCATTTAGTTGGTTAGAGGCCTGTCGGGAGCACAATAGTTCTGGGTTTCTCCTGGGCAGTCTTGTTTTTCTGGCATCCTGCAGTGGTAAGTGCACTAGGTGTCCTTTAGCTGCTTTGCCAGCGCATATACTGTATGTGAGATATGGCTTGATTCTGTTTGATTGTTCTTACATGTACAGTAAAAGCCACTGAAAAAATTAAACCCCCTCCTACTGTTTAACAAAAGTGTGCTTCTTGCAAAGTTACTCTAAATGAATCTTGGAGCAAACCTTCATTCCTAAGCCTGTATTTCTGATTCAGTCAAAGAAGAATCCATAGCACACTGTAAGGCCCCGTTCACACCTGAGTGTTTTGTAGCTTGAAGCCTGAAGTTGCAAAATGCTGGAGGGGAAAAAAACAATTATTCTCGTTCACATCTCCACTCAAACGCCTGAAGCCAGAAGCTCCAAAACGCCCTGAAGCTCAAACAAGTTCTGGAACTTTTTTTTAGGCGGATTACAGGCGTTTTTCTGCTTTTTTCATTTGTGACCTTTTGACCTGTACAAAATCACGGCAAAAACGCTGTAAAAACGTGCGACTTTCTGCCTTAAAACGCTACGCTCAGGTAGGGGTGCGCATCTTCACTGGCCTCATGATTCGATTACGATTATCATGTCAACGATTCGATTCGATTCCACGATGCATCACGATTACAGCGCAAGTGCGTATGGTTTTCATAAAATAAAAAAAAATGAAGTACTTCATTTTTTTTTATCTGTTCTAAAAAAAAAAAAAAAAAGACAACACTTCCTGCATGTAGCAAAGTCTAAACACAGCAGACAACTTAAAGGAGCTCCAGGCTCTCCCCCCAAAATACTAAAGGAGATGATCAGAGACTGCGGACATGCTACAGGAGTTGATCAGAGACTGCGGACATGCTACAGGAGATGATCAGAGATCAGAAATGACATTAGAAAACACTTTTCCTTATTATGAAAATTTAAATTTTGCCCGAAAAGGTGAACTTAGCCTTTAATTTTGCATATAAAATATTTTCCTTTTGTAGATTTGGTTTATATTGCTGTTAATTTAAAATCTACTAAACATGCCTCACTGTGCCCAACGCCTCACTGTGCCCAACGCCTCACTGTGCCCAACGCCTCACTGTGCCCAACGCCTCACTGTGCCCAATGCCTCACACTGTGCCCTGTGTCTCGCTGTGCTCAATGCCCCTCACTGTGCCCCGTGTCTCACTGTGCCCCATGTCTCACTGTGCCCAATGCCTCTCACTGTGCCCAATGCCTCTCACTGTGCCCAATGCCTCTGTGTCCGTACTTCAATGCCCCTACCTGATCGGCGGCGGCCATTCCACAGTATTCAAAAGCCGCGCCTCCCGAGTCCTCGTCGTCTGTGATAGGCGGAACACTCAATTTCCCAGCATTCAGTGTTCCGCCTATCACGGACATCCTCTCATCCGCATAACACAGACGAGGATGAGACGATGTCCGTGATAGGCGGAACACTGCCTGCTGGGAAATTGTGTTCCGCCTATCACAGGCGACGAGGACTCGGGAGGCGCGACTTTTGAAAACTGCAATGGCCGCCGTCTGTCTGCATGACACGCTGTTCAGGTAGGCAGACGGCGGCTTGCAGTTTGTTAGTTTTACATTACATCTACTCGCGGCGGCTGCGGCGAGTAGATGTAATGGGGGTAACGCCGTAATGGGCGGGGCTAGACATCGATTATAAGGGTCGCCTGCATCGATGCCGCATCGGGGACACCCGAATCGCGATGCAGCGATGAAATTCGGCACCCCTACGCTCAGGCCTAATGACCTCATTGTCTTGGTCAAGCAAGAACATTGTCACTACTTTCCCATCTTTTCCTTCCATGATACCCAGTGTTGCTGTCCTTCAGCTGTCTGCTCAGCAGCAGTATTCGCCTGTTCTTTAGGCTCCAACTCCTTTTTTCTGTATGGGGAAGTTGTGTAAGGCAGAGGAGGATAACCTTTTACCTTCTTACTGTCAGCAGTCTGCAAAATAGGAACAAGAGGATTAGGATAAGAGAGCCTCTCAAATATAAATTGTTCTTAGATGTGGACAAGCTTCTTAAGGGAATAAAGTCAGGTGAAAAGATCTCTTTGGTGGTAGAGAAATCCAGGCAACCTGATAAATGGACTGTTATGGATTTTCCCAGTTATCTGAAGACTGACCATGGATGCAAGTTCATGGGGCTGTCGAGAACATTGGATGCAAGGATGTTACTGGGAAGTTGGTCGATGCGTTAAGTTGTTAAGTGTAGCGCCCCTCCCAATATTTGGGGTCGCTATGTACAAATTTAGGGGTAGTCTGTGCCAGTAGTTAGGCTCAGACCAATTACATTTTCAATTATTAGCTTCTGCTCTGGGTGTGATGCTGCCTGGTAGTACTGTTACCTGTTGCCTGTAGGTGGCACTGTCACCGCTGGCTCAGGTTGAACCACAGGAGGTATCACAGCACCATTGGGTGTTCTTTCTCGGCAGCCGTACAGTGGGAGTGGTCAACCCGCTGTGCATGCTGAGAGAGGGTACATAAGGGGCAGACGCCATTAGGTGTGAGGTATTCCTGGGGACCCCTTGGTCCTGGAGGACGTTCGGCACGTACCCCACCTCCTGTGGCCCTCATGGCCAGGGGTGCGCGCGTGTGTTTCAGTCCCGGGCACCTTTAGCCCGAGGCTGCATCGCTGCTTGGTAGGCCCAGCTCGGCTGGCTAGGGCCTACACCTCACAGAAGGATCCCAGGCTGCACATTGGAAGGGGGCCCAACTTAAGGAAAGGAGTTCCAGGGGAAGATCAGTCCTGTCGGAGATAGCAACGGTACTGCTGTCTCGGGGAGAGGCCTGGAGGCCTACCTAAAGAGGGATCCATCATCATTGATACAAGCCCTTCAATACCCTAAAGGTTTCTCTCATTGTTGCTTGGCTGGGAGGTTTGGGACTGGATAATCCTGTGGCAGAGGATTCCCAATCGCATCCCCATTTCATAAAGGACAGATTAATTCGTGCTCTACTCCGGCTGCTAGGATCTATCTCAAAAAGGACTATCCGAGTGAGCAAAACCCACTCAGGCTTGAGTGGCGACGGTACTGAGTCTTAAGTGTTGCGTGCCTGAACCTTTTCCCTACTTTGTCTATTCTCTCTCTCTCTCAGGGTTCGCGAGCGCGCCGCGCATGTGACCACACAGCGGCAAATTAAAGGGGACGTATATATATATATATATATATATATATATACATGCCCATTTGCGCAGCCGTGCCATGACCAGGCTTGGGGTATGAATGTTTTAGCTCACCCTTGGAATTTCCAGCTGTGTTATGCCTTCCCCCTTTTCTTCTCATTCCAGTGGTTCTCAGTAAGTTCCAGAAAGAGAACGACTCGCTAATGATGATGGCACCTTTTTTGGCCCAAGGGGTCTTGTTTTTCTACTTTCCATCTCTCTGTGAGACTTACATGGGTTCTACCTCTCGGAGAGGATCTTCTTTACCAGGGAATGATATTTTACCTGCTAATAAACAGTCTTTGATAGCCTGGTTTCTGGATAACAGTTACTGAAAATATGTTTTTCTCTTATCGTCCATGGACTGACACAGCTGGATACTGTAAACGTGTGGGTATATGTCCCTGCTCGCAGGAGAAGATCTAGGCAGAATGTTAGATGTTAGAAACATACATTCTAGAACAAACCAGAGCTGAACAGCCCCGCCCAGGGGGGCGGTCCCTCCGGACATTACCCTCCTACCTGCAGCTAGCAGCCTCAGTTTATTTCTGCCTAGCAAAAGGAGAAGACGTGGCTCTCTCAGGAGCCAGTCTCCTGGAAGATTTTATTTTTAAATTGTATTCCTTTGGAAATATTATTTTATTTTTGAGACCTTCAATCAACTGTTGGCTGGGGCTGGGCAACAGGTTGGGTACACTGGTATCCTCGTAGTCTTCCCTGTCCGACCATCGAGCGTGCTGATCCTCGCCTTGTGTGCGTGAGACTCAGTTCACGACATGCCCCATGACTCCAGGGGTGGCCGGGTTGCTTTTATGCTCCCGCGGTCCTCTCAAGATTGAACAGTACCTGTCTGTATCTTTCGTGGTGGACCGGGCCGGCAGCTACGCAGTACTACTCTGTGATAGGTCTGTCTGAAACAAGCCAGTGGGTCCCTCTGGGACGGGTAAGTAGGCTCTCCTGCTGCAGGTGAGTACATGCTGGCTGTGTTTCTTTATATGGGGGGTTTCTCCCTGTCTCCCCCCTGTTATGCTGCTCTCTGCACCCTGTACTGGTGCTGTGCTGTGTGGGGGTGCTTGGGGGTCACTCTGGCCTGACTGGGGGCGCTCATGTCTGTGTAGTGGAAAGAAGCAGTGTTCTGGGAAAAAAGTGATTCAGTGTGGGGACTTCATTGCGTGCGCCATTAGCGCTATGTGGTGAATTTGAAAAGTGCGCCCCGCGGGCCTTATTGCCGTGGTTTAATGGCGCAGTAATATATGCGGCCGGCGGCCATTTTCTTGAAGTCGCGGCGCTTTCACTTCGGTTTCGGCCTCTAGCGGCGCTGCTGCGGCGCGAATCTCCTCACAATCTCCTCACACTCTCCTCAGGCTTCACTCGCGCTTCAGCGCGGTTCATACAGCGGAACTGAGCGGTCCTTAAGGGTTGGTGAGTCCTCTGGGTATCCCCTCCTTAGCCTCAGCGCAGCCAGTGGGTGGACTGTACTATTTACTATAATAAGTGTATAGGGTCTCAGAGGGTGGCAGTATGGAGTCTGATACACCTGCTTCTCCACACTTGTCAGAATGGAAGCGGTGTGCGAGGGCAAGGGAGCTATAAAGCCCCCTCTCCCCACAAAAATCTTTAGTGGAGGAGTGCTCTGATTCAGATATGGGCCTAGCTACTGCTGCTCAGGACCCTAGCTCTGAATATTTAATGTTTTTTGAACAGGACATTCCCTTGTGAGGAAGACTCCAGTTCTGTGTCAGTAAATGACAGGGCGCTTGTGCTGGATGCTGTGGCTGTGGTACCTCAGGCGGACGCTGTTTCCCTTGGTTCCTTCAAGCTTTTCTTTTACACAGCTTCCTCACTGTTTTCCTCACACGCTGTGTCGAGAGCAGCATGGATGATACAGTGGTACACAGTGTCCCCCCCCGGTCGATGCAGCATGGGGGGGGACTTTATTCATTTATGTCTCTAGTCCCTGTGAGCCTTCTGTGTGATGTCCTGAGGCAACAACAGGGTCTCTGCACCTGTGGTTTCCCGCCATTTCCTGGGGAACGCTCTGAGCTCTGACAGGACCACGGTCTGAGGATCAGAGGTTACCTGTTACCTGCGTGCTGCTTCGGCAGCACAGTTAAGCAGGTTGGAATGATACAGAGAAGATTATGCGCCTCTGCGCCATAATTTAAACTTATCTTATACCTCTACACTGGATACATTCACAGTGTATGTATGTGTTATTGGTCTCCAATGCTGTGTTTCAGTGCCATACACGATATAAACATACACAATATGTTTATGCACGACTCTAGATACATTCACAGTATATGTATGTATTATTATACTCTCTGGGTCGGGGTGGGTTTCCTCCGGGGGCTCCAGTGTCCTCCCGCGCTCTCATGGTATGTGCGCTTCGGCTCTCTGCACAGTATAGACATGTTCAATATGTTTATTGCACATACTATACATATTTACAGTATGGGTATACTGTTTGCGTGGGGCTCCTCTAGGTACTCCGGTTTCCTCCCCACGCTCCAATGGAAATGCACAGCATGAACATGTGCAATATGTTTATTCACATGCTATCATTCCTACACGGTATCTGTGTGCTGTCTGCGTGGGTTTCTTCCGGGTGTTCCGGTTTCCTCCCACGCTCTGACAGTATGTGCGCCTTTGGCCCTCTGCACAGTTAAACATGTTCCATATGTTTATCACGCATGCTATGATACCTAGACAGTATGCGTATGCAGTCTGCGTGGGTTTCATCCGGGTGCTCCGGTTTATCCACCGCGCTCCAATGGTGTGCGCATTTTCAGCGCTATGCACAGTATAAACATGTGCAATTTGTTTATTCTCAGGCTAACATACCTACACGGTTGTGTACGCAGTCTGCGTGGCTGGTTTCCGTCCAAGCCCCGATGATGTGCGCGCCTTCATCGCTGGCACAGTATAAACGTTTTTAATATTTTATCCACACATACTAAACTACATACGCCGTATGTGGTTGTATTATGCTCTTTGTGGCTGAGTGGGTTTCCTCCCACACTCTATTTGCGCGTTTTGATGCAATACACAGTATAAACTATGTGTTTGTACAATCAGCACTTATCAATGGGGTAGCTGCTGGATGGACCATTGTCATAAGGATCCCTGGTATCAGGGGTACCACTTTCCACCTGCCTTCAGTGGTGATCACAAGTGCTGGCTTGAACTGTGTTCGCCAGGCTGAGGTTAGCGTTACGCCCGTTAGTGGCTGCGTCTCTGACGTTTCTAAAGCTCAATGACTGGGCAAAGGCCTCTGCTTCATCTATCAGTCGACCAGCAGGTGCACTGCAACTGCTTTAGCCTTTAGGGTCTCTGTGCCCGGGTCGGGTTTGCGCCACCTGTGGAGGCTGAGTTACTGGTCCACTGACCGAGTTTCTAGGGAAGCTCTGTCAAGTTGCCTTTCTTGGCCAACAGTTGAGGCACCCAGTAAGCCGGGGCCTCCCTTCTCCGATACATCGCGGGGTCTCTTTGGGATTTTCATACATCTCGCTGCAGGACGGTCCTGTCGGCCGTGTGCATTGCAGGGGAAGGGTCCGTACATCCGGAGGTGTTTTCACCTCCTTTACCGGAGGTGGGGCACTGGATGTGGACCTTATGGCCTCTCGACTCACTCGCAAGGTGTCAAAATTCTTGGCCAGGTCCAGGGACCCCTGGGCAGACGCGTCAGATGCATTGGTGGCCCGTGGGGGCAGTATCGCCTGATATATGCTTACCCTCCGCTACTGTTGTTGCCTCACCTGCTTCGCAGAGTAGAGGCCGGTGATCCTCATTGCTCCGGAACGGCGACATTGGTACGCCGATCTACTTCGGCTAGTCGCAGACGTTCCTTGGTGACTGCCTATTAGGGTGGACCTTCTGTCTCATGATCCCATACTTCATCCTGCTTTACAGTCCTTGGCTTTAATGGCATGGCTGTTTAAAGCCAGGTGCTGAGGGACCAAGGTCTCTCGGATTCGGTCATCTCATCTATGTTGTTGGCATGGAAATCTTCCTCGAGAAAGATATATCACTGTACCTAGGCTTGCATCGCTATGTGCGAGGAGCTTGATTGGCGTCCACGGACGTATTCCGTTCCCAGGATTTTGCTGTTCTTACAGCGTGGTGTGACCCAAAAGCTGGCCTTGCGTACCATCAAGGGTCGGCTTTCGGCCCGGGCTGTCTTTTTCAACGACCGCTACCGGGCCATTCCCTGATTAGCACCTTTTGTGCAGGGGGTTCGCCATGTGATCCCCCCTGTCAAGCCTCCTCTCCCTACTTGGGATCTGAATTTGATGCATCTCGGTTCTCCAAGAACATCCCTTTGAAAATATCAGGGAGATTCCTCTCTTGACCCTGTCCCAGAAGGTGGCCTTCTTAGTGGCCATTACTTCAGTTAGACCGGTGTCTGAGTTGGCGGCCTTGTCCTGCAAGTCGCCTTACTTGGTCCTCCATAAGGATATGGCGGTGTTGCGCCCACGACCGTCCTTCTTTTCAAAAGGTGGTCTCGGCCTTTCACCTTAAGGAGGACATTGTTCTTCCATCCTTGTGTCCTCACCCATCACATCCCTGAGAGTTTGCGCTTCATACATTAAGATGGGTACGAGCCTTACGGGTGTACCTGTCTGCTACTGTTTCCATTCGGAAGTCTGACTCACTGTTTGTGTCTGTCTCTGGTCCAAAACAGGGCCGAGCGGTGTCGTCTGCCACCGTCTTTAGGTGGATCAGGCAGACCGTCATACAGGCCTATGCCCTTAAGGGGCGGGCGCCTCCCTTTCCGGTTGCGGCGCATTCCACCAAGGCAATTGGTGCTTCCTGGGCTTTCCGACATCAGGTGTCGGTTGCACAAGCGTGCAAGGCGGCGACCTGGTCGTCCGTTCATACCTTTTCTAAGTTCTATAAGGTTGATGTGGCTGCATCTTCGGATGCTTCCTTCGGCCGCAAAGTGTTGCAGGCCACTGTTTAATGTTGCAACTCCTCCGTTGAGGAGCTCTGCTTGTTTGGAGTGAAGTTTTAATTGCTCCTTTACTACTGCTCCCACCCTTTCTGATACTGCTTTGGGACGTCCCACACGTTTACAGTATCCAGCTGTGTCAGTCAATGGACGATAAGAGAAAATAGGATTTTTGTACCATAAAATCCGTTTCTCTGACGTCCTTGGACTGACACAGCACCCACCCTTCTTTTAAGGTTTGTACTGCTATGTTACGAACTGAGGCTGCTAGCTGCAGGTAGAAGGGTAATGTCCGGAGGGACCTCCCCCCTGGGCGGGGCTGTTCAGCTCTGGTTTGTTCTAGAATGTATGTTTCTAACATTCTGTCTAGATCTTCTCCTGCGAGCAGGGACATATACCCACACGTTTACAGTATCCAGCTGTGTCAGTCCATGGACGTCAGAGAAACTGATTTTACAGTGAGTACAAAAATCCTATTTTTTTGGAACATCTAGTGGCTACTTTACTATCAAGTCACAGGAAGGTAATCAAAGTTATCTACACAAAAGTGTGGAAGGTTTTTAACTCTTGATATACTGAAAGGGGCTTTGGTACACAGGACACCACAATAGCATTGGAGTTTCTGCATGATGGGACAGATGAGGGTTTAGTTATAAACATCCTTTAAGTTCATACAGCAGCTCCGAATGTTTTTGAAAAAGGCTTTAACTAAGAAACCATTAGTACTTTTGTTTAGGGCACTAGCTAGACAGACAACAACTTTTATGATCTATGACCCTCAAGACTGTGCTTTTGGTAACAGTGACTTAGACTTTCCAAATTAGTGTCCTGCAGGCCTTGTCTATACAGGGGCCTTTTTTCAGCCTTTTCCAGATTGTATTGTTCTGAGGACAGACCTGGATTTTCTGCCGTATGTATCTTCGACTTATCTTCGGTCTCAGAATTTTATACTGCGCACATTTTGTCCCAATGCATCTTGCAGTCAGGAATGGATATTTCACGTGCTGGCTATTAGGAGATACAGTATGTTCTTCACTATCTGGGGATTAATAAAGAATTTAGAAAATCAGATTCCTTTTTTGGGTGCCAGGAAAGGTTACAGAGCAACTAAGGATTTGATAGTGAGATGGCTTAAGCTGGCTATCAAGCAGGCTTATATGATCATGAATTTGGAGGTTCTGGATCGGATCTCTGTCCGGCCATTCTACCACTGGTATGGCTACCATCTGGACAGCTGGTGCAAGCCCAGATCACGTCTGTAGAGTGGCTACATGGTCAAGCTTTACAGCATTCATCAGATATTAGTTTTTGTTGGCTAGAGATCTGTCTTTAGGCAAAAAGGTACTTTAGTCTGTTGTCGTCGCCCCCCCCCCCCCCCCCAGTATGCTGTCCTGAAAGACGATTTGGGAAATTCAAAGTTAGACTTGCTGGTACTGATATGTTCAGGAGTCTTTCAGTCTTTCATGATAGCAGGGACTACCCACCCATCTAATATGTTTCTTATGTATGTTGTTCCTTTTTTTGTTTCTTTCAGCTTGCCAGAGGTAGTCTTTAACAAACTGACAGGCTGGGGAGGATCCTCCTTTTAAAGAAATTACCATGCAGTGTTTCCTGGGAAGTGTGGAAAGAGCTTTGCTCTGTCTCAGGTGCTATCCTAAAAGACTCCTGGAAAAACATTTACTGGTAAGTTAAACCAACTTTTTCTACTCGCTGTAAAATTATTTTCTTTCATTGAGGGACACGGGTCTCACCCTCTGTGTTTGGTCTTGCTCTCAGCGCCACTTGTTATAAAACTAAGACATGCTTGGAGTGGGAAAGGTTAAACCAAACTGGTTATTTATGTATCTATGTATTTGCCAATGACCAAATCCTCCTGTAGACAGCATTATAACCCAACTGCCTTTCAATCCTGTGTCCTTCAAAGTACTTCCCAGAAACGTAATTGAAAGGGAGTACAAAAATCTATTTTTTTTGTGTAGCTGATTTGACTATAACCTAGCATTTACTGCTTCATGCTCATTAGACGGAGGTGATGTTGCTAAATTATTGTCCAGTATACAGAGTGGAGACGAAAAAGTGACCAGAGAGATCATATTGCTGTACCAGGAAATAAGTGTATAACCTGTCTATCTGTGACGTGTGTAAATCACAGAATTGGCTTGACAAAATTAGAAATCCTTTAGCAGGTAAAACAACATATAAAGGACAAAAGTTTGAGGACACCTGGCCATCACACCTACAGTATATGAACTTGTTGGACATTCCATTCTTAAACCATGAGCATTAATATAGAGCAATCAACATCTTGTTGACTATAATAGCCACCATTTTTTGGGAAGGAATTCCACAAGAATTTGGAGTGTGTCTGTGGGAAATTTGTGCCTATTCAGCCAAAAGAACATTTTTGAAGTACGTTTCTGATTAGGTATCAGCGCTGGTGTATTTGGATTCTAGTTCAAACCCACCTGAGCAATCCCTTCGGGAAACTGTCACCTGTACTCGGCCAATCATAAGCAGGTGAGGCATTTCCTGCTCCCGATCCAAAGCTATATAAAGGTTATGAATATGTGCGGCTTTGGGGTGGGGAGATGCACCTGTTGCTTATGATTGGCCCAGTACAGTGACCGCTTCCTGGTGGCATCGTTCAGGTGGGTTTGTACTAGGGTCCGAACATGCCTCAGTTCATCCCTAGTACTGATGTTGGACAGGAAGACCTGACTCTTAATACATGTTCCAATTCATGAAGGGATTCAGTAGTTTTGAGGTCAGGGCTCTGTGTAGACTACTCAAGTTCCTTCACACCAAACATAAAAACCATGTCTTTATGAATTGGCATTGTTCAGGAAAAAGACTTGCCCAAACTTTTACCATGAGGTTAAAAGTGCACACTTGACTAAAAAGTATGTGTGTGCTGTAGTATTAAATGATCCCCTTGTCCATTTTGACCAGTCCGGCTTCATCCCGGCTAGATCTACAGCACTGAACATTAGAAGACTGTTCCTCAATACCCAGATACCGGTGGATAACCCGGGCAATAGGGCCATCTTTTCCGTCGACGCTGCCAAGGCTTTTGACAGCGTCGAGTGGAAATACCTGTGGGAGGTTCTGCGGCAATTTGGTCTGGGGGATAGATTTATCTCCTGGGTGCAGTTGCTGTATGCTGCTCCGGTGGCTAGGGTGCGGATAAATGACTCCCTCTCTGAGCCATTTCCTTTATATCGGGGCACACGGCAGGGGTGTCCCTTGTCGCCCCTGCTGTTCGCCCTTGCATTGGAGCCGCTAGCGGCTATGGTGAGGACCTCGCCAGACATCACAGGCTTCCGTAGAGGACTAGGAGAGGAAAAGATTTCCTTGTACGCGGATGACACGCTGTTATATCTGGGAGACACTGACCACTCTCTGAGAGCAGTAATGAAACTAATAGACCAGTTTGGTCGGCTGTCGGGATTTGCCATCAATTGGCATAAATCTGCCTTACTACCATTAGATCCGTTGCCGGCAACTTTGCCGGAGGACGTGTCCCACATACAGGTGGTTTCATCATTTAAATACTTGGGAATAATGGTGACTGGGGAAACACGGGACTTCATAGCTTTAAATCTTAAACCTATTTTGCAAAAATTTCAGCAGAAACAAGCAAGTTGGAGTAGGCTGCCGCTGTCGGTGACTGGCCGTATTAATCTCATAAAAATGATCTGGGCACCACAACTGTTATATATCTTACACAATACTCCTCTCTGGATACCACAATATTGGTTCCAGCGTATGGACTCGCAGTTCAGGGCTCTTATATGGAGAGGTGGAGGGGCGAGAATTAAACTGGCCACTCTGCAGCTTCCTAGAGATCAGGGGGGGATGGCGGTTCCACACCCCCAAATGTACTATTTGTCAGCACAGTTACAGCACTTCACAGGCTGGGATCTTGGGACGGTGCTGGATCCTTCCAGGGGTCTCCTCCTGGGCAGTGACACGAGTTACACTGCCCTATCCAATATGGAGATGGGCTTCTCTAAAGCCCCTATAACCTGCCCTACAATTCGGTCACTGATAAAAATCTGGAAGAGGGTCAAGTCCATATTGGGTGTGACGGGTTATTTCCGTCAGACTCCTATATGGAGGAACCGATTCTACATGGAACTAAATAGAGTGCCCGATCCATTAGAGTGGGAAAGAGCTGGGGTCAGATTTCTTGCCCAAATACTGGATGGTTCAGTTTTAAAGCCTTTCACCCAGTTGCTAAATGAATTTCCTGCCCTTAGGGGACACCACTTTAAGTACAGACAACTACAACATGCCATTAGGTATCAGAACAGACACTCTAGTCTGCAACTAGAAAACTCTACATTCCTCGAATCTATATTTACTGACCCGGAGAAAAAGGGATTCATCTCTAGAATCTATGCCCATCTTCTATCACACATACAGGCCCCAGACTTACTACCGTGCAGAGAAGGGTGGGAGAGAGATGTAGGTCCCATTGATGGTGAGCAGTGGAATCAGATACTGGGGGTGGGTCCGGTGGTTTCAGTGTCGGCAGCACAAAGACTCTCACAACTGTTTATACTGCACAGGGTGTATCGCACACCTATTCAACTTCATAGATGGGGTAGACGTGACTCTCCCATATGTCCCAAATGCCAGGCTCACCCAGGTGATCTCATCCACATGCTTTGGAGGTGCCCCAAATTAGTGAGGTATTGGAGCGCTGTTGTTGCCAGAATAAATAATACCTTTCAGGTCCAGCTTGGGCTGGAGCCACTGGTGTGCCTGCTGGGCAGTCTGGATGAAGATTTATATCTACCGCCAATATACAGGTCCTTCTCAAAAAATTAACATATTGTGATAAAGTTCATTATTTTCTGTAATGTACTGATAAACATTAGACTTTCATATATTTTAGATTCATTACACACAACTGAAGTAGTTCAAGCCTTTTCTTGTTTTAATATTGATGATTTTGGCATACAGCTCATGAAAACCCAAAAATCCTATCTCAAAAAATTAGCATATTTCATCCGACCAATAAAAGAAAAGTGTTTTTAATACAAAAAAAGTCAACCTTCAAATAATTATGTTCAGTTATGCACTCAATACTTGGTCGGGAATCCTTTTGCAGAAATGACTGCTTCAATGCGGCGTGGCATGGAGGCAACCAGCCTGTGGCACTGCTGAGGTGTTATGGAGGCCCAGGATGCTTCGATAGCGGCCTTAAGCTCATCCAGAGTGTTGGGTCTTGCGTCTCTCAACTTTCTCTTCCCAATATCCCACAGATTCTCTATGGGGTTCAGGTCAGGAGAGTTGGCAGGCCAATTGAGCACAGTAATACCATGGTCAGTAAACCATTTACCAGTGGTTTTGGCACTGTGAGCAGGTGCCAGGTCGTGCTGAAAAATGAAATCTTCATCTCCATAAAGCTTTTCAGCAGATGGAAGCATGAAGTGCTCCAAAATCTCCTGATAGCTAGCTGCATTGACCCTGCCCTTGATAAAACACAGTGGACCAACACCAGCAGCTGACATGGCACCCCAGACCATCACTGACTGTGGGTACTTGACACTGGACTTCAGGCATTTTGGCATTTCCCTCTCCCCAGTCTCCCTTCAGACTCTGGCACCTTGATTTCCGAATGACATGCAAAATTTGCTTTCATCCGAAAAAAGTACTTTGGACCACTGAGCAACAGTCCAGTGCTGCTTCTCTGTAGCCCAGGTCAGGCGCTTCTGCCGCTGTTTCTGGTTCAAAAGTGGCTTGACCTGGGGAATGCGGCACCTGTAGCCCATTTCCTGCACACGCCTGTTCACGGTGGCTCTGGATGTTTCTACTCCAGACTCAGTCCACTGCTTCCGCAGGTCCTCCAAGGTCTGGAATCGGTCCTTCTCCACAATCTTCTTCAGGGTCCGGTCACCTCTTCTCGTTGTGCAGCGTTTTCTGCCACACTTTTTCTTTCCCACAGACTTCCCACTGAGGTGCCTTGATACAGCACTCTGGGAACAGCCTATTCGTTCAGAAATTTCTTTCTGTGTCTTACCCTCTTGCTTGAGGGTGTCAATGATGGCCTTCTGGACATCAGTCAGGTCGGCAGTCTTACCCATGATTGCGGTTTTGAGTAATGAGCCAGGCTGGGAGTTTTTAAAAGCCTCAGGAATCTTTTGCAGGTGTTTAGAGTTAATTAGTTGATTCAGATGATTAGGTTAATAGCTCGTTTAAAGAACCTTTTCATGATATGCTAATTTTTTGAGATAGGAATTTTGGGTTTTCATGAGCTGTATGCCAAAATCATCAATATTAAAACAAGAAAAGGCTTGAACTACTTCAGTTGTGTGTAATGAATCTAAAATATATGAAAGTCTAATGTTTATCAGTACATTACAGAAAATAATGAACTTTATCACAATATGCTAATTTTTTGAGAAGGACCTGTATATTGCTATTACGAGACTGCTATACTTGGCCAGGAAACTTATTGCCCGGTTGTGGCTGTCAGCACGTATACCACAGGAGGCACAATGGATACAAATGGTTAACACCACTCTTATCCGTGAAAAATACACCTATCAGCATAGGAAATCACCAAACAAATTTACCAATATATGGCAGGACTGGTTGAGATCCCCAGAAGTGGCTCCGCCACAGCTGGCCCTGGATAGGCTACTAATGGGATGAGGGATGAATGACTGACTATCTAAACGCATGCATGTCTTCTTTGCTGTCACACCACAGGGAGAGTTGTTTCTAACTGACGAGTCTGAGTCAAGGTGAAACGTCAATGGTTGGTTTGTTATTAATATTCAATTACTATCTACTGTTTGGTTTTCCCTTTGTTTCTTTTATTTTCTTACTTTTAATTTTAATTTTTACTACCATTCTCTCTATATGTAGAATGAGCACTTGGATATGGCATTACCCTATCTATACAGGAGTATGATTCCAGTATTGTCTGTGCAAGTATATTAGACTGGAAAGTTAAAACAGTTGATACTCTTGATGTATATATCCACAGTGTCTTACATTTGTCATGTATAATATGTAATGCCATGTGCTCTCATTAATAAAAACCTTTTTGTTGTTTAAAAAAAAGATGATCCCCTTAATGGAAACTATTGAACTCCTCAGTAATTTAGGGGTGTCCACATAACGTTTGGCCATATAAAGTAGTTTGCGATGGACAGTTTTTTTGGCCATATATTGCATGTTTTTAGCTTTTTGCTTGGATGTCCAGTTTAACAGAAAACAAGGTTATAAAAAAGGGTGATTGGATATGAAGACCAGACCGACATCTTCTGAGCACTGAAGCATATTCTATGAACTTGTAAGGTTGGTTCTGCCAACATAGCAAATATAGTAGAGAGTGTTGAGGGGAAAGAGTCATTGCTCCTTCCCCAAGAGCTTCTGTTCGGGGTGCCTCTCTCAGTAGACCTAAAAATTAGGCGACAGTTATATCATGCCTATAAACTTCTTACCTCTTTGTCTTTTCTATATTGATCCTGTAATAAAAATGTCTTGCATAAAGAAATCCTATGTCTTTATAATGATAAAAATAGGTCTATATGATGTCTATGAGCAAATAGTGTGATTATTTTATTCTAGTAATATCTAAATACAAATTGTTTCTCCTTTTATTTAGAATGTCTGTATTCCAAAAATCTGAATCAAGCAATCAGCAGCATTATTTGACTACAACTCTCATTATCCATAAAGAGGTAATTGTGTGTCAAGTGGAAGCCTGTTTAAACATTCCTCAGCTTTCAAAGTTTATTTGTGCGTGTAAATCCGCTCCGGTAACATATGCATTCTTTTACTGCTTATACTGTACCCCTGTAATTATACTAGAGCCCCCCTCTTCCCTCGTCTCTCCCAGAGGAACCTGTTTTCCTTCCATACTGTTGTTACGATACGGTTTTGTCTTTTGTATATCCCCAAACCCGTCCGCCTTGATGTTTGCTACCTCTGTCCACAGACACTGGTACTCCTTGTATTCCTGTATGCCACAAGGACCCTCCCTTTCGGAGGCAGGATTTTTGCTTATTAGTTAAATGTTTGCACTGAAACCAGATACCTGGGCTTTTTAAAAAAGGACCCTCTCATACTGACTGCATCTATTTAAAAGGACAAGGCTAGGTTTATGAGACCCTACGTCTTCATATGCCTATATGACAGACTCTTCAAAGAGTGAATTTTTTTTTTTTTTACTTTTTTTTTTTCCCCCTCGTGCCTTGCTGTGTCAAATGAGCATCCAGCATGCATACCGCTTAGGTCCAGCAGCCTAGTTAAAGACCAGTGCAAGCATATAATTGCCTGCTTCAGGACCTTCTCACCCATAATCGGCTGAACCTGCCTCACCAATGACCCAGGAGGCTCACGGGGCTTTCCGACTCTCTAAGCAGGAGTCAGTTTAAAACATCCAAAATAAAAACAAAAACAGGCAAACACACCTCCAAACAAAAAAGGAAAAGAAGCAAGATCCTAGCTGCTGGGACAAATGCATACAAATGAATTTAGGGGCTGGAAGGAGAGATTGCACTTCTCACCAAGCCGCCAAGTAAGTGTCATTGCACTGTTTATAAAGTTTGTTTAATAAAATGGATTGCTAGTTTTGCTATTATTATTATTATTATTATTATTATTATTTGCTGTACTTACATTTTTCTGGTTTGCTGTTTGTATTAGAAACCGCCTGTAAGAGGTAAATATGGATGTTTGCTGTGGATTTTTTAATGTTCTTTTACGAAGGCTTGCATCCTCTGTCAATTTGGTGTCCTTGAGAAGCTTTTGGATTTAACTGATCAGGGACACCTTATGTCACGTGATGACTGGTGTGATGTAGTGCAATCAATCTGACTATTACGCAATTAGCATGGGTCTGCAGGTACAGAGCAGTGACGGATGTCAGAAGTTACTTTGTGTTTTTTACTTGACATGTGTAGGAAATGTCATAACCTCTGTGCATTACTGCATTCAATTTGAATGGAATGAAGGTGTATGTGCATGGAGACCTAGCCCTGATTTGAAATTTTTTGCAATGGATTGTGTGATTTACCTGCAGAGACCTTTCTTGCATACATAAAACTCTCAAGAGATATTGGTAAATTATGCTATTTGTTATATTTGATTGAATGTCAGGGCTCTCCAGCTATTTGTAGGTTGACTGGCATCGTACACATAGTCACTCATTGTATATACTGTATATTATCAATTAAAATATACACCCAGATCGCATTGGCTGTTTTGGGAGAATGAGGATTCCCTTTAACTGTGGCTTGCTGAGTGAGCCATCGGGTCAGTTCTGTCCAATGAACTGCTTCCGTTTTCCATCTCTGGGAATCCCGTAATATGACGTCCAACATTGATGCGTGATTGCGTAGGGTACTCCATGTCCTCATACGAACCAACAATCTGCCACAGCTGGCACGGGCACATAGTATGATGAGTGTTTCTCTTTATATTATGCCTTAAAAAATAAAAGTGTCATTGTAGACAGTGATTGTGGGTCTCTAGTGTAGAGCTGAAAAATGGATTGCCCATTAATTACTCAGAGGAGAACAGTTAAGTACAGGATAAGGCTGCAGTGATATTGTTCCCAGGGTCATAAACCTGACAAGTTTGTGTTACAGAATACGCTGTCTGTTCTACTGTGCAGACAGATCTGAGGGTGTCTGGTGAATGCGGCTGACACTGACCTGAGTGTGTGGCAGGCTACTAGTACATCCAGGACCTACAGCGCACTTCCTGCATTTCATAGAATAGTTCAATGAGGAAACCAGACAAGACGTTCAACTACTGAGATTCAGAGTCTATATGTCTCCTGTGCCATAACAAGTGCCTAAGCAGTGTGAACCTGGATGTGTGTGTGACACAAAGATTTCAATGCAATCTACTTACAGTGCAGAGTAGATTGACTCTGTATGTGTATACAAGTTTATTTTGGTTTACTCCTTTTTATATCTTAATATTAAAAAATTATTTTATTGTATACATTTTTTTTGGTGTGTGTATGTGGCACCATTAAAATCCTGCTTCCTACTTCTTCCTCTACTCTCTAGTTGGGATGTGGGTGCCTTGATCTCTTGAGTACGTATAGTTTATCAAATGCTCTGTATGTGTATATGGTTTAGAGGTGGTGCTGATACACCCAGTATGTATGGTGTAAAGTATTGTGACTGTGTAGGTGTGGTGTCGAGTATTGTGACTGTGTATGTGTGGTGTCGAGTATTGTGACTGTGTATGTGTGGTGTCGAGTATTGTGACTGTGTATGTGTGGTGTCGAGTATTGTGACTGTGTATGTGTGGTGTCGAGTATTGTGACTGTGTATGTGTGAAGCGGGGCAGTATGACATTGAAGCATGCTGGGCAGTAAATCAACCTCTGTATGTGTGGTGCAGTGCAATAGTAACTTGTACTATCACAGTGTGTGTACCGGTATGGTGTACAGAAATCTGGACTTGTGTTTGTGGTGCTGTAGTGGCTCACATTTATATATTACAGCAGTCACCTTTATTTATATTGCAGGGTAGTGTGAAGATTGTATTTGTACTACAGATCAGTGTGAACCTGTATGTGTACAATGCAGAGCTGTGTGAGCCTGTATGTACAGCGTGGTGCAGCGTGAACCTGAATGTGTTCAATAAAGAGCAGTGTGTGAACTTGTATGTACAATGTAGGGCAATGTGAATCTGCTGCATATGTGTATATTAAAGATCAGCATGAACCTATGTGTGTACATTAGAAAGTAGAGTTAACCTTTATGTACATGTAGTATAGGATAAACATGTATGTATAATGCAGGGTAATATGAACCTGTTTGTGTAGTGCAGAACAGTATGGACATGTACCTGCTGAGCAGACTAAGGTGAACCTCCATAAGTAATGCCCGGGTAGTGTTATGCTATGAACTGAAAAGCAGTATTGACCTGTACTCCAGGGTGGTGTAGACCTGTGTATGTAGCACCGTACAGTGTGAGATTGTATGTACAGTACTGAGCAATGTGTGAACATATACTGTAAAATGCAGCGCAATGTGAGCTTATATATGTAATGCAGTGCAATCCGAACCTGATATATAGATATATATCTATAATAGCGAAGTGCAGTGTATGCCTGGATTTACAGTATAGTGCAGTCTGGTGTCAGCCTGTAGGTATAGTAAAATATGAACTTCCATGGGTCACATACTCTTCATAAACAGTATATTTGGATGTGCAAGTGCAGTGCGAAATATTGTCCAGCTATATGTGCAATGTCAGGAGGATGTGAGGTACAGACTCGGTCTACAGCCATATAAACCGGCAAATATAAAGTGCAGTATGGAACCTACCTGTGTGCAGTCAGAAGTTCTTACTGCCTGCCTAAGTCACTGACAATATCTGGCACCCTTCCATGTCTGTACTGAAATAGCTGTGTTACAGACCATCACTGCCTGACTAAAGGCTCACAGCCTTCCTAAGCATTGTTCAGTTATGTCTATCACCTCTAATCCATTACTAGTTTATAACATCTCCTGCCATCCATTACATTGTGTTTATCGCTATGTGCAGTGACTAGTCGTGTCAGCAGATAAGTCTCATGTATTAATATGTTGGATATGGAATGAGCATCCAGTACATAGGCTACTTCAGTACTGAGTTTTGTCTCCATTACCTCTAAACAATTAGGGGCTTGTTCAAGTACAGGGCAAATCCCGTCATTTACAAACAGGAAAATAGCTTTATTTCCTAACTAAACAATAATACTAATTCACATGCAGGAAAATGCTGAGCAGCTCTGTTCAGTTCTAGCTGTGGAGCTGGAAGGAGCTGAGCAGCTCTGGGTGGCTGCAGCACTGGAGCTGGAAAAAGCCCAGTAGCTGTGAGCAGTGTTTGCCTCAAAGCTGGAAGGAGCCGCTCAGTTATGAGCATCTTTTCCTTTGGAGCTAGAAGAAACCAAGCATCTTTGAGCAGTGGTAGCCTCAGAGCCTAAAGAAGCTCTGAAAAGTGGTAGCCTTGGAGCTGGAGCATGGTGACCAACTCTGAGCAGCTGCAGCAGTGGAGCTGAAATAAGCCCAGCAGCTCTGAGCAGTAGTATCCCCAGAGCTGGAGGAGCCAAGCAACACTGAGTGGTAGTAGCCTCAGAGCTAGAGGAACCAAGCAGCGCTGAGCGGTAGTAGCCTCAAAGCTGGAAGTGTCAAGCAGTGCTGAGCGGTAGTGGAAACAAATGTTACCAAAGCTCAACTGCTCTGTTAGAAGTGTGAAGGCAGGAGACCAGTACTCTAGCTAAGGCGTTCATTCTTCACAGCATGAATCCATAATAATGGTAGCCAGCAACTCAAAAATGTCTTAGTATAAATTCTTTATTGGTTACATAAATGCTGATACAGATTCCAAAGTGCTAATGTGTTTCGGTTTAAAAAGCCTTCCTCAAAGCATACCATAGTGCTGAACAGTAGTAGCCTCAGAGCTGCAGGAATCCAGCAGCACTGAGTGGTATTCGCCTCAGAGATGGAGGAGCCAAGCCGTTCTGAGCAGTAGTAGCCTCGAGGCTGGAGGAACTAAGCAGCGTTGAGAGGTAGTAGTCTCAGAGCTGGAAGAACCAAGCAGTGCTAAGTGGTAGTGGCCTCAGAGCTTGAGGAACCAAGCAGTGCTGAGTGGTAGTAGCCTCAGAACTGGAGGAATCAAACAGTGCTAAATGGTAGTAGCCTCAAAGCTGGAGGAACCAAGCAGTGCTAAGTGGTAGTAGCCTCAGAGCTTGAGGAACCAAGCAGTGCTGAGTGGTAGTAGCCTCAGAACTGGAAGAACCAAGCAGTGCTAAATGGTAGTAGCCTCAAAGTGGGAGAAACCAAGCAGTGCTGAGTGGTAGTAGCCTCAGAACTGGAAGAACCAAACTTTGCTAAATGGTAGTAGCCTCAAAGCTGGAGGAACCAAGCAGTGCTGAGTGGTAGTAGCCCCAGAGCTGGAGGAACCAAGCAGTGCTGAGTGGTAGTAGCCTCAGAGCTGGAGGAACCAAGCAGTGCTGAATGGTAATAGCCTCAAAGCTGGAGAAACCAAGCAGTGCTGAGTGGTGATAGCCTCAGAGCTGGATCAACCAAGGAGCATTGAGCGATAGTAGCCTCAAAGCTGGAGAAACCAATTGGCTCTGAGCGGTAATAGCCTCAGAGCTGGAGGAACCAAGCAGTGCTGAGTGGTGATGGCCTCAAAGTTGGAGGAACCAAGTAGCTCTGAGCAGCTGTAGCACTGGAGCTAAAAAGAGTGAAGCCGCTTTGAACTGTAGTAGCCTCAGAGCTGCTTTGTGGCTTTGCTCAAAGCAGCTCAACAGTGAAATCAGGGTGGATTACAATTAAAAGTTTTTTTCATGCAAGTGCACTGAAAGTGGAAACCTATTTTTAAACTATCTCTAGGCAAAACTTTTTTTTAGTTTTTGATTTGGTGGGGAAGGGTTAGAGCAGGGGTGTCAAACTGACGGCCCTCTAGCTGTTGCGGAAGTACAAGTCCCATCATGCCTCTGCCTATGGGAATCAAGCTTGTAACGGTCAGCCTTGCAATGTCTCATGGGACTTGTAGTTCTGCAACTGCTGGAGGGCCTCCAGTTTGACACCTGTGGGTTAGAGCCTCTGTCCCAACAACAAGAGGTAAGGGGAAATCTTCCAATGGGGACACCTTTTTTCAAGTACACCTATCTTAGGGGAATCCTCCTCACTTTAGGAGATTTTAAACACCTGTTGTGTCTCTGGGACAGGAAATGAAGATAAATCCAAAATTGTAGAGTTGTAACCAGAAGAAGAGGTGATGGCAAATCTTCCAGTGGAGACACCTGTCTAAGAGGGGAATTCTAACTTCCCGTTGTGCCTCTGGGACAGGATGTGAAGATAGATTTCCTCAATGGTATACAGACAGGTAAAAACTGACAGGTTTTACCCTTTCTCTACTCTGTCCAAAAAATAATATAATAATTCCATACATTATTAGTTTATAACACCCCCTACCAGCCATTATATTGTGTTTATTACCATGAGTTGAATTATGTGAG
The DNA here is from genome assembly GCA_029206835.1 of Rana muscosa. Lineage (NCBI taxonomy): Eukaryota > Metazoa > Chordata > Amphibia > Anura > Ranidae > Rana > Rana muscosa. Next base: position 264,965,482 of record CM055125.1, on the reverse strand, counting down.
AGTGTAGTAGGCCATAGGAAACCAGTAGATTTCAGTTGAAGTCATATCAATGAGAAATTAACTCTTGATTGGTTGCTATATGTCACTGCACTTTGTACATAGTGCTTTGTCTTGTTAAAGAAGACCTCTGCTTAGGACTATTTGCGCCCATATTGCTCACATACTATATCTTCCATGCAATATCAGAAAGGTAATAATTATTTCTGTGAAAAAGCATACTGTTTATGGATTCTTATGCACTATATGAGGAGGGGATGTAAAATCTTAATTTCTTTGTGTAACCATCCTTCCTCCACAGCATGTCATAACCAATAATGATAGAGTATGCACATAGCATGCCTACTGCTTACTTCCATTGACCTTTGAGCAGATCTATAGGAAAACCACCTCCCAGCATTCCTGACCCGCTGCCTCAGATTCGAATATGCTAAAAGCCCCCCTTTTGATTAAACGCGGCCCTGGGCTTTTACAACAGCCAATCACCCATAGGTGTGCGAGGCCTATTCGATTAGGGTGTGCACCCCTGAGCTCAAACACACATGCGTGTGTGTTTAAAATATATTAAACATGGACGTGTCAGAAGCACAATGGATGGTGTCAGTCAGTAGGGCAGTAGTTTTTTTTATTATTTTCTACATTATTATTATTATTTTTTGTTTTTTACAATTCTTATTAAGAGCCCTGTTGGGGGGCTTTGCTTGAAATATCAAGGGTCTAAACATACCTCTGATGTCCCCCTTTTGAGGCAAAGAAAGGGACTGCGCATAGCTCCCAACTGTCCCTGTTTTTGAGGGACTGTCCCTGATTTGGAGCAATGTCCCTCATTTTGGTCTGATCTATATATAGTTGTATATAAAATGCACTTTTTATCTATCAAAAATTGTTTTCCAGCGCTAAACCTTTCTTCTGATTTCTAAATTGCTGCATTTACAAATTCAAAAAGCCAATATAAAGGAATAGTAGTGGTTAAAACAAAAGCGCTTGTGGGTTTCCAGGGGTCTCAAACTGGTGGCCCTCCAGCTGTTGCAGAACTACAATTCCCATGAGGCATTGCAAGGCTAAACAGTTACAAGCATGACTCCCATAGGCAGAGGCATGATGGGACTTGTAGTTCCGCAACAGCTGGAGGGCTGCAGGTTTGAGACCCCTGGTTTAACCAATCTTGTATTTTTTTTTTTTTTTTACAATCTCCTTTAAGGGGGTGTGGCAAGGGGTGTGTCCTATGTCTGCATACTTTTGCTGACAGGTGTCCCTCATTCCCATCTCAAAATGTTGCGAGGTATAACTGCAGGCAGAGATTCCCCAGCACCACTGGACAGTGAATGAATGGGAAGTGCTCTGTGTTGAGCTGCTTCCTGTTCATTCACAACACACATTTTACTATGCTTCAGTTATGAATGAACAGAGTGAGTGATTAGTACCAGGGAGGGCAGAGGAGAAGAGGGAGGCCAGAAGCACTGTGGGCGCATTCAGTAGGGGGAATCGGCACCGCACGGCGTGACTAAGGTGTGCCTAGGCACATCTGGCACACCCTGTGTGCACGCCTATGCAATCACCGCTACCTGATCCTCCTCTCAGGAATGATCACTTCATCTGATGCCTAGGCATTTGGTCATGTGACCACCTTCTGTTAAATCCCAGGGTGACAGAACAGGCAGGAATTCTATTTTTTTTTCCGTAGTACACTGACATTTCAGACAGCAGCCTGGGCAAAAGAGCTGGCAGGTGTCACCTGAGTTTGCTTTAAAGCAGGACAGACATGATATAATTCTGAGCATCTGATTCATCTAAATCACTTTGTCCACTCAAGAATCACCTTTAGATTCAGAAATTTACACAAAATTGTCTGTAAGCTCTTTCACTGAGTATATTCTGTAGTGTATAAACCTTACTAGACTAAGATGACCCTATATAGAAAAGAAAGGAGAATTAACTAGCTTTGACATTAGAAACTATGGAGGGATGTTTTTTTACACCCGAGATCTTTCTAAAGCTGGACACTATACAATCTCTACAATCTCTGTATAATCTAGATTCAATTTACCAAAACTATTTTATGAGGACAAACCCTAACCATTGTCATATCAGGCAGGCCCTTGCACTATATACTGTAGTTGATGTTAGATTTTATGCCACATGCACACTGGGTGATGTTTTACCCGTGTGTGTCCAATTCTGGTGTCTTTGTGCCCGGGAGGCAGAGGTGTAGCCCCAAGTCCAATGACAGCTAGAAATATGCTGCACTGTGTGGTACTCGTGTTTAGGAACTGGATTTCGGGTGTTCTCTATTCTGGGCATTTGTCCCTGAACGCTTAGGACCTTAAAGCGGTTGTATACCACTGGCCTTTTTTTCCCCCTGTGCAAGGTGAAGTCATAATGTGCTAAGTATGCATTATTATAGGCTTACCTATAGGTACAAGTCACGTATAGAAGATTACTTCCTCTTTAAATGTGAATACCATTTGATATAACGTTCAGCCCTGTCCAGCCACAGCGGTTTTCAGCCTGTCATTGGATTTTGGGATTGGACGCTGCAACTCCTGGGTGCACTTGGCTAAATGCCCCTTGTACATGTGACCCAAAGAGGGATTGTGCAATCAGATAGTTACATAGTTAGGCCCCTTTCACACTGAGGCGTTTTTCAGGCGTTTTAGCACTAAAAATAGCGCTGTAAAAATGCCTGAAATAATCCTGCCCCAGCATTCTCAATGTGAAAGCCCTGAGGGCTTTGACACTGAGGCGTTGTGCTGGCTGTGCGTTGGAAAAAATCCTGCAAACTGCTTTTTTGGAGCATTTTTGAAGCGCATAAAATAGCGCTGTAAAAACGCCTATCTCCATTGAAATGAATGAGTACCGCTGTAAAAACGCAGTGAAAACGCCCAGAAGCTGTGGGAAGGTCACATGACCGCAGTAGAGTGGAGGATTGTGGGATACCAAATAATCCTTTTTACCGCAAAAAGGCGGTAAAAACGCATAGGCTAATGCGCTAAAAATGCGGTAAAACCGCTAATCATTTTTAGCGCGTTATTGCAACGCCTCAGTGTGAAAGGGGCCTCAGTCTGGCTATAAAAAGATATAAATCCATCCAGTTTAACCAATTGTATAGTGCATGGTCACATTAAAGTGGTATTAAACCCAAATAATATATTGCATCATTAGATGTAGTAGCTGCCCTAGTTTTTATTTTATTTTTATTTCTTTATTTTTTTTCCCCCTGTTTTTACCTGGTGATCTGGCCAGTAACACACCTTCTGTATTAAGATGCCCCCACTCTGGATGAAGGAGCACATGGGCATCTTTGGACACAAGAATTGCCAGTCTGAGGGGAGGGGATGTTAGATGTACTAGCAGATTTAAGCCAGGTACACATGGACCGAATGTTGGGAGACATTCTCTGGTTAAATAAAAATAACGTCCGACAATCGGCCCGTGTGTATGTCGATCGGTTGGTCTGATGGCTGGCTTCTGTCAGATGAGCATGCTGGAAAACCAGCAGCTGACTGACTCCCAATCAGCGCTCTCAGCCAATGCCAGAGAGAGTGCTGATCGGAGTGTCCCCCTGTCAGAACACAACAGCTCAGCAGGGGAGATCGCTGTACTAATGTCAGATAGTTAGTACAGTGACTCCTGTCAGTTTTTTGTTAGTGTGTACCAGGCTTTAGTTGGAGTAACAAATTGAAGCCAAGCTCGAGCTAACGCATGGTAAGCATGGTAAGCAGAGATACAGGAACAGTTTATCCTTTTGGGATAAAAGTTTTACATAAATAAAAGCTGATGATTGTGAGCACCCCTGTCAGTGGTGAATGGTTTGTCTCATCCCTGTACCTGACACGTTTTCTAGAGAGCTTGTTTAAAAAAAAAAAAACAGACTTACTGGCCAGATAATCAGTAAAATATAAAGGAAAGAAAGCCTAAAAAAAAGAAAACAAATGCAGTCACCATGTCTAAGAATTGGTAAGCCTCAATAGAATTCAATGTTTGCTTTTGGGTTTCATGTCTGGTGGTAATATTTCTTCAGCTCTTGTTTTAGATCCATTTTACAGGTGATTTGTATATTCTAATGTGTATATTCTGACCCCCCCCCCAGTCCTGTAACTCTTCACAACACTTGTCTGTCAAAAATCTCATCTCATTCTAATTAGTAAACACTGGTGAGTCTGTATCACCCAGAAAAAAACACTAATGCCCGTTAAAGAAAAACAAGCCTATTTGCCTGGCGCTTTTATTCAGCGACTGTCTGGCTGCGAGAGTGGAAAGAAAACGAGAAGTCTTAAATAATGCTTTACACTTTTTGGTTTATTTTCTGTTAAATCTGGCCTTTGGTGCGGAGCCATGTTTGCTGAGGCCACAAGACGAATTCAGGGGCAGGATGGAAACCTGTAATTAGAGATGACTTGAATGCCATCCAGTTTGGGCACTGCGTTTATAGGGCTTCAGTGGTTAATTAATGCAAAAAAATAAAATAAAAAATTGTTACCAAAAAAAAAAAAAACCCTGATTTATGAAAGGAAAGAAAAGGGGGAAAGAAGTGAATGGGTCCACTGATGTCATACTGACTTCTGTCCACTAGATGGCAGCAGGCGGCGCTGAGCGGGGAGCCCGGCAGCCTTATATCCCGTTCATTTCCCGGAGCCGTCCTTTCCCTGAGCCTCGGGTCCTGCAGGAGGGATCTCCGTGTGCGGACCGGGCAGGGACCCCCCCAGAGTGAGAAGAGGGGGTGTACGGACAGCCAAAGGACTTCAGCCTGCCATGGGTCCCCGCTCACCCCTGACCTGCCCACTGCCACCCTGCCAAGGTACATGTAGGGTCCCCGGGGGGTGAGAGGCTCCGCTGCCAGTCTTATGAGGGAGCCCATAGCCAGCCCAGGGCCTGGACGGGATGCCCGAAGAATGAAGTAACCGTGATGGAGCCGGTATCAGCCCCGGGCTCCAGACTCCGAGCAGCCGCGTCCAGGGGGTGAGTACAAGGGGACCCCAGACTGTGTGTACCCCTACAGTCACTATGTGATCCCTACCATTGTATGTACAGGAGACCCCAGACTGTGTGATCCCCCTACAGTCACTATGTGATCCCTACCATTGTATGTACAGGAGACCCCCAGACTGTGGGATCCCCTGATCCCTACCATTGTATGTACAGGAGACCCCCAGACTATGTGATCCCCCTACAGTCACTATGTGATCCCTACCATTGTATGTACAGGAGACCCCCAGACTATGTGATCCCCCTACAGTCATTATGTGATCCCTACCATTGTATGTACAGGAGACCCCAGACTGTGTGATCCCCCTACAGTCACTATGTGATCCCTACCATTGTATGTACAGGCGACCCCCAGACTGTGTAATCCCCTGATCCCTACCATTGTATGTACAGGGACCCCCAGACTATGTGATCCCCCTACAGTCATTATGTGATCCCTACCATTGTATGTACAGGAGACCCCAGACTGCGTGATCCCCCTACAGTCACTATGTGATCCCTACCATTGTATGTACAGGAGACCCCCAGACTGTGGGATCCCCTGATCCCTACCATTGTATGTACAGGAGACCCCCAGACTATGTGATCCCCCTACAGTCACTATGTGATCCCTACCATTGTATGTACAGGAGACCCCCAGACTATGTGATCCCCCTACAGTCATTATGTGATCCCTACCATTGTATGTACAGGAGACCCCAGACTGTGTGATCCCCCTACAGTCACTATGTGATCCCTACCATTGTATGTACAGGCGACCCCCAGACTGTGTAATCCCCTGATCCCTACCATTGTATGTACAGGGACCCCCAGACTATGTGATCCCCCTACAGTCATTATGTGATCCCTACCATTGTATGTACAGGAGACCCCAGACTGTGTGATCCCCCTACATTCACTATGTGATCCCTACCATTGTATGTACAGGAGACCCCCAGACTGTGGGATCCCCTGATCCCTACCATTGTATGTACAGGAGACCCCCAGACTATGTGATCCCCCTACAGTCACTATGTGATCCCTACCATTGTATGTACAGGAGACCCCCAGACTATGTGATCCCCCTACAGTCATTATGTGATCCCTACCATTGTATGTGCAGGAGACCCCAGACTGTGTGATCCCCCTACAGTCACTATGTGATCCCTACCATTGTATGTACAGGCGACCCCCAGACTGTGGGATCCCCTGATCCCTACCATTGTATGTACAGGAGACCCCCAGACTATGTGATCCCCCTACAGTCATTATGTGATCCCTACCATTGTATGTACAGGCGACCCCCAGACTGTGTGATCCCCTGATCCCTACCATTGTATGTACAGGAGACCCCCAGACTATGTGATCCCCCCTACAGTCACTATGTGATCCCTACCATTGTATGTACAGGGACCCCCAGACTATGTGATCTACAAGGGACCTCCAGACTGTGTGATCCCCTGATCCCTACCATAGTATGTACATGGGGACCCCAGACTGTGTGATCCCCCTACAGTCACCATGTGATCCCTACCATTGTATGTACAGGAGACCCCAGACTGTGTGATCCCCTGATCCCTACCATTGTATGTACAAGGGGACCCCCAGACTGTGTGATCCCTTGATCCCTCTCATTGTATGTACAGGGGACCCCAGACTGTGTGATCCCCCTACAGTCACTATGTGATCCCTACCATTGTATGTACAGGAGACCCCAGACTGTGTGATCCCTATCATTGTTTGCACAGGGACCCCCAGACTATGTGATCTACAAGGGACCTCCAGACTGTGTGATCCCCTGATCCCTACCATTGTATGTACATGGGGACACCAGACTGTGTGATCCCCCTACAGTCACTATGTGATCCCTACCATTGTATGTACAAGGGACCCCAGACTGTGTGACCCCCCTACAGTCACTATGTGATCCCTACCATTGTATGTACAGGAGACCCCAGACTGTGTGATCCCCCTACAGTCACTATGTGATCCCTACCATTGTATGTACAAGGGACCCCAGACTGTGTGATCCCCTGATCCCTACCATTGTATGTACATGGGGACACCAGACTGTGTGATCCCCCTACAGTCACTATGTGATCCCTACCATTGTATGTACAAGGGACCCCAGACTGTGTGACCCCCCTACAGTCACTATGTGATCCCTACCATTGTATGTACAGGAGACCCCAGACTGTGTGATCCCCCTACAGTCACTATGTGATCCCTACCATTGTATGTACATAGGGACCCCAGACTGTGTGATCCCCCTACAGTCACTATGTGATCCCTACCATTGTATGTACAGGAGACCCCAGACTGTGTGATCCCCTGATCCCTACCATTGTATGTACCGGGACCCCCAGACTATGTGATCTACAAGGGACCCCCAGACTATGTGATCCCCTACAGTCACTATGTGATCCTCATCATTGTATATACTACAGCGACCCAAGACAGTGTGTACCCCCTACAGTCACTATGTGATCCCTACCATTAAATGTACAGGAGACTTCCAGACTGTGTGATCCACTGATCCCTACCATTGTATATACAGGGGACCTCCAGACTGTGTGATCCACTTATCCCTACCGTTGTATGTACAGGAGACCCCAGACTGTGTGATCCACTGATCCCTACCATTGTATCTACAGGAGACCCCAGACTGTGTGATCCCCTGATCCCTACCATTGTATGTACAGGGACCCCCAGACTGTGTGATCTACTTATCCCTATCATTGTATGTACTACAGGGATCCCCAGACTGTGTGATCTACTGATCCCTATAGTATGTACAGGGACCCCCAGACTGTGTGATCTACTGATCCCAACCATTGTATGTACAGGAGACCCCCAGACTGTGTGATCCACTCATCCCTACCATTGTATGTACAAGGGGACCCCCAGACTGTGTGTATCCCCTACAGTCACCTATGTGATCCCTATCATTGTATGTACTACAGGGACCCCCAGACACTGTGTACCCCCTACAGTCAATATGTGATCCCTTCCATTGTATGTACAGGAGACCCCCTGACTTTGTGATCCCCCTACAGTCACTATGTGATCCCTTCCATTGTATGTACAGGGGACCCCCAGACTTTGTGATCCCATACAGTCACTATGTGATCCCTTCTATTGTATGTACAGGGGACCCCCAGACTGTGTGAGCCACTGATCCCTATCATTGTATGTACAGGGACCCCCAGACTGTGTGTACCCCCTACAGTCACTATGTGATCCCTACCATTGTATTTACAGGGACCCCCAGACTGCCTGTACCCCCTACAGTCACTGTCATCCACTAATCCCTATCATTGTATTTTCAAGGACCCCCAGACTGTGTGTACCCCCTACAGTCACTATGTCATCCACTGATCCCTATCATTGTATGGTACTACAGGATGTCATGCCTATCGTATGTACAGGTCCCCCTACACTATGTGATCCCTATCATTGTATGTACAGGGACCCCTACAGTCACTATGTGATCCCTATCATTGTATGTACAGGTCCCCCCTACACCATGTAATCCCTATCCTTGTATGTACTACTGGATGTCATCCCTATGATATGTACAGGGTCCCTCTACAAGATGTGATTCCTATCATTGTATGTACTACTGGATGTCATCCCTATAACTGTATGCACTACAAGATGTGATCCCTATGATTGTATGTACAGGTTCCCCTGCAAAATGTGATACATATGATTGTATGTACAGGGTCCCCTGCAAGTATGCCCCTTACATTGGTGGTCAGTGGGAAGAATGCCCCTTACATTGGTTGTCAATGGGGAGATTGTCCCTACATTGGTGGTCATAGAGAAAGTGGGGAGAATGCCCCCTACATTGGTGGTTATTAGAAAGCATGTCCCCCTTACTGTGTCTACTCTGAATGCTATTCTAACAGACCGCTAAATAGATCTGGTTTGACATATTGCTTGCTGTCAGTTGGTGTTGGACCCAGGACTATGCAGGCGCCACATTGGCCGCAGCTTAAGGAATCCCTGTAAACTTCTGGAGGAGGGTTCTACAGACTCTTCGTTGAGAATGGTTGCTCTAGGGCAGTGGTCTCCAAACTGTGGCCTGAGGGCCGAATGCAGCCCTCTGCTAGACTTTATCTGGCCCTTGGGGTACTATTCTCCCACTGACACGAACAGTGGGGCATAATACCTGCCACTGACACTAATGATGGGGCACTATTCCGCCCACTGACACCAACAATAGGTAACCATTTCTTCCACTGATGCCAATGGTGGGGCACTATTCCCCTCCACTGATGCCAATGGTGGGGCACTATTCCCCTCCACTGATGCCAATGGTGGGGCACTATTCGCCTCCACTGATGCCAATGGTGGGGCACTATTCGCCTCCACTGATGCCAATGGTGGGGCACTATTCCCCTCCACTGATGCCAATGGTGGGGCACTATTCCCTCCACTGATGCCAATGGTGGGGCACTATTCCCCCCCAACTGATGCCAATGGTGGGGCACTATTCCCCCCCAACTGATGCCAATGGTGGGGCACTATTCCCCCCCCCAACTGATGCCAATGGTGGGGCACTATTCCCCCCCCAACTGATGCCAATGGTGGGGCACTATTCCCCCCCAACTGATGCCAATGGTGGGGCACTATCCCCCCCCAACTGATGCCAATGGTGGGGCACTATCCTCCCCCCCCCCACTGATGCCAATGGTGGGGCACTATCCTCCCCCCCCACTGATGCCAATGGTGGGGCACTATCCTCCCCCCCACTGATGCCAATGGTGGGGCACTATCCTCCCCCCCCACTGATGCCAATGGTGGGGCACTATCCCCCCCCCACTGATGCCAATGGTGGGGCACTATCCCCCCCCCACTGATGCCAATGGTGGGGCACTATCCCCCCCCACTGATGCCAATGGTGGGGCACTATCCCCCCCCCACTGATGCCAATGGTGGGGCACTATCCCCCCCCACTGATGCCAATGGTGGGGCACTATCCCCCCCCACTGATGCCAATGGTGGGACACTATCCCCCCCCACTGATGCCAATGGTGGGGCACTATCCCCCCCCACTGATGCCAATGGTGGGGCACTATCCCCCCCCACTGATGCCAATGGTGGGGCACTATCCCCCCCCACTGATGCCAATGGTGGGGCACTATCCCCCCCCACTGATGCCAATGGTGGGGCACTATCCCCCCCCACTGATGCCAATGGTGGGGCACTATCCCCCCCCACTGATGCCAATGGTGGGGCACTATCCCCCCCAACTGATGCCAATGGTGGGGCACTATCCCCCCCAACTGATGCCAATGGTGGGGCACTATCCCCCCCCCAACTGATGCCAATGGTGGGGCACTATCCCCCCCCCAACTGATGCCAATGGTGGGGCACTTTCCCCCCCCCACTGATGCCAATGGTGGGGCACTATCCCCCCCACTGATGCCAATGGTGGGGCACTATCCCCCCCCCACTGATGCCAATGGTGGGGCACTATCCCCCCCCACTGATGCCAATGGTGGGGCACTATCCCCCCCCCACTGATGCCAATGGTGGGGCACTATCCCCCCCACTGATGCCAATGGTGGGGCACTATCCCCCCCTCCCACTGATGCCAATGGTGGGGCACTATCCCCCCCCACTGATGCCAATGGTGGGGCACTATCCCCCCCCCACTGATGCCAATGGTGGGGCACTATCCCCCCCCCACTGATGCCAATGGTGGGGCACTATCCCCCCCCCCACTGATGCCAATGGTGGGGCACTATCCCCCCCACTGATGCCAATGGTGGGGCACTATCCCCCCCCCACTGATGCCAATGGTGGGGCACTATCCCCCCCCCCCCACTGATGCCAATGGTGGGGCACTATCCCCCCCCCCACTGATGCCAATGGTGGGGCACTATCCCCCCCCCACTGATGCCAATGGTGGGCCCCCCCCCACTGATGCCAATGGTAAGGCACTATTCCCCCCCCCACTGATGCCATTGGTGGGGCACTATTCCCCCCCTCCCCCACTGATGCCATTGGTGGGGCACTATACCCCCCTCCCCCACTGATGCCATTGGTGGGGTACTATACCCCCCTCCCCCACTGATGCCATTGGTGGGGCACTATACCCCCCCTCCCCCACTGATGCCATTGGTGGGGCACTGTTCCCCCCCCCCCACCGATGCCATTGGTGGGGCACTATTCCCCCCCCACTGTTTAGTTTTTGATCCATTGAGGCCGGGTTCACACCTATGCGAATTGGTTGCGGCTTACACCGCATCCAATTCGCATAACATTATAAAATACATTGATTTCAATGAGGCTGGTTCACATATGTGCGATGCATTCGCACTGCGCATTGCCAAAAAAACGTGTGCGTTCTCTAGGCATTGCGGTGCGTCTCAGGTGCGAATTCAGGCCCATTATGTTCTATGGGCACGCATCTGATTCGCACATATGTTGCGTTCTGAACAGGGATCTTGAGGGGGAACTCCACGCCAAATTTTAAATAAAAAAACGGCATGGGTTCCCCTCCAGGAGCATACCAGGCCCTTAGGTCTGGTATGGACTTTAACGGGAACCCCTACGGCGAAAAAAAAATGCGTGGGGGGTCCCCCCAAAATCCATAGCAGACCCTTATCCGAGCACGCAGCCCGGCCGGTCAGGAAAGGGGGTGGGGACGATTGAGCGCCCCCCCCTCCTGAAGCGTACCAGGCCGCATGCCCTCAACATGGGGGGGTGGGTGCTTTAGGGCAGGGGGTGCCCTGCGGCCCCCCACCCCAAAGCACCCTGCCCCCATGTTGATGAGGACAGGGCCTCTTCCCGACAACCCTGGCCGTTGGTTGTCGGGGTATGCGGGCAGGGGGCTTATCGGAACCTGGGAATGAGTATGGGGTACATCGTACCCCTACCCATTCACCTGGTGGGAAAAAAAATGTCAATAAAAACACTACACAGGTTTTTAAAGTAATTTATTAGGCAGCTCTGGGGGTCTTCTTCCGACTTCGGGGGTCTTCTTCCAACTGGAAATGTTGACTCGTCGCGGAGCGCATTCACTTATATAGGCATGGGCGTGGTCACCGAGTGATGCCACCCGGTGACCCCGCCCCCATATGACGTCACAGTCCCATCATTCCCCGGGACTGTCACGTCATATGGGGGCAGGGTCACCTGGTGGCATCACCCGGTGATCACGCCCATGCCTATATAAGTGAATGCGCTCCGAGCACAAGGCATTACAGCCAGAGACAGCGACGAATCAACATCTCCAGGAGGGAAGAAGGCGACAAAGAAGACTGGGCCCCCGCTAGCAAAAGAGCTGCAAGAAGATGGCGGAGGCCCGGCAGAAGGAAGAAAGAACCGGAGAGCGCGGAGACGACACCGGAGACCTCCGAAGTTGGAAGAAGACCCCCGGAGCTGCCTAATAAATTACTTTAAAAACCTGTGTAGTGTTCTTATTGACATTTTTTTTTCACCAGGTGAATGGGTAGGGGTACAATGTACCCCATACTCATTCACATAGGGTGGGGGGCCTGGATCTGGGGGCCCACTTATTAAAGGGGGCACCCAGATTCCGATAAGCCCCCGCCTGCATACCCCGACAACCAACGGCCAGGGTTGTCGGGAAGAGTCCCTGTCCTCATCAACATGGGGGCAGGGTGAGGCCGCAGGGCGCCCCCCTGCCCCAAAGCACCCACCCCCCCATGTTGAGGGCATGCGACCTGGTACGGTTCAGGAGGGGGGGTGCTCGCTCATCCCCACCTCCTTTCCTGACCGGCCGGGCTGCATGCTGGGATAAGGGTCTGCTATGGATTTTGGGGGGACCCCCATGCCGTTTTTTTTCGGCATAGGGGTTCCCATTAAAGTCCATACCAGACCTAAGGGCCTGGTATGCTCCTGGAGGGGAACCCATGCCAGTTTTTTATTTAAAATTTGGCATGGAGTTCCCCCTCATAACAGCGGCGAGACTTCCCTCTCCTCTCCCAGGTCGGCAAGTCCGCAGCTAAAAACGTAAAGGAACCGCTGAACGACTGATTGCGAACTTGGCAAAGACTCCGAGCTCAAAAACGCAACGCACAAGTGTGAACCCAGCCTAAAAGGTCTTAAATTGGTGACTGAGCTTTAAACTCTATACTCCCTTCTGTAGGGAAGGGGATTAAGTCAGGCCAGCAGAAGTTAGAATGATTCTTATTGCAGGCTTCCCCAAAGGATAACATTGATATTGCACAGTTTAGACATTTACTTTGGGTTATAATTACCCAACAATTAGTTCCCTGTGGATTGGGATTAAGTGCAGATTCCATCATTTGGAAACCAAAATGAATTAAAAAGCACGGTGGGATCTCATGAGTAAAGGGATAGAGTGGGTCTGATTGCTGCTCTGTGTTCCATAATCCCATGACTCCATGTGAAAACATGTTATCCTTGTTACAGTGTGTCAAGGGATGGGGATTAAACTGTTGGCTTATTTTACTTTTTGTGTGTGATAGTTTCCTGTTTAATGGAAAGTATTGTTTAAAGGTTGGTGTTAATGTACCTTCATCATTCATTGTGGATATTTCGTGAAGGACACCGTTATATTCGCAGTGTGGAAGGATTCTGATGTTTCAGCACTTTTGTTACTAATTAATAATAATAATAATCATAATATTATAGGCTTCCTGAATTTTTTGTTACATTTCAAAGGGAACCATAGTTTGTTTTATTGGCCAAATAAGTAGCACAATGTAAATAAGATGCCAACAATACAGGATGAGGCATCTTTTGTCTGTAGCGCTTAACCCAAACCTCAAAGAAACTGTAGATGACTCGGTAGAACAAAGAACAGTCTGCAAATTCAGCAACAGTCTGCTTTTTATGACTGCACCAAACTGATGACAGGTGAAATGTGGCTTCTGCAGTTTGTATGTAATGCACATTAACTTTGATATGGTTTTAGATGATGGGGAAAAAAAAAAAAAGAGTAATCTTTCAGCACGAGATGATCTTGCTCATAAATTTATGCATGTTATTTGAAAGAGCAGACAGAGAAAAAGGACATGTGAAACTTTTAAAGAAGGAACAGTTAAACCTTAGAGGATGCCATAGGGCATAGGCTGTGCTCCAGGGGGACCTGTCGCCAGCCAAGAGATGTATCCAGAGTGAAACGTGTCCAGCCATTCAGTATCTTGTCCAGAAGGCAGTCCAATGCTGTGTAGTCCTGTGCTATGTAGGGTGAGATTTAAAGGGGAATGGAGATCTCAAGTATAATAGCCTAGGATTAGATGAATCTGTTCATTCTCTCCATTGTAGAGATAACTTATTCAAAAGGCCGGTAACCCACAGCAACCAAATGTCAGCAGTCTGATGGATAAATGTAGAAAATGTTCAATTTATCCAGAACCATTACAATGTTGTGTTTGGCTTATGGTAGCACCATGTTGTATCTCAATTGTAAGATATAGATATATAGATATAGAACGCCTCTCATGTACCCCAAAAATGTATTTGAGGTCAATATGTAAGCCCCCTTTCACACGGGACGGATCAGTCATGTCGCTCCGTTGATCCCCCGCTGAGCCGGCGGATGACTAGGCGGTCCCCGCACACTGTGCAGGGACCGCCCTGTCAGATCTCCGCTCTCCCCTATGGGGGATCGGATGAACACGGACCGTCTGTCCGTGTTCATCCGATCCGCTCCGCAGACGGATAGAAAAATTGAAATTTTTCTATCCTGAAATAACGCTGCATAGCGGATACGGGTGAGATCGGGTGTCAGCGGATGTTCATCTGCTGACATCTATCCCATAGGGATACATGTATGTCTGTTTTTCATCCGAAAACGGATGGGTGAAAAATGGACATACGGTCCGCCCGTGTGAAAGGGGCCTAAAAGTTAAGAAGGCACAGAGCAATCCACTATTCATTGGTAGATACTATGTTTCTTCCTATTTACTTCATGTGACCACTTTTGCATTTTAACCTTTTAACTGAGGTGAATAAAGGTGTCTGGATGCCTGCTGAATGTCTATGCCCTATCTAACCACTAAATTGATTGCTTAAAGTGTTACTAAACCCACAGTAGTAAAATCATTGTGTATGTTGTAAAGCATGCTTGTTCTACTCACTATGGAACCTAAGGGGTTACTACTCTGCATTGTGTAAATATGGCTGCTTGATCTTGTATGCACAGATCCTCCTGCACTGTCCCTCTGGACAAGTCCGGATAAGACAGACCCTTTAGAGTCAGGCTGCACATGCTCAGTTTGGTGTGTATTGCTAGAGAGGTTTTTTTCTTTTTTTCTTGGGGAAGTGTTTGTGATCAGCACAGGGCCAATCGGCTCTGTCCAGACATGTCTAGACAGAGGGTCAGGAGCCCTGCAGCCTCATAGGACAGCTCCGTACAGTATGAAAACTCCTCCTACAAGCTTCACCAGGAACTGATAGAAATCACAAGACTGCTATATACTGCTGATAAGTATTTGCCTGGTTATATTTACTAAAATGATTGTATTTCCATATTCTGTATACTGTGGAAGACCAGATACAGTGAATGCAGGGTCCTGGGTTTAGTAACACTTTAAGGCCCCTTTCACACTGGGGCGTTTTTCATGCGGTTTAGCGCTAATAATAGCGCTATTATACCGCATGAAAAATTCCTGCCCTGTAGCCTTCAATGTGAAAGCCCGAAGGCTTTCACACTGAAGCGGTGCGCTAGCAGGACCGCTCCAGAAGTCCTGCTAGCCGCTTCTTTACAGCGGTAAAGGAGCGGTGTGTTCACCGCTCCTTTACCGCGGGTGCCCATTGAAATCAATGGGACACCGCGGTAATACCGCCCGCAAACCGCGGCAATAGCCGCGATTTGCGGGCGGTATTAACCCTTTTTCGGCCGCTAGCGGGGGTTAAATTCACCCCCCTAGCGACCGCATACCGCGGTAAGAACGACGAAAATCGCGCTGCTATACCGCCACCGCTCCTGCCCGCCCCAGTGTGAAAGGGGCCTAAGAGTTGCTGCCTCCGATACTCTTTACAGTGTAAACAGTAAAGGAGAATTTAGTAAAGCAATAACAATGCTTTTTCTAGTGGTACAACCCATTTAACACGACCTGAACCTAGCTCATGAAAGATTTGCATCAGTTTTAGTGCCAGTGGTGACACATGCACCTGATACAGTTAGTTCTTACTACTGCCAATTTTAGAATCTGTTGCAATGGCTGGGACAGATTTAAAAATAATTATCTCCAGTTTTGCTCATTTGCGAACTGGCGGTAATTCTTTTAGAATTTAAGATCAACTCTGCGTTGGCTTTCAAAGAGATGCCAGTGCTCCGAGCTGGGCATATGTGCTGGGAAGCTGTTATTAATGTGTTCGCTTCCTGCACAGGGCTTGTCGGTTGCTAAGATGCCAGTGGCTGCCGGCGTCCTAGCAACCAGTAACACTTTTCCAGCCCCATTCATCTGCCAGGAGATTCTCTGGGTGATGGATGAAAGTACATAAAGAGTCGGGAATGCTGGCTGACATTGTCCAAATAGGACCATGGCCGTATTTGGGTATTGACATCAGCCAGCATCTCTGCCCCTTTGGTTACATTCTCCTGTTGGCTGGGGAATCTCCTGGCTGGCAGCTGAATGGGGATCAGTCATTGGTTGTTGGATGCTGTTGGTTCTGCAGCAGTGTCTAGCCAGCAGGGCGCTAAGCATGTACGGAGTGGTATGGAAACTCTGCCCTCGGTGTTGCCCCCAACTTGTGACAGATTCATGTACTTGTTCCCGACAGGTACGTGAATCTGTCGCTTGCACCAACATTGGTTGAGTGGGGGAGGGAGGAAATTCTAAAGAGCATCTACAACACGCTTTGATTCTCCTGACTCTATTGGATGCTTGGTCCTCCATTATTGTTCCTCCAGCTGGATCTTCATTGCTACTGTGTCCTGTAGGAGCTGGCAGATGGAACCACAGCACACAGTGAGGGACATCTGACACACCCAGAGGTGCCGGATGCTGAAGACTCTTCATACATCTTGTAGAGTGCAAAAGTTCACATCTTGTTCATTTTTGTGCTCAGGCCTATGGTGAGGTGGGGGGTTTTGCAGTTGGCAGCCTGTCATGTCATGAAACAAAGGCTCATCCAAGTTCATCAGTTCTTCCCCTTGAGCCAACTTGACCAACAGGCGTGTGGAGGATGTTCTACAGACATACCAATATTCCCCAGTTGGATGAAGAATGAGTGGATCGAGAGATTGGGGGGATTCTTTATTTTTTGTAGATGGCTTCAGCCTGATTATCAGATTATTCCTGGGGTGCTTTGACCACTGTACTGCAGGCAGCCAATTTCTGATGAAGAAAACCTCTGTACTATCGAAATGTTACACAACGAAATGCATTCAGTTCACCAATAACAGTTGTCCCCTATATTTTCACTTTCCTGCCAGTTTTCATGCAGGTGCTGATATAAAGGGGCATCTTGTTCTTGCATAAGTTTGAGTGATGTTCCACTCATGGTTTTCAGATACTCTCACAATGGGAACTATGGGGAGCAATAAAAGTCAGTGGGCCAGTGTGTCTGACGGGTCACACATTGCAGGCAGAGTTCCAGGCAGAGTTCCAGACTGTGCAAAGCAGACAGCTCCCATAGTGGTGGTGTGTGCTGGGATGTTTGCCTGAATGTACCTTTTTTAGTGGTTTGTGAACAAGTCCTTAAGCTGCGTTCACACTTATGCCGGATGTGGCTCGCAGCAGGGGGGATCGACATGTCCCTGTTCTCTGTTTCAGGGACAAATCTTTGCCTGAATTCGGACCTGAAACTGAGCCAAAGTTGCATAGGACCCCTGTGTAATTTTGCTCCAAAGACGTCCCGTAGATATGTGAATGGGCTCCATAGAGAGCCGGTCACAGTCTCCTGTCATGCAAATCGGATGCAGGAAAACCCACATCCAATTCACATAAGTGTGAACCCAGCCTTAAAGTGAACTAGTTGTCGACAGGAGGACCATATTGGGTACTGCAGTACCGTATTTGGATGTTACCAGCATTTAAAGAGAACCTGTCACAGAAAGGAAAAATTAAGAAACCTGTTCTGAGAGTCATGTAGGCTGCAATTGGTAACCGCCTTTTCTGAGGCTCGGTTTACACTGGAACTGGCTGCGGTTCGCACAGGAACGACATGCGTCCCAATTCTCGGGTTCAGGGATGAATCAGGACCGAATCTGTGCCTGAATTTGGCCCTGAAACTGTGCCAAAGACGCAAGTGCGCTCCGTAGCTGCCCCGGAGATATGTGAACCGATTCCATAGAGAGCCGGCCACATTCCCCTGCTATGCGAAATGGATGCAGAGAAAACCTGCATCCAATTCGCATAGGTGTGAACCCAGCCTTAAAGTTATTTATATATACCGTGTTTCCCCGAAAATAAGACCCTGTCTTATATTTATTTTTCCTCAAGACACACTATGGCTTATTTTCAGGGGATGTCTTATTTTTATTAAGTATGGTACAACAATCTACATTTATTCAAATACAGTTAAGTCGGCTGGCTTATTTATCAGGGGTCCAGTGAGAACTGGTTCCAATCTGCACAGTGGAGCTGGGATGATCTCTCTGGGCTCAGTAGTTTGGACCGTTCGGGGTAAGACCACGCTATATTAAGATACCACTCAACTCAGCAGACTGCTTGCTGGAGCTTTTCCCCTATCCTCTGGTGTTTGTGTGTGGTGAGAGAGACCCACAGACTGTTGCTGGTCAGTGCTGGGGAGCAGCTTTACTTCTTCCCCTGAGCACACACAATATAGAGCGTCCTGCTCCTCCCTTCACTGAGGAGACTTTTACTTTCACTTTCACAGAACGACCGGGACCTGACAAGGGGAGCCGACCTTATTGATGGGGCTGCCTGCACCTCTCCGATCACCTCCGAGATAGCAGCTGTCACAATGGGGCAGATGAGAAGGGCTGCCCGACTTCTTTACCGTTCCGCACCAGTACGCTACATAGCCACGCCTATCACTATATGTTACGTCTTCTTTACTGCTTTACTTCCCACCCCTTCCACCTTTTTTTATTGGCCCATCATTGTGATGAAAGGGTGTCTTCAAAAAATGGCAAAATACAAATGGTAGGGCAGGGATAATCGCCAATGCTGGTGGTTACTCTTTCATAAATATACTGACCACGTTTCTGGGGTCCCCAGGCATTCTACAGGACAACAAAGTTGCTCTGCAGACACCCGTTGAGTCAGCACTTTCATGTATGTGCCAATATTGTTTGGTGGCCCAAAATGTGCATATTGCTGAACTGATACAAGGAGTTGAACACATCAACACCCCCCCCCCCCTCTGCTGGTGATCAGTGTCATTTGATATATATAAGTGTTGCTACAAATCAGCCTACCTCTGCCCCCACTGTTGAGTCCATTCCATAGTGTAGACTTCCATCACACCCAGCCTAGGCCATAAATACAAGCCATTTGACATGGCCTCCTGCAAGCTGTACAACACTGTTGGAGTACAGACTGTCTGCTGCAGTGAAAAAAGTGGCTCCTCCTGATCTTTGGTTGCTAAACGTATGTTAAAAAAAAAAAAAAATGATGAGGAGAACAAGGCAGTGGTGGTAGAGAGATTTTTTTTTTTTTTTAATGGGCACATTTTGAAGTGATGTTCAACTAGGGCAGTGGTTCTTAACTCCTCTCCTCAGGACCCACTAACAGGCCAGGTTTGCAAGATAACTGAAATGCATCACAAGTGATATCATCATTTGCTGTTCAGTGATTTCAGTATTCTAGTCTACATCTCCCCAAGGTAATACTTAAAATCTGGCCTGTTCGTGGATCCTGAGGACAGGAGTTGAGAACCACTGAACTTGGGGAGTATAGCTATAGGAGCATGGACCTGGATCTGAGGAATTTGGGAAAATAAAAAACGAAAAACTGGTTTCTGTATTATGGAATCTGAACACAAAGTGGAAAAATTGGCGTGATGACGTGCGAGTAACATTGTCTGTCTGTAACTGGACATCTCAGCAAAAATCCCTCTAGTTATTTGTAGCTTGTGGATATGTCATTTGTTGTTTTCATGTAAATAAATTTGGTAAAAACCTTTTAGCTATTCAGTAAGGCTTCTTTCACACTGAAAGCATCGACCGTTGGCTTTTTTGTGCTGCTTTTCGGCCGCTAGCGGGGAGCTTTATACCCCAAAAAAGGGTAAAAAGCCCAGTTTTGTAGCACTTTAAAAAACACTGTCCATTCATTCAAATGGGCAGGGTGTTTTGGGAGCACTAAATACAGGGCTCCCTGGAATGAATGGGAGGCGGTTTTCAGGCGCTTTGCAGAGTCTATTTCTATTGCTAAAACGCCTGAAAACCGCCCCAGTGTGAAGCTGGTCTAAAATTTATTGATGTCTTTTGAAGTCCTAACGGTACTTAATAGGATTAGTGATGATGATGATCAGGACAGTTTGGTGAAGGATATTGGAAACATATTGGGAAATCTATTTGGGGTCTGGAATTATAAAAAGATTATGAATTTTCCAAAATAGCCCTGGTTATGAAGGTTAGAGATAAAGCAATGTTATTAGACTTCGCTCTTTGTATGCTCTTCCTGTGTGGTGTCTGTGTTCATTTCTGAATGTATACAGGGCAGTGATTGGGTAAGTTTGATGGAAACGTTGGCAAGCCCTAGTGATCATTACCTGCCTGGCAGAGAAGCTGTCCAAACTGGAAACCAGTAGCTGACAACGTTCCTGCTGCACATGTGGGTAATTAGCACATGCCCTTTAGAAATGCCATCACTATAAATTGCACACCTAGACTGGAGGGGATCCCAGGCCATGGAGTGCACCAGACACACCCTTGCCCCTACCTGTCCTTACCTTTTTGCAGCCAGACTTTAAGGATTAATCCTTCACTGAGACACAACTTCAACCCAGAAAATGTTCTCAGCCCATGTATCCTTACAGAAAAGTTACAAGAACATCAGAGGATTGTTGCTTACAGCTATATGCTAGTGGCATCTAAACTAACATAACACACGAGAAATCTCATAACAATGTTTTTTCTGTAGATAAAATGTACAATATTGTTTATGGAATGGATACATAGTTTATGGCGCAGGACTGAAAGAATTCAGTGCCCAATGGTGTATACATTTGCTTCTTTAGGGCTAAACCCAGAACTGTAAAATCAGTCTGAGCATGCTTGTTATACTCTCTGTGGAACATAAGGGGTTAATCCTCTGCATAAAAAAAAGCAGTTTGATCCTGTCTTCTCTCCTCATCCTCTTCTTCCACAGTCCCAGTCCATCTCCTGATAGTACAGAGCCTTGGGGCACTCTGCACATGCTCAGTTTGGTGTGTATTGTTAGAGTTTTTTTTTTCTTCTTATTTTGGGATGGTGCATAAAGCCAATCGGCACTGTCTAGACAGAGGTCCAGGGGTCATGCAGCCTCATAGGACAGAGGAGAATGATAACTTGATTCTCCTACAAGCTTTAACCAGTGTGCAGCTGGACACGAATAGAAGTCACAAGACTGCTATATACAGTTTATATTTACTAAGAGAATTGCATTTCCATATTCTGTGTACTGTGGGAGACCAGATGTAGTGAATGCAGAGTCCTGGGTTTAGTAACACTTTAAGACCGGGGGGTGGCAACCTTAAAGAGGTGGAGATCTACCTGAACAACATGGGAGAAGTCGAAGATCACCGGGCACAGTGTTGCTTCCTCACACCAGTTTTAAACCTTTAATTGCTGTAATACCGTGTCACAATCACATGCATTGCACAGCAATCATGGGTTTAAATCCAGTGGTGAGGAGGCAACATATTGTCTCCTCACCACCTGTCAAACACACTCTGATCGCTTTTTACAGGAGCAGCAGTACTTGCTGCACTTGTGAATGAGCCCTTTTGGCAGCGGCACTCTTAGGGCTCGTTCACAAGTAAAGCCCCGCGGTTGAGTTGTGGTTTTACCACCCCAATCCCTACCCCCTTTAGCTGTTTAGGCAGCAGGCAAAGGTGTACACCTGCTGCAGCAGGAATTAAGCCCCCTGTTGCTTCTGCATTGCACGCTGTTTGATGTTTTGGGATGGTGGGTCAGCAAGCCCAGACCGCGATCTACCAGTCACCGGTCTGTGATCTACTGGTTGCTGACCCCCGCTTCAAGGTATATGCAAACCCAAAATCTATTTTTCAGTATGTTTGCATCATGCTTTTATGTACGGTATATAGTTTTCTGAAGGAGCTCTCACTGCAGGGTGACAACTGGGATGCTAATTGCGAGGCAGTGGGGAGCACCATTGCTGGCAGGATCTCCTGGAAAGAAACTGCAACTTTGCTTAAGAAAACTGTATTACAGTAAAGCATGATAGAAAACGTAAAATAATATAAGTTTATGTAAACTTTAAAGCGGAGTTCCTCCCAAAAGTGGAACTTCTGCATGTCTGTCTCCCTCCTCCCCCCTCTCCGGTGCCACATTTGGCACGTTTGGCACGGAGGGAGGGAATGGGTACCTGTTTGACAGGTACCCTTTCCCCACTTCCAGAGATGGCCCAGCGGAGAGATTCCCCTTCAAGTACCAGAATAAGAAATGAGGGGGAAGAGAGTCAATGAGGCAACAGCAACCTAACAGGGGTTCTGACCTCTTCCTACTATACTAAATAAATAAGTCCTTTGTGCCCATTGTAGAGATGTCCTGTTATGTACTTTGACCTAGTATGGCTGGGA
Source organism: Rana muscosa (assembly GCA_029206835.1). Lineage (NCBI taxonomy): Eukaryota > Metazoa > Chordata > Amphibia > Anura > Ranidae > Rana > Rana muscosa. The sequence goes on along the minus strand of CM055125.1, from coordinate 264,942,856 downwards.
AAGGAAGTGATGGGAAATCTCCCAAATAGGGACATAGGAATAGCAACGTTCCAAAGATTTGCCTAGACGTTTAGCTTAATACTCTTCACCTTTAAAACCAGTTCTAGCTCTGAGTGCAATACTTGCCTCCACTCCAGAACTGTCCACCACAGTAATATCTTTCTGCCACTAGATGTTCTCAGTCCTCTCACCTCAATGAAGCTCAGCATCAATAAACGTGCAAGACTGAAGGCATCCTGTAAATTCAGGGTGCCGTGGATGTTCTCTCTGCAGGGTTGCACCCACCGTGCCCTGCACTTGTACACTATGCAGAAGTTTTAGGCAGGTGTGAGAAAATGCTGTAAATTTAAAAATGCTTTCAGAAAATAGAAATGGTAATAGTTTTATTTTTTATCAATTAACCACTTCCCACCCTATAGGCTGTCATATATGACATCCTGGATTTTGAGTGTGGATATCTGATGCCTGCAGTTACAGGCATCATCCAGATATAATTTTTCTCAGCTGGCGATTCTGTGCACCATAAGAACAATCATAGTGGCATAGTGACACCCCTCCCACCGCCCCTTCGGTGCATTTCCCGGCTCGCCCCTGCGATCGGCGAGCCGGAGAATGAATCGGTCGCTGCCGGAAGTTGAGCTTAGAGATTTCGGCCAGGGGAAGTAAACAATGCCGGATATGCGGCTGGAAAGGCCGAGAGTTTTTTTATTTTTATTATTTCAGCCTTTCCAGCCCCACATCTTTACATAAAGTGGACATTTGTACGTTTGACGCACTATTCCTATTATAAAAGATGTTTACATTCCTTAAGGCTGCATTCACACCTGAGCGTTTTTTAGCCTGAAGCTACAAAACGCTAGGGGGGGGGGGGGGGAACATTATTCTCTATGGAGATGGTTCACATCTCCACTCCAAAACGCCTGAAGCTCAAACAAGTTCCGGACCCTTTTTTGTCGCGCGAATCAGGCAGATTTGGGCGTTTTAGGAATCATAGAATGTAATGGAAAGAGCGTTTCGACGGGCGCAAATTTGCGCGACAAAACGACGGTAAAAACGCTCGAAGCGCTACGCTCAGGTGTGAATGCAGTCTTAATTAGGAATAAAAGTGATCAAAAACATATATTTTTTTTTTAAGAGAAAGTGTAAACAAATAAAAGAAAAGTAAAATTAAAGAATAACAATTATATATATATATATATATATATATATATATATATATAATAATTTTTTAGAGCACCTATGTCCCTGCGTGCTCGTGCACAGGAGCGAACGCATACGGTGTTCAAATCGCATGTGTGATATCGCCGCCATTGTTGGCACAAGAGCAACAATGCCCAAGACCTCCTCTGTAACTGTAAACATGTAACCTGTAAAAAAAAATTAAGGCATCGCCTATGGAGATTTTTAAGTACCAAAGTTTGGCGCCATTCCACGGGTGTGCGTAGTTCTAAAGCGTGACATGTTGAGTATCTATTTACTCGGCGTAACATCTTTCACATTATACCAAAAAAATTGGGCTAACTTTCCTTTTTTCTTTTTTTTTCTAAACGTGTTTGAAAAATCACTGCGCAAATACCATGACCGCCATTTTATTCCCCAGGGTCTCTGCTAAAAATATATATAATGTTTGGGGGTTCTGAGTAATTTTCTTGAAAAAAATTATGATTTTTTCATGTAGGAGCGAAGTGCCCGAATTGGCCCGGATGAGAAGTGGTTAACAAAATGGAAAGTAAATGAACAGAAGAGAAATCCAAATCAATATTTGGTGTGACCACTCTTTGCTTTCAAAACCGCATCAATTCTTCTAGGTAAACTTGCACACAGTTTTTAAAGGAACTCGGCAGGTAGGTTGTTCCAAACATCTTGAGAAACTAACCACAATTTTTCTGTGGATGTAGTCTTCCTCAAATCCTTCTGTCTCTTCAGATAATCCTAGACAGACTCAATGATGATGAGATCAGGGCTTTGTGGGGGCCAAGACCTCACTTTCAGGGTTCCTTGTTCTTTACACTGAAGATAGGTCTTAATACCGTTGCATGTTTGGGGTCATTGTCCTGCGTCAGAATAAATTTGGCACCATTCACACACCTCCCTGATAGTATGGCATGATGCATTAATATCTGCCTGTATTTTTCAGTATTGAGGACACAATTGATTCTGACCAAATCTCCAACTCCATTTGCAGAAATGCAGCCCCAAACTTGCAAGGAACCCCCACCATGCTTCACTTGTACCATTCTCCAGCCCTTCACTTACAAACTGCCTCCTGCTACAGCCAAATATTTCATATTTTCACTCGTCAGTCCCAAGTAACTGCTTCTATTTTTCTGCACCCCAGTTCCTATGTTTTTGTGCATAGTTGAGTCCCTTCGCCTTGTTTCCACGTCAGAGGTATGGCTTTTTGGCCACAGTTCTTCCATAAAGACCACTTCACTTCTTGCCAGACTTTTCTGGACATTAGATAGGTGTACCTGAGTCCCACTGGTTTCCACCAGTTCTGAGCTGATGGTACTGCTGGACATCTTCCAAAGTCAAAGTGAAGTAAGCATGATGTGTCTTTTAATCTGCTGCATTAAAGTGTTACTAAACCCACAACAGTAAAATCAGTCTGTATATGCAGTAAAGCATGTTTGTTATACTCACTGTTATACTTGCTGTGGAACCTAATGGTTAATTCTCTGGATTTTGTAAAAAGGCTGTTCAATCCTGTCTTCCCTGATCCTTCCCTTCTTTTACTGTTCCCAATCCATCTGCTGATGGTACAGAGCCTTGGAGGTGCTCTGCACATGTACAGTTTGGTGTGTATTGCAAGAGCGTTGTGTTTTTTTGGGAAGATGCATGTGATCAGCACAAGGCCATTCAGCACTGTTCAGAGGGTCAGGGGTCATGCAGTCTCCAAAAAACTCCAACTACAAGCTTTAACATGAGCTCAGCCAGACACTGATAGAAGTCACAAGACTGCGATATACTATACTGCTGGTGAGAAAGTGTATTTAGCAGTTTATATTTACTAAAATAATTGCATTTCCATGTTCTATGTACGGTGGGTGGGAGAGCAGATATAGTGAATGCCGGGTCCTGGGTTTAGTAACACTTTAGGTTTCCTTGGCTGATTATGGTCCTCAACGTTGCTTGTTTCCTTGTGCTTCTTCAAAAGAGCTTGAACAGCACATCTCGAAGCCCCAGTCTGCTTTGACATCTTTGCCTGGGCTGGCTCCAGGGAGGAAACAATTGTGGTAGGGAGGATGAACCCTATGGATTTTATGGGTTGTATGGATTGGCTTTAGAGTAAACATGTGCCTTTTGCCCTCAACAGCTTTGCACATTCACATTTTTTGCTCCCCCACAGCTGTTTGTCAGCTGAGATGAAATTCGCCTAGTTTTTGGCTGTGGTAATCCTGTGACTCACTTCATTTCATGATGGCACCTTTGTTTGGTGAATGCCCAATCAGGTACCTGGCCTTGTCACCTAAAGTAAGGTCCAGGTCATGATGGGGGTTTATGAAGGCCGTCTCCTCTTTGAGCTCCTGGAGGTACTCTTCTGTGCTCTACAAGTTGCATTGGCAGAAGTTCAGCAATGTCTGTATCTATTTCATACAGTATATAGTCACATATATGAGAGCAGCTTGACTTAAATAATCTTATTTCCTAATGTTATATTTTTATTTATTTATATATATATATATATATATATATATATATATATACATACACTTATTTTTATTTTATAAACACCCCCCCCCCATCCTTTCTTTATCATGCAGCAGCTGATCAATTATATATTATCAGCCGGGAATAGATTTCTATAGCAGTTATCTTTTGCTGCTGGACAGAGCGGCCACAGCTCTGTTGAGGCTATGTATTCAGAGGAAGTGTTGTGACGTCACTTGATGTGTTTACATTGGCTTTCACAGCACTCTCCTATGGTGTGATCCTTAAAGCACCGGAAGGCTAGGAGCTGATTGTTTCATCCCCTGTCACTGACAACTGGCGATTCCAGCACTAGTGCCAGCAGGGACATGCAGCAGCTACTGAGACCTGTAGCAGTTTTAAAAAGCTGCATGGATGAATAGCTGCTATTCCAGCAGCATTTTGAAATGACTGGCACTTAGGTGGTTAACCACTTCCATACAGGGCACTTATACACCTTCCTGCCCAGACCAATTTTCAGCTTTCAGCGCTGTTGCACTTTTGAATGACAATTGCGCGGTCATGCTACACTGTACACAAACAAAATTTTTATAATTTTGTTCCCACAAATAGAGTTTTCTTTTGTAAGTATTTGATCACCTCTGGGATTTTTATTTTCTGCTAAAAAATGTAAGAAAAGACCGAAAATTTTGAAGAAAATACGTTTTTTTTTTTGTTTCAGTTACAAAACGTTGTAAATAAGTACGTTTTCTCCTTCACTGATAGGTGGCACTGATAGGTGACACTGATGTTCTGTAATGTGTTGTACTAATGGATGCCAATCGGTGCCAAACAATAATGCTTGCCAATCAGTGGTGCCCATTTTGGGCACTGATTGGCATCCATTGTGGACACTGGCATCCATTAGGCATTTCTGATTGGCATCCCTGGTGGTCCAGTGTGGGAATCCTCGGGGGGGCTGCGCTGATAATCGATCAGCACAAACCCCCCCCTGTCAGATGAGCAGCCGATGGGCTCTCCTCTACTCGCGTCTGACAGACGCGAGTGAGGAAAAGCCGATCACCGTTTTTTCCTGTTAACCACGTGATCAGCCGTGTCCAATCACGGCTGATCACGATGTAAAGAGTCTCCGTCAGAGACTCTTTACCTAGATCGGTGTTGCGGGGTGTCAGACTGACACCCCGCAACAATGATCGCCGCAATGCGCGCCCCTGGGGGCGCACAGTGGCTCAATATCCTGAAGATGTCATATGACGTCCAGTCAGGATATTGAAACCACTTTGCCGCCGTCATTTTGCTATAGGGCGGGTCGCAAGTGGTTAAAAGAAGTGTGTGTGTGTGTGTGTGTGTGTTTGGCCATTCATACTTACCTAGGTGAATTCAGCATTGGTTCGATGCTGCATCTGTCCCCCACTGCCTCGGCACTGAGAACTGTGCGATAGAACATCGCAGACTGCTCGATTCTTGCAGATCCTGAGCAGAGAGCTGCTGACTGTCAATCAGCATCTCTCCGCTCTGCTCCTCCACACTCAACGAAACGCTGAGCTGTGGAGGGGCGGGGAGAGGCCATCTCAGGCTCTCAGTGGCTCGCTGAGACTGGTATCAGTCCAGACACCTGGCGGATCCAAACTTTATTATCTTGATGATGTGCCTGGACTGATTCCTGTGACCTCAGCAGAGGGCAGACTTCAGTCTGCTCTCTGCTGAAAACAGATCACAGGAATGCCAAACGAATTGCACTCCTGTGACACCTAGGAGAAGCCCGGCCAAACAAGCTCAGGCTGGACTTTTCCTTTAACCACTTCTCTACTGTGCACGAAAACCCCCTTCCTGCCCAAGCCATTTTTCAGCTTTCAGCGCTGTCACACTTTGAATGACAATTGCACGGTCGTACGACGTGGCTCCCAAACAAAATTTGCTTCCTTTTTTTCCCACAAATAGAACTTTCTTTTGGTGGTATTTGATCACCTCTGCGGTTTTTATTTTTTGCGCTATAAACAAAAGAAGAGCGTCCAGTTTGAAAAAAAAACACTATTTTTTACTTTTTGCTATAATAAATACCCATTTTTTTTTTTTTTTTTTTATAAAATTTTCCTCAGTTTAGGCCGATACGTATTCTTCTACATATTTTTGGTAAAAAAAAAAATCGCAATAAGCGCGTATTGATTGGTTTGCGCAAAAGTTATAGCGTTCACAAAATAGGGGATAGATTTATAGCATTTTTATTTTTTTATTAGTAATGGCGGCGATCTGCGATTTTTTTATTGTGACTGCGATATTGCGGCGGACACATCGGACACTTTTGACACATTTTTGGGACCATTCACGTTTATACAGCGATCCCTGCTATAAAAATGCATTGATTACTGTATAAATGTGATTGGCAGGGAAGGTGTTAACCACTAGGGGGCGGGAAGGGGTTAAATATGTTCCCTCAATGTGTTCTTACTGTGGGGGGAGGTGACTGACTGGGGGAGGTGACCGATGGTTGTCCCTATGTACAAGGGACACACCATCGGTCCCCTCTCCCTCACAGGACGTAGATCTCTGTGTTTACACACAGAGATCCACTTTCCTGCTCGTTTCCCGGGCAATCGCGGGTGCCCGGCGGCAATCGCGGCCGCCGGGGGCACGCGCACCGGGGCCTTGTGAACGCGGCGCGCGCCGCTGGAGGCAAGCGCGCGCCTCCTAGCTCGTTTTAAAGGGAGGACGTCATATGACGTCCTCCCAGAACGAGAGTATCCTCCGCCCGCCGTCAATTGACAGTGGGCGGGGGACAAGTGGTTAAGGAGGTAGGCTGAGTGATTGTGAACTGAGTGCTTGCTTAGTCTAGTGTCTAAAATACAAATAATTATGTTTTAATTTAGTAACAAAATGGTGAAAGCTTGTAAAAAGCTTTCCCTTTTAAGAGACCTTATTACAGCAACAGATTTTATGTAGTATTGGCTTTGCAGTAGAGTGGAGGTATGCCCCTATCACCTGCATGGAGTCCTCTTTGATGATATGAATCTAGCTCCTGTCTTTTTTTTATATTTCGTGCTGTGTTTTGACTTTTTAACTGGGGTAGGCACGGAATATCCATTCTCTTTTGTCACATGGTGTCCCGAGCTGTCATGGAATGTGCATTAAGAATCATGTTAGGATTGGTGTTGGCCTGGGCTAGAAGCAGTCATGATATCCTTCCAGAAGTCCCAGAATGCCTTGCCAGTTGGTGCAAGCAGTGCTGGGTCTTCATCTCTCCAACTGCCCTGTGTTCTTTCCTCAGGACAATAAATCGTTTATCAACAGCACACCAAAATGTTCTCTGCAACTTTTTTTGCGAATTAGTCACAACGTTCAAAGTTTTGAGGACACCGAGAATATCTGTAAGATGGCCTTATACATGGAACAAAATTTAGCTGGTTTAGCAGGGACTGGGCACATTTTCATCCATGTATGGGCAGGCTGATTGTACACAAATCATTCCTATTTCAATTATGGGGGGGTGGGGGTGTGTTCAATCACAATTTGTTTTTAAATCTCTCCTTAAAGCAACATACTCCACTCTGCATAGCTACTGGTCGTATAAAAGGACACCTGGTACTTCTGGGTATGGAGGATCATGTGACACAATCCATGTGACAATTACTAAGAGCCCCTGGCTCCTTTTACACTCTGACTGGAATGACTTTGAGCTTACACAGAGCCTCCTTTCCTCACTCCTAGAAGCTGAATGGTGAGTGGAGGTGGGCATTGAAGCAAACCCATTGCTTTTTCCTGCATGGACATGACCAGCTTCACTTAAAGTCCAGTGGTTGGCTACTTGACTGCAATACCTCTTTTCCATTGCTGTTCCTTGCAGCACATCTTCTCAACCTGAAGGTTGCTGCGGCACGGTCTCCCGGAAGAGGGTGATGGGTACTTGTCAAAAATAAGTACCCTCCTCCCCCCCCAAATGAGCCAAATGTGACACAGGAGGGGGGGGGGGGTTATGTGACAGGTAAGTGGAGCTTCCACTTTTGGGTGGAACTCCGCTTTTAAACTGCTGTGGTGTAGTGCATGGAAGCTGTCCAGAACAGTGAGAATACTGTACAGTATCACTTTTAAAATAAACTGACAGAACCCATTTGCTTTGAAGTGTGCGTATATAAAACACTATACATTGTAGAATAATGGCTATATTTGTATTGCGGACACTAATGAGTAATGTGTGTGCGTGTATTGATCTGCGCCTGTGGAATGTCACTTTTAACACAAGTTTTTAGAATTGTAAGAACCTCTGGAATTTTTGGAATCGGGCCGTTCATGCTTTCTCATCCATGAAGATATATATTTGCCTTGAAATGGAATAGCCATTAGCCACACAGGGAAGGTTCTGGGTAAAAGTAGTGGGGTATTTGTCGTTTGCCTGGCCCAGCGGTATCCACACACTTCTAGTAGTAGCCATGTGCTAAATATGGAAGGACTGACAGACACAACAAATCTTCGCTTGCAGGCCAGTGTTTGGTATAGTGACCGGTACACAAGGAGTGACCCAGAGATGACACCAGCATTCAAACTGCATGCCTCCCACTTCAAAGACCAGTGTATTTGCCCGTAGTCATCTCCTCCTTTTCACCATCGTTGTGTAAAATTTGACACCATTCCCCTTGCTGTAGCATATTTTCATGAATGAGTGTGTGGGCGTGTGAATAGATTTGTGAATTTTAGGCATATCTTCTACACATTACTGGTCCGCGTCTATTCCCCCCTAACGTTGTGATAATTGGAGTCTGGAGAATTTTTGTTTGTAGTAGAGTATTGTACTGTTATAGGCATAGACTTAATGTGGAACATTTGGAGTCTAAGTGATTCTTAGACTACTTTAGTGGCCAACTTAAAGCACATTTCCAGTTTAACCACTTCAGCTCCGGAAGGTTTACCCCCCCATGACCAGGCCATTTTTTTTGCGATACGGCACTGCAATACTTTAACTGACAATTGCGCAGTCATGCGACGCTGTACCCAAACAAAATGTATGTTCTTTTTTTCCCCCACAAATAGAGCTTTATTTTGGTGGTATTTGATCACCTCTGCGGTTTTTATTTTTTGCGCTATAAATAAAAAAAGACTTACAATTTTGAAAAAAAAAAATCAATTTTTTACTTTCTGCTATAAAACCTAGCCAATATATATATATAAAAAAAAAAAATCGAATTTCTTCATCAATTTAGGCCAATACTGCTACATATAAGCGTATATTGATTGGTTTGCACAAAAATTATAGCGTCTACAAACTATGGGATATATTTTTAGAATTTTTTATTTTTTACTAGTAATGGTGGCGATCAATGACAAATCGGACACCTAACTGACACTTTTTGGGGACCAGTGACACTAATGCAGTGATCGTGGTAAAAAATATGCACTGTCACTGTACTAATGACACTAGCTGGGAAGGGGTTAACATTGGGGGCAATCAGAGGGTTAAATGTGTTCCTAGGGAGTGCTTGTTAATTGTGTGGGGAGTGTTTTTACTGTGGGAAGGCAAAGATCCGTGTTCCTGCTCAGCAGGGAAGACAGAATCACAGCCTTCCCTTCTCACAGAACGGCCATCTGCTGTATTTACATAGGCAGATCTCCATTTTGCCAGTTTCCCGAACGATCGGCAGGTCCCATCTCACATCAAGTCTGCTGGACTCGCTGATTGTCTCGCGCTGTGTCCAATCGGAGTGGGCCGCCGGCAACGCGCACCACAGACCTGGAAGTGCAGAATCATGTACAGGTATGTGATTCTGCCCAGAGCGGCCGCCCTGCTGCAGTAAATGTGCGTGGGTCGGTCGCCATCTGGTTAAGTTGCATTATTATTATACACCATTTAAATCGCGCCAACAATTTACGCAGCGCTTTACAATGTAGAAGGGGGACAGCACAAGCACAGTTAATACAGGAGGGCCCTGCTCGTAGAGCTTACATTCTAAAGGGAGGGGGTGGTGGTACAAAAGGTAATGGCTGCGGAGATTGATTTGATGGGGGTGGCTCAGGGTCAGTTGTTAGGTGGGTGTGGGATAGGCTTCTACACTAGGGGCATATAATGTAAAATTCAGTCTTTTCACACCCAGGAAGTCAAGGTGTTGTGCACTGCCACCCATAAACATGAATGGCTGTGTGGGGGTGATGTATATGCTGGTATTCACATATATAGCTTATTTATTTTCAATACTTGCATAGTGCTGTCAGTTTACTCAGCGCTTTACACATACAGTATATATTGTACATTCACATCAGTCCCTGCTCTCAAGGAGCTTACAATCTAAGGTCCCTAACTCACATTCATACATACAGTAGACATATTGGGGCCTAATTAGACAGGAGCCAATTGACCTACCAGCATGTCTTTGGAGTGTGGGATGAAAGTGGAGTACCTGGAAGAAGCCCACGCAGACACAGGGAGAACATACAAACTCTGTATTGATGTATTCACTGAACACAGGGAATTCTTCATTCTGGGAATATGTCTGTAGGCTATACGCATGTTACGCAAGTGTTTTTGTGTGTCTTTGTACAGCTGTATTCAGCCATTCCTGTCTATGGGTGGTTGTAAGTAGCAGCTGGGCTTTCTGGGCGCAGAAAAAAAGAAGGAATTTTGTTATAACCCCTGATGCACCTGTGTGCAGGAAGCCTAAAAAAAATCCCTACCAGTGTTTAGGGCCCTGTCTGTTCAGGGACAAACGCATAGGGCCCTAAGCGCATGAGTACCACTTGGTATAGCATTCAGCCTTGTCCAGCTGTAGCTTGATATATACTTTGACAAGCTGCAGATAGCGGGGTTGGATGCTGCACCTGACTTTCCCGGGTTCACTAAAATGCTGGAAGGAACACACTGCACGTAGATGACCCCAAGGGGCCTTATACTTCCCTAAATCTGTCCAGTCATGTTACGTCATGAGGGCCTCTTCCTTTTTCTCCCATTGGTCGTGATGGGTGGTCTTCTACTGCAAAGAGCAGCACTGACATTTTGACATCAGAGCTGCTCTTTGCATTATTGCCCAGGAGACCGATGTGGTGACACAGCCCCAGTGGGTTTATTTAGGGCAGGAATTTGTATTAACTAAGGCCAGCTGTCCTTCAACCCTGGGAGGACCAGTTGCTGGTGGTGGAGCAGATTTTCTGGGAGGGTGGGGGAACGGCACTGAAGATGAGGTGAGTATTGCAGCTTTTTTTTTTCCCCAACATACCTGGCTATTTAATTTTTTAACTGGAGTTTTGCTTTAAGTTAGTAAAGCTACAAGTTTTTTAAATCCATTTGCATAATACTCAAGGAAGGAAGCCAATCGTTTCTGAAAGTTTGCATCTTTAAAACCTTAAGTTATCCAATGAGCATATCACCTAAACTCCAAAGTTTCTGAATGTAGACTTTGCAAAGTGGCTGCATTCCAGAGGTTATTGCCTTTGCTCACAAGGTGTCGCCTCTTACCTGTTATTTTTTGACAGGTGGAGAAGATGATCATTGGGAGACACCACTGTAAGTATTGTACATTCACACTCAGCTGGGGCTTGTTTATCATGGGAATTGTTTGAATTTCTCCTATTTCTGAAATTCAAAACCTTTTTATTTTCTCTGATTTTATGCAGTTTTTTACTATTTCACTGTTCTTGTAGAAAATTCCATTTACTGCAGAGGTTTTGCCTAAGCATAAACCAGTGAAGTTTGTTTCACTTACTTTATCCTTCAAAATCTACTTTTTTTTAACACACCGTGTTCTAATCCATTATTTTAAATAGAGAGAAAAGTAACGTTTCTCAACCAAGCGTAAGTGCTCCTTGTCCACTGAAAGAATTAAAAAAACGAATACTTCAGTGTTTCAGAGGCATTGCATTGCAGTTTTGAAGGACCGCATTCAGCTTGTTGGAATACCAAAGTGTAGGTCAATGGAGCATAGGTACAGCATGCAGGAGTTTTATTCCATTGGACTACAACACAAAGCACCTGTTGGAACTGGTCCTCAACAGCAGTACAGCTTCTAAGCATGCTGTGTCAGTGGAAGTAACACTGATGTTACCATGAGTGATATTGCTGCTATGAAACTATTGACTGACTCTTGCTGATGATGGCAAAATTTGTCTAATTCACTTTGTGGAGGGCAAAGATGACACAGATATGTAGAACACTTCACACTTTTCCTTCCACCTTTCCCTCCCACTATCCTGTAAACTCATCTTACTAGGCTTTTATTCCCCTTACCTTGTGAAGCCAGATATACTTGCCAAGTACCCAATCTAAGTCAAACAACGTTACTCTTTCTGGGTGCAGGGCACTGCAAATCTAGTGGAGCTCGAGATAGCCGACCCCCTTTACTCCCCCACACTGACATTAGTCCTTTTCTGGATCCTGAGAGGATCCCAGCTGATGGACATCCAATAGGAAGTGTTCATGTCATGCAGGCACTGACCAGAACACCCAGAGATGGACCCAAGCAGAAATTAAACAGAAGAGGAGAAGACTGAGCCAAAATAATGGCCATTTATTTAGGGATTTTTGTAATGGATCGAGCAATCAGATAAAGAAGGGTGGGAGGGAAACGTAGGTGGCAAGTGAATTTTATCCCGGATTGGGGCTTTAAACACTAACGTATACCAGTTAAAAACAAAAGTGGAATGTGTATCCCAAGGAAGATATTGTATAACAAATAAGTGTTGATTTAAAAATAATTACATCTGTATGTCCCAGGATTTTTTGTGCTTTAGCCTCCTGTGCTCCTTGGGCTTAGAAGGAGGGCTTCATTAGTCTGGAGGATCTAGTTGAGACCCAATCATATTTCAGCTGACATGTGCTTAACATATTTTTGTGGTTAACCTCTACCATCTGATTGGTTACTACAGACCACACAAGCTTCTATCCATAGCTCTATTATTTTCACAGATGAGTCTTACTTTCTAAATGAAAAAAACAAAAACCCTGCCTTATTGTGCTAATCGTGGCCTCTTACTGCTGGTATTAATCCTCCGTTCGTAGATGCCTGGATAATTGTGTCTCTCTGCTGGATGCATTGGCACAGCAGCGGTCAAGCTGGTGGAGAATGAATTTCTATGGTGAGCTACCAGATTCCCTACCAACTGTCATCACCCGCTCCCTCAGCTGTAAATCCTATTTTTGGCCCCACACCTCCATTGCCCCCGTTACACCTCACTTTTAGGTCACGGAAATACTGAAGAGATCGCCTGAAAAAGTCTTTTGTTTTTTTGGCTCCAGCAGACTCTGCTGAGACATAATGTGACTGTTGTAAGGCAACGTAATGCATTCTTAAGGGGGCAGTGCGATTTTTCTCTGCTTGGAATGGGTTAGCGGGGGAAGCAGATAGGTACAATGTATCAGCTGTTTGGAGACTTCAGATCATATTGCAGAATTCCCACAATGCAGCCTCAAATTAAAGCAAAACTCACTCAATGTCTGAAAAATTTTAAATGTTTTTACTATAATATGCTCCATGTGCTAATGTTGTTTTATGATTTGCCTTTGTGGGGAGGATACCTGAAAGTGGAACTGAACTAAAAAAAGTGTGTTTATGGAGATTGTTTTAGAACTGTTAATGCCTAAGGCGATTTTCAGCTTGTGAAACGCTCAGCTCTGAAGCTCCAAAACACCCAACAATCACGTTTAGTTAAGGGATGGTACTTGCATTCAATGAGAAATGTTCATTGTGCAGGTGCCATCTGTCTTAGTTGAAATCTGAAGGCTTCTGTGGTGCACATTTAGAAGATATTAATTTTACCTACGGGAAAGTTATATTATAAGCTTAGCTGTAGGTAGAAATTGCACAGTGGACTTTACTACCACTTTAACTACCACAACACCAGAAAATTACTCCTGCAGAGGTGTGGCAGTCACTAGGTAGGAGCAAAGTTGCATTTTTGTCCTTTCATTTCTGACATTTACACAGTTCTGTTACAACAGCTGACCTAGGTGGATAACTGGTGCTTGGTGATCAATTCCAGTGCTGTCATGTGGGGGCAAGAAGAGTCCCTGGCTCCCTGTAAGCTCTAAGTGGAGTGACTCAGATATTACACGGGGCTTCCTTACCTCACTTCTGCACCTGAACAATGCAGTGGAGGAGGTAAAAGAAGGAAAGGGGACCTGTTGCTTCGCTCTACATAGATGCTACAATTGTGCCTCTTGGATACCAAAAACACCCAGATTTGACACACACAGGCCACCCGTCTGTGTGCATATCATCTAAGGGATAAATGTAAACCTAAAAGGTACATTATTGGTTGTAGAGACACCAGGATCATACAGTCGTGAATAATAAATGGACTGTTAGTTGTGTAGCGGGGTCTCCGTTGAGGCCCCATGGACTACGTTACCCAGAAACCCGTTTGGCACCCAGGGTGCATTGGGCTGCCGCATAGACTCATGGGTGGGGTATAAAAGGGGAGGGCAAGGCTAAGCCCGGCCTCTATGGACACCGCGCAGCTGGCAAGAGGACTTCCTGTGCGGACCTGCGGCGAGTGCAAGGCCCGAGGCCTGGGCCTTGCACACTTCCAGAGAGCCTTCCACCTCGCTGCGGAGCCTGTGCGGCGACAGACATCTACCTGCTTGAGGGACGTCAGTGAACCGGAGATCAGGCGGTGGCAGATCCTGTGTGTGTGAAGACACAGCGGTGGGAGTCCCGGACTGGGATCGAGTCCGGAGGGGTGAGAGAGCACCTGCTCACAACCATAATCGAGTACTTTTATTAGGCCTATAGACTGCCTTGGACCATCGGGTGATATTTCCCTTTTCCTGTCGGGAGACTAGTTGGAGGACTGAGTCACATAGTCTCCGGGGAGTTGTTCCATTACCTTAGACCTTGTTGGATTACAAATATTGTTCCTGTATGTGCACCACCGATCATCTGGCATGCGAAGATTCCTTCTCTAGAGACTGAGCTTTAATTAAGTCAGGCCTGACTGGGAGTTGATAGTACTGTTGGGCGCCATATTGCTAACGGGGACCCAAGCTATATGTTAGTGTGTGGCTGAGTAGATTGCCGGGGGTTGGCTGTGCTGTGTACAGGGCCCAAAAGTAAACCAGCGGCTCCCTTAGTTTGGGGGTATCGCTACAGTTGTAATAAGGAAATGACATAGTGAAATATAATTCTGGGAATTTTACTTCCCGGCAAGTGATGCATACTCTGTCAGCCAGGGATAGATCAGTGTTACTCTCAAACAGTTTTGAATAACGTAGAGTTGGAACTATTTGAGTTCAGTTTTTGGGAAAGCATGATTGAGTACATCAATTTTTTTTAACCATCTCTAGTCCTGGAAGATTTTCCACATAGCAGCAATATGTATTTTGGCAGCCATGGATATGAAGTGCACAAAAGAGACCCTTATTAAATTTAGATTCCTTCCTGTTCCATGAAGTCTTATGGGCCTTTTGAAATCAGTATTTGTCTCCTTTTAACCACTTCAATACCAGGCACTTGTACACCTTCCTGCCCAAGCCAATTTTGAGCTTTCAGCGCTGTCGCAATTTGAATGACAATTGCGCGGTCATGCAACACTGTACCCAAACAATTTTTTTATCATTTTGTTCCCACAAATAGAGCTCTCTTTCGGTGGTATTTGATCGCCTCTGCGATTTTTATTTTTTGCACAACAAATAAAAAGCGGAAATTTTGAAAAAAAAAAAGTTTTTTTTTCTTTGTTTCTGTTAATTTTTTTTGTAAATAAGTACCTTTTCTACTTCAATGACGGGCACTGATAAGGCGGCACTAATGGGCACTGATAAGGCGGCACTAACGGGCACTGATAAGGCAACACTGATGGGCACTGATGAGGTGGCACTGATGAGGTGGCACTGATGGGCACTGATATGTGGCACTGGTATGCGGCACTGATGGGCACTCGTATGCGGCACTGATGGGCACTCATAGGCGGCACTCATAGGCGGCACTGATGGGCACTCATAGGCGGCACTGATGGGCACTCATAGATGGCACTGATGGGCACTCATAGGCGGCACTGATGGGCACTCATAGGCGTCACTGATGGGCACTCATAGGCGTCACTGATGGGCACTCATAGGCGTCACTGATGGGCACTCATAGGCGTCACTGATGGGCACTCATAGGCGTCACTGATGGGCACTCATAGGCGTCACTGATGGGCACTCATAGGCGGCACTGATGGGCACTTATAGGCAGCACTGATGGGCACTTACAGGCAGCACTGATAGGTGGCACAGACGGGCACTGATAGGTGGGCACTTATGGGCAGAGGTGGCACTGATGGACACTGGTAGGTGGCACTGATGACACTGGTGGCTGGCATTGCTGGGCATCACATGCCATGATGGTGCCAGTTAGTGCCCATTTGTGGGCACTGGCATATGTTTTGTGTGTATTTGTGGATGGCCATGGGGGACTTACCTGGCCATCCACATGATTGGGGCTTTCCTGGGGGGCTTCCCTGGTGGTTCAGTGTGGGTATCTGAGGGGGGGCTGCGCTGATAAACAATCAGCGCAAACCCCCCCTGTCAGGAGAGCCGCCGATCGGCTCTCCTCTACTCGCGTCTTTTCAGACGCGAGTGAGGAAGAGCCGATCAACAGCTCTTCCTGTTTACATCGTGATCAGCCGTGATTGAACACGGCTGATCACGTGGTAAAAAGCCTCCGCCGGAGGCTCTTTACCGAGATCAGTGTAGCGGTGTGTCAGACTGACACACCGCTCCACCGATCGCCGCGATGCGCGCCCCCCCCCCCCTGGGCGCGCGGCGGCTGTTATCCTGCAGGACGTCAATAGACGTCCAGTGTGGATAACAGAACCACTTCCCGGACGTCAATCTCCTATTGACTGGGCGGGAAGTGGTTAAAGACTATTACTGCAATTAGATGTATTTTTTTATAATATAATACTGTATATACATTAATGCCAAGTATTCATCTGTTTATATTTTGTCTTCCCCGGTTTCTCATTTCTCCCTCATCAACATGCTAATGACATAAAGCTTGCGATTTTATTTTATTTTTTTTCAGTAAAACGGAGCGCCACACAAATTCAATTGGTGGCCTGGGAAGTAAGCTAGATGATGCTGGAAGTTCTCCAGCTAGGAAATTAGGCAGGTTCTAACTGACTTGCTGTAGGTTCTAATGCACAATGTTTGATTTACTAAAGGTAAATAGTCTGCACTGCAAGTGCAGTCGCTGTAGATCTGAGGGGGAACATGCAAGGAAAATAAAAAAACAGCATTTTTTGCTTGTACGTGATTGGATGATAGAAACCAGCAGAGCTTCCCCTCATTTCAAACCTTCCCCCCAGATCTAGAGCAACTGCACTTCTTGTGCACAGCATATTTGCCTTTAGTAAATCAATCTCCCTGTGAGAAGCTCACAGTGTGCTATCCAATCAAAGCAAGCAATTTCAGTGAAGGAAAGGAGCCTGTACAACCATGCCATAATAAAAGGAAGCCTGGAGTTCAGCTTTAAGGTAATACTAAAGTCTCCTTTTTATTATTTTTAAAGAAAAAAAAAAAAAAAACAGGTTATGTTATGCTTGACCTGCTCTGTGAAATGGTTTTGCACAGAGCAGCCCCGATCCTCCTCTTCTCAGGCCCCTGGCTGGAGGTCCTGACCCCTCCCCAGTGCCCCCATAGCAAGCAGCTTGCTATGGGGAGACCCGAGCAATTCAGACACGGAGCCGCGTCTCTCTCCCCAATGGCGCTGCTGCTGTGCTACAGCCAATCAGGAGGGAGAGTCCTGGATTCCCAAAGCGCTCGTGCACATTGCTGGACAAAGAGGGAACTCGGGTATGAGGGGGGCTGTTTTTTTTTTTTTTTTTTTTTAACCTTAATTCATAGAATATATGAAGGTAAAAAAACTTTCTGCCTTTACAACCACTTTAAAGTAGAACTATACGCAAAGCTTTTTTTATTTTTATTTTGGATAGCGCAAGGGAGGGTTATACCTCATTTTTTAAGGTTTATGTCCTATCTGTGTGCCATTGGGAAATTCCTGAAAATTAAGGGAATATACTGGGGATCCCCAGGTCACTAGAACTAGCACCTCTATTGGAAGATTTGTTACTTTTCTGGGGACAACCCAAAATTTAGGGATTTTCTTTTACATTTACTTTCAATGATAAAAGTAAACGGGAGAAATAGAAAGGGTGAATTTTCCTAATGGGGACACAGACAGCAATAAAAAACTGACAGGTTTGTTCTAATCCCTGTCCACTCTTCAAGACAAAAAATAAAGCTTTGCCTTTATTTATAGTTTAATGTATATCTGGAGATTTGGAGGTGTTTTTTTTTTTTTTTTTTTTTAAACCAAAGTTTAAGGTTATTGTGAATGTGGTGGCTGCCTTAGTTTCTATCTTTTTAACTTTTTTTTATGTTTACCTAGTGCAGTGATGGTGAACCTTTTTGAGCCCGAGTGCCCAAACAGCGCCACAAAACCAACTTATTTATTTCAAAGTGCCAACATGAAATTAAACCTACCAGTGGCTCTGTACAGAGGAAGGGACTGATCATCCCTCTGAATGATTCCTAAGGGACCAAAAACATACAATTCTGCCCAGAAAATCAATTTTGTGCTTTTTCAAAGGAGTGTGTTACGCTCAGAATCCTGGGATCAGGGATGGATGCATGTGCTCAGAATACTGGGATCAGAGATGGATGCATGTGCTCAGAGTATTGGGATCAGAGATGGATGCATGTGCTCAGAATTCTGGGATCAGAGATGGATGCATGTGCTCAGAATACTGGGATCAGAGATGGATGCATGTGCTCAGAATTCTGGGATCAGGGATGGATGCATGTGCTCAGAATTCTGGGATCAGGGATGGATGCATGTACTCAGAATTCTGGGATCAGGGATGGATGTATGTATGTACTGGGATCAGGGATGGATGCATGTACTGGGATCAAGGATGGATGCATGTACTGGGATCAGGGATGGAGGCATGTACTGGGATCAGGGATGGAGGCATGTACTGGGATCAGGGATAGAGGCATGTACTGGGATCAGGGATGGAGGCATGTACTGGGATCAGGGATGGAGGCATGTACTGGGATCAGGGATGGAGGCATGTACTGGGATCAGGGATGGAGGCATGTACTGGGATCAGGGGCGGATGCATGTACTGGGATCAGGGATGGATGCATGTACTGGGATCAGGGGTGGATGCATGTACTGGGATCAGGGGTGGATGCATGTACTGGGATCAGGGGTGGATGCATGTACTGGGATCAGGGATGGATGCATGTACTGGGATCAGGGATGGATGCATGTACTGGGATCAGAGGTGGATGCATGTACTGGGATCAGAGGTGGATGCATGTACTGGGATCAGAGGTGGATGCATGTACTGGGATCAGAGGTGGATGCATGTACTGGGATCAGAGGTGGATGCATGTACTGGGATCAGGGATGGATGCATGTACTGGGATCAGGGGTGGATGCATGTACTGGGATCAGGGATGGATGCATGTACTGGGATCAGGGATGGATGCATGTACTGGGATCAGGGATGGATGCATGTACTGGGATCAGAGATGGATGCATGTACTGGGATCAGGGATGGATGCATGTGCTCAGAATACTGGGATCAGGGATGGATGCATGTACTGGGATCAGGGATGGATGCATGTACTGGGATCAGGGATGGATGCATGTACTGGGATCAGGGATGGATGCATGTACTGGGATCAGGGATGGATGCATGTACTGGGATCAGGGGTGGATGCATGTACTGGGATCAGGGGTGGATGCATGTACTGGGATCAGGGGTGGATGCATGTACTGGGATCAGGGGTGGATGCATGTACTGGGATCAGGGATGGATGCATGTACTGGGATCAGGGATGGATGCATGTACTGGGATCAGGGATGGATGCATGTACTGGGATCAGAGATGGATGCATGTACTGGGATCAGGGATGGATGCATGTACTGGGATCAGAGATGGATGCATAGGATCAGTGGGATGATGTGAAGGCCCTTCCAAAAGCAGTGTCCTCTGCCCCTTCACATCCCCCCCACATACACAGCAGTGTCCTTGCCGTCCCCTCCTTCCCCCATAGCACTGTCCTACCTGTGTATGTACAAAGTCCTCCACATTGCCATGCTTCAGCGCCGAGCCCCTGCACAGGAAGCCGCTCTCCACGTCCAGGAAGGGAGGAGTCATTCTCCTCCATACACAGCATTACAGGCATCACACGCTGCTTACAGAGCAGATACTCCATGTCCTTTCCAATTGGCTGCCCTCAGTGCCCTCAGTGCATGCAGGGAGGGCTTTACTCGCATCTGCCGCCCCACTGCCCAATCGCACTCATGATAGGAGGAGTCTGCTCCTCCGTGCCTGCACCGCCAGTGAAAGTGACTGCCTTGCTGGGGGATTCCCTCTGCTATCCTGGCGGCGTGCTGAGTGCCCACAGAGGGGGCTCGGAGTGCCAGCTGTGGCACGCGTGCCATAGGTTCGCCATCACTGACCTAGTGATCCTGCTAGTAACATACCTGTTCAAGGATGACAACGCTCACTTGCTGTACTGTATCTATAAAGGAGCAGCGTTGATCGTCTTAGGTTTGATTTAGATTACAGAACACCCCTCCTCGTCTCTGTTACCTTGGGGGGGGGGGGGTTGTAGTTCACACCAGAGAGCTGGGATGGCTGTGAAACATAGTTTAATATTTCAGTTCAGTGTATAGAAAGTTACAAGGACACAAGGGTAGGATTTCTCTTACCATCCATGGACTGACACGTGTCTCTTTACACTTTACACGTGGGTTATGTGCCTGCTTGCAGGAGAAGACCTAGGCAGAATGTGAAATGTTATCCATACATTCTAAAAGCCAGAGCTGAACAGCCCCACCCAGGGGGCGGTCCCTCCAGACATAGCCCTCCCACTACAGTCAGCAGACTTCAGTTTTTTTCTGCCTAGCAGAAGGAGAAGACGTGGCTCTCTCAGGAGCCAGTCTCCTGACCTATTTTTATTCCTTTTCTGGAATTCTTTTTTATTTTATTTTTGAGAATCTTCTATCAACTGTCGGCTGGGCAACAGGTTGGGTACAAGATATCCTCGTAGTCTTCCCTGTCCGACCATTGAGCGTGCTGATCCTCGCCTTGTGTGCGTGAGACTCAGTTCACGACAGGCCCCATGACTCCAGGGGTGGCCGGGTTTGCTTTCATGCTCCCACGGTCCTCTCAAGACTGAACAGTTCCTGACTGACTGACTGTATCTTTCGCGGTGGACCGGGCCGACAGCTACTCAGTACTGCACTGTGATAGTCCTGTCAGAAACACACCAGTGGGTCCCTCCAGGGGACTGGTAAGTAGTCTCTCCTGCCTGCAGGTGAGTACAAAAGGCTGTGTGTTTCTCTGTGGGGGATTTTCCCTGTCTCCCCCTGTATTTCATTGTCACTCTCTGTCACCATTGCTGGCGCTGCGCTGTGTGGGGTGCCTGGGGGTCACACTGTTATTGGAGGGGCTAATGCTGGTCTGCAGATATGCTTGGGGCCTTTTTTGTGTATTTTGGGGCCTGAGCGCCGAGTGGCGCTGTGTGTGTGTGTGTTGTGTGTGTGTGTGTGCTGTTTTTTTTTTTTCCCACTTTTGCTGAGTCATGGCGGCCATCTTGCCGCGGATCGCCTCAGTGAAGTGCGGAGGCCATTTTCTTGTAGCCCGCGCGCTCTTCAGCACTAGTTTTGGCCTCTAGCGCTGCTGTAACAGCGCAAATCTCCTCACAGCTCACCAGCGCTGACACAGAGCGGTACAGACAGCGGAACTGAGCGGTCCCTGGTCCGGTTTGGTGAGTCCCCTGGGCGCCCCCTCCTCAGTCAGCACAGCCTGTGGGTGGACTTTTTATCTGACGAGTCTCAGAGGGGGGCAATATGGAGTCTCTGTCACCAGCTTCCCCTAAATGTCAGTGGACAACAGGCAGTGCTTCAGCACCTGCGGTCTCTAGGGACCAGTTGTGGGCAGTCCTGGAATCATTTCTGACCAGGATGGGAGCTGTGTGCAAGCGCAAGGGAGCAAAAAAAAGCGCCCTCTCCCCACTTTACTTCATGAGGGCAGTGCGCTGATTCAGATATGGGCCTAGCCACTACCGCTCAGGACCCTAGTTCTGAATGTATTGGATGGTTTTGAACAGGACATTCCTTATGAGGAAAACTCCAGTTCTGAGTCAGTAAATGACAGGGCGCTTGTTAGTGTACTCATGACTGCGGTGAGGGACACTCTCAAGCTAAAATGCTGCGGATGCAGAACCTCAGGCGGATACAGTCTCCTTTTGGTTCTTTTAAGGCCAGGCCTTCTAAAGAGGTTTTTCCATATGTAACTTTCTTTGACCAGCTCATTGATAAGGTCTGGGAAAAGCCGCAGAAGGATTTTTTTATGGTCTCGCGGCGTTTGTCTATCAGATACCCCTTGAAGATGCCCTACTTAAAAAGTGGGCTTCTCCCCCAGGGTCAAACCTCCAGTCGCCCGGTTGAACAAGGCCATCACTCTCCCGATGGAGGGGACTCCTGCATTTGAGGACCCCACTGACAGGAGGTCAGAAGTGGTGAGCAGAGCCATGTTTGCCTTGTTGGGATCCGCCCTACGGCCTGTGGTAGCGGCGACCCTTGTGTCTAAAACACTTACAGGTTGGGCAAAAATGTTGCACCTAGCTGTACAGGAGCATAATCTTCCTCCAGACACGGTTGCTTTGGCCCACCAACTGGTTCAGGGCCTGGTTTATGTGTGCGACGCCACGTTGGACGCGGCCCCTTTTAATATCCTGGGCCTCCGTCTCGGCGGTGGTATTGCGTCGTCTTATCTGGTTGAAGTGCTGGTCTGCTGACCTAGCCTTAGGAAGCTCCTGACGGATCTACCATTTAAAGGTGGTAGACCTTTCGGTGCTGCTCTGGATGACATCGTCATGGATGTCATGGGAGGTAAAAGCTTCTTCCTTAGACTAGCAAGGGTGAGGAGGCCCGCCGCAAACAGGGGCCTTCCTTTCCAGCAAAATAGGGTTTTTTCGTCAGTCAGTCCACGGGTAGGCCCTCTCAGACTGACGGCAGTGCGGCTGGTGGGCACAAGTGCCCCTGGGTGCGTAAGCTGAACAAGTGGCTCCCAGGCCCGCCTCCGCGTGAAGTCTTGCCTCCGCCCAACTCTGGGGTGGAGGGACGACTTCGCAGGTCACGAATCGGTGGTCCTCCCGAATCTCCGACTGGTGGGTGTGCGAGGTGGTCACCTCAGGATACAGGATAGTATTCCGATCCTGGCCCCCAGACAGATTCTTTCCCTCAAATCTTCCTCTCCTTCCTACCTGTCGGGCAGCCCTCTTGGGGGCTGTACAGGATTTGATCAGGTCCGGAGTGATTGTGCCGGTTCCGTCACAGGAGAGTTTTCAGGGATTCTACTTGAATCTGTTTGTCGTCCCAAAAATAGGACGTGGTTCGACCTATCCTGGACCTCAAGGCCCTGAATGCCTTCGAGAAGGTGCAGAAATTCCGCATGGAATCCATTCGCACGGTGATCGCTACACTCCACCAAAGGGATTTTCTTCTGGCGTCCTTGGATTTCAAGGACGCCTACTTGCATGTTCCGATCTGCGCAAGTCACCAGAAGTTTCTGCGCTTTGCGATCAGCGAAGTCCACTATCGATTGTGGCTCTTCCTTTCGGCCTAGCCTCGGCACCAAGGGTGTTCACCAAGGTGCTTGCTCTGGTTCTAGCCTTCTGTTACAGCGAGGTATTGCTGTCGTGGGCTATCTGGACGATCTTCTGCTAAGAGCAGAAAGTGGATCAGACTTAGAGGAAGGGTGACTATCGTCAATTTGACCCTCAGGGACTCGGGTGGTTCCTGAACATTCAGGAGTCAGTCCTGGTCCCGACTCAGTGTCTGGAGTATCTAGTTCTGATTCTGGACTCCTTGGAGGCAAAGGTATCCTACCTCTGGAGAAGTTGCTGACTCTTCGGTCTGCGGTCCCAAAAATGGTTGTCAATCCGTTTTTTGCATGAGAGTCCCGAGACTCGTGGTGGCCTCCTTCGCGGCCGTTCCGTATGCCCAATCACACACCAGGGCATTGCAGAGGGCAGGAAGCTCCTGTCCCTGCGGTTAGTGAACCGGACTGGCATGCAGAACCTCACAGGTTCGATCCCACATGGAGCAACCGCTAAATAACATTGCAGAAGGAAATCTTGTCCACCTGGGACAGATCCCCGTTGTCCTTGGATCTTCAGATCCAGGTGATTCACCTGGTCAGGACGCCCCTGACATGGTGGTTGAGATTCTCGGCTCTTCGGTCCGGAAAGTCGTTCCCCTCCCATCCAATGGACGGTACTCACGACAGACACCAGCCTGACGGGCTGGGGTGGAGTCTGGGGAGTCCTGTCGGCTCAGGCCTTGGACTCCGGACGAGCCCGTTTACCAATCACTGTTCTGGAAATACGGGCCATCGGACTGTGTCTCTCCTCAGGTCGGAGAGAGTACGGGGTCGCTCGATCAGGAGCCAGTCAGACACCGCCACGGCGGTGGCGTATGTAAACCATCAAGGGGGAACTCGGAGCTCAGCTGCGGCTTCCGAGGTAGTCCGTATCCTGAAGTGGGCCGGAAGAAACGTGCCGGCTCTGTAGGCCATTTTACATTCTGGGCATAGACAATGGGCAGGCGGACTATCTGAGTCGCCAATCGCCAGACACCGGACCAAGAAGAGTGGTCCTTGCATATTTCAACTCCTTTACCGACGGTGGGGCACGCCGGATGTGGACCTGATGGCCTCTCGACTCAATCGCAAGGGTCGAGGTTGTGGCCAGATCCAGGGTTCCTTGGGCGATGCCTCGGATGCGTTGGTGGCCCCATAGGGTCCTTATCGCCTGATATAAACTCCGGCGATCCTAATTGTTCCGGATTGGCCTCAGCATCACTGGTACGCTGATCTGGCACGTCGCGTCGCGGACGTTCCCTGGCGGTTGCCGATGAGGGAGGACCTTCAGTCTCAAGGTCCTAGGTTTCATCCGGCTTACAGTCTCTGGCTTTAATGGCAGGGCTGTTAAAAGCCAGGTGTTGAGGGACCGAGGTCTCTCGGACTCGGTCATTTTGACCATGTTAAGGACACGGAAGTCTTCCTCCAGGCAGATCTATCACCGTGCCTGGAAAGCTTATATCGCCATGTGCGAAGCGCTGGACTGGCGTCCTCGGACGTATTCCGTCCCCAGAATCCTGCGTCCTCTGCAGTGTGGAGTGACCCAAAAGCTTGCTTTGAGTACCATAAAGGATCAGATTTCGGCCTTGGCCGTCTTCTTTCAGCGACCTCTAGCGGGTCATTTTTCTTGGTTAGCACCTTGTGTCGGGGGTTCGCCATGTGCTCCCTCCTGTCAAGCCTCCTCTCCCACCGTGGGATCTGAATTTGGTGCTCTCTGTCCTCCAGGAACCTCCTTTTGGGAATATCCGGGATATTCCCCTCTTGTCTTGTCTCAGAAGGTGGCCTTTTTAGTGGCAATCACTTCTGTTTGACGAGTGTCTGAGTTGGCGGCTTTGTCCTGCAAGTCACCATATTTGGTCATCCATAAGGATAAGGCGGTGTTGCATCCGCGACCTTCCTTTTTTGCCAAAGGTGGTGTCGACCTTTTACCTACATGAGGACATTGCCCTCCCGTCCTTGTGTCCTCACCCATCGCATCCCAGAGAGTTTGCGCTGCACATATTGGAGGTGGTACGAGCCTTACGGGTGTACCTGTCTGCTACTGCTTCTATTCGAAAGTCCGACTCACTGTTTGTGACTGTCTCTGGTCCATAACAGGGCCAAGCGGTTTCGTCTGCCATCATTTTTAGGGGAATCAGACAAACCGTCATTCAAGCCTATGCTCTCAAAGGGCGGGCGCCTCCCTTTCCGGTTACGGCGCATTCCACCAGGGCAATTGGTGCTTCCTGGGTTTCCCGACATCAACGTCGGTTGCACAAGTGTGCAAGGCGGCGACCTGGTCGTCTGTTCATGCCTTTTAACGTTTTTTATAAGGTTAATGTGGCTGCATCTTCGGATGCTTCCTTCGGCCGCAGGGTGCTGCAGGCCGCTGTTTAAAGTTGCGACTCCTCCGTTGAGGAGCTCTGCCTTATTGGAGTGAAGTTTTGGTTTTTCCATTTATACTGCTCCCATCCCTCTTGACACTGCTTTGGGACATCCCACGTGTAAAGTGTAAAAGAGACACCGTGTCAGTCCATGGATGGTAAGAGAAAATAGGATTTTTTGTACTCACCCTAAAATCCTTTTCTCTGATATCCATGGACTGACACGGCACCCACCCTTCCTTTTAAGTTTGTACTGCTTTGTTACGAACTGAAGTCTGCTGACTGTAGTGGGAGGGTTATGTCTGGAGGGACCGCCCCCTGGGTGGGGCTGTTCAGCTCTGGCTTTTAGAATGTATGTATAACATTTCACATTCTGCCTAGGTCTTCTCCTGCAAGCAGGAACATAACCCACGTGTAAAGTGTAAAGAGACACCGTGTCAGTCCATGGATGTCAGAGAAAAGGATTTTACGGTGAGTACAAAAAATCCTATTTTTTCTGTACTTGCAGAACATGTACTTAGCCTGAAGAAGAAAGCTTTTGCAGTTGCCAGGATTAGCAAGCTGCAGTATATTAGATTTTTCTTCTTGGGTTTGGATATAGTTTGATGTACGTCCTTCCTCTTTCCAGCCACAGAAACTGTCTGCCTTCCTCTGGTTCATTACAGTAGATTATAAAGTATTGGAAGAAGCGGCCCATCTTGGATAAATCAGTCTACATTAGTATGCTGTCATCGCTCCACATCCTTATGGTACCTGCAGCACTCCTGGAAATTGTAGGGGGTGAGGGGGGCATATAGTTCTGTTACTTAGACAAACTGCCGCTCCCATCAAGAATATCACATCACCAGCTCTTTCCATCCCAGACTCCAATTTTTCCATTTCAAATATGGAACCAATATCCAGTGGAAGCAGCCAGGGCTGTGCTACGTTTGGTTAGTTACACTAATTCAGACTGATGTGAGTTTTCCACAGGCTTGCCTGGAAGAGGAGGATGCCACACACAATTGGCCCCGCCAGGCGTAATTGCCTGGGCCTGGTGTGTAAGTGGCCACGTGCTTCTCCTGTACACCTAAATTGTGGCTGTGTTCTAGTTTGGACCCCCAGGCTTGTCTTCCTCCACTGAATTTACTAGGAAAACCTCCTGTATCATTCTTCAAGATGAAAAGGACTAAAAAGGAACTGTTTATGCTTCGGCTCAATGTGAAAGCAACACTTGGACACAATGTAAATCACTGAGCACTTTGCACTGGTTCTTGGCAGTGGGCACTACCGCAGAATTAACTAACTGAGGCCAAGCTCGGGGTGCCTGTCGGCTGTTTCTAATGACATGCAGCTAGCACACGGGGGAGCGTTAGGAGGTGCAGTGCCACTCCACTAACTGAGCATGTGTTTTGGTCAGTTAACCAGACATGTATCATATAAAATATGACTCCGTCATTGTGATTAAGCCACTCTTTGTGTGTCTGACCTTTCTTGGTGATAATGTTTGTAACTTCCTTCCTACTCGCGTGACTGACTTCCTTTCATTGTGTGCCCAGGTTGTATTTCTTTATGGCAACCAATGGTTTAAAGGTCCACACCAGTCAAAATGTAAAATATAAGCTTAAAATCTATACAGTTGCATACATTATTCCCGCTTAGTAGTTCAGGCTTTTATCCAGGCATTGCTTTAGTATACAAGTCCAACCAGTGTCTTTTAATAACATTCTGATGATCCTGGAACATACCTGTTTGTGATGCTGGAGCATCCCTGCTTGTAGTTCCCACAGCAACCAATCCGTTTTCAACCTGCCTTGGAAGCTTAAAGGTGATTGGTGATGCATCTAATAGTAGTTTGTCACGTTCAACTGGACTTGTTCTGTATTGTTTGAAGATGTTTCTTAGCTTCTGCATGTCAATTTCATTTCTAATGAATGTCAAACTACCCAGCATTCATATCCAAACAGGTAGCGCCTACACATTTATCCAGTTACCATGGAAAGAACAATTATATTGGACAGGATGGTAAGTGTTTAAAATTGTGGAATAAATACATAATCCTATTCCTGAATCAAGGTGTTGGTGCTGCCAACATATAATTCAGGGTATTTTCCTGAAACTCATTGGGGCTGAAGAAGTAATGTTGATAAGCTATAAAACCTCTTCAACGCTACAGAACAAGTCCATTTGAAAGTGTGTACTACTAGATGCATCACCTTTTTTAAACTTTTAAGGCAGGTTTGAATTTGGTTGCAAGGACTAAAAGCAGCCTGCTTGGATACTCCAGCACCCCAGAATGTACGTTCCAGGATCACCAAGTTATCATTAAAAAGGCACTGGATAGACCTGTGTGTGCACAGCCAAACCCCCAGGGATGGAGGGGAGGTCCGTATCCCAGCACGATGGCCCACTGGGGGGGACGGATAGTGAAGTTGGACAAGGACCTCCTCTCTATCCCTGGGAGTTTGGCTGTGCACACTCTTCATCTGAGCCGACTGATCGAAATACCACGAGACACCCTGTCACTCTTGCAGCTTCCACCTCCAGGTATTTCCATTGGGTTGGCACCATCCCTTGCCTCTGTATGCCCTATTAAATAAACTTTCATTCTTTTAGCAAGGAATGGCATCTTAACTAATTTTTTTCTTGTGGTACGGAACTTTTTCCCCAATTTTTGGTTTGTCTGACCAAGGAAATGCCTGGATAAAAAGATTCTATACCATGACCTGGATAAATGAGAAATTACACAGACAGATTGCTTATGTAGCAAGCAGAGAAAGTGGAAGTTGCATACACTTCAAAATGTGCACTGCTAGTACCTTTCAGCTGAGCCTGTTGGATGGTATGTGAAGGCTGGGTGCAGGAGATTATAGAGAACTCAGATGAAAGTCGAACTTGGGGAGAAACAAATATTGGCATGTGTATTACCGTCCATGGACTGACACAGCCTCTTTACCGTCCATGGACTGACACAGCCTCTTAATATTTGACAAGTGGGTTTATGTCCCTGCTCGCAGGAGAGAACTAGGCAGAATGTTAGATGTTACAACATACATTCTAAAAACCAGAGCTGAACAGCCCTGTCCAGGGGGCGGTCCCTCCGGACATAACCCTCCTACCTAGCAGCCCCCAGTTTTTTTTTCTGCCTAGCAGAAGGAGATGACGTGGCTCGCTTCGGAGCCAGGCTCCTGAAGAATTTTTTATTCCTTTTGGAATTTTGTTATTTTGTTTTTGAGATCTTCTATCAACTGTCGGCTGGGCAACAGGTTGGGTACATTGGATATCTTTGTAGTCTTCCCTGTCAGACCATCGAGCGTGCTAATCCTCGTCCCGGCGTGCGACTCAGTTCACGACATGCCCCATGACTCCAGGGGTGGCCGGTGGGCTTTTTATGGTCCGCATAAGATCGAACAGTCCTGCTGTATCTTTCGTGGTGGACCAGGCCGACAGCTACTCAGTACCGAACTGTGATAGGTCTGTCAGGAACACACCAGTGGGTCCTTCTAGGACGGGTAAGTAGTATCTCCTGCCTCCGCAGGTGAGTACATGCTGTGTGTTCCTCTGGGGGATTTTCCCTGTCTCCCCCTTGTTGTTTGTTACTCTGTCACCTGATTCTGGAGCTGTGCTGTCTGGGGGTCACTCTGTCCCGGGGGGGGGGGGGGGCCTCATGGGTATCTGCATGGTGCTAGGGAATGTTATTGGGCCTGCGCGCCGTTCGGCGCCATGTTTTTCTGTGTCACTCTGTGTTTTACACTGGTTCGCATGGCGGCCATCTTGCTGTGGTTCGCTATGGCGCAGTTACAATTGCGGCGGCCATTTTCTTGGAGCCGCGTGCGTTTTTTCTACTGTTTTTGGCCTCTATCGCTGCTGGAATGCCACGGTTCACATTCTCCTCACTGCTCATTCGCGCTGTACAGCGCAACACAGGCAGTGGAACCGAGCGGTCCCCACTGGGTCGGTGAGTCTCCTGGGTAACCCCCTACAGCCTGCACAGCCAGAGGGTGGACTTTTTTTGCATTTTATTGACAAAAGTCTCAGAGTGGCGAGTTATGGACTCTGGTTCACCTGCTTCCCCATTCTTGTCAGAGGCAACAGGCAGTGCTTCAGCACCTGCGGTCCCTATGGACCGGTTGTCGGCAGTCCTGGAAACATTTCTTGTCGGGATGGAAGTGGTGTGTGAGCGCACGGGGGCTATTAAGCGCCCTCTCCCCACACAATCTCCGGTAGGGGAGTGCTCTGATTCAGATATGGGCCTAGCTAGAGCTCAGCACCCTAGCTCTGAATTTTTTGATATTTTTGAACAGGACATTCCTTGTGAGAGACTCCTGCTCTGAGTCAGCAAATTACAGGGTGCTTGTAAGTGAACTCATTGATGCTGTGAGGGGCACTCTCAAGCTGGATGCTGCGGCTGAGGAACCTACGGACGCTGTCTCCTTTTTTGGTTCTTTTAAAGCTAAGCCCTCTAAAAAAAGTTTTTCCTTGCATGCCTTTCTTTGACAGGTTCAGAAATCAGGTTTGGGAAAAGCCGCTAAAGACTTTTGCCCTTCCGCAGCATCTGTCTACTAGGTACCCTTTTAAAGGAGGCCCTGATTAAAAAATGGGCCTCTCCTCCGGTGGTCGACCCCCAAGGTCGCCCGTTTTGAATAAAGCCACAACTCTCCCGATGGAGGGGACTCCTGCCTTTAAGGACCCCACTGACAGGAGGTCAGAAGTGGTGAGCAGAGCCATGTTTGCCTTGCTGGGATCCGCCTTACGTCCTATTGTAGCGGCGACCCTAGTGTCTCAGACACTCACGGAATGGGCAAAGATTTTGCACCAGACCGTGCAGGAGCATAATCCTTCCTCCAGAAACCATTGCACTAGCCCACCAACTGACGCAGGGTCTAGTGTATGTGTGCAATGCCACTTTGGACGCTACACCCTTAATATCTAGGGTCTCAGTGTGCGCAGTGGTGTTGCGTCGTCTAAATCTGGTTGAAGTGCTGGTCTGCTGACCTGGCTTCTAAGAAGCTCCTGACTGATTTGCCCTTTAAGGGCGGTAGGCTGTTTGGTGCTGCCCTGGATGACATTATTAAGGATGTCACGGGGGTAAGAGCACCCTTCTTCCTCAGGCTACTATGGGTAAGGAACCCCGCCATAAGCCGTGCCCCTCCTTTTCAGCTCAGAAGAGGTTTTTTCGTCAGTCAGAATCCACTGGTAAGCCCTCCCAGGCTGACAAAAGTGCGGCTGGTGGACAGAAGCATCCCTGGGGGGCAGTGCAGGACTTGCTCAGGTACGGAGTAATTGTGCTGGTACCGTCACAGGAGAGGTTTCAGGGGTTTTATTCAAATTTGTTTGTGGTCCCAAAGAAGGACGGAGTCCTTCCAATCCTGGACCTCAAGGCCTTTAATGCCTTTGTGAAGGTTCAAAAATTCCGCATGGAATCCATTCGCACAGTGATTGCTGCGCTCCATCCTGGGGATTTTCTGGCGTCCTTGGACATCAAGGACGCCTACTTACATGTCCCAATCTGCGCAGGTCACCAGAAGTTTCTGCGCTTTGCGATCGACGAGGTCCACTATCAATTTGTGGCCCTTCCCTTCGGCTTAGCGTCAGCACCGCGGGTTTTCACCAAGGTGCTTGCCCCGATTCTGGCTTTGCTGAAACAGCGAGGCATTGCTATCATGGCCTATCTGGACGATCTTCTGAGAGCAGACACTAGCTCAGAATTAGAAGAAAATGTGACAATAGTCAGTCAGACCCTCCGGGACTTCGGGTGGCTCCTGAACACTCAGAAGTCGGTCCTGGTCCCGACTCAGCGCCTGGAGTATCTCGGTTTGATCCTGGACTCCTCGGAGGCGAAAGTATTCCTTCCCTTGGAGAAGGTACAGACTCTTCAATCTGCGGTACGGGTCCTGATGTCCCGAAAATGGTTGTCAATCCGTTTCTGCATTAGAGTCCTGGGACTCATGGTGGCCTCCTTCGAGGCAGTTCCGTATGCTCAATCTCACACTCGTGCCTTACAGAGGGGGATCCTGTCCTCTTGGGGCAAGTCCCCATTGTCGTTGGTTCATCTGATCCAGGTGAGTCACCTGGTCAGGGCGTCCTTGCCGTGGTGGTTGAGATCCCGGCCCGAAGGGCCGGGAAGTCGTACCTTCCTATCCAGTGGACGGTAATCACGACGGACGCCAGCCTTATGGGCTGGGGTGGAGTTTGGGGAGTCCTCTCAGCTCAAGGGCTTTGGACCCTGGCCGAATTCTGTCTACCGATCAATGTCCTGGAACTCCGGGCAATCAGACTGTGCCTCTCCTCGTGGTCGGAGAGGCTTCAGGGCCGCTCTGTCAGGATCCAGTCGGACAACGCCACAGTGGTGGCTTATGTCAACCATCAGGGGGGAACTCGGAGCTCAACTGCGGCATCCGAGGTCGCTCGCATCCTACGGTGGGCGGAAAGAAGCGTGCCGGCTCTGTCGGCCGTTTATATTCCAGGAATAGACCACTGACAGGCCAACTATCTGAGCTGTCAAACGTTGGACCAGGGGGAATGGTCCTTGCATCCGGAGGTGTTTCAGCTACTTTGCCGGCGATGGGGCACGGCGGATGTGGACCTCTCGACTCAATCACAAGGTGTCGAGGTTTGTGGCCAGGTCCAGGGACCCCTGGGCAGACGCCTCAGACGCGCTGGTTGCCCGTGGGGTCAGTATCGTCTGATATATGCTTACCCTCCGCTACAGTTGCTTCCTCGCCTGCTTCGCAGAGTGGAGGCCAAGGGTATTCCGGTGATCCTCATTGCTCCGGATTGGCCACGGCGTCATTGGTACGCCGATCTTGTGCGTCTAGTCGCGGACTTACCCTGGCGACTGCCTCTGCGGGAGGACCTTCTGTCTCAAGGTCCCATACTTCATCCTGCTTTACAGTCCTTGGCTTTAAAGGCATGGCTATTGAAAGCCAGGTGCTGAGGGACCGAGGTCTCTCAGATTCGGTCATCTCGACCATGTTGAGGGCACGGAAATCTTCCTCCAGGAAGATCCATCACCATACCTGGAAGGCTTACATCGCTCTGTGCGAGGAGCTAGATTGGCGTCCATGGACGTATTCTGTTCCCAGGATTCTGCTGTTCTTGCAGCGTAGTGTGACCCAAAAGCTGGCTTTAAGTACCATCAAGGGTCAGATTTGGGCCCTGGCTGTCTTCTTTCAACGACCGCTAGCGGGCCAATCCTTGATTAGCACCTTTGTTCAGGGGGTTCGCCATGTGGTCCCTCCTGTCAAACCATCTCTCCCTCCTTGGGATCTGAATTTGGTGCTCTCGGTTCTTCAAGAACCTCCCTTTGAAAACATCAGAGATATCCCTCTCTTGACTTTCTCAGAAGGTGGCTTTCCTGGTAGCCATTACTTCTGTCAGATGGGTGTCTGAGTTGGTGGCATTGTCTTGCAAGCCGCCTTACTTGGTCGTCCATAAAGATAAGGCCGTGTTGCGTCTGCGACCTTCTTTTCTTCCGAAGTTGGTCTCGGCCTTTCACCTTAATGAGGACATTGTTATTCTGTCATTGTGTCCTCATCCATCGCATCCCAGAGAGTTTGCGCTTCACACGCTAGACGTGGTTTGTGCCTTGCGGGTGTACCCGTCTGTCTGTTGCTCCCATTCGGAAGTCTGACTCGCTGTTTGTGTCTGTGTCTGGTCCACAACAGGGCCAAGCGGTGTCGCCTGCCACCATTTCGAGATGGATCAGGCAGACCGTCATACAGGCCTATGCCCTTAAGGTTCGGACGCCTCCCTTTCCGGTTATGGCGCATTCCACCAGGGCAATTGGTGCTTCCTGGGCTATCCGACATCAAGCGTCGGTTGCACAAGTGTGCAAGGCGGCGACCTGGTCGTCCGCACATACCGTTTCTAAATTTTACAAGGTTGCAGTGGCTGCATCTTCTGATGCTTCCTTCGGCTGCAAGGTGTTGCAGGCCGCTGTTTAAAGCTGCAACCGTTGAGGAGCTCTGTTTGGAGTGAAGTTTGGTTTTTCCTTTCATTCTGCTCCCACTCCTCTTTTTTGACACTGCTTTGGGACGTCCCACTTGTCAAATATTAAGAAGCTGTGTCAGTCCATGGACGGTAAGAGAAAATACGATTTTTGTACTCACGTAAAATCTGTTTCTCTGACATCCATGGACTGACACCGCACCCACCCTTCCTTCTAAGGTTTGTACTGCTTTTGTTATGAACTGAGGGCTGCTGGCTGCAGGTAGGAGGGTTATGTCCGGAGGGACCGCCCCCTGGGCGGGGCTGTTCAGCTTTGGTCTTTAGAATGTATGTTGTAACATCTAACATTCTGCCTAGTTCTCTCCTGCGAGCAGGGACATAAACCCACTTGTCAAATATTAAGAGGCTGTGTCAGTCCATGGACGTCAGAGAAACAGATTTTACGGTGAGTACAAAAATCATCTTTTTTCTTTAGTCTTGGTGTGCTTTATGTATTTCAGATTTGTACAGTAATCTATCCATCTTTGTGTAGGAACTTCCTGTAATCAAGACCAGTCACTACTGCTCTGTTTCCTTATGTAGGGTGACTGGTCTTATCTCTACCCCCTCCTATAGTAGATGGTCCTGCTGGGTTCCTCCCCCAGCTCTTATGTCTGTCCAGGTTACGTTACAGCACAGTAATGATGCCACCTCTACATATACACTGCAAGATATGGGGTTGTAAAGGCATTTGGTGTACACAAAGTGAATTTATATATTTGTTTGGCCATTGAGGAATATAATCAAATGAACATTTTTGGTGCCTGGAGTTCACCCTCAAATTACCTTTCTGTTTATAGCACACTACAGTGTTCACTTGATAGTATAAATGAACATTCATTTTTCAGGCTGTACATGGACAGTTTAGCAGGCTATAACTTTTTTTATATAGAGATTTTAAATTTGTCATTGTGGGCTTATTGGCTATCATTTCTGCCTTGTAACACTGGGGTTCTCCATTTGAGTCCCAGTAAGAACACTATCTGCATGGCGTTTCCATGTTTTCCTTGTGCGAGTTTCCTCCGAGTAGTTTGGTTTGCTACCACACTCCAAGGACATACTGGTGGGTTAATTGGCTTCTGTCCAAAATTTGCCTTGGTATGTACAGTATCTCACAAAAGTGAGTACATGCCTCACATTTTTGTAAATATTTTATTATATCTTTTCATGTGACAACACTGAAGAAATTACACTTTGCTACAATGTAAAGTAGTGAGTGTACAGCTTGTTTAACAGTGTAAATTTGCTGTCCCCTCAAAATAACTGCACACACAGCCAACCGCTGGCAACAAAAGTGAGTACCCTAAGTGAAAATGTCCAAATTGGGCCCAAAGTGTCAATATTTTGCGTGGCCACCATTATTTTCCAGCACTGCCTTAATCCTCTTGGGCATGGAGTTCACCAGAGCTTCACAGGTTGCCACTGGAGTCCTCTTCCACTCCTCCATGATGACATCACAGAGCTGGTGCTCAATAGGGTTTAGGTCTGGAGACATGCTTGGCCAGTCCATCACCTTTTACCCTCCGCTTCTTCAGCAAGGCAGTGGTCGTCTTGGAGGTGTGTTTGGGGTCGTTATGTTGGAATACTGCACTGCGGCCCAGTCTCCGAGGGGGGGGGGATCTTGCTCTGCTTCAGTATGTCACAGTACACGTTGCATTCATTTTTCCCTCCATAAACTGTAGCTCCCCAGTGCCAGCAGCACTCAGGCCCAGACCATGACACTCCCACCACCATGCTTCACTGTAGGCAAGACACACATGTCTTTGTACTCCTCACCTGGTTGCCGCCACACACGCTTGACACCATCTGAACCAAAAAAGTTTATCTTGGTCTCCTCAGACCACAGGACATGGTTCCAGTAATCCATGTCCTTAGTCTGCTTGTCTTCAGCAAACGGTTTTCAGGCTTTCTTGTGCATCATCTTTAGAATAGGCTTCCTTCTGGGACAACAGTCATGCAGAACAATTTGATGCAGTGTGCGGCATATGGTCTGAGCACTGACAGGCTGACCCCACCCCTTCAACCTCTGCAGCAATGCTGGCAGCACTCCTACTTCTATTTTCCAAAGTCAATCTCTGGATATGACGCTGAGCACGTGCACTCAACTTCTTTGGTCGACCACGGCAAGGCATGTTCTGAGTGGAACCTGTCCTGTTAAACCGCTGTATGGTCTTTGCCACCATGCTGCAGCTCAGTTTCAGGATCTTGGCAATCTTCTTATAGCCTTGGCCATCTTTTATGTAGAGCAACAATTATTTTTTCCAGATCCTCAGAGAGTTCTTTGCCATTAGGTGCCATGTTAAACTTCCAGTGACCAGTATGAGAGAGCGTGAGAGCGATAACACCAAATTTAACACGCCTGCTCCCCATTCACACCTGAGACCTTGTAACACTAAAGAGTCGCATGAGACCAGGGAGGGAAAATGGTTAAATTGTCCCAATTTGGACATTTTCACTTAGGGGTGTACTCACTTTTGTTGCCAGCGGTTTAGACATTAATGGCTGTGTTGAGTTATTTTGAGGGGACAGCAAATTTACACTGTTATGCAAGCTGTACACTCACTACTTTACATTGTAGCAAAGTGTAATTTCTATAGTGTTGTCATCTAAAAAGATAGAATAAAATATTTACAAAAAATGTAAGGGGGTGTACTCACTTTTGCGAGATACTGTATGTACGTGTAAGCATGTGAGACAAGGACCTTAGAATGTCGTTTGTAATGCTTCATACAATTTTTGGAGCTCTATACATACCTATAATAAATACATATTTATTAATGCTTTGCATAGGTTTATGAAGAGTGTAGTGTTTGGCTATTGTGGTGCAGGCATGGGATCTTCATTAGGTTTTTACTGTGGTCGGTTTCCCCGTTGGGAAGATTTTATTTTGATCCTCTGTCAAGTTTTTATTTTTGCGTGTATCGCCATTATTTCCTTTCTCTTCTTGGTAACTGGATCCAGGACAGAAAGATGGGAAATCCCCACCAAAGGGAATAGAAACCACAATAAAAACCCTTAACTCAATCTAAACAAGCCTAATAATTTTTTAGCCGGAGTTCACCTTTTAGGTATTAATGTGAAGTGCTAGTCAAGCAGCTTCAACAAAGCTAAGACAAAGCTCCTGATTACATTTTAATAATTGCCTTTATAGGTTCAGCCGTGCTTTAAATAAAGATAACTTGATTTCTGCTTCTACCGCAGGGACATACAGTAATTAGCCAGTGTATGCTATAGTATTGCTGCATCTGCTGAAGAGTTCAAGGGTAAGCTCACCTCTTCATGAAAAATGAAAGGCTTGACTAACCCCAGAATCCTGGCCACCGCTTTGGACACCGATGCACATAGCTGCCATGATACCCTGTGCTGCCGGTGTAGTGGTCCATTTGCCATCATACACAACCCTGATGTGAGAATCCACTATAGAGCTTGCAATGACATTCAGTTATTGGTCAGTGCATCCACATGACTGCGCTGACCAATTGGCACTTGACATTGCCAGGTCTATGATGGAAACTCTCTCCGGGGCAGTGTATTGCAGAGTACAGTCTACTACACCGGCAGAACTGATCTGGAGGGGTTGGTTAGAATATTTATTTAGTTCACCTTTTTCGTGAAAAATGTGAACTTGCCTTTTAACCACTTCAGCCCCGGAAGATTTGGCTGTCCAATGACCGGGCCATTTTTTGCGATACGACACTGCGTCGCTTTAACTGACAATTGCGCTGTCGTGCGACGCTGTAACCAAACAAAATTTGACATCCTTTTTCCCCACAAATAGAGCTTTCTTTTGGTGGTATTTATCATCTCTTTTTTTTTTTTTTGCGCTATAAACAAAAAAAGAGCGACAATTTTGAAAAAAACACAATATTTTGTACTTTTTTGTTATAATAAATTTCCTCCTTTTTTTTTTTTTTAAAAGTGAATTTTTTCTCAGTTTAGGCCGATATGTATTTTTCTACATATTTTTGGTAATAAAAATCGCAATAAGCGTATATTGATTGGTTTGCGCAAAAGTTATAGCGTCTACAAAATAGGGGCTAGATTTATAGCATTTTTATTATTATTTTTTTTAGTAGTAATGGCGGCGATCTGCGTTTTTTTTTTTGTTTTTTGTTTTTTTCGGGACTGTAACATTATGGCAGGCACTTGGCACATTTTTGGGACTATTGGCATTTATACAGCGATCAGTGCTATAAAAATGCACTGATTACTGTAAAAATGTCACTGGCAGGGAAAGGGGTTAACACTAGGGGGCGATCAAGGGATTTATTGTGTTCCCTAATGTGTGTTCTAACTGAAGGGGGATGGGACTAACCTAGAGGAAATTGCAGATTGTGATTCCTAGCTATTAGAAACTCACGATCTGTCTTTCCTCAGCTCACAGAACAGGGACATGTGTGTTTTATACACACACACACACACGTCCCTGTTCTGCCTCTCGTGCCCGGAGATCGCTTGCGGCCAGCGGTCCGACGTACAGCTACGACGGTTTGCCCAGCGGAGCCAACCTGCCGCAGTGTAACTGCGGCGGCTGGTCCGCAAGCGGTTAAAGTAGACCTGTCCATTTTGATAGTGTAAAGGAGGGTTGTAACCATTGGCAGTTTTTTTGTGTCCCATTGGAGAGATTTCCCTTCACTTCCTGTCCAATAGCCAAAACAAAGTGAAGGAATCCCAGGTTGTCATCAGGGTCTCCATTGGCAGATTTCCCCTCTGTTCCTGTTCCAGGGACAGCCCAAAATTTTGGCTTTACTTTCATTTTGGGTGATAGCAATCATCAGGGCAAATGGAGAGGGTGAACCTCCCTAACAGCGGCGTTCTATTCCCTCTCCACTCTATACAAAACTGCCTTCCATTATTAAGTGTCAGTTTTGGGTGCTTCAAGCCTTTAATCCCCATACACACTATCAGTTTTCTTGCAGGTTTTTCTCTTCGGGTTTACCAAAACCATGTAGTGCAAGGGCCTGCCTGATTGCATACGAATTGAAACTCTTAAGGTTTGACCTCATATTAGATGGTTTTGGTAAACCTGAAGAGAAAAACCTGCAAGAAAACTGATAGTGTGTATGGGGCTTTACTGTGTTTTAGGGACAGTTTACACTAGAAAGTGCATGTTCCTGTGCTATCCCTCACATTCTGGTTTGGTTGAATGGGCTACCCAATGTACTGAACTGTGCAAAAAGTAGTGCAAGCAGGTAATGTCTTACAGGTAATGTGTTTTATACCCAGGGCAGTAATAATCCTGGACCTCTGTCAGCTGGACTGTATTGCACAATGTATTCCAGTCTGGTGTTTGTGGATGCAGTAATTTTTCTACAACTTTACAGACTGTTGGAAAAAAGCAATTTGTTAACCTCAGACAATTAATATCTTTCATTAGTCACTGGCCGGGCATCTCCTAGCTGGATTAAGGTTTTCCACTCTCTTGTTAAGGTCTGCCAAAGTGTGCGTTTCAGTATTTTGGCACTTGGAGTGGTGCCAAGAACGTGCGGCTGTGAGTGATGAGAACATGCTCTGTGTCACCATCTTCTGCTGTGTATCCTCTGCGATCCACTCACTATATTCCTGCTGATTTCTGAGATTGCCTACAGTGCAGATGGCTTATTTGCCATTACCTTTAGCCAATCAGGGTGTCCAGTGTGACCCCCGGTGCCTTTAAAGAGGGGTGGGCTACCGCCAGGCTCACCTGCCCTCTATCCACTAGAATGCATTTGCTTTTTACTATGGAGGCTGTCATCAATTTTACAAGAGTTAGGACTGCAGATAATAATGGGGTGCCTTGGAGCCAGTGGCGTCACAAGAGTTGGTGTCATCCGGTGCAGAAAAACATGGCGTCACCCCCCACACTCAGTACAGACCCCTCTCCCTCAGTACATACAGACCCCTCTCCCTCAGTACGTACAGACCCCCCTCCCTCAGTACGTACAGACCCCCCTCCCTCAGTACGTACAGACCCCCCTCCCTCAGTACGTACAGACCCCCCTCCCTCAGTACGTACAGACCCCTCTCCCTCAGTACGTACATAATGTGCATAATGTACATACCTCATATCCCAGGACATACACAGCAGTATCCCTCCTCCTTTTGTAGATGTAAACAGAGATGAGTGGGCAGCGTCTTCGCTTCGCTCGGCTGTGTGAGACAGCGGTGACAGCTCAGATAGCCTGCAAGAGATGCAGACCGGTGCAGTAGCGTTGCCCTGGGTCCTGTCAAAGGTGTCACCCCTGTGGTGGGTGTCAAGCAGGTGTGGTCCGCACCTCCCTAGCGAAGCAACTGCTTGGAGCGACTCTGCAGCTTACGCATGCATTTGCAAATGTGTGCTAAATAAGCCTCTGTTTTTAACTCAAACTGTTAGACAGGATAATTTAGTTGTTGCAGACTAGTTGGTGAGTTGAGCTGGGAATTTACTTTTGGTTTTGTTTTGAATGTGTGGCCCCTTCCATGTGCTCCTTGCTGTGGAGGCTAGTTATAGGTGGGGGCAGTTGTTTGTTACAGCCCGTCAGATTACCTGTCCCTCCCAGTAAATGGAAGCTGAAATCTGATTGGATTTTATTCCATTTGATATTACATAAGTTGGGAAAAAAAAGGCACAAAGTTCAACCGTGTAATAAGTAAATAGATTATTCATTTGAAAAATGGCATATGCAGAACTCTAAACCTACAACCGATTCAGAGAAGGGCAAAAACCCTTAAAGAATGGTCCAATGTGCTTCGACGAGAGAAAAAACCCTCCCTGATCCCCTAAGGCAATCGGCTATTCCCTCAACCAACAATCCTATGGTGTTATTTCTTCTAAATATTAATATCCATTTATATCCTGTGCATTTAGAAACCTTTTACCACTGGTTTCATTCAGCTGCGCTGCTTAGAACTCATTCCTGAGTGAATCAGTTCCACACTTTCACAGCTCTTACTGTAAAGAAGCCTTTCTGTATGTGGAGGTTAAAACATTTCCTCCAGACCCAAAGAGTGACCCCTTGTCCTTTTTGCAATAACCTTGACGTATGACTATAGGTTTGCTGACGTGCATCACATCTCTTCCAAAACAAATTATAGCTGAACTCCAGGAAGGTATAAAAACACCAAATACTACAGTTATGTATTTATTATGTAATACATGATTACATTTATTTTTACATGCAGCTATTATAAGTACCCAAATTCGATTTGCTATCAGTTTCTTATACTCCCCTGTACTGCAGAGCTCAGCCTGAGAGGAAGTGGCAGGGCTGGGATCAGGTAAGCTTCTTGCAAATATGCTGACAGCATACAACCTGATAGGAGGACAGAGCTGAGAGGTGAACTGCTGCTCCTTCGCTGTCCAGTTATAGGCTGTGAAAGGAGAGGTGACTTATTGTATTACTTTATGGCAGTAGAGAAAAGTCAGGTAACCAGACTGCATAGCTGCTAAAAGTAGGGACTGGATGGCTAGAAATATAAATTCTAAAATGGTAAACTTAGCTGTGAATTTAGCTCTCTCACTGCAGTTCAGCTTTAATAGCTTTCTTAACAGGTTCTCTTCAAATGTCTGCAAACATGTACTGTGTGTGATGTGAGGGATCTTCAGGGTACAATGAGTCCACTAACAAAGAACCATCTTCTGGGATTTTTCATGTAGCAAATTTATTTCCATCAAGAATTTTTACAAGCATCTTAAACAGAGCCCTCCACCCCTTTTTTCCTCCTGAAATGAATGGATTAAAAGACAGCGTTCTATTTTGACATGGTAACAATGGGCAGTGTTCTGGAGATGCGGGGAGGGTGGGTGTATTTTGTCATCATTTTTCCAGGGTGC
The DNA here is from genome assembly GCA_029206835.1 of Rana muscosa. Classification (NCBI taxonomy): domain Eukaryota; kingdom Metazoa; phylum Chordata; class Amphibia; order Anura; family Ranidae; genus Rana; species Rana muscosa. The sequence goes on along the minus strand of CM055125.1, from coordinate 264,901,462 downwards.
CCTTTGTAAGCGGGGTGATGTAGTTCTAAGCAGCTGGGTCATTAGAATGGATTGTTCAGTCTGCATGACCTTTCTGATGGCTGACAATGACTCAGTGCCACTGTTCATGAACTCCATGGGACTGGCGTGACTTTTGGTGCCAGGATCTCACAACCACAACCCCTGTACATCCATGCCAAAATCAATGTAACATTTATTGGCCAAAGCAAATTGGATTTTCTCTGCAGAGACCAACATTACCCAGTGCTTTTCTGCATAACGAGTATCAAAATAAACTGTTAAAGTGATTGTAAAGTCTTGTTTTCTATTTTTTATAAAACAAAAAAAAGTTATACCTGCCCTGTGCAGTGGATTTGCACAGAGCAGCCCAGATCCTCCTCTTCTCGGGTCCCTCTTCAGTTCTCCTAGCCCCTCCCTCCTGTTGAGTGCCCCCACAGCAAGCAGCTTGCTATGGGGGCACCCGAGCTGAGTCGCAGCTCCCTGTGTCCATTTAGACACAGAGCTGCGGCCCCGCCCCCTCTCTCCTGATTGGCTGACCGACTTTGACAGCAGCGGGAGCCAATGGCGCCACTGCTGTGTCTCAGCCAATCAGGAGGGAGAGTCTCAGATGATAGACACTCATGGACACAGCTTGACATGGCACAACTCCAGCAACATTTAACATTGATAACATTGGCATTATGGAAAATTTTGGTCAGCTTGACATGGCACTGCTCCAGTGCCATGTCAAGCTGACCAAGATTTTCCATAGAAGCCACTGATAAACCTTACTGGAGCCGTGCCACGTCAAACTGACCAAGATTGCCCCGCACTGCACATGCGCAAGATCGGAAGGTGCATGCTGGATAGCCAGCATGCACAGAATCCAGGAAGAAGGACACTGCCACTGGAGATGGCCGCGCTGTGCAGGAACTTCACAAAGTAAGAAAAGGCTGCTGCAGATCTAGAAAACTGGGCATAGTTTACAGCATACCTTTGTTACATTGCATGAGTATTCTTGGGGTATTTTTTATCTTAAAAGTCATATTTCGGCCAGAACTCCGCTTTAATGCATAGAATGCATTAAGATAAAAAAACCTTATGACTTTACAACCACTTTAAACTTCATGTGCTGATATGGAGAATTTATGCAGTTTTGCTAAATAGAACCTTTTTTTGTCCTTAAAGGGGAGTTCCAGACTTTTTATGTTTATTAAAAGTCAGCAGCTACAAAAAGTGTAGCTGCTGGCTTTTAATAAACATACACTTACCTGTTCCACTGTCCAGCGACGCGACGCTCGGAGCTCCGCTCCTCTCCCCCCTTCTCCGCCGGCGCCTCCACCTCCATTCATAGTGTGGGCACCCAGCCGTGACAGCTTTCGGCTTCACGGCCGGGCACTCACTGTGCATGCGCGAACGGCGCAGCGCTCTGAGTGGACAGGCGATCGCCTGGGACCTGTCACGTCCCAGGTGATCGCCTACAGGGAGGGGCCGCCAAAAGGCGATATGACGTATCGCCTAGGCAACCCCAGGGCGGAAGGAGGAAGTGGGACAGGAAGTCCCACTCCTACTGAAGCCCCCCACTCCCCCCCCCTCAAAAAAAATTACATGCCAAATGTGGCATGTAAGGGGGCGAGGAGTGGATTTAGCAGAAGTTCCAAATTTGGGTGGAACTCCGCTTTAAACTATTCTAAATCTATGAGATGGTTGAAGTTTATGTGACATATTTGTTGTGATGATGTTTTAGAATTTGGTAAGTATACTCCTATGCATGTATATTTGGAAAATCAACATCTTTATGCATATGTTTTATTCTTTGTAGCCCTGAAGAAGGCTTTATCTACTTATAGAAATGTAACATTTTCTTTGGGTTTTTTCATCCATTTTTGGTCAGGTCTCCTTTCTGTATTTCTGTGGTTTTAGGTCCTGTTCAGTGCTTATGGAGGGAAGCTGTCGGGTCCTAGATTATCTTCTGGTCGCACTGTTGTTCTTTGGGCGGAGGGTTGTAATTTCAGTGTCCACCAGTGGGTGTCTTTTAGCAGCCAAAAGAACCCAGTAATCAGTTTCCACCTGATGCTGGCTGCTGGGAGAGTTATTTAGGTCCTCCTCTACTGAGTGCCTCTTGCCCCCTTGTTTTGCTGCTGCCAGATTCTGTTTGCCTAGATCAGGGGTAAGCAACCTTTTGAGCACAGTGTGCCGAAAAATGTTTTCAAAGAAACTTCACACTCTCAATCACAAATAGGATTTTTTATAAAGTAAATGCTGTAAACTACTTTAGTAGTGAGAAATTACCATCCTGCATTCTCACGCCTCAGATCAGCCCCAATTCTTGCAACTTCACACCTCGGATCACTGTCACCCCTGCAAATCTGTTTCACCACTGTAACCCCCTGCTCATCTGCCCCACCACTGTACCCTCCTGCTCATCTGCCCCACCACTGTACCCTCCTGCTCATCTGCCCCACCACTGTACCCTCCTGCTCATCTGTCCCACCACTGTACCCTCCTGCTCATCTGTCCCACCACTGTACCCTCCTGCTCATCTGCCCCACCACTGTACCCTCCTGCTCATCTGCCCCACCACTGTACCCTCCTGCTCATCTGCCCCACCACTGTACCCTCCTGCTCATCTGCCCCACCACTGTACCCTCCTGCTCATCTGCCCCACCACTGTACCCTCCTGCTCATCTGCCCCACCACTGTACCCTCCTGCTCATCTGCCCCACCACTGTACCCCCCTGCTCATCTGCTTCACCACTGTAACTCCCTGCTCATCTGCTTCACCACTGTAACTCCTTGCACATCTGCTCCACCACTGTAACTCCTTGCACATCTGCTCCACCACTAACTCCTTGCACATCTGCTCCACCACTTACTCCTTGCACATCTGCTCCACCACTGTAACACCCTGCACATCTGCTCCACCACTGTAACACCCTGCACATCTGCTCCACCACTGTACCACCCTAGACACATCTGCTCCACCACTGTACTACCCTGCACATCTGTCCCACCTCTGTAACCCCCCTGCTCATCTCCCCCACCAATGTTCCCCTTTTATCATCTGCCCCACCACTGAACCATCTTCTCATCTGTCTTAACACTGAACTTATCTGCTCATCTGCCCCACCACTGTAACCCCCTTTCTCATCTGCCCCACCACTGTAACCCCCTTTCTCATCTGCCCCACGAGACTGTACCTCCGGCACATCTGTCCCACCTCGGTCCCCCCTGCTTTTCTGTCCCACCGCTGAACCCCCTTCTCATCCCTCCCACCACTGTACCTCCTGCACATCTGTCCCACCTCTGTTCACCCTGCTCTTCTTCACCACTGTAACCCCTTGCTCTTCTGTCCCACCACTGTAACCCCCCCTGCTCATCTGCCCCATCAATGTACCTCCTGCACATCTGTCTCACCAATGTACCTCCTGCACATCTGTCTCACCAATGTACCTCCTGCACATCTGTCTCACCAATGTACCTCCTGCACATCTGTCTCACCAATGTACCTCCTGCACATCTGTCTCACCAATGTACCTCCTTCACATCTGTCTCACCAATGTACCTCCTGCACATCTGTCTCACCAATGTACCTCCTGCTCTCCTGCCTCACCACTGTTCCCCCTGCTCTCCTGCCTCACCACTGTTCCCCCTGCTCTCCTGCCTCACCACTGTTCCCCCTGCTCTCCTGCCTCACCACTGTTCCCCCTGCTCTCCTGCCTCACCACTGTTCCCCCTGCTCTCCTGCCTCACCACTGTTCCCCCTGCTCTCCTGCCTCACCACTGTTCCCCCTGCTCTCCTGCCTCACCACTGTTCCCCCTGATCTCCTGCCTCACCACTGTTCCCCCTGCTCTCCTGCCTCACCACTGTTCCCCCTGCTCTCCTGCCTCACCACTGTTCCCCCTGCTCTCCTGCCTCACCACTGTTCCCCCTGCTCTCCTGCCTCACCACTGCACCTCCTTTCACATCTGCCCCACTGCTCTTCTGTCCCACTGCTGAACCCTCTTCTCATCTATGAAATGTGTGATATGCAGAGTGGTGAAAGGAAGCAGAGATGAGACACCTCTACGTGCCCTGGCACACTCATCCTGCTGATCCACCTCTCACATCCAGCCCACGTACTTGTATGTGATGTCGCATACAAGCACATGGAATAGATGCGCAATGATGAGCTCAGGTCAGGGGAATTTTCTTAAAGCAGTGGGCCTGTGTGCAGGTTAATAAGTTGGGCACCCGCAGCAGAAAAAAAGTGGTTGGGTGTAATTTTCTTTGCGCTGAATTCTGGCTGTGGCTTAAAGGGACACAGAGTGCTAGGGGTTCAGTTGTAAGTGATGCAAATGTTCAGGAATAATTTCAACAAAGTTCCGAGAAGCGCAACAGTGACAGTCCTCCTTCTCCTCCTCCTGGAAACAGGGACCGCCCCCCCGTAGCATAACTGCACCCAATCTCTTCCCCATCACAAAAGCTGACGATCGCTGCTACATCAAAGTTGGAGAACCAAACCATGTTTCTCATCTTTTACAATGTGTGGGGGAACAGTGCCTTCTGAAATTGGAATGCATTCGTGCCTTGCTGACACTTCCCTGCACTGCTCTGCTGATGGGGAGGGAGTCGAGTGCCGGCAAAAGAGGCTTTGAGTGCCGCTTACCAGTGCCAGAGATTTCCTACCCCTGGCCTAGATTCTGATCTTACTCCTGCCCTGTACCCAGCTGCCTTTTACCTGCTCCCCTTGTTTCTGATTCCAGTTTTCTTTCCTCCTTCCAATCTGCTCCCAGCATTTCACAGTTTTTCCCTGCTTATACAAAATTTATATATTTATATGACAACATTGTAAAAAGTTAGATGTAGTGCCGGTTCACAAGTCGTCTGACTCTGAAACTGCTTGTACAGCGTGGCTTTCAAAATTACTTCTGTATAGAAGTCAATGCAAGCCACTCCGAAGTCACCCCAAAGTAGTACAGGAACCTTTTCCTAAGCCGGAGCGACTTGAGTCGCTCCTATTAGAACGGTTCCATTGCACTGCATGGAGCGCGACTTGTCAGGCGGTGTGAACCGTCACTTAGGCTTCTGTTTTGTTATTTGTTTTGGTTCACTTATATTTGAATTTTTGCTGTGTGCTTATCTGTGTGTCCCCCCCCCCCTCGCTGATCTGTGTCTGGCATTTGCAAATACAGAACTGCACAGAGCACTTGAGCTTCTTTTATAATTTGTCAGAACTTGCAATGTATAGGAGGGGCTGATTCTTCATATGATTCCATACACCCCATTGTTTTATGCTAACTGCCACGCTTTGCAAGCTTTATTTTACTGCCAGAGCTACTATCTTACTGTCAGTCTGACACCGTCACTCATTGTGTGTCACTGTCATGTAACCTGTGTTAATATGGCCCTAATATACTAAAACATGGACTGAATGCAGCTTTCAGCTATGGAGATGCATTGTCCGACTCTAAAGCTAGACTCCAGGCACAAAAAATGTATTTAAAAACTGTACACTTCCCAATAGCATGACCACAAAGAAGATAAGTCCACTTAGAAACACAGGCATCACCTTGTACAATTAGCCTTGACAACATCACTGTGCCGCACATAGCTTGTGCATAGAGCAGAGGTGTGGGAGGGGCCCAACAGGGTCCACTCACAACAGGAGGGGGCGGACACAAGACCAGTCACCTTACACAAGAAGAGAGAGCAGCGGTCTTTATTACAGGAAGCACCTACACAGAGTCTGTTTCACACTGGATTACTGTACAGATCTGGAAGAAATCCACAAAGCACACCAAGATTTAAGGAAGAAAACGGATGACTTGTATTTAGACAATATTTGCTTATCCCAGATTTTAGCTTTAAAGGGGTTGTAAAGTCTGAAGGTTTTTTATCTTCATGCATTCTATGCATGAAGATAAAAAAGATTGGGGGTTATTTACGAAAGGCAAATCCACTTTGCACTTCAAGTGCATTGAAAGTAAACTTGGAAGTGCAGTCGCTGTAGATCTGAGGGGAACATGCAAGGAAAATAAAAAAAACAGCATTTTAGCTAGGGGTGTACTCACTTTTGTTGCCAGTGGTTTAGACATTAATTTTACACTGTTATACAAGCTGTACACTCACTACTTTACATTGTAGCAAAGTGTCATTTCTTCAGTGTTGTCACATGAAAAGATATAATAAAAATATTTACAAAAATGTAAGGGGTGTACTCATATTTGTGAGATACTGTATTTTAGTGTTTCTGTAGATTACAGGAAGACCATATCCTGCCTTGACATGGGAGTATATGTGGGTGTGCTTGGAGATTACTATTGGACAACGCTTTGCCCTGACATGGGCATTTGGCCACATAATTAAATGCTAACTGAGGCCTCTGCTTTTATGCAATAAAAACAAGTTTAATTTCTTGTCTTATAGATGGATAAGTACTAAGGAACAATCTCATATTTTGTATGTAGCTCAGTGCTCTTTTATTGTACACCTTTCTTGTTCACTGTCAATTGCTGGAACCCTTATTTTGATTTCTGAAATCATCAGTTTTTGGGGTGTGCAAAACTTTTTAAAGTTATTCCACTATAGGGCTCCATGCGAACAGGGCTTAAAAAATAATGTCTCTTCCCTTGCCAGAGAAAAACGTCCATATAAAGCATTTTTGTATATAGTCTAGGAGAGTTTTTTATTTTTTTCTTCCTTTGCTCCAATCAAAAACACAAACCAGAAGGTTTTTTTTTCCTGCCTCTAAATGTTGAGCTTAAAATATGCCTGTAATCTTCCTAATATGCATGGACACATAGGATAACATTGAGCGGCTTCTACAGGCAAAACACAAAACTTCTGTAGAAGCAGTGATTTTTAAAGCCAGTGTGCATGGAGCCTTATTCTTCCTGACAGAACACATAATTCTCCTTCTGACTGGTAGAACATACTGTGAGCCTTAGTTGTAAGCTATGGATGACATATGTGCGGCATGTGCCTATGTATTGCTTTCCAATTATTTGTAATTATTGTTCATCATCCTAAAGGCCTTCTTTCTTCTTTTCCCTTTTTAGGAGATCGCTCTTTGTTTGGATAATTCTATATATTTCCTGTTGCCTGGATATTTGTCAGGGAGCAGCTGAAGGTAAATGGTTTGTTTGTTGAACTGTAAGCAATGTACAGATTGCGAAGGGGGGTAATACAGTATACAGACAACCCCTCATACTGCCACACAAACAACTGTTTGTTATATGTTGTGTTTTTGTTTTTTTTTCTGTTGAATTGGCCAGGCTTTTATTCCTGAATGCTTATGTTCCTGAATGCCGGAATTCTAGCATAGAAAAAAAATGGCAGCCACTAATTGCCGCAAACAAGAATCAAAGAAGCCAAATTAAAGGAGAGGATATAAATATGCCTCTCATGTAACTACAAAAAGGCCCATCTGATGGTTTGTGTAATAGTTGGGAATGCTGACATGGGAATAAGACAAGACAAGCAATTATGATAGAGGGAGGTTCCTTTTATTAGTAATCGTCTGTACACCAAATATTTGATAGACAGCACCTCTGGGCCACACTGCTTACCAATGTAAGAGGCTATACCTCTGTGTCTTAATTATAATACACAGTATTGGAAAATACTTCTGCACCTAATGTTCACAGACTACATGCCCACCCTGGAAGTTCAGCCATTTTCTTTGTTGAAGAAGATGTCTGTTCGGTACGTGCTGAATGCACCAAAATTAAATTTGCTCAATGCTGAGAACATTGTGAGTGAGTACTGAACCTACATCTACTAGAGTAGGGTGACCAGACATCCCTGGTTTCTGGGGACAGTCCCCGGATTGAGGACACTGTCCCTGGACCAAGTCTGTCCCCGGATTGGATTTGAACAGGGACTGGGGCAATTTCAAAGACAGTCAGTGCAGAATAAAAAATAAATAAAAAATCTAAATTGCACACCCCCGCTCTGCCGCTCCTACTAGATTAGGGGTGTATTTTTTGGTGAACATGGTAAAGATATCACCTCTGGGCCACACTGCTCTCCCATGTAAGAGGCGATACCTCTGTGCCTGATGATACCTAGAATTCAGTGGCGGCCGCTTCATTAGGGGCGCTGCCCCCCTAATCCATGCGCCCGGCCCCTAATCTACATGCAGGGTGCCGGACACATGGATTTTAACGGGTTTTTTTTTTTTTTTAAGCACTTGATTAGAGCCCGAGGCCTTAATTGGCTTAAAAAAAGGGTGGGCTCGGGGCACAGAGCCATTTTCCTTGTTGAAAAAGATGTCACTTAGAAAACCAGTCCTGAATACACCAAAATTAGATTTGTTCATTGCTGAGAACAGTGTCATTTCGTATCTACGGGAGAGAAGCATTTCACCCACTGTGCTTCGGAACATCCATGATTTTGGGCTGAAAACCAGGTTGAACAAATTAATTTCAGTTTATACAGGAACCAGATGCCACCTGAGGATTTTTTTTAACAGGGTTTGCCCATTAATCCACATAGGACATTGTCATCTTTACTGCTGCCTCTATTGACTCATGTACACTCCTCGGTGCATGTTGCATGCGTGCAATATGTAACCGGTTACGTTCACTGGACTTTAGATTTTAAAAAAAAACAAAACATGCAAACTCTCGGCTTTGTATAAACGTGTCTTACAAAATTATTATTTTGACACACAAACAATTTGATTAAATAGAGATGATCATTTCAGTTCAGCCAAATTACCTTTTTCATTGGTGTGGTCGAGCAATTGCTTCAGAATGGAAGATGGTTTGAAACGATTATATCTATAATTAGTCATTTGTTTATAATTACGATTTATTATGGGTGACAAAACAAGCCTGTATTGTATAGGGAATTTGTCGTGAGAGAACTATTGTGGCTGCCATTGCTAATCTCTATTTGAAAGTGTAAGTTACCTGGCTGTCATGCTGACCCTCTGTCTTCAGGTCTTTTGAGCAACGGATTAAAAAATTGGAGTTTGTGGCAAATCTGAATGAGGTCAAATTTTCTGATCCGCAGATTTGTTCTGCACCACTGACCAGTGAAGTTCAGCACAACAGTGAGACGTTCCAGAAGGTCACCAGTGGCAGCCTCCACCTTTAAGTGATCACAGGTTCTTTCTCTACTGACAGCAGTGGAAAGGCTCACAAAACAGGCAATAATTATGGAAAAGCTATACAAAAAGATGGCAACCACCAGTGGTGGCCCATCCATACAGAGCGCCTGAGCGCCGCCCCCCTAATCCACGCGTCTGGCCCCTAATCTACATGCAGGACACCTGAGGCATGGATGATGGGGTGTGTGTGTGTGTTTTTTTTTTGTTTGTTTTTTTTTAATATTCGTTTTTTAGAAGCACGTGATTAGAGCCAGAGGCTCTATAATAGGCTTCAAAAAAGGGTAGGCTTCCAAAAATTTGGTATGGTCTTCCTAATTCTCCTCCCCGGACAATCAGGAAGCGGGTCCTGAGACCCGTCACCTAGGGTTGGCACCTTTTCTTCAAGCCAAACCCGAACACTTTAGTGGCCTGGGACACCTTTGGTTGCCCCAAGGCGAGTAGTAATGCTGTGCACATAGCGTGCCGCAGCGAACATTGAGTGTGGCCAAATTGCTTTTGCTGACATCATCGCCCTGCCCCCCAGACAGTCGCTCGCAGCTCCCGGACGGCAAAAGATTTGTGTGTGACTTTCTTGGTTACTTGGGGAGCCACAGCCCTGTCTGAATAAGGTGTCTGGGTTTTAGTCCACCTGAAACCCGAACACATGATTCAAAACCCGGACTGTCCGGGTGAATCCCGGACAGGTGGCAACCCTACCATCACCTGATTGGCCAGGAGGAGAAGTGATCCTACAAACAAGCCAAATTGACCCGGTCTAACAATTCACATTACAAACAGAGGGTTTAGTTGCACAGATTTGCAAATGCATATGGAAGCCGCCATGCCCACATCAAGGCTGCTCTGTATACTGAAGTCCTAACTCTATAGTTTTGAGAGTCTCCAAGTTGGAGCATATATAGGAATGGATTAATTTATGATTCATGATACAGCAGTTTAGAATTTTTCTAAAAGAGAACATTTTTTGTAAGCTGATTTTCATGTCCATATTAAAATTGGGGAATGGTCATAGAGCAATAGAAGGTTACATGTTCTGGGACTCATTTAAGGCTCAAAATGCATAAGCCTACTGTATGTTTTCACATTCTGTTTGCCTGACCTGAATCTGGTTTTAAAATATCATTCTAACATCTGTCATGTGATGTTGGAGCTTTATTTCTGTTCAGAAGCAGACCCAGGCCTTGTAAGAGGCGCAAAATTATTTTTAAGTCTTGCATGTCTACCCCCTTTGGCAGAAATTCCCCGCTATAGTGTAGACCAGTATGTGAAGCAGAGTAGGGTCAATCTAGCCCTCTGGGGATGATTACTATTAATACCCCATATGTCTGTGCTAGGGTACAGTCCGGAAAACGCAAGTAGTTATTGGAATTGACTGGTCTTCCTCTTTAAAAACCCACATCCTCTGAACATCAATGAGGCTGCAAAACCCAAGATAGTTTGTTCCTAATGCGGACATAAAGTGTCATGTTTTATTAGTTGAAATGTGTAAGTAGCGTAGTAAGTCTGGTGACAAGCAGGGGATGATTGTCGGAAAATCGCACAGTACATCCACAATAATCCTCACTTTCATCTCCGAAACATCACACTGAGCTCTGTCTCCTGGTACGGAGGCACCGCTTGTAATGAGATAATTGACAACATATGTGGGCATGTTTTAAGGGGAACTCCACAGAGTACAATCTCCTGCATAACTTTACCCCTGTGCAGTTTCAGTAAACCTCTAACCCTTTCTGTGTAAAAAGAAACATTTAAGGGCTTTAACATTCTCTAGTGCTCATTAGGGAGAATTCTGTGCTGATATTTTCAATGACACGGCTTTCATCTACAGTGCCTTGAAAAAGTATTCACACCCATTGACATTTTCCACATTTTATCATGTTGCAACTAAAAACGTAAATGTATTTTATCGGAAATTAATGTGATAGACCAAAACAAAGTGGCACATAATTGTGAAGTGGAAGGAAAATGATAAATGGTTTTCAATTTTGTTTACAAATAAATGTGTGAAAAGTGTGGCGTGCATTTGTATTTAATACTTTTGTAGAACCACCTTTCGCTGCAATTACAAAGTCTATTTGGGTATGTCTCCACCAGCTTTGAGAGTCACATTTTTGCCCATTCTTCTTTGCAAAATAAGCTCAAGCTCTGTCAGATTGGATGGAGAGCGTCTGTGAACAGCAAATTTAAGTCTTGCCAAAGACTCTCAATTGGATTTAGGTCTGGACATTGGGTCATTCGCACACATGAATATGCTTTGATCTAAACCATTCCATTGTAGCTCTGGCTGTATGTTTTAGGGCAGTTGTCCTGCTGGAAGGTGAGCCTCCGCCCCAGTCAAGTCTTTTGCAGACTCCAACAGGTTTTCTTTTTGCCCCGTATTTGGCTCCATCCATCTTCCCATCAACTCTGACCAGCTTCCCTGTCCCTGCTGAAGAAAAGCATCCCCACAACATGATGCTGCCACCACAATCTTTCATGGTGGGGATGGTGTGTTCAGGGTGATGTGCAGTGTTAGTTTTTCGCCACACATAACGTTTTGCTTTTAGGCCAAAAAGTCAATGATTTTTTGTATCATCTGACCAGAGCACCTTCTTCCACATGTTTGCTGTGTCCCCAATATGGCTTCTCGCAAACTGCAAATGGGGCTTTTTATGGATTTCTTTCAACGATGGCTTTTTTCTTGCCACTCTTCCATAAAGGCCAGTTTTGTGGCATGCACAACTAATAGTTGTCCTGTGGACAGATTCTCCCACCTGAGCTGTGGATCTCTGCAGCTCCTGCAGAGTCACCATGGGCCTCTTGGCTGCTTCTCTGATTAATGCTCTCCTTGCCTGGCCTGACAGTTTAGGTGGACAAGTTGTTGTGCCGGACTCTTTGCATTTTTGGATGATGGATTGAACAGTGCTCTGTGAGATGTTTAAAGCTTGGGATGTATTTTTATAACCTTACCCTGTTTTAAACTTCTCCACAACTTGGCCTTCATGATGTTTGTGCTCGAAGGTTCCCTAACAAACCTGGGGGCTTCACAGAACAGCTGGATTTATACTGAGATTAAATTACACACAGGTGGACTCTATTTACCAATTAGGTGACTTCTGAAGGCAATTGGTTCCACTAGATTTTAGTTAGGGGTATCAGAGTATCAGAGGCTGAATACAAATGCACACCACACTTTTCACATATTTATTTGTAAAAAATATTGAAAACCATTTATAATTTTCCTCCCACTTCACAATTATGTGCCACTTTGTGTTGGTCTATCACAGAAAATCCCAATAAAATACATTAACATTTTTGGTTGTAACATGACAAAATGTGAAAAATTTCAAGGGGTATGAATACCTTTTCAAGGCACTGTGTGCTTTGGTGTGGTACGTTTCCAGCAGTGTAAATTCCAAATAGATGAAGGCCACCTTCTTTATATATTCATCATACATGTGTTGAGTGCAAAAAACAACATTCAAAATACCCTCCTTTTAGAAAATGCATGCAGCAAGCTAGTTCCAAGGCCATTTTGCCATACCGGCCCTGTGGCCACTGCTCTTCTCATTGTTTTGTAAGTCAAGTAAGCTGTAAAAAAAAAAGACTGGTCCTGAATCAGGAAAAAATCTGCTCCATAATGCAATAGTGCCTGTTGTTGCCCTATGCTTTTCAGATATCGGTTCTTGAACTAGCTTCCAAAAGAGTGCATAATTGTTTTTTTTTTTTTTTTTTTTTTAATCCAGTATCTTACTCTTTTTTTTTAATTACCGGTAGTCCAGAATTGTTTTTCAGAAATGCACTGAAAAATGCAGTGGTGAGCATTAATCTGCAGCAGCCAATCAAATATCAGCTTTTTGTTGCCCATTCTAACCTCCAAGTGTTGATGTCTATTAATTTATACATTATTATATTCTGTTGCTGTTTTCATGTTCAATGTAAATTTCAGTATACCACTTGAACAAGACAAAAGGTAAGAAGACTGAAGAGTTACATACCACTTTTATGATGGGTCATTTCAGTAATATACTGTATCACAATGTTCATTTTTCATCTTGTCCTCATTCTTTTAAAACCTTTTCAAATTCCTCGTATGTAAATGGCATCTAAACTTTGGTTTATAGGGTAACAGAAGGCTTAAATGTTGCCAGGGACTAATAATACCCTTGAACTGGTTCTTAAGGGGCAAAAGCAATTGCAGCTGTTTGTCAGTCATTCAGCAAGATGCACCATAGGAATGTGTGACTGTATGTTTGACCTCCGAGAATCCTCTCAACTCTCTTATCGTAACTTGTTTGGTTTCTGCATACACCGAATGTGGTCTTAACCTATTTTTGGTTTTGGGTTTCAGATGTGGACGTTCTTCAGAAGCTGGGCCTCATGGGAAGCAAGCCATCCAGCCGCCCAGTTCCCGAAGGGGTCATACCATTTAAATCGGGATTCATTTTGACGCAGAGAACGCGTGTAGAAGCCCCCGTTCATGCAGTCATCCCGCCTAGCTTAGGAACGGATCTCACTTTGGTGCTGAGCCTGTGCTCTCACCGCATTAACAATGCATTCTTATTCGCTGTCCGAAGCAAAAAGAAAAAACTTGAGCTTGGGTTGCAGTTCATCCCGGGCAAAATGATAGTTTATGTGGGTCACAAGCAGTCTGTATATTTTGATTACAATGTCCACGATGGCCAGTGGCACAATATGGCCATTGATATTCAAGGCCAAAAAGTGACTCTGTATACTTCTTGTGGGAAGCAAAGAGTAAATGCCAGTTTGCCTATAAAGAAAGATAACACATTGGATCCTAATGGGGTTTTCATGCTGGGAAAGCTTAACCAGCAGACGATACAATTTGAAGGTGCTGTTTGCCAGTTTGATATTTATCCTCCCGCCAAGGCAGCTCATAATTACTGTAAATATCTTAAGAAGCAGTGCAGGCAAGTGGATACCTACCGGCCGAATCTGCCACCTATGATTCCACTGCTACCCCAAGAAGCCAGTAGGTCTCTCCGCACAGAGATAATTTTAAAATCTCTAGGCAATCTTACCACAGCTTCTCCTCAGTCAGTCAAAACGAACTTGACAACCAACAGCAAAGTCAGGACTCCTTCTGTGAAGTTTACTACCAAAGTCCCAGCCTTGCCTTCCGTGACATCTCCAGCCCCTCACAGAACTCAGCTCTTATCAAGTGTCTCAACCAGGACTTCCACCATCGCACTCAGGATATCTCCAGCCTCTGCCATTGCACTGGGACAACCTCAGTCTCGCGTCACCCAACATGGTGCCCTTCCCAGCCAGAACAGCACAAAGAAGCCACAGCCAGAGAAAGTGACGAAGAAAGCCGTCTACCAAAAAACAACCATCAAGCCTCTAGTAAGTTCTCATTCTTCCAAGCAGGTTAAAAAGAGCACGGGAAGCCCAAGGAGTACAAACACCACCACTCCAAAGCAAACACCTGAGAAAAGGACTAGTGCTCTGCCCCAGAAGATCCAAACTATCATGAACCTCAATGTCCAACCAACCACATCCTCAGTCTTCTACACAAAACCAGCCTCCGGGGTCATTTATTCATCCACATCGACCATTACCAGCCTGCCATTTACTCACGATTACATTTGGCTTGACCCAACTGCTTTTCCTTATTTGATGGGACCTCCTGGACCTAAGGGCGATGAAGGTGCCCCCGTAAGTGAAATTACTGTTTTTTGTTTAGTAACTTTAAAATTAAGCCATTGTGAATATTCTGTTTAAAAAGCTATACGTTTTAATTAAAGCTTGAACACCAGGCAAACAACTAAAAACACACAAAAATAAAAATGTGTAAGATTTTACTTGCCAAAGGATTTGTATTTTTGCAGGAGATAGCTGGTTTTAGTCTGCTACAGTTCAGTAACATTTGCAGATCTTGTCCCCCTCCAAGCCTGTGACTGGATAGTAAATTATGAACAATGAGGTAATCCCCCTGTCCCTCTGCTCTCTACTCCTATAAGCAAGCTCCTCACTCTGTAGAACATCTGATTTGCAAGATTAACCCCTTGGAACCAGCACCTCTTGGCCCTTTAAGGGGTTTCAGATGCCGGGGGCGGGGTTTATGATAATGTGACCGCCATGATTGGCTGTGATCGGAGCTTTCTGTTAGCAATTTGTAACTGCCAGGAGTGTGCAGGGCATGCTCTCGGTACAGCTGTGTCTGCAAATTGGTACGAAAATATGCGGCTGCTCGGCACCAAGGCCCACCCACCAAGAGTTTGCGTACCGTCGGCGCCTAGGAGTTAAGCTTTGCTGTATAGGGACTACAAGAGGCTGATGGCAAGTCAAATTTTGGTACTTACACAGCTTCCTTTTTAAAAAAAAAAATTTTTAACCACTTCCCACCGCCATATAGCAAAATAACGGCTGGAAAGTGGTTGCATTATCCTGACTGGATGTCATATGATGTCCAGCAGGATAAGCTGTCAGGGTGCGCCCAGCGCGGCCATCGGTGGTGTGGTGTGTCAGTCTGATGCACCGTATTTCCGATCTAGGTAAAGAGTCTATGATGTAGGCTCTTTACCATGTGATCAGCTGTGTCCAATTATAGCTGATCACATGGTAACCAGAAAGTGCTGTTTATCGGCTTTCCCTCCTATTCGTGCTGACAGCCGCAAGAAGAGGAGAGCCGATCGACTGCTCTCCTCCTGACAGGGGGGTCTGTGCTGCACATTGATTATCAGTACAGACCAATCGAGGACACCCACTGGAGACCACCAGGTGTGCCCACTAGAGCCCACCAGGGATGCCAATCAGTGCCCATTAGGGATGGCACTCTGTGCCCATCAGTGATGCCTACCAATGCCTCCTGATCAGTGCTGCCCATCAGTGCCACCTATTGGTGCCCATCAGTGCCGCCTATAAGTGCCTCATAATCAGTGCCAATCAGTACTGCCTCATCAATGCTCTATTTGTGGGGGGAATAAATTATAAAAAATTGGTTTGGGTACAGTGTTGCATGACCGTGTAATTGTCATTCAAAATGTGACAGCTCTGAAAATTGGCCCAGGCAGGAAGGGGTGAAAGTGGCCCTGTATTTAAGTGGTTAAGGTTATATTACTGAATACAAAGCTGCATTAATGTGTGTTTTTATATTTGCCTGGAGTTGAGCTTTAATATATAAACTCTACCATTTTATTGTCATTAATAGTGCATTTTTATTGTATGACATCCAGTAAAAGTTCACAATAGTCAACAGTTTTTAGTGGAGGAAGTGTGGCTGTTGTATTATTCACTCCTCTAAGCTAACATTTGCCATAGTCTTAGGTTCCACACATCTGGGTCCAACTCTCCTTTAGCTCCCTCTACCTGTCTGAGTTTCTCGACTTACTTTTATGGATATGACATGTAGAATGTGCCAGAGGATAACTAGAACCAAAAGTACAGAAATGTGAATAATGTATGACATTAAAATGGCACCTTTCCCCTTTCTAATCATGTTTTTTTCAGTACTGAGATCTGTAACAGGCCCTCCATGCTATTCATGAAGAAACCGTTATTAGTGGCAAAATAATATATAAAAACCAGCAGATGATTGAAGCAGAAGCCTTACTTATGGCACACAGTATGATTCCAGGTGTCATTCTGCATGATATAGATTTCTGTTTTATTTCGTTGTTCCTCTGTTGACTAGTCCAGACTGGTGGAACATTTATACTACATTACTGTATTTAGGGTACAGGCTCTAGTAGCAGCTTCTAGGATGGAATCTCTTTCACCATTAAATTTCTTATGATCTGTGCAATGCAGTGGTTCTCAACCACTTGGCCCTGGCCTCCCCTCTCTCAGGCCTCCAGCTAGATGCAGATCCCTTCACCTCCCACAGTGCCTTCCTGCTTCCATCCTAACCCCTAAACCTCCCATAGTGCCCCCAGAGAGTCCTCCGCCTCCACGGTGCCCCCAGAGAGTCCTCCGCCTCCACGGTGTCCCCTCTAGAAAACCTCATTCCCTACAGGGCCATCAAGTCAGCTGCAGATTCCCTTTATTCCCCTACATAACTCCCATCTCCTCAGTGACACCCAGCCAAATCCCGAGCCTCCAGCATTTCAATACATGTTTTGCATAACTCTTTTTTTGTGTAAGTATAAACTTTCTATTCTTTAACCTTTTTGGGCTTGGAAGACTTTGGAAGAATTTACTGGGCTCTGGTCTCAAAAAGGCTAAGGACCATTGATGTAATGCATACATTGATTACTTAACAATGGATTTACACCAGGACAGAACACCTTGAGCCAGTGAATCCAGTTCTGCAGCCATCAGAGGGGAATGGCGTGTCCATAATAGAAAATACTTTCAGAAAGTTATTAATTGGCTGATGTTAAAGTGGTATTAAATCAAAAACCAAATATGTATTATATTGCAGCTTACCAAGCATAAGGCCCCTTTCACACTGGGGCGGGCAGGTGCGGTGGCGGTATAGCGGCGCGACTTTTAGCGGCGCTATACCGTCGTATTAGCGGTGCGGTTTTAACCCCCATTAGGGTTAAAAAGGGTTAATACTGCCCGCAAACCACGGCTACAGCCACGTTTTGCGGGCGGTATTACCATGGTGTCCCATTGATTTCAATGGGAAGGAGTGGTAAAGGAGCGGTATACACACCGCTCCAAAGATGCGGCTTGCAGGAGATTTTTTTTCCTCCCCGCCAGCGCATTGCCTCAGTGTGAAAGCCCTCGGGCAGGATTATTTCAGGCGTTATTTATGCACTATTTTTAGCGCTAAAATGCCTGAAATACGCCTCAGTGTGAAAGGGGCCTTAGATGTGGTGGCTGCTTCAGTTTTCTTTTCTTTGGCTTTCTTTGTGTCTGTTTTCACCTGGTGATCTGTTGGCTATACTAGCAGATTTAAATACACTAACAAATTGAAGCCAAACTCCAGCTCACACTTTGTAATCAGTTACAGCAAACTGTTTTTCTCTTATCGTCCATGGACTGACACAGCTGGATACTGTAAACGTGTGGCTATATGTCCCTGCTCGCAGGAGAAGATCTAGGCAGAATGTTAGATTGTTAGAAACATACATTCTAGAACAAACCAGAGCTGAACAGCCCCGCCCAGGGGGGCGGTCCCTCCGGACATTACCCTCCCACCTGCAGCTAGCAGCCCCAGTTTTTTTCTGCCTAGCAGAAGGAGAAGACGTGCCTCTCTCAGGAGCCAGTCTCCTGGAAGATTTTACTTTTAAATTTTATTCCTTTGGGAATTTTATTATTTTATTTTTGAGACCTTCAATCAACTGTCGGCTGGGCAACAGGTTGGGTACACTGGTATCCTCGTAGTCTTCCCTGTCCGACCATCGAGCGTGCTGATCCTCGCCTTGTGTGCGTGAGACTCAGTTCACGACATGCCCCATGACCCCAGGGGTGGCCGGGTTGCTTTTAGCTCCCGCGGTCCTCTCAAGATTGAACAGTACCTGACTGACTGTATCTCTTGCGGTGGACCGGGCCGACAGCTACGCAGTACTGCTCTGTGATAGGTCTGTCTGAAACAAGCCAGTGGGTCCCTGAAAGGGATGGGTAAGTAGTCTCTCCTACTGCAGGTGAGTACATGCTGGCGGTGTTTCTTTATATGGGGGGTTTCTCCATGTCTCCCCTGTTATGCTGCTCTCTGCACCCTGTACTGGTGCTGTGGGGGTGCTTGGGAGTCACTCTGGCCTGGCTGGGCACTCATGTCTGTAGTGGGCTCTGGGGTGAGGGGCAGTTTTCCTGGTGTGTGAGGTGGTTATTGCGTGCGCCATTAGCGCGCGCATTAGTGCTGTTTGCCTTTTGAATTTCGCGCTCGGCGGCCATCTTGCCGTGGTTCAATGGCGCAGTTATAGCTGCGGCCGGCGGCCATTTTCTTGTAGCCGCAGCGCATTTACTTTCGGTTTCGGCCTATAGCGGTGGCGCTGCGGCGCGAATCTCCTCACAATCTCCTCACAGATTCTTCACTCACAGCGCGGTTTCTTCAGCAGAACTGAGCGGTGCTTAAGGGTTGGTGAGTCCTCCGGGTATCCCCTCCTCAGCCTCAGCGTAGCCAGTGGGTGGACTGTATATTCACTGTAGTAGTGTATAAGGTCTCAGAGGGTGGCGATATGGAGTCTGATACACCTGCTTCTCCACACTTGCCTGAGGCAACTGGCAGTGCTCCTGCACCTGCGGTCCTTATGGACCAGTTGTCGGCAGTCCTGGAATCATTCCTTGTCAGAATGGAAGCGGTGTGCGAGCGAAGGGAGCTATAAGCCCCCTCTCCCCACAAAAATCTTTAGTGAAGGAGTGCTCTGATTCAGATATGGGCCTAGGTACTGTGCTCAGGACCCTAGCTCTGAATATTTTAATTTCTCTAGTCGTCTGTCCAGGACAGCACTAGAGAGATAGGCTCCACCTCCAGAGGCAGGAAACACATCATACCAATCTTTAAAGGGCGGCTTCCGTCCCTCGTCCTCAGTCTTTGTGTTTCCTCCACCGGAGGAGGAGGCTGGATGGAGCTCTCCTTCCCCTAAGCCAAGGCAGACTGCTCGAGGAAGGGGGAAGGAGGTCTGCGATACCTGGAAGGTGGCAGGCTTTGTTGGGTCCCCCGGTCAGGCTGCAGTGAAGCTGGTACCGGCGCAATCCTCCGGTATAGCCCGAGGAGGGCTGACGTTCCCCGCAGGACATCCTGGCATCTGCCGGCCAGTTACTGTGGTCTCTGGCGTGGGTGTTCAGCGGGGGGCGGGCGTAGGCCTCGAGTTCCGGCCTGTGGAACGCAGGAGGAGGGCGGGGACTTCCGGCGCAACACTTCCGGTTCCGGGTCGCGCGGCGAGCGTGGACGCTGGGGCCATGGCGGGAAATTTAAAAAAAACGCCGGCCACAAGATAGACGGTTCCTTGAAGATGATCCAGGAGCTGACTATGGAGGTAGGAGACAGCATGGAGACAATGGAACCAGGTGGCAGTGGTGCCGGCCCAGCTCAGGTAGGCAGACACTGGGGTGCCCTGGACCTACAGGGCTGGGGAAGGAGGGGGAAAAAGGGGAAATACCCCCCCTCCTTCAGCGACAGGATCCGGGCTAAAGAGCCATGTGAATCCTGTCAGCGGCTGGTGGGGGTGCACATCGGTGTGGTGAAGGTACAATCCCCGATTGTCTAAAAGGTTTCTGACTACTTGCCCTGGTTTCTTCTCTCCTTCTCTTTCCCAGGCTCAGCCTAAAGACCCGGAGAGGTCAGGGGGGAAGAAGAGGTGTCCGTCATGTACGAACAAACTAAAGGAGGGATGGAGCAAGCCCCTTTGTAAACCTTGTATGGACAAA
Source organism: Rana muscosa (assembly GCA_029206835.1). Taxonomy (NCBI): domain Eukaryota; kingdom Metazoa; phylum Chordata; class Amphibia; order Anura; family Ranidae; genus Rana; species Rana muscosa. The sequence continues at coordinate 264,881,126 of CM055125.1, read as the reverse complement.
TTGGTTTACAAGGAGGCAACAGGGGCATGTAAAGAACTAATTGCTGGGGTGCAGGAAGAAATGAAGACCATTAAATCAATGCTGGCAAGCCTTGAAACCCCAAAACCACCAGCTGCAGCCCCCCCTGATTCGGCCCCAGAGGTGGGTGACGCATCAGACGGAGGGGAACCAGATTCCTTGGACGAGCTAAGTGAGGCGGCTTCATCCAGAGATATTCCGAGCCAGGGGACAAGTTCGCCCAGATACAGGCTCTCACTCGAGGAGGTGGATGCCTTATTAGGGGTGATATATGAGACTCTCGATATCAAAGAAGAGCAGGCTTCCTTGTCCTTGCATGACCAGATGTACCAAACCCTGAAAGAGGATCAGAACAGGGTATTTCCGGTACATAGTACACTGGCAGATTCTATTAAAAAGGAATGGCGGGAACCAGAGAAAAAATTGTTTTTTCCCAAAAGTCTGAAGAGGAGATTTCCCTTCAGTGAGGATTCCTCCTGTATCTGGAACAAAGTGCCCAAAGTGGATGCGGCCTTTTCCCAGTGTTCCAAGTCTACAGACCTCGCCTTTGAGGACATGGGTGTCCTTAAGGAACCTATGGACAAAAGGATGGAGGTACTGCTGAAAAGGTCATGGGAAGTAGCCATGACAAGTTTAAAGCCAGCAATGGCTACAACTATAGTGGCTCGTAACTTGGAGGTCTGGCTGGACCAGCTGCAAAACCATCTGGAAAGTGGGACCTCCAGGAAGGAGATTCTTGATTCCCTGCCTATGCTACACAAGGCGGCGGGCTATATGGCGGACGCATCCGCGGAGTCGGTCAAGCTATCGGCAAAGACCGCTGCCTTAATCAATTGCTCACGCAGGGCTTTATGGCTAAAGTCCTGGTCGGGAGACCCGGCATCAAAAATCAGACTATGTGGCATCCCATTTGAAGGAGACCTTTTGTTCGGGCAAGATCTAGAGAAAGTGCTAGACCGTACTGCCGACAAGAAAAAGGCCTTCCCGGTCAAAAATAAAAGGGTTCAGGGGAAACGTTTTTTTCGTCCCCAAGGACAAAGGCCGATTCAGGGGCAGGCTCCTAAGGGGTCGTCCTCTGGGAAGCAGTGGGGAAAGGGTAAACAGAAAGGTGTCCTGTTTTCCTCTCCTAAAAAGACCACCAAATCCCAGTGACTTAGTTCCAGTGGGAGGGAGATTGGGGCAGTTCCTCCCACAGTGGGAAAAGACTACCCCAAATACATTTATTCGGAGGATAATCAGGGAAGGCTATCGAATTCAGTTCAGGGGCACTCCGCCCACAAGAACGTTCGTAACCTCTCCGCCCAGGGATTTTCAGAAAAAGACAGCCTTGCTGTCACAAATAGGCGACTTGGTAGACCAGGGGGTTCTTATCCCAGTGCCACAGCAGGAGATAAACCTAGGTTTCTACTCGCATGTTTTCATAGTGAGAAAACCGTCGGGCAATTTCCGCCTAATATTAAATCTGAAATCACTAAACAAGTGGGTGGCTTACAGAAAATTTCGGATGGAGACAATCCTTTCGGTGAAGTCAATTCTTCCCCCGGATTGTTTCTTGGCCTCCCTCGATTTGAGGGATGCCTACTTACACGTCCCTATCCATCCGGAATCTCAAAAGTTTTTAAGGGTAGCAATCAGATGGGGAAAGCAGGTCCGACATTTTCAATTCAGGGCCCTGCCATTCGGCCTGTCTTCATCCCCCAGAATATTTACAAAAATTTTGGCGTAGGCACTGGCCCCCCTGAGACTGGAAGGGATATCAGTCATCCCTTACCTGGACGACCTTTTATTTTTTGCACCCTCCGCGCTCCAACTGCAAGAGGATCTACGGGTGGCCATATCCTTTTTGGAAAAACTGGGGTGGTTAATAAATTGGGAGAAGTCAAACCTAACCCCGACACAGGTCCTGCAGTACTTGGGCTTCCTAGTAAACTCAGTGACGCAGAAAATTTATCTCACAGCGGAGAAAGTAAAAAAGGTAAAGGCTACGGCAGCCTTCCTTCAAAACAATCTGGCAATTTCTATCCGCTCAGCCATGTCGGGTTTGGGTGTCCTGACGGCAACAATCCCTGCGGTACCATGGGCAAGAGCCCATTTCAGGTGTCTTCAGGCAAATATTCTGAACAACTGGGACGGAACGCAGGAATCGTTGGACGCGACCTTTCACCTATCCCCAAAGACCAAAAGGTCTCTTTGGTGGTGGAGGGACGAAGAGAACCTAGTGCAGGGTCTGTTTTGGTCTCTTCCGGTGTCAGTCCGAATAACCACGGACGCCAGTGCCTGGGGCTGGGGGGCCCATTGGGGATCAAAGGTAGCCCAAGGGCGCTGGGAAAAAGTGCAGTCCCAAAGGTCAGCCAATTGGAGGGAGTTGCAAGCAATCTGGGAAGCCCTAAGGGCATTTGTCGCGGAGCTGAAAAATCACCACGTACAGGTCCTCTCAGACAGTGTGGTAGCAGTCTCATATTTAAACAAGCAAGGAGGAACAAGGTGTCCATCCTTAATCAAGATAGCGAGCGCTATCTTGGCCTGGGCAGAAAAAAATCTGAAGTCCATATCCGCGGTCCATCTGAAGGGAGTGGACAATTGCCTGGCGGACTTTCTGAGCCGACACCAAGTGTGCGAATCAGAGTGGTCGCTAAACAGGGAGGTCTTCCAACTAATAATAGAGAAGTGGGGCATTCCCGAAGTGGACTTGTTTGCCAACAGGTCGAATGCCAAAGTTCCAGCTTACTTTTCGATAGAAAGAGAAATAGGGGCCAAAGGGATAGATGCCCTAGCCCAGAAGTGGCCGTTTCATCTATGTTACGCCTTTCCCCCGTTCAAACTTATTCCTCTGGTTCTGAGGAAATTTGTGCAGGAACGCACCACAATGATCCTAGTGGTCCCGTATTGGCCAAAGAGGCCTTGGTTTTCCATACTGTTACGCCTGACAGCGGAACCCCCCCTCATGTTGCCCGTAAGGAAGGATCTGCTATCCCAGGGCCCAGTCCTATTATCCAAGGTTCAGACCCTGAAGCTGTCAGCCTGGTGTCTGAAGAGAGTCTCCTGAAGTCTAAGGAAAAAAGGAAGAGAGATTCGCCCTAGGGCGAATCTCTCTTCTTTTTTTCATGAAATTCAGGGATGGAGGTGTGTCACTGGTGACACCAGACCCTTCTTTTTTCTTTTGTCTCCTGAAGTCTAAGGGGCTCTCGGATAGGGTAGTAAACACCATTCTTTCTAGTAGAAAGAAGGTTACCCAAGCGATTTATGTTAAAGTTTGGAAAATTTTTTGTTCTTGGTTGGATACCAAAAAGGTGTCTGCAAGTATCCCAGCCATCTTGGAGTTTTTACAAGATGGTGCGGATAAAGGACTGGCCATTAGTACACTAAAAGTACAGGTATCGGCCTTGTCAGTTTTTTTAGAGCGACCCCTGGCTATAGACCCGCTAGTGAGCAGGTTCTTCAAGGGGTTAGCCAGAATTAGACCCATTCCATTTAAAGTCCTGCCAAAATGGGACCTGACGACAGTGTTGCAGGGTTGGGCTAAATGGTCACAAGAGAAAGAGCTGTCCCTAAAATGGGTCACGCTCAAAGCTGTCTTTCTAGTGGCCATAACCACTGCGAGACGCATTAGTGAGCTGCAGGCACTTTCCATTAAGGAGCCTTTTCTACAAGTTTTTGAAGACAGGCTGGTATTACGGACAGACCCAGGTTTTTTGCCCAAAGTGGTGTCAAAGTTCCATAGGGCTCAAGAAATGGTTTTACCTTCCTTTTTTGGGTCCCCAACCAGTCTAAGGGAGACAGAATTCCACAATCTGGACGTGAGAGCCTGTGTCTTACAATATCTGGAGTTGTCCAAAAACATTAGGAAATCCAATGCTCTATTTATTTTGCATTCGGGAAAAAAATTGGGGTTTCAAGCTTCAAAAGGCACAATCGCAAGATGGATTAGGCAGGCTATTGTGGAAGCTTACAAAATCTTAGGAAAGGAATGCCCTTTTTCCCCCATGGCTCACTCCACACGGGCACTATCGGCCTCTTGGGCAGAGCGAGCTGGAGCAACACCAGAACAAATTTGTCGAGCAGCAACATGGTCAAATTACTCGACGTTCATGAAGCATTATAGATTGGACCTTCTCTCAGCGCAAGACCAAGCGTTTGGGAGGAAAGTCCTCCAAGCGGTAGTCCCCCCCCTAATCTGGTAAGTTCTCGCTGATCCTCTCTAGTGCTGTCCTGGACAGACGACTAGAGAAAACTAGAGTTAGACTTACCGGTAACTCTATTTCTAGGAGTCGTCCAGGACAGCAGGGATTCCCTCCCTATATGCTGTTATAATGGTGGACGAGTGTTTTTTGTTGTTTCAGAAGCCGTTCCGGGGAAGTTCTCGGTTAAAAGACTGAGGACGAGGGACGGAAGCCGCCCTTTAAAGATTGGTATGATGTGTTTCCTGCCTCTGGAGGTGGAGCCTATCTCTCTAGTGCTGTCCTGGACGACTCCTAGAAATAGAGTTACCGGTAAGTCTAACTCTAGTTTTTAATGTTTATGAACAGGACATTCCCTTGTGAGGAAGACTCCAGTTCTGTGTCAGTGAATGACAGGGCGCTTGTAAGTGAACTCATTGATGATGTGAGGAACATTCTCAAGCTGGGTGCTGTGGCTGTGGTACCTCAGGTGGACGCTGTTTCCCTGGGTTCCTTCAAGCCTTTCTTTTACACAGCTTCCTCACTGTTTTCCTCACACGCTGCGTCGTGAGCAGCATGGATGATACAGTGGTACACAGTGTTTCCCTCCCCCTGGTCGGTGCAGCATGGTGGAGGGGGGGGGTCTTTATTCATTTATGTCTCTAATCCCTGTGAGCCTTCTGTGTGATGTCCTGAAGCAACAACAGGGTCTCTGCACCTGTGGTTTCCCGCCATTTCCTGGGAACGCTCTGAGCTCTGACAGACGCACGGTCTGAGGATCAGAGGTTACCTGTTGCCTGCATGCTCCTTCGGCAGCACAGTTAAGCAGGTTGGAATGATACAGAGAAGATTATGCGCCTCTGCGCAATAATTTAAACTCTTCCTATACCTCTACACTGCATAAATTCACAGTGTATGTATGTGTTATTGGTCTCTGTGTCTGCGTGGGTGTCCCCCCACGTTCCAATGCTGTGTTTCAGTGCCATACATGATATAAACGTACAAAATATGTTTATGCACGACTTTAGATACATTTACAGTATATGTATGTATTGTACTCTCTGGGTTGGCGCGGGTTTCCGCCGGGGACTCTGGTGTCCTCCCGCGCTCTCATGGTATGTGCGCTTCGGCTCTCTGCACAGTATAGACATGTTCCATATGTTTATTGCACATACTATACATGTTTACAGTATGGGTATACTGTTTGCGTGGGTTTCTTCTGTGTACTCCGGTTTCCCTCCACGCTCTAATGGAAATGCACAGCATAAACATGTGCAATATGTTTATTCACATGCTATCATTCCTACACGGTATCTGTGTGCTGTCTGCGTGGGTTTCTTCCGGGTGTTCATGTTTCCTCCCACACGCTGACGGTATGTGCACCTTTGGCCCTCTGCACAGTTAAACATGTTCAATGTTTATCACGCATGCTATAATACCTACACGGTATGTGTATGCAGTCTGTGTGGGTTTCCTCCGGGTGCTCCGGTTCCCTCCCACACTCCATTGGTATGGGCGCTTCGGCGCTATGCACAGCCTAAATTTGTGCGATTTGATATCCACATACTAACATACCTACCCGGTATGTCTGTGCGGGTTTCCTCCGGGTTTCCGCCCACGCTACATGACATGCGTGCCTTTGGTGCAATACATGGTGTAAACATACACATTGTTTATACACAACACTAAATACATTCACAGTAGTTGTAGGTATTGCATTCTCTGGGTATGCGTGGGGTAATTCGGTTCCTCCCACGCGCCAATGGTGTGGCGCGCCTTCGGTGCTATGCACACATAGGCTTGTGCAAAATGTTTAGCACACATACTATAATACCTACACGGTAAGCGTATGCAGTCTGCGTGGGTTTCATCCGGGTGCTCCGGTTTCTCCCCCGCGCTCCAGTGGTGTGCGCATTTTCAGCGCTATGCACAGTAAAACATGTGCAATTTGTTTATTCACAGGCTAACATACCTACACGGTTGTGTACGCAATCTGCGTGGCTGGTTTACGTCCAAGCCCCGATGATGTGCGCGCTTTCGTCGCTGGCACAGTATAAACGTGTTTAATAGGTTTATCCACACATACTAAACTACATACGCCGTATGTGGTTGTATTATGCTCTTTGTGGCTGGTTGGGTTTCCTCCCACACTCTATTTGCGCGTTTGACGCAATGCATAGTATAAACTGTGTTTTGTACAATCAGCACTTATCCATGGGTAGCTGCTGGATGGAGCATTGTCATAAGGATCCCTGGTTTCAGGGGTACCACTTTCCACCTGCTTTCAGTGGTGATCAAAAGCGCTGGCTTGGACTGTGTTCGCCAGGCTGAGGTTAGCGTTACGCCCGTTAGTGGCTGCGTCTCTGGCGTTTATGTAGCTCAATGACTGGGCAAAAGCCTCTGCTTCATCTATCATTCGACTAGCAGGTGCACTGCAACTGCTTTAGCCTTTAGGGTCTCTGTGCCCAGGGTGGGTTTGCACCACCTGTGGAGGCTGAGGTACTAGTCCTCTGACCGAGTTTCTAGGGAAGCTCTGTCAAGTTGCCTTTATTGGCCAACAGTTGAGGCACCCTGTACACTGGGGCCTCTCTTTTCCGATACATTGCGGAGTCTCTTTGGGATTTTCATACATCTCGCTGCAAGACGGTTCTGTCGGCCGCGTGCATTGCAGGGGAAGGGTCCTTGCATCCGGAGGTGTTTACACCTCCTTTACTGGACGTAGGGCACCAGATGTGGACCTTATGGCCTCTCGACTCACTCGCAAGGTGTCGAGATCGTGGCCAGGTCCAGGGACCCCTGGGCAGACGCGTTGGTAGCCCGTGGGGGCAGTATCGCCTGATATATGCTTACCCTCCGCTACTGTTGTTTCCTCGCCTGCTTTGCAGAGTAGGAGCTGAGGCCATTCCGGTGATCCTCATTGCTCCGGAACGGCGTCATTGGTACGCCGATCTACTTCGGCTAGTCGCAGATGTTCCTTGGCGACTGCCTATTGGGGTGGACCTTCTGTCTCATGATCCCATACTTTCATCCTGCTTTACAGTCCTTGGCTTTAATGGCATGGCTGTCTAAAGCCAGGTGCTGAAGGACCGAGGTCTCTCGGATTCGGTCATCTCTTCTATGTTGTTGGCACGGGAATCTTCCTCCAGAAAGATATATATCACCGTACCTGGAAGGCTTACATCGCTATGTGCGAGGAACTTGATTGGCGTCCTCGGACGTATTCCGTTCCCAGGATTTTGCTGTTCTTACAGCGTAGTGTGACCAAAAAGCTGGCCTTGCATACCATTTGAGGGTCGGATTTCGGCCCGGGCTGTCTTTTTCAACGACCACTACCGGGCCATTCCTTGATTAGCACCTTTTGTGCGGGGGGGGGTTCGCCATGTGATGTCCCTTTCCCTACTTGGGATCTGAATTTGATGCATCTCGGTTCTCCCAGAACATTCCTTTGAGAATATCGGAGAGATTCCTCTCTTGACCTTGTCCCAGAAGGTGGCCTTCTTAGTGGCCATTACTTCGGTTGGCAGCCTTGTCCTGCAAGTCGCCTTACTTGGTCCTCCATAAGGATATGGCGGTGTTGCGCCCACGACCGTCCTTCTTTTCAAAAGATGGTCTCGGCCTTTCACCTTAAGGAGGACATTGTTCTTCCGTCCTTGTGTCCTCACCCATCGCATCCCTGAGAGTTTGCGCTTCATACATTAAGATGGGTACAAGCCTTACGGGTGTACCTGTCTGCTACTGTTTCCATTCGGAAGTCTGACTCACTGTTTGTGTCTGTCTCTGGTCCAAAACAGGGCCGAGCGGTGTCGTCTGCCACCGTCTTTAGGTAGATCAGGCAGACCGTCATACAGGCCTATGTCCTTAAGGGGCGGGCGCCTCCCTTTCCGGTTGCGGCGCATTCCACCAAGGCAATTTGTGCTTCCTGGGCTGTTTAGCTCTGGTTTGTTCTAAAATGTATGTTGCTAACATCTAACATTCTGCCTAGATCTTCTCCTGCGAGCAGGGACATATACCCACACGTTTACAGTATCCAGCTGTGCCAGTCCATGGACGTCAGAGAAACGGATTTTACGGTGCGTACAAAAATCCTATTTTTTTCCTTTTGGGATAAAGTTTTTATATGGATAATTAAAAGCTGATCATTATAAACACCTATAAACTGTTGGTATTAAATGGGTTGTTTCATCCATGTAAACTGATGCATTCTGCTGTAGAGCTTGTGCTTTTGAAAAACAGACATTAGCTACATTCACCCTCGCCCCATTCGGTGCAATGACGGGTCCCTGGTGACCGCAGCTATTTATGGCTGTCTGCACAGCCAGTGATCACCTGTGGATCGCTATTGGACGTACGTGAATGGGGCCAGTGGTCACACCTAGCCGAGGAGAGCCACAGCAGAAATCAAAAGATTTCTACTGCTACAGTTTGTACCAGCCCTAATCGCAGGATGGAATGTAACCTTACTGGCCAGATCTTACTAGACGAAAGAAAGCCTAAAAAAAGAAAGCATACAGCCTTCACATCTAAGAATTGGTAAGCTTCAATATTAAATGTTTGCTTTTGTGCTTAATACTGCTTTAATTTGGGTTCTTCAACTACCTGTTTGCTGGGATTTATCTGAACCTGCCATATGTGGAGGGACAAAATTTATGATTTGGTGACTGGTGTGGTAAAGGGTAAGCTTGTGTAAGAGAAAAGACTCTACAGAACTCACAGATCAGGCCACCCGGAATTTCCACTTCTGAACTTCATTCGGGCCCCAGCTGTAACTTCTCAGACCCTAAAATGATGTCCCGCTCTGACAGATATAGGTGGTTCAAGTAAGTTCTGAGTATCTACTGTATATTATTCAGCAAACAGTGGAAATGATCATACAAAAGTGACATAAATGCGCTATTGCAGCCAACAAACCTCAAAATATGAAAATGAAAGACTCTTATGGTTATGTGTGTATTTGCCATCATCCCTTTGATTAATATTGGAAAAACCTAAATTTGGATTTTTAAGGCAATTAAAAAAAAAAAAACGAGTTGTACTGTTTAAAAAATATTTATTTCCATATAGAATAAAATTACTAAGAATACTTAAGAATTTCTAAGAATAATAAGACTGTCGACAGTATAAACAAGATGTACCAACATTGTGTCATCACACTGCATGAAGTACAAAATGCAGTTTAAATAATCCTAAAGTGGTATTCCCCAGCTACTTGCTGTTCCTCCATCGATGAGAATTCCGATGGTATATGGTAGATGGGGGTGTTGACACAATGTTGGTACTTCTTGTTTATACTGTCGACAGTCTTTTATCATTCAAATAATTTTATTCTATATGGAAATATTTTTTAAACAATACAACTTTTTTTTTCTTCTTCTCAAATTGCCTTAAAAATCCAAATTTGTTTTTTTTCCAATACAAACCTCAAATTAAGTCTTCCATTGGGGTTATTTAATAATCAAATAGACATTGCCATTGCTCATACAAGGGCCAATAATCAGCAGTGAAGAAATAAAATGGATATCTTTTATAAAGTGCTGCACAATAGTTACATATTTATTGATGACTCAAAAAATGTGATGAATTCTTTAATTATCCCAATATCGTGATACATAAAACAAAATTTCATAAAATATATATTTTATATATATATATTATACAGTATCTTACAAAAGTGAGTACACCCCTCACATTTTTGTAAATAATTTTTTTATATCTTTTCATGTGACAACACTGAAGAAATTACACTTTGCTACAATGTAAAGTAGTGAGTGTACAGCTTGTATAACAGTGTAAATTTGCTGTCCCCAAAAAATAACAACACGCAGCCATTAATGTCTAAACCGCTGGCAACAAAAGTGCGTACACCCCAAAGTAAAGTCCAAATTTGGCCCAATTAGCCATTTTCCCTCCCTGGTGTCATGTGACTCATTAGTGTTACAAGGTCTCAGGTGTTTTAAATTTGGTGTTGTTACTCTCATACTGGTCACTGAAAGTACAACATGGCACCTCATGGCAAAGAACTCTCTGAGGATCTGAAAATTGTTGCTCTACAGGAAGATGGCCTGGCCTAGGCTATAAGAAGATTGTCAAGGCCCTAAAACTGAGGTTCAGCACGGTGGCCAAGACCATACAGCAGTTTAACGGGACAGTTTCCACTCAGAACAGGCCTTGCCTTGGTCGACCAAAGAAGTTGAGTGCACATGCTCGGCCTCAGATCAAAAGTGTTTAATACTGCTTTAATTTGCTGCAGAGGTTGAAGGGGTTGGGGGGCGGTCAATCTGTCAGTGCTCAGACCATATGCCGCACACTGCATCAAATTGGTCTGCATGGCTGTTGGCAAATTGGTTTTGTAAGCCTCTTGATGCACAAGAAAGCCTGCAAACAGTTTGCTGAACAAGCAGAATAAGGACATGGGTTACTGGAACCATGTCCTGTGGTCTGATGAGTCCAAGATAAACTTATTTGGTTCAGATGGTGTCAAGCATGTGTGGTGGCAACCAGGTGATGGGAGTGTCATGGTCTGGGACTGCATAAGTGCTTCCGGCACTGGGGAGCTACAGTTTATTGAGGGAGCCATGAATGCAACTTGTACTGTGACATACTGAAGCAGAGCATGATCCCCTACCTTCGGAGACTGGGCGCAAAGCAGTATTCCAACATAAAGCCCCCAAACACACCTCCAAGACAACCACTGCCTTGCTAAAAAAGCTGAGGGTAATGGACTGGCCAAGCATGTCTCCAGACCTAAACCCTATTGAGGATCTGTGGGGCATCCTCAAACAGAAGGTGGAGGACTGCAATGTCTCTAACATCCACCAGCTCTGTGATGTCGTCATGGAGGAGTGGAAGAGGACTCCAGTGGCAACCTGTGAAGCTCTGGGGAACTCCATGCCCAAGAGGGTTAAGGCAGTCCTAGAAAATAATGGTGGCCACACAAAATATTGACACTTTGGGCCCAATTTGGACATTTTCACTTAGGGGTGTACTCACTTTTGTTGCCAGCAGTTTAGACGCTAATGGCTGTGTGGAGTTATTTTGAGGGAACAGCAAATTTACACTGTTAGGCCCTTTCACATGATAAGCCCGCTCGGAGAGGGACCTGTCATCCGCTGGCTCAGCGGAAATCAACGGAGAGATCTCCTGCTGAGCTGGCGATATCGTTGAGTGGATCCGCCCCATGTGGAAGGGGCCTTTATACAAGTTGTATGCTGACTACTTTGCATTGTAGCAAAGTGTAATTTCTTCAGTGTTGTCACATGAAAAGATATAATAAACTATTTACAAAAATGTAAGGGGTGTACTCACTTTTGTGAGATACTGATAGATATAGATAGAGAGAGATAGATTTGGATATATGGGGATATATCTATATATACATTATATGTAGTATTCCAATTTAAAAGACACAAATAATTCAGAATTCCATAAGTGTGCAGGTAAGCGGGTTCCACTACCACTGTAATGTTATAAATGTAATACACAGATTATAAATTCAAAGCTGTTTCTGTGACTATCAATGCAAAAAGGTCTTCATTCGCCAATGTGACCACTCCAGTGAATGGCACCACCGATCACTCTCCGCGCTCATATTAATAAATAGATCTACTATAGGTTACTGCATGCTTCCCCTTTAAAGGGGTCTTATTGGCCACTCCAGGTACTTCCGAATTCTACCTCCAATGTTGCCAATGATGTACAATCACCCCAGCATGTGTTCCACTGTCAAATCCACTCAAAAGAAATAGATAAATGTCAGTGCACTAATCCTCAGCAGTGCACCACCTTAAAAACGGATTATTATATGTACAGGTCCATGTCCTCTTAAGGGTAAGACTTCAGCATCACCAGTGCATTTCTATCCAGGCAGCTCCCACCGGGTGCCCTGATTAGGTCACTAAGCTCCGCCCTGACCCGTTTCATATTGCTCAGTTTTTGTCATTACAATGGCTACATCTGTCTCATGAGGCCTAAAGTGAAGAAAACAAGCTTTTATCCCTGTTTAAGGACATTCCCATATGGTAGAAGGGTCACAGAAGATGTATTTGAAAGCAGTAGGTACTGATATGGCAGTGAGAGAAATGAAGATGACAGTTGACCAGGGAGGAATTAACTGTCATCTGCAAAGATGTTTTAGTGGCTTCCACTATAGTAACTTGGTAAACAAAGTTCCTTGGCATCATATAGTCATTCTGTGAGTTCAGGTCTGTTATGTTAGATACTGGAGCTTATAAAAAAAAAAAAAACACATCGGACTGACGCTGCATCCATCTAAGTATAAATTACAAATACAAAACAAAAAAAAAACATTATTTCTTTCTTAAAGGGGTTGTAAAGGTTCGTTTTTTATTTTCCAAATAGGTTCCTTTAAGCTAGTGCATCGTTGGTTCACTTACCTTTTCCTTTGATTTACCTTCAAAATGTTTATTTTCTTTGTCTGAATTTCTCACTTCCTGTTTCTCCTCACTAAACTTCACACCATCATCTGAGCGGTGTTTAGTCAACCAGAACAGCTTACTGAACAGCTTACTGAGGAGGAACAGGAAGTGAGAAATTCAGACAAAGAAAACAAAGAAAAAAAATATTTAGAAGGGAAATCTAAGGAAAAGGTAAGGGAACCAACAATGCAGTAGCTTAAAGGAACCTATTTAGAAAATAAAAAACGAACCTTTACAACCCCTTTAAACCATTATAGTTTCTCTTTAACACCGCAGTGGGGTTTAAAATATATATAACTTGCCTATTAACCCAGTCACATGAAGTAGGCATGGTTTTATATATTATACTGCACTAGTCTATATACAGAGAAACACATTATATGTAAATGTATGAATTTTATAGTTACTATGAGTCGAGGGACCAATTCCCTGACAGCACCATTAGCCCAGGTGCAGCCATAGTATGTTTTCAGTTTACAGAATGGAGCATAGTTGTGCACACTGGAACAGGCTGTGAGTCATACACACATTACTGGCAGCCTATACTGATGAGGTCACAACTAATTTCCTCCTCATCCCGAGCAAGGAATCACTTTTTTTTGTCAATTGTTCAGCTGCAAAAATGTATTTCCAGGGAAATCCCTAGTACTTTCCTCTCCCTCGGACCAAGAGAGCAGAGTGTACTCTATTAATGTGTTACGAGGCTCACAGCTTCAACGAGCGGCATTCATGTATACGCTTGGCTTCTGGAATCTTGCACTGCTCTGTTATCCAGGTCACTTGTGAAGATCTCCAGATGCATCATATTTGAGCGGGAAAATGGATGCCAATTTTTGTGGGGCTTGCTGTGGAGCCTGGAAACTGATAGCCTCCTTACTCCTCACCTTCTTAGTTTCTGTACTCTCATTGTGTGGTCTCCAGATATTTCACAAGACACCAAGCTAAGAAGTTAGGTGTTAAAGGATATAAGCAAATCCGCTCCATAACTTACGGCTACTATTAGGATGAATGCCAAATGTTGGATTTTTTACCAGGTTCAATGAACTAAAGGTGAAATAATTCAAAACCTAAGGCCAGCTTTCTTAAAAAAATAAAAAGAAATAGAATGCTATACCTTTCTGTATAAATAGAATTAGGTTTGTCGGACAATACCTTCTCTATGCTCTAGTGCTGCCCCATGCTTCTTCATCTGTGGTCCAGTGCCAGGTTCTGCTGCTTGGCTGTAGTGCTGACAGACAATGCGCTGAGAGTGAGAGGAGGATAGAGCAGAGCCAATGACCTGACGGTGTTGTCCCTTCCTTCTATGTTTAATCAGCGAGGAATAGATACCACTTCATTCTTTGACACTACAGTTTCTCTCCTGGCTGTCCTTACTGGCAAAGGTGTATAAATCAATAGTTGTTGGACTGCATTGCAAATACTTTGGCAGATAAGACCATTCACATGTATGTGTTCAGCTGTTTTTGCTGAATTCCAGCTTAAAGCGGAGGTTCACCCAAAATATTAGCATTAGCTTATCATGATCAGTGTACCATATACATATACATATGCCTAATGTTTTTTTTTTTGTGATGATTTAAATACCTTTTAATGAGCTTGGTAAAGGTGGACTTCTGGGTTTTCCTCCCGCGGGAGTAGGCGTATCTCTTCTTTTCCCCGTCGCCGCATTGTTTGCTGGGATGTCTCCGCAATGTCTCCTGGGAGCACAGTGTCATGCTTCCCAGGAGACAATGATGAACGCCGTCCATCGAAATCTCTTGAGATTTCACTCATCGCGTGACTCATCAAGCCGGTCACGTGACGAGGGCGAATCCAATTCCGCCATCTTAATTCAGGGCACACAGGTGAATAGATGGCAACCAGGAAGTGTTGACGGCGCTGCTCGCCGTCAACACTGCTCATGAGCGAGATAGAGCGGTGAATGCCGGGAGGCGAGCATTCACTGCTTCCCGGAAGTCCGTGCTTGTGGGCTTCACAATGCCCACAAGCAAAATGGAACATGCCAGGATCGTTTTTTAAAAGTTTATCTTTTAAACGAAAACGGACTGGGGATGGTTTTAATCACGAAAAAAGTGAGTACTAAGTTGTTATCTGAAATAACATTGATTGCACAGAAAGAAAAAAAAAGGTTGGACTGCGGAACCTCCGCTTTAAGTAGCTTATGTAGCTGTCGTATTTGGTGAAATGTAAGTCTAATATGTTTGCTCATAACATCTTTAGACCAGCTAGGATACGTGTCAAACACGAGGCCCATAGGCTAAATCCAGAGGTGTGGCCTTCACTCCTCTCCCCCTAACTGGGACTCCTCCCTTTTCTAGGCCCCCACCTTGTCTCAGCACTTCGCAGCAGAGAGGATGACAGAAATCCTCCACCAGATCCTGCGCTGCTCTGTGCAGCCATAGAGAGGCTGGTCCTCCCCCTTCTCAGCAGACAATAGCAAAGAGGACAGGGCTCTGTACAGCCGCAGCACCCTCTAGTCTTCGCCTCCCCTGCTCTCCACATTCAGCAGACTTTGGCGGCTGACTCCAGTCCCCCTCTGGTCCTCCTCCAGACCTTGCACTTTCTACTTCCCAGCTCTGCCCCCAGTTTCTTCACAGCAGCAGCACAAGGTTAAGGGGTGCACTGTGATGTAATGAAGGGTGGGGGACTCTTGACATCTGATGTAAGGGAGGTGGGGTGCTCTGGACATCTAGTCTTACTTGTACAACTGGCCCTTTGAGGGAAACCATAAGACTGATGCGGCCTGCAATGAAATTGACCCCTGAGCCTTGGCTAGGCAACATAGTTCATAAATTGCTATTGATATAACTGAAATACAAAAGGTACAACTCTCATTGTTTTCATTAGCTTGTTTCAGTATAACTGAGGAGAGTTGGTTAAGATAGCTTTAAAATTGAACTCCAATCAAAAAAAATAAGTATTATCCTAGCTTGAAAAGTTAAGATCTGATTTTTTTTTTTTTTTTTTAAACTAATGTTCTTTCTTTCTTTGGCCCCCACCCCTCCTCCTAAAACTTTGATCTTAAAACTTTAGGTTATATAAAGATAAGTGTAAAAATAATCTGAGCTTTTCTATTTGGAGTACATCATCAGATTCTACATAAATTCTCAGTAGTGATCCATGTGGCTGAAGGACATCTGCTTTCAGAGAGCCCTGCAGATCTCCGTGCAGGTCGAGCATGAAAAGTGGAAGCCGTGTTTGCATCTCTCCTCATTATGTTTACCCATGTGCAAATTTATTGAAGCCATATACTGTATGCATCCTGTGTATGAAAATAAGCAAACTGTTTAATGCAGTCTTCATTCTGAGAGTGTAGTACCCTCCCAGTTGCAGATGGTGTGTATTAAATCCATATGTCATATAAAATATTTCCATTGCAGAACATCCACACACTCCATGCTCACCAGATCTCCACTCTCCCTCCTCAGCACTTCACACTTTGGCGAGGTGAAAAATTCACACGTAGGGAAACATGCTGATTTTGCCCAGTAATCTGCTTCATAAGCACCATGAGGAAGTCGGCCTAATAATTTACCAGAATGATGGTGAGTCATGGGTATCAGCTTGGCAAGCAAAGCCCAAATTTATTCCATCTTATCTCCATTATTTATTGAAGAAACACATTAGGCCTTATGTATCAAAGTTTAAAGTTGAAATCCAGACAGACAGCTTAACTCGCAGTTGGAATGTCTTTATGGGAATTGTTTACCTGCCAAAAGATTTGTAATTTTGTTCAGCCAGGATTGTGGTACAGACAGCACAGCCAAACCGTGTCTTCGTTTAGTTTCAATGCAGTTAAGCAGAGCAGTCTGGTCAAGGGCCCACCCAAGCATTGGAGGGGCATTACCATACTGATGTGGTCATAACTCCTGCCCATTGCCAGGCCTCCTATGTCTGGTTGATTGTTTCTCCTGAAATGTTTATCTATAACTGCTGGCCATAGCATATATATTGTACATTCATAAATGTATCGATTTAGAACAAGTGTCCTTTTGGATATTTCATGTACCCCTGGCCATGCTGTATTTTTTTTTTGGTAGAAAACACATATGCAACACAAAGTGAGGCTGTATACAAACACATCTGTCATTGAGAACAATAAGCTAGTTGTTTGCTTGCGCAGTACTGCCAAGACCCTTGTCAGTTTTTCCCCTGCTTGGTGCTTCCATGCTGGGGGGCTTCTTACCTTTTACCTTATTCTTTATCACATTGAGAGAGTAGCTGCGGTTACAACCCTTCTGGGGCCAACATGGTGTGCACCAAATGGAAATTTTGGTACCAAATATGCAGGATACACTTGGCCTAAAACCAAAACCTGATTTTGATGTGGTGCCAAATTGGCACCAAATCTAGTGTGAACCGAGGCTTAAATTCTATGTCTTTACCGCACCAAACACGCACCTCCCCATTGAAAACACAGCAAGAACGCATCAATAACGCACCTGTTACATTTTTGATGCGGTTTGAGTCACAAACGCACCATAGGCACGTAAAAATCACATGCATTTTCTGTGCCATTCTTGGCACCTTTTTCTTTATCGGTTAATGCCAAAATATGTTTTCGCTCTTTTTTCGGTGCATCTGTACTTTATATAGTTAGGCCCTTCCACCTCCCAGCTATACATTCTACTCATGGCCTCTACATGAGCATAAGAATTATTTGTTTTAATTATTAATTGGGATGGTAGTAGGTAGTAGCCCCAAATAAGTTTTTTTTTTATTGCAGATACAAGTCCACTTTTTTGGGTACGAGCAATCATAAACGACTGTAAGTACAAGAAATCTTATTGTAAATTACCCTCTATTGAAGCAATTGTTCACCTAAACAAATATTGGGAAAAAATAGGATTTTTTGTACTCACCGTAAAAATCCTTTTCTCTGTCGTCCATGGACGGACACAGCTCCTTATATCTTGACATGTGGGTTATGTTCATAGGAGAGGACTAGGCAGAACATGTTAGTTATCTTAAAACATGTAACTTTAACAGAGTTGAACAGCCCCGCCCAGGGGGCGGTCCCTCGTAATAACCCTCCCCCCTGCAGTCAGCAGCCTCAGTTCGTAGAAAAGCAGTACAAACTAAACAAGGAGGGGTGGGGGTGCTGTGTCTGTCCATGGACGACAGAGGAAAGGATTTTACGGTGAGTACAAAAAAAATCCTATTTTCTCTTTTCGTCCATGGACGGACACAGCTCCTTAAATCTTGACATGTGGGACGTCCCCAAGCAGTGTCAGAAAAAACGAGGGGTGGGAACAGCAATCAAAAGAAGACTTAACTTCACCCCAAACAAACAGCTCCTCAAAGGAGGAGTTGCAACTTCAAGCAGCCGCCTGCAAAACCTTGCGGCCAAAGGAAGCATCCGAAGATGCACTCACATCAACCTTGTAAAACTTTGAGAAAGTGTGAACAGACGACCAGTTTGCCATCTTACACACCTGTGAGACAGATGCTAGATGTCGGAAAGGCCAGGAGGCATCAATTGCCCTGGTTGAATGCGCCGTGACAGGAAAGGGAGGTGCCCGCCCCTTAAGGGCATAGGCCTGGATGACAGTCTGCCTGATCCACCTAGAAATGGTGGCCGATGAGACCGCCAGGCCCTTCTGTGGACCAGACACCGACACGAACAGTGAGTCAGACTTCCGGAACGGAGCCCTAGCAGACAGGTACACCCGTAGGTCACGTACCATGTCTAAAGATTGTAGCGCAACCTCCTTGGGATGCGACGGCCGAGGACACAAGGATGGAAGTACAAAGTCCTCGTTTAGGTGAAAAGCCAAAACTACCTTAGGAAGGAATGAAGGTTGCGGGCGTAGCACCGCTTTATCCTTATGGAGGACCAAGTAAGGTGACTTGCAAGACAAGGCCGCCAATTCAGAAACCCTTCTGACCGATGTAATGGCAACTAGAAAGGCAACTTTCTGAGAAAGCGTTGAGAGGAATCTCCCTGATGTTCTCAAAGGGAGGTTCCTGAAGTACCGAGAGCACTAGATTCAAGTCCCACGGAGGAAGCGATAGTCTAATCGAGGGAACCACATGTCGGACCCCCTGCACAAACATACTTACCAGTGAGTGAGCTGCTAGGGTTTGTTGGAAGAAGACAGCCAAGGCTGAAATCTGCCCCTTAATAGTGCTTTAAGGCAAGTTTCAGATCCACTCTGCGCTGTAAGAACAGCAGGATCCGAGAAAACCGAATATGCCCGTGGGCACCAGGCCATCTCTTCACACAGAGATGTAGGCCTTCCAAGTGCGATGGTAGGACGTCCGGGAGGAAGATTTCCGGGCCCTCAACATGGAGATTACCGAATCTGACAGACCACGGTCCCTTAGTACCAGGCTTTTAATAGCCATGCCGTTAAAGCCAGCGACTGTAAAACAGAATGAAGGGAAGAGGGATAAATCAGCCGATAATGACACCATGGAGCCACAGACGCGTCTGCCCAGGGATCCCAGGACCTGGCCACAAACCTCGACACCTTGCAATTTGAGTCGAGAGGCCAGAAGATCCACAACTGGTTTGCCCCATTTCTGACAAAGTAATGGAAACACCTCCTGGGTGTAACGACCATTCCCCTTGGTCCAGCATCTTGCGACTCAGTCATGCCAGTTTTCTATGCCCGGATGTAAACAGCCGATAGAGCCGGCACGCTTCTTTCGGCCCAACTTAGGATGTGAGCGACTTCCGACGCTGCGGCAGAGCTTCATGTTCCTCCCTGATGGTTGACATAAGCCACCACCGTGGCGTTGTCCGACTGGATCTTGACCAGACGCCCTTGAAGACTCTGCGACCACTTGGAGAGGCACAGTCTGATCGCTCGAAGTTCGCCAAACTGTAAGGCTGGCGTCCGTCATGATTACAGTCCCATGGAAAGAAAGGAACGACCTCCCGGACTGAAGAGCCGGGGATATCAGCCACCCTCTCAGGGAAGCCTTGACCAGGTGACTTGCCTGAATCCAGAGACAATGGAGATCTGTTCCATTTGGACAGGATCTCCTCCTGCAATACTTGAGTGTGGAATTGGGCATACCGTACTGCCTCGAAGGAGGCCACCATGAAGCCCAGAACTTGCATGCAAAAACGGAGAGATGACCATTTGCGGGATGCTAACAATTTCACCGCCGACTGGAGCGTCTGCAACTGCTCCAAAGGAAGGAAGACCTTTGCCTCCGAGGAGTCCAGGATCAAGCCTAGGTACTCCAGATGCTGAGTCGGTACCAACACCGACTTCTGTATGTTCAGTACCCACCCAATTTCCCGGAGGGTCTGACTGGCTATAGACATGTCCTCCTCTAATTCTGAGCCAGTAGCAGCTCTCAGAAGAAGTAGTCCAAGTAGCCCACAATAGCAATGCCTCGCTGTCTCAGCAAAGTCAGATCGGGGCGAGCACCTTGTTAAAAACTCTTGGTGCTGACGCTATTGCAGATGGGGACATGCAAGTATGCGTCCTTGATGTCCAGGGACGCCAGAAATTCCCCCGGATGGAGCGTAGCAACCTCCGAACGAATGGATTCCATCCTGAACATTCGCACCCTCACAAAGGTATTAAGGGCCCTGAGGTCCAAGATTGGACGGACACCGTCCTTCCCTGGGACTACCAACAGATTCAAATAGAATCCCTGAAACCTTTCCAACAGGGGCACAGGTAAAATTACTCCGCACCTGAGCAAGACTTGTACTGCTCCCATCAAAGCAGACCGACGAGCCGGAAGGAGAGGAAGATTTGAGGGAAAGATCCGTTTGGTGGACAAGAAGAAACTCTATCTTGTACCCCGAAGTGACCACCTTGCAGACCCACTGGTCAGAGAGACGGGAGGTCCCCCGAGCTGCAAACTCGCTAAGCCGTCCCCTCACCCCTGGGGGCAAATTTTCATGCGGTAGCAGGCTTGTTAGCCGGCTTGTTCGGCTTACTCACCCAGGGACGCTTCTGTCCCCCAGCTGGAGCCTTGTCAGTCTGGGAGGATCTGCCGGCTGACCTTGACTGACAAAAATACCGCTTCTACGCGGAATAGGAGGGCCCCGGCCAACGGCGCGGCTCCTTCCCCTTAGAGGACTCCGGGAGAAGTGTGCTCTTACCTCCAGTGACATCCTTAATAATGTCGTCCAGCGAGGTACCAAAAAGCCTCTGAAAGGCAATCTGCCAGAGCTCTTTTGGATGCTTGGTCAGCGGGCCAGCATTTCAGCCAATCAGCAGTACCACCGCAGATACAGAGGCTCTGGAAATCAAGGGGGCCGGACCCAGGGTATACACAAAGCCCTGTACCATTTGGTATTTTTACATACACACACTGTGTATGTATTAGTGTGTGCGTTTTTACTGTGGCGCCGAAGGCGCGCATGTCTTTGGAGTGTGGGAGGAAACTGGAGTACCCGGAGGAAACCCACGCAGACACAGGGAGAACATGCAAACTCCAGGCAGACTGTGTCAGGGTCCGGGTTCGAACCAGTGACCCTCTTGCTGCCAGGTGAGGGAGTTAACCACTACACCACTGTGCCGCCCCCATTCAGTGAATGTCTGAGACACCAAAGTCGCAGCCAATATAGGTCGCAACGCTGACCCCAGCATGGTGAACTTGGAGCGGGTCACCGCTTCGGACCTCCTATCAGTAGGGTCCTTAAAGGCAGGGGTTCCCTCTACCGGGAGAGTGGTTACTTTATGTAGCCAAGAGACCGGGGTGTCCACGACCGGAGGAGAGGCCCATTTTTTTATTTTTATTTATTTTATTTATTTTTTAAAAGACACTCCCCAAAAGGATAACGGACCGCCATGCGCTGTGGGACCACAAAGGACCTCTGCGGCCGTTCCCATTCCTTATCTATGAACTTTCAAAGAAAGTGACATAAGGAAAAAACTTTCACAAAGCGGTCAGATTTGTGTGAGCCAAAGGAGACGGACTTCTCTGCGGAAGTCCCAGCTGCATCTACCAGCTTGAGAGTGTCCCTCACAGCATCAAGAAGTGCACTCACAAGTGCCCTGTCTTGCACTCCCCGGGAGGGGGCGCTTTTTTACCCCCCCTTACGCCCGCACGCCGTTTCTACCCTGGCAACAAATGATTCCAGGACTGTCAACAGAGTATCCATGGAAACCGCAGGTGCAGGGGCACCGTTGGCTGTCTCCGGCAATTTAGGGGAAGAAAGGTCACATACTGACTCCATTAACACACACTGACAGCCCTCAGGGACCAAGTGAAAAACACTTAAGTCCACCCTCCTTGCTGCACACTGACCGGGGGGGTGACCCAGGGGACTCACCACCCAGAGGGAGACCGCTCAGCACCGCTGCCCGCCTTCCTTGTACACACAGCGTGTGTGTGAGGAAGAAAACTGTGAGGAGAATGAGCTGTGCGCCGTTCAGAAATCCAGTGCTAGAGGCCAAAACCCACTCCAAAAAATGTCCGCCAGACGCCTCAGATAAAAAGGGCGCGGACCACAAGAAAATGGCCGGCCGCAATACCGACCTGCGCCACAGCGTGGCCACAATAAAATGGCCGTCAATGGAAATTCTAATAGAGAAAGCAGGCACACTAAAAATGGCGCCCGTGCCGCAAAAAATGACGCCCGAGCCCCGGGATGTGGACGAGAAGGCCGTGCAGAGACTTCCCAGGAGACGGCCCCCCCCTCACAGAAAGCGGACCCGGCGCCCCACGGTCCCCCACAGGGACTTGGAGCCGCCCCACAGGTACACAACGGTCGCAGCGGGCCCTAGGGCAGGAGGGGAAAGGGCGACAGGGAGCAGGGAAAGTGGAGGACAGGAGAACCCCTTAATTCCGGGAATGCCCAGCTGTTCCATCCTGCCGAGACAGGAGGAACTGTACTTACCCGTCCTTGCGAGGACATGCTGGCGCATCCCTGACAGACCCACAACCGATGGTACGGAGTAGCTGTCGGCCCGGTCCACTGTGAGTGAGACAGCAAGCAGCCCAGTCATATGTGGACCCCGAAGCATGTGCTCACCGGCCACCCCTGGAGCCATGGGGTACGTCGTGGCAGAACCAGCGCAAAGCTAAGGACTGGCACGTTCGATGGCCAAAACTGGGAAGGATCTATAATATCCAGCCTGTCGCCCAGCCGGTTGATAGAAGATATCACAATTTTTTTTTAAATAAAATAATAAATTCTTCAGGACTCTGGGCCCAAAGGGAGCCACATCCTTCTCCTCTGCTAGGCAGAAAAAAGCTGAGGCTGCTGACTGCAGGGTGGAGGGTTATGTACGGAGGGACCGCCCCCTGGGCGGGGCTGTTTAACTGTTTAAAGTTGCATGTTTTAAGATAACTAACATGTTCTGCCTAGTCCTCTCCTATGAACAGGAACATAACCCACATGTCAAGATTTAAGGAGCTGTGTCCGTCCATGGACGAAAAGAGAAATCACACTCAGTCCTGGACAAAAAAATCAACCGGTCAGACAATCTTTTGGGGCATACTTTTAAAAGAAAAATAGAAATTCCCTCCTAATGCATCTTTTGTGCAGTTACCAGCAAAGTGAACCTCCTTAGGGATGAGTGGTGACACACCACACCTATTGCATATAGGTGTGGAATGGCCGTTAGACTTGAAAGCGTGTTCCTAAATGAGACCCAATTTCACGAATGGAAGCTAATTGTTAGTCAAACACATAGTAAAACTTGATAACGTGTTGTTTATTTTCATAGAAAAATCATTTATTTTCTAAAGCTAACCATGCACATTAAAGGGCCTGTCTGGTTGAATACAAATGAAATTGAATAGTTAGGGGTTCATATTGCACATCTGTAATCCTTTTCTAAATCTAAAGAAATTGTATAGAGATTGCACAATCGGTATGAGGCTGGCAATTTTTTTTGGTCTGCCTGAAGGATATACAGCATGGATGGACGAATCCCCTTCATCATTTAACTTGTCAGAACCAACATGGCTAGCAACTTTTGAAGTAAATTTGGCATGTTTAGAAACTGAACAGAGGGAGCCTCCAGCAGAGCTGAAAAGGGTTAAGGGGGGGGGGATGAATTGCAGTACCTTTTAAGGCCTCATGCCCACGGACGTTTTTACAGCCGCGTTTTTGAGCGTTTTTTACAGCTTAAAAACGCCTGTCCATGTTAGTCTATAGCTTCATGCCCACCTAGACGTTTTTGAGCTGAAAATAGCATAGACGTTTTTAAGCTGTAAAAAAAAACCTGGACCAGTGCGTTCCTCAGCGTCGGAGTTAGGCAGAAAAAAACGCTCAAAAACGCGCACTAAGGCGCACTAACGCGCGGTCGCGTTTTTTTAGCTCCGACGTGTTTTTTTTTTTTTTTAATTTTACAATAACATGGACAGGCGTTTTTAAGCTGTAAAAAACGCAGCTGTAAAAACGTCAGTGGGCATGAAGCCTAAAGTGATTGTAAAGTCTTGTTTATTTTTTATATAAAAATAATAAACATGTTATACTAACCTGCTCTGTGCAGTTGGTTTTGCACAGAGCAGCCCAGATCTTCCTCTTCTCGGGTCCCTCGCCGGCGCTCCTGGCCCCTCCCTTCTGTTGCGTGCCCCCATAGCAAGCAGCTTGCTATGGGGGCGCCAAGCCACAGCTCTGTGTCCATTCAGACAAAGAGACGTGTTTTCCCTTTTTCGCTCGCACTCTCTCTCGCGCTCTCTCTCTCTCCCAATCAGGAGGGAGAGTCCCGGATGGCTGAGGCACTCATGCACATTGCCAAATAGAGAAAGGGCTCAGGTAAGTATTAGGGGGGGCTGCTGAACACAGGTTTTTTATCTTAATGCATTAAGATAAAAAAAACTTCTGTCTTTATGATCACTTTAATGCAAAGCAATGGATGGCTGAAATGTCTACTATGCCACAGTTTGCTCCTAAAACAATGCTGTTAAAGTGTGTGTGTCAAACTAAAAACTTTTTTGAGAAGAGTGGTTAAGGAAGAGATCATCTGTCAATTTTCCCACATTTCCTTACAACAGTCCATCCATTTCAACCTGTGTTGGTGCGTGAGTGTATGTGTTCTTGTCCTGTTTATTTATTACAGGTACTTATATAGCGCCATCTGTTTATGCAGTGCTTTTACATATATATTGTACATTTAAATTAGTCCCTGCCCTCTTACAATCTAAGGTCCCTAAATCACATTCATTCATAAGTTTACATACCCTGGCAACATTTATGATTTCTTGGCCATTTTTCAGAGCACATTTCTTTCTCTCATTGTTTGTGTTTGGCTGAAGCCATTTATTATCAGTGTTTGTCTGAAGCCATTTATTATCAATCTACTGTGTTTACTCTTTTTAACCACTTCCCTACCGCCCATAGTCATATGACGTCCACAGATGGGATCTCCCATCCTTGGTGGACGTCATATGACGTCCTCTGCTTTGAGGGGGGATATCTGAATGATGCCTGCAGCTAGAGGCATCATTCAGATATCATTTTCTTGTGCCGGCGATTCTGCGCACCATAAGAATGATCATAGCGGCGGTTCCGCCGCTTGATCGTTCTTATAGGTGGTGGGAGGGGACATCCGGTGCTTCGCCGGGCTCTCCCGTGCCATCGGGGACCCGGAGAAAATCGTCCGGCGCCGGTGGTGGGTCACGTGACGAGCATAGAGATGACTGGTGACCAGATGGTCACCAGTCATCTCTATGATCGTCGGAGGCCCGGGCGCGATGTGATGACGTCACGCCCGGGTCCTCAATTGTAAACAAAGCCGCCAGTGCGGCTAGTAAGTATGAGATCAGTGAAAAAAAATTCACGATCTCATGCTTTCCAGCCTGGAGGAGAGATGTGGGGTCTTATTGACCCCGCATCTCTCAATAAAGAGGACCTGTCGCACACATTCCTATTACAAGGGATGTTTACATTCCTTGTAATAGGAATAAATGTGATAAAAAAAAAAAGTAAAATAAATAAAGAGTAAAATAAAAAAAAAAAAAAAATGAAAATGCCCCTGTCCCCGGTAGCTCGCGATCAGAAGCGAACACACACGTAAGTCCCGCCCACATATGTAAACTCTGTTCAAACCACATGTGAGGTATCGCCGCATGCGTTAGAGCGCGTGCAACAATTCTAGCACTAGACCTCCTCTGTAACTCTAACCTGGTAACCTGTAAAAAAAATTAAAGTGTCGCCTATGGAGATTTTTAAGTACGGAAGTTTGGCGCCATTCCATGAGTGTGCGCAATTTTAAAGCGTGACATGTTAGGTATCTATTTACTCTGCGTAACATCATCTTTCATATTTTCCCAAAAACTTGGGCTAACTTTACTGTTTTTGTTGTTTTTTAAATTCATAAAACCATTTTTTTTTTTCAAAAAAAAAAGGCGTTTGAAAAATTATTGCGCAAATACCGTGCAAGAAAAAAAGTTGCAATGACCGTCATTTTATTCCCTAGGCTGTCTGCTAAAAAAAACATATATAATGTTTGGGCGTTCTGAGTAATTTTCTAGCAAAAGAATGATGATTTGTACATGTAGGAGAGAAGTGCCAGAATAGGCCCGGTATTGATGTGATAAAAAAAGCCCGGTGTTGAAGTGGTTAAATCATAATCACAACAGAAACTACCCAAATGACCCTGTTTAAAAGTTTACACACCCTGGTGATTTTGGCCTGATAACATGCACACAAGTTGAGACAATGGGGTTTGAATGGCTATTAAAGGTAACCATCCTCACCTGTGATCTGTTTGCTTGTAATTAGTGTGTGTGTATAAAAGGTCAACGAGTTTCTGGACTCCTGATGGACCCTTGCATCTTTCATCAAGTGCTGCACTGACGTTTCTGGATTCTAAGTTATTGGGAAAGCAAAA
Organism: Rana muscosa; assembly: GCA_029206835.1. Classification (NCBI taxonomy): domain Eukaryota; kingdom Metazoa; phylum Chordata; class Amphibia; order Anura; family Ranidae; genus Rana; species Rana muscosa. Next base: position 264,854,759 of record CM055125.1, on the reverse strand, counting down.
TAATTGTTAAAGTGGTTGTAAACCCACTTTTTCAACTTGCACCTACAGGTAAGCCTAGATTAAGGCTTACCTGTAGGTGCAAGAAATATCTCCTAAACCTACACGGTTTAGGAGATATTTACTAAAAAGACAGGCGCCGCTGTCTACGGCGCATGCGCGCCGTAGACAACGGCGCATTCATGGGGTTAATCCCATTCACAAAATCGGCTACTTCCCAGTAATCGCTGGGCGTAGCCGAATGAAAAGGCTCTCGCGCGCGTGCACAGAGTGACGTCTCCGCCGCTCCGGCCAATCACAGCGCCGGAGCGGCACTGTGATTGGCTGCAGCGGCGATACCCGGAAGTAACCTTCCGGCTATCGCCGCAGCAATGGATACGGCTTCGGGGGCCCCGATCTAAGGTAAGTGGTACATAATGAGCTATTATGCTAGTCATAATAGCTCATTATGCCTTTCTCTTACAGGTGGTTGTGAAAAAAAAAAAAAACATTATTGGGTTTACAACCACTTTAAAGGATTTGCAGGAAAAGGTTGTTGAACTGTATAAAACAGGAAAGGGATATAAAAAGATATCCAACGAATGGAGAATGCCAATCAGCAGTGTTCAAACTCTAATCAAGAAGTGGAAAATGAGGGGTTCTGTTGAAACCAAACCACGGTCAGGTAGACCAACTGAAATTTCAGCCACAACTGCCAGGAAAGTTTGGGATGCAAAGAAAAACCCACAAATAACTTCAGGTGAAATACAGGACTCTCTGAAAACATGTGGTGTGGCTGTTTCAAGATGCACAATAAGGAGGCACTTGAAGAAAGGTGGGCTGCATGATAGAGTTGCCAGAAGAAAGTCATTACTATGCAAATGCCACAAAGTATCCTGCTTACAATACGCCAAACAGCACAGAGACAAGCCTCAAACCTTCTGGCACAAAGTCATTTGGAGTGATGAGACCAAAATTTTGCTTTTTGGACACAACAATAAACACTACATTTGGAGAGGAGTCAACAAGGTCTATGATGAAAGGTACGGAGGTGGATGGCTGATGTTTTGGGGATGTGTGAGCTACAAAATGCACAGGAAATTTGGTCAAATATGATGGCAAGATGAATGGAGTATGTTATCAAAAAATACTATAGGACCATTTGCATTCATCAGCCAGGAAGCTGGGCATGGGACGTACTTGGACATTCCAACATGACAATGATCCAAAACACAATGCCAAGTTGACCTGTCATTGGCAACAGCAGAATAAAGTGAAGGTTCTGGAGTGGCCATCTCAGTCTCCTGACCTCAATATCATTGAGCCACTCTGGGGAGATCTCAAACGTGCAGTTCATGCAAGACAGCCAAGAATTTACAGGAACTGGAGGCTTTTTGCCAAGAGGAATGGGCAGCTTTACCATCTGGGAAGATAAAGAGCCTCATCCACAAATACCACAAAAGACTTCAAGCTTTCATTGATGTTAAAGGGGGCAATACACGGTATTAAGAACTGCGGTATGTAAACTTTTGATCAGGGTCATTTGGGTAGTTTCTGTTGTCATGATGATTTAAAAAGAGTAAACACAGCTGATTGATAATAAATGGCTTCAGCCAAATACTAACCATGAGTGAAAGAAAAGTTTGTGTTATCATTCATATTCTCTCAAAAATGGCCAAGAAATAAATTCTGCCAGGGTATGTAAACTTATGAGCACAACTGTACACATACTAGGGACAATTTAGACAGGAGCCAATTAACCTACCAGCATGTCTTTGGAGTGTGGGAGGAAACCGGAGTACCCGGAGGAAACCCACGCAGGTACAGGGAGAACATCCAAACTCCAGGCAGGTAGTGCCGTGGTTGGGATTTAAACCGACCACCTTAGTGACAACTATCATTATACATACAGGAAGGAAGTGAGGGAAAATCTGACAGAAATACATATCTGACAGAGGTTTTAGCCTTTTCCTACTAAAAAAAAAAAATATCTTTATTTCTGCCTGTGTTGCTGTTGAAAAGTTCCCCTCACTTCTTGTCTAACATTATCAACAGAAGAAGTGAATGGAAATCTTTCTAATGGAGCCCTGTATAGCATTAAAACTTGTCAGGGGTTCTAACCCTTCCCACTCTATATAAAACTAGGACAAATGTTGGACTTGACATACGCCTTAAAGTGGTTGTAAACCTCAGACATGAAATATGAACAAAGCACATCCCTCTAACAGTGGTTCTCAACTCCTGTCCTCAGGACCTACTAACAGGCCAGATTTGCAAGATAACTGAAATACATCACAGGTGATATCATTTGCTGTTCAGTGATTGCACTACTCTAGTCTGCATCTCCCCAAGGTAATACTTAAAATCTGGCCTGTTAGTGGCTCCTGAGGACAGGAGTTGAGAACCACTGGTCTATAGTGTGTGCTTGTCTGAATTAAGAGCACAAAGTGTAATTTCTGTCTGCTGCCTTGTTCCTCTATCAGCATGAATCACTTCTAACAAGTTTTTCTAATGCCAAGAGAAAAATGGTGACAGGGGAGGGATATCCAGCTGATTGACAGCCTCAGCTCTGTTCCTGTGAGCTGTGTAAAGGGGGTGTGTCCCTTCCATTCCTTCCAATCAGCGCTTATGAGCTTTCATCACTGAGCTCTGCAGTGTAATTTTAGCTTTCCACCCACTTTTTTTCTGACCGCTCAGACAAGCGTTATATTCTGGATTTTGGATGTAGAGAAGACTGCAGATAAACTTTTGTAGGAGTATTTGTTTCATCCCTGTGTATCAACTGAGGCCGGTCACTTTACTGGGTATATGTAAGGATTTACAACCAGTTCAAAAAAATACTTTTAAATCGTTGGTCAAAAACAACTTCTGTGTGCGTCTTCTTAAAATAAATATTGCCGTGACATAAAAGGACTGGATGTTGGGGGAATGCAGGTGAGATGGCTGTAGAGACATTATGGCCCCTAGCAGAGTAACCGGTGTTCTATCAGAATACCACTGGCCATCAGAAATTGCAACGGAAGTGAAGTTGCAAACAAAATTGCTTATTGCGCTATGCGTTCCAACATGGCCGTTATACATTTCAATAGGTTTACTAAACTGACCGAACAAAAAGGTGGCAGCGGACATCTTCTTGCACCCAGGCAAGTCTTGAATTTCACACTTATTTTAGCAATTAATTTGTCTTGTATACTGAAATAGAATATTTCACTGCGATCAGTCTCGAAAAAATTTCCTCTGCGGCAAATGACTATCAGTTTGGTGCTGAGCAGTGCGGGGTCTACCAAGATGGCCCTCGCCACCTTCTGACTGCAGGCTTGTCGCTGCTTTTCAAATGCATCATCAAAACAGTGTCACAGATGAAAAAATACTGTATTTCAATATATAAGGTAAGTTTAAAGCTAAAATAAGTGTGAAATTGAAGACTTGCCTGGGTGTAAGAAGATGTCTGCTGCTGCCTTAGTGTTCTGTCAGTTTAGAAAACTTATTGGAATGCGTAGCGGCCATGTTGGCAAGCATGTCGCATGCACTGTAAGCATTTTTTGCTCAGAGCGTCACTTCCGTTACATTTTCTTATGGGTAGCGGTATTCTGACAGGACACCGCCCCTGACACTATGACCTGTGATCCTAGACTCAGGGCCGATGTAGGGGACTGAAATGGGCGGTGGTGGCTACACAGGAAGGAGTAATTTCATGTGGTGTCACAAGTGCCTCTCTGCAGGACATTCCTCTGGACAGTACTTTTTGGTTTTCCATAGGTCTTTACATTAAAAGCCTGTTTTTCTTGAGGGCTAACTAAAATATATGGGCACTTGCGTTCATCCTCTGTCAGGTGTCTGCCCAGACAAGGAGCAAGAGTTATTCCTTGGTTTTCTGGATTGGGAAACATGATAGAAGTTTGGAGCAAGAGGTGTAAAGGTCAACAAGTGCTGTAGATTTATTGGACTTTGTGAGGGGGTTATCCAGAGTTAAGAGGCTCTACTGCAGGCATGACAGAGGTGTATGGATTCCAGGATTGAAAGAAAGCAGGCCCAGACAGAGCCTTGGTAGGAGTAGAGGAGCAATATGATTGAAGATAAGATACCATTGCTGCACAGGATGGAAGGAAAGTGTAGGAGTCCTCTGCCCTGTGTGTGACTGAAGTAAATGTAGACCTGTTCTCCAAATAAAATTCATCTGTGCAATCCACATCTCTGATATCTTTATCATAATTATGGTGTTTTTGTTTTATTTATGTAATTTAAAAAAGTGCAGACTTCTACTGTATATCCCTATTACTGTGCAAAATATCACACAGCTAAAGTGACTAGAAAAAATAACATATAGCAACCACAATAAATGCAAAGTGCAAAAACTATCATGCAACACACAGTATACAGAGCAAAAAACAAATCTATAATATATCATTTTATAATTGGTATTCCATGAATAAATGGCAATTCCCAATCAAGAACTCCATGCTTTTTGGGTCTGGGCAAAAGTGATTTTTACAGCAGCTTCCTCATGTGTAGCACAGTAATAGGGATACACACAAGCAGTTTGGCTTGAACAGTATAAAAAATGGGAGGCATAGCTGCTGCCAGCAGCCTGTGAAAATCAATGACAGGCCGAAGCATGCGGCGACTGTATACTATTTGTATGAATCATGCCCTCATCCAAGGATGAGTGCCCCAAGTACTGACTTTCTGCATTTAGGGCTTATGGCCCGGTACACGAGTACCATTTGGAGGAGCCGCATACAGCCACAGCATAGTTGAACCTGTCATTGATTTTGCCAGGCTGCTGGCAGCGGGCTGTGTGCTGCACCGGAGCACTGAAATACACCCATTTTAACACTGTATGGGCCAACACGCACATGTGCATAAAAAAGCTTGCTTTTAAAAGTTGGACCATACGGCATAAGAGTCTTTTTTCTGAGCTTGAGATTCTGCTGATTAACTCCCTGATGTGCAAAAGCCGTTCAAGACCTTATGGAGTGCTTATGCCTTGAACAGCTTTTGCACATCAGGGAGTTAATCCGCAGAATCTCAAGCTCAGAAAAAAGACTCTTATGCCGCGTACACACAATCTGAATTTCCGACAACAAATGTTCGCTGTGAGCTTTTGGTCGGATATTCCGACCGTGTGTAGGCTCCATCGGACATTTTGCTGTCGGAATTTCCGACAACAATCGTTTGAGAGCAGGTTCTCAATTTTTCCGACAAAAGTTCTTTCGGAAATTCCAACTGCGTGTAGCCATTTCCGACGCACAAAAGTGCTGCGCATGCTTGGAATCAATTCGATGTATGCTCGGAATCATTGTACTTCATTAGACTTAATTTTTCTCGGCTTGTCGAATATTTGTATCTCTCCGCGTTCTTGACCATCGGAATTTCCGATCAACATTTGTGCGACCGTGTGTATCCAAAACAAGTTTAAGGAAAAAAACATGGTTTTGTTGTCGGAAATTCCAATCGTGTGTACGAGGCATTAGGTTGTGTGGCTCATAAGAGAACATAAGTAGTGTTGCAGCATTAAAAACGTGCATTTTGTAGCGTTGGCGTTTTTTAGCAATTAAACAGAAGATATGGGATCAAAACCGTTCAAAAATGCTGGTTAACCTTGTTTACAAGTCAAAAAATTCTGATAACAGCCAGTGTGTGCCTGGACACATAGGATAACATGTTGGGGAGTTTACTGGCTATAGAAAAAAACAGCTGCTGTAAAAACGTCCAGGGTGCATGAGGCCTAAAATTGAGCACTGGAATCATAGTATGGCACTCGTAGTATGGTACTGTAGTATTTCCCAAGTATACATCTATGTTCCTCCCAACCAGATGTTACTTTGGCTCTGTGGACGTGTTGCATACATTGACTTTTTCAGGGACCCCCTAAAGTATTTATGTATCCATTAAAGTAGGGGTTCTCTCAATTTTTCCATATCGCACTTTTATTTCTACCTTTTCTTTAGTGTGACCTTATCCATTCAAATAAAACTGAAAATAACATTTCTTTAAAAAGCCTCTTCAGCCAATGTCAAGTCCGATCTTCATTGTCTTCAGTAGTTAAAGTGATACTAAAGTCTCTCTTATTTATTATTTTTAAATGAAGAAAAAAAAAAAATTTTATACTCCCCTCCTATGTGCAGTGGTTTTGAACAGAGCAGCCACGATCCTCCTCTTCTTGGTTCCCTTTTTGGCACTTCCCTCCTGCCCCCACAGTAAGAAGCTTGCAATGGGGGCACCGGAACCACGGCCCGGCCCGCCTTCTCTCTCTCCTTATCGGCTCGCTTTGACTGCAGCGGGAGCCAATCAGGAGGGAGAGTCTCTGCCAGCCGAGTGTCTCGTGCAACATCACTCTGGAGCGGAGGAGGCTCAGGGTAAGTATTAGGGGGTGCTGGGGAGAGGCTGCTGCACACAGAAGTTTTTTTTTTTTTATCTTAATGCATTGAGATAAAAAAAACTTCTAAAAAGGCAGAACCACTTTAAGTTGGGTAAAGAATTTTTAGCATCCTGCACACTACTGAGTGTAATGGATGGTCCGCTGCTATGTGCTGTGGTTCCATTAACCTGTAGTGATATAGATGGTGGCAGATGGAACCACAGAACCTCAGAGAGCGACAGACTGATCCGGAAGTGCCAGGTTCCCTGCGTCTCCCACTGGAGAGGTACATTATAAGTGTCTTCATTTGCAATGGGCATTATTTTTAATAATTTTTTAATCTTTTTGCAAGTCAAAGAGCTACTTTGTGTAAAAGGAGTTTATCAGAAATGAAGGATTATCTCATAGTTTACTGTGATTTATTAAGGTCCCATTGAAAATATGAAAAATACATGGTCCATCTCCGTGGACAATTTGGGGCCTGATCTCTTACTCAAGGTGATTGATTAACATTGGTGGAGATGAAACATGTCTTTTTTACTATAATTTTTTTATGTGACCTTAATAAACCACATTTGCTGGCCTTTTGAACTATAACACAGATTACCTATAGCCATGCACTCCCAACTAGTGGTGTTCAAGGGGTCTGGTGCTGGATAGATCAATTTGCAGGTTTTTATTGCTGTCAGGACAAAAAGTGATAGGAGAATTCTCCAATGAGAACACAGACAAAAAATAAAACTTTTGGCTGTAGTGTTTAAAGTAATCAACTCATTTTTTTATGTCTAACCCATCTTTGTTACCTAGAAGGCTGTAAATTATGCAAGAACAAATCCTACCACATGTTTTTAAGTACATGCGTGATTCAGAAACTCTGTATCTGCTTTTATTATTTTGGGGAGCTCCTATTTTTGTTTTTCGTAACACACAAATGTCCCCGACGACAGCTGTCAGTATTCCGTGTCTTGTTAAAAATGTAAATATTTGTGATATTTTCATTTGGAATGTGATCACAATTTTTTTTTCACAATTGAATTAATGTATATTTTTTATTTTTCCAGGGCCTACCCGGTCCTGCAGGACTTCCTGGACCACCTGGGAAAAGAGGTCCTCGGGTAAGTACCTGCAGTTTGCATATTTCTCACCTAATGTAATGTGTTCTGCAAAGTATTTTTGGAAAATAGTGAAAAGAAAGTTTAGCTCCAGCCAAAACACACATATTGTCACAGGAAGTAAGATGGAATTCATTGACAGTGAAAAGATTAAGTGTTCTGCATTCACATGAACTGATGAGGAACATGCTAACAGGAAGAAAGATTAGATTGATTACCTTTATCAGTCTGCTGCTGCTTCTTCACTGCCCATTCATGGGCCGAGGGGTGGGGAGGTGACCAGGCTGTGTTGCTTAAAGTTATTGTTAAGGCAGAAGTTTTTTTTATTTATCTTAATGCATTCTATACATTAAGATAAAAAGCCTTCTGTGTGCAGCAGTCCCCCCTCAGCCCCCCTAATACTTGCCTTACCTGAGGTCCCCCTCTATCCAATGATGGTGCACAAGAGACTTGGCTGCTCAGAATTCTCTTCCTCATTGGCTGAGACAATCAAAGTCAGTGAGCCAATAAGGGAAAGAGGGGGCGGGGCCTAGCCGGGGGTTCCGTGTCTGAATGGACACAGGGAGCTGTGACTCGGCTTGGGTGCCCCCATAGCAAGCTGCTTGCTGTGGGGGCACTTGTCAGGAGGGAGGGGCCAGGAGAGCCGAAGAGGGACCTGAAAAGAGGAGGGATCTGGGCTGCTCTGTTTAAAACCACTACACAGAGCAGGTAAGTATAACATGTTTGTTATTTTTATGTCCTATGTGGCAAAGCTGTGTAAATCTCCGGACTAAATAGACAGAACTACAAATCGTTTCACATTCTTTTTTTATCTGTAGAAACCCTTATGATCAATGCTCTTTCTTTGCATTGTTTCACTGCAGTCAGCATTCTTCTTATACCACGCACTACACCTCAATTCTGTTATGGATTAAGTTTCCAGTGGAGTATACTGGTGGCATGAATATAAATCAGTGGTGATTCTAACACTTAAAAATCTCAGTTAACAGTCTGCTCACTGCTATACACTCATTTGATAATTTTAGCAGACTTTTGCAGTTAAACAGGGATTTTTTCATGTAAATTGCAATGCCACGTGCTATGCCACCACAGGTTAGACCAGGGCTTGACAAATTTGCTTTAAATCTAAGAGCCAGCTAAAAAAAATTGAGTTTCTTTTTTAACATGGCATGGGTTGTCAGGACCCGGGGCAAGGCAAGTCGTTTGCGCCCCCTAGCCCTAACTTACAGCAGGGCAGCCAGCCAATAACCCGATGTAACCCTATTACTTCAGGCTTGTAGGCTGGCTGGAGAGAATGACAATAAAATCCTGTTAAAGGGGGAAACTCCGCTCCGTTAGGCCCCGTCCACCTGATCGCATTGGCATTGCGGCAGACTCGCTGTGATTCTGCCCACAATCGCAAAACTCACTACAATCGCAAAACGCAGGTTCAGGTGTCATTATTTTTAATGGCACATAAAACGCGGTGTGGTTTTGCCACAATCGTCGCGCTATTTACTGCGTGGCAATTTACATTGCGTGGAGCAGGAGCTTATTTTGGGCGACAAGTTTCACACTATGTGACTTGCTGTGATTGTCGTGCAATTTGCATCGCATAAAGCTTGTCGCCCAGAAAGGAGCAGGAGCCTCTTTTGGGCGACAAGCTTTGAGATGCAATTTGCCGTGTGACAATCACAGCAAACTGCACCACGTTTTCGGTGCCTTTGAAAATAATGGTGCCTGAACCTACATTTTGCAATCGCAGGCAGAATTGCTGGTGTGAATGGAGCCACCCTGGTTCACACATTATGCGATTCTGGATGCATTTTTAAACTCTGATTCGCATGACAGGCTAGATATTATGTGTTCCTTTTTGAGGTGGTTCACACAGATGTGGTGCACACACATTGCGCTTTGAGTGCCATTATGAAAAGGGTCCTGTGTGAGTTTGTGGCGGTGCGTTTCAGACTCACAAGTGATAAGAGTAGAGTGGCATGCAGAGATAAGTGTTCACATAGGATTGCTATTGACAGGAGTTTTTGCATTGAAGTCAACGGGAGGCGTTTTTGCATTAAAGTCAACAGGAGGCAGTTGTGGAGCGAGAGAGAGCCAAATCGCACATAATGACTTTGCGATTTCAGAACACATAGGTGTGAACCTAGGCACCAGGAAGCAATTTCTAGTCGCCACGGTGACCTGGCGCCTGGGATTTGTCGCTCCCTGGGTTAGACTGTGTACTGATGCTGTAGCCCTCCAATTACATCTTCACCTTTTCCCCCTCTTTCTATGCCTATATAGGCAGATTGAAACCATACTACCTCCTGTGTGCTCTGTGTCACATATCGCTATTCTTGAGTGATCTTGCCTCCTAGGTTGCGTGTTTTAAAGCAGTAGTAAACCACGTGTAGCGATACCCCCAAACTAAGGGAGCCGCTGGTTTGCTTTTGGGCCCTGTACACAGCACAGCCAACCCCCGGCAATCTACTCAACCCTTCTCTGGCACAGCTAGTCTAGGGGTGGTGTTTTTGTATAGCTCTATACCAGTTCATGTACAATCCCCCAGTACTGTTCTAACAGTGATAAGATTAATAGACTCCAATACCAGGTTGATCAACTGTAAAAAAGGTTTACTTGTGAATAAAGGAATTAACGATCAATATCACATATAACACATGCATGCAGAGCCCTGCAGTAATACAACTCTCAGTCAAGCCTGACTCAGTTAAAGCTCAGTCTTTTAGACAAGGAATCTTCGCATGCAAGATGATCGGTGGTGCACATACAGGAACAATATTTGTAATCCAATAATGGCCTGAGGCAATGTAAGCAACTCCCCGGAGACTATGTAACTCAGTCCCACAACTAGTCTCCTGACAGGAAAAAGGAAAATATAACCCGATGGGCCAAGGCAGTCTATAGGCCTAATAAAGTACTCGGTTATAGTTGTGAGCAGGTGTTCTCTCACCCCTCCGGACTCGATCCCAGTCTGGACTCCCACCGCTGTGTCCACACGCACAGGATCTGCCACCGCCTGATCTCCGGTTCACTGACGTCCCTGAAGCAGGTAGATGTCTGTCGCCGCACAGGCTCCGCAGCAAGGTGGAAGGCTCTCTGGAGGTGCGCAAGGCCCAGGCCTTGGGCCTTGCACTCGCAGCAGGTCTGCACAGGAAGTCCTCTTGCCAGCCGCGCGGTGTCCAAAGAGGCAGAGCTTAGCCTCGCCCTCCCCTTTTATACCCCACCCATGAGTCTTTGCGGCAGCCCAATGCACCCTGGGTGCCAAACGGGGTTCTAGGTAACGCAGTCCATGGGGTCTCAGCGGAGACCCCGCTACACACGTTTAAAAAAAAAAAAAAAGCTGGCCCCCCTGCAGGGTTATGTCATCATGTGCTACTATGATCTGCATACTAGCCCATTATGACAGACTTAACTTAAAATGATATCCCTCCAGCGGTGCCCTTTCAGGGAATCCATCTTCACCCAGTCTTCTTTCCAGGTTCACGCACTCCAGCCACAATTGCGTCACTCCAGTGAATGCGTGCTGGACTCACAGCTGCAGCATAGCTCTCTCAATAGACAGCTTGCTGTCCATTGAGAGCGCAGTGCTCATGCGCAGTGCTCATGCGCCGGTGACATCACTGGCTGCTATACATGTAAAGATCTCTTGAAGGATGCACATTTAGGAGATAGGTGCAAAACAACAAATGGAGTTTACTCCCACTTTTTAAAATGGCAATGGATGGCAGCAGAATCATGTGAACACTTCTGTTATTGTGTTATGACACATTGCCTGGTGGTGTATGGCTTATTTCTTTTATAGGTGGTGTCATTAAACCCATGGGCTGTTATCATGGAGTACAATAAAAAAAACAGGGAACGTATACTGACAAAGTATTCTCACCCTGCCTAGCCCTGCAGACATAAACTAACATACCTTTTCCCTTCCCAGATGCCATCTTAGATGAGTAGGGCAGTCATGATCCCAAAATGCTACTTCACCTCTGGGTGACATCTTTAGTTGTATGGTTTGGAGGGCTAGGCATGTTGGTTAAGTGTCCAGATCACTTCCTGCAGGCATGGTCAGTCATGGACCTCCCTGGGCTCACAGGAGAATGCTGCATAGAACAGCAAGGACCATTGTATGCAGCAGTGAGGAACTCCCTCTATCAATGCTGTGGGGGATGAAAAGGAGAAGAGGAGGAAAGCAGTATTGGGGAGCTTTGGGTTTTCTTTTAACCTTTCTAAACAAAATTTAACACAATGCTTTTCAACCGGCCAGGTTGCAGCAGCACCAACGCCTGTTGCTGGAGGCCATATGACCATCAATGCTCCAAAACACTCCATATTGTTGACCAATTACATCAACAGTTGTACCATGTAGAAATCCTGGTAGGATAAAGCTGTGGTGAGAGGTCGCCCACAGGGTAGGGTAACGTGATAAATTGTGAACATCTGCTTAGTTGCTGTTGGCAACTCATCCTCATTTCAGTTCTCCCCTCTTGCCACTTGTCCTTCTTCTTTTTTTTTTTTTTTTTCTTTTTTTTTTATTCATTTAGCATTACAATAAGTATTTTATTACTGTAAATGAAGGCTGAATTGTATCCAGAGGGACATATTAAGCCAGAGATATATTTGTACATTCATTTTTTTTTTCTTTCTCACTGACAACCTCCCCTGGACAGCAGCGACCTGTGTGTCGCACTGGAAGTTAAAATACAATATAACCAATAAATGGCAAATATTTAACACATCTGTGCAGGATTCCTGAAGCTTGTAACTGTAGATTTTATTCGCAGCGGCTTGCACCTCTCGTAATTCTGGGTCAATAGCAAATTCTGAGTTCAGACTTGATCTGTACTCCACAGTTTTGGAAAGTGACCCTGGAAAAGGAAAGAATTTGGCTGTTGTTCTCCAGTTCACATCCAATGTTTATTTCCCCCAATTTTGCAGCAGACATTCTGTAAAGGGGAAGCAGGAATTAAACCCCCAAAGGGACTACATTTGGGAGTGTTAACTTTTGTAGTTGGGAAGATATAGTGCATACAGATGTATATAAGCAGTAAAGCAGACTTTTTTTTTTTTTTTTTTTTTTGTATAAGCGTATTAAAGCTAGCCTCCAAGCAGATAAAAAAAAAAACACCATTTAATGCAGGTTTAAAGTGGTTGTAAACCCTGTAAAAATTGTTTTTTTTAAAAAACAACCTGCAAGACAAAGGCATAATGAGCTAGTATGACTAGCATACTAGCTCATTATGCATCACTGCTTGCTGTGGGGGCACTCGACAGGAGGGAGGGGCTAGGAGCAGTGAAGAGGGATCCGAGAAGAGGAGGATCCAGGCTGCTCTGTGCAAATCCACTGCACAGAGGAAGCAAGTATAACATGTTTGTTATTTTAACCGGTTCCTGACCGGCTCACGCACATTTACTGCGGCACAATGGCACCGCTACATATACAGGGTTCCCTTTTAAGAGCCGCCAGAGGGCATGCGCCCGCTGCACCGTGGGGGACCAGATGCACGTGGCTGGTGGTTGCAAACGCCAACGGCCACGCGCGATCGCGTGCACGAGAGCCAGCACAGGATTTGTGTGTGTAAACACACAAATCCCTGTTCTGTCAGGGGGGGGGAGAGACATATTGTTTGTTCCTACCAAGTAGGAACAACGATATATAACTCCAAAGAAAGGGAAATTGGCGCTGTTCAGGAGTGGTACACAAGTAGGGTTACCCTAACTCCAGCGTGTAATAATTAAAGTAGCGATCCACTATGTGTAAGTGATCATGTACAAGTACATTAATAAAGTGCAATAGTAATAAATGTCTTAAAGTGTTGGTTAAGACACGGTTAAGGAGATATTTGCAGAAAGCACTGCACCGATGTCTACGGCGCAGGCGCACTGAGCGTGCCGGTTTTCTGAATGGGAGAATGCCGGCCCCGCGCGCCTGCGTGTGACGTCATTGCTGCTCCGGCCAATCACAGAGGCGATACCCGGAAGACGCTCGGTGGGGAACGAGGAGCGCTTCGGAGGCTTCGATCTCAGGTAAGTGCCACATAATGAGCTAGTATGCATAGCATACTAGCTCATTATGCCTTTTTCTTGCAGGGTTTTTTTTTTCAGCAAAAATTTTTTGCGAAGACTAAGCTTTTTACCAGACAAGAAACAGGAAGTGGGCTGTAATAGGGATTTACTGGCGGAAAAAAAATGTTTTGCTATCCAAGGTTAAAACAACAAGGATAGAAGATTTAATAGATTCAAAGTTGAAAAAATGACTGAAAACCTGGTTTAAGTTTGGATGTTTTTAAACGGGCTACTGGGCACTAGATTTTTCCTGTTGATTTTTTTAAATATTTTTTTATATTGCAGATATAATAAACATTTTGTTTAAAGGAAAACTCCAGCTTTTCCTCCCCAAAACAACAGATGCATTGTGCATGTAAATAAATCAAAACCCCAGTGTCCTATCTGTATCTTACCTTATTTAGCTGTAAAAAGCAAGTTTATGTGTCTGTGATGTCGCTCCTTCTCCTGGCTGAATTTCAAAGTTCTCTGACTTCCTGTTTCCTTCCTGTGCCAGTCCTGATACTACATGTCCCATCATGCTTTGAGCCTCTGTAGTTTCCGGGCAGGCTATGGGAGTAACTTGTAGCAGTTCTGGGAGTTGATGTGGGTGGGTCCGAATGCAGATCACTCTCTAGTCTGCAAAGCAGGTGTAAATGTGTCATTCCTACAGGGCAAGGGCTATGGGAAGTTATTATGAAGGTATTGCCTTCATATGTAAATGTATCAGATCACAGAGAGCAGGGCTCTAGGAGGGCGGGATCTGAGGGGTGGGACTCTCCCTGTTAACACTGGTTGGCATTTTTACCTGGGCAGGATTGAGTTCTAATTGTAATGCATTCAATCGTGTCCAGCAGCAGCACAGCTAGCTATCAGAACAGGCTGTGTATGAAGGGGTTTCCAATTTGAATGGTACTGGGATCTGTGAGGCGGGACTTGAGAGGTTTTGGACTCTTCCTGTAGGTGTGACAGGGTGGGATTGAATGCTAATTAGGATGTATTTCATCCCACCCACCATCAGAGCTGTGATCGAAGTTACATCAATTGCAGACTTTGAAAGACTACAGAGGGGTGTGTTCTAGGCTAGCGATTGAGCAGGAAGTGGCTGGAAGGCCCTCAGTCTACATCCAGACTCTACAGGGTGTCACGTGGTCCATTCAGGTCTAGTGAAAAGAAAGTTGGAGTTCAGCTTTAAGAGGAAGTAAACGCTTCCTTTTTTCTCCCCTGTTTTTCTTGCCTGCAAAGTAAAGGCATAATGTGCTAGTATGCATCGCATACCACACACATTCTTTGCAACTTGCCTGCAAACGAAGCCCGTGTTGTCCCCACTGGAGGCCGCATCAATCTTTGCCCATCTTCCTTCTGGGCTGTGTGACTGGCCGGACCTGCGTGACGTCACTCCCAAACATGCGTGCGATAGCCGCCAGTCACTGCACAAACGATGCAAGTTTAGGAGATATTTACAGCCTTATTATAGGGTTACCTATAGGCAGACCCTCCAACATTTTGAAATGGGAATGAGGGACACCTACTAACAAATGTATGTAGGCATAGGACACTCACCCTGCCACACCCCCTTAAAGGAGAATTAACAAAAAAAAAAAGGTTAATTAAATCCACAAGGGCTTTTTTTTAACACCACTATTCCTTTATATTGGCTTTTAAAATGTACAAACGCAGCAATTTAGAAATTGGATGAAAGGTTTAGCACTGGGAAACACTTTTTGAAAGATAAAAAGTGCATTTTATATACATCTATATAGATCAGACCAAAATGAGGGACAAATGAGGGGGACAGAGGGACATTGCTCCAAATCAGGGACAGTCCCTCAAAATCAGGGACAGTTAGGAGCTATGCCTATAGGTACAAAGAATAGGGGAAAGTTTACTTCCTCTTTAGGGCAGAACTAAACTGTGCTGGCAGGGTGGACTCTGATGACATCTGCTATAACTGCTGCACTATTTCCCATCACTCCCGCAGTCAGTGGTTGTGTATGTCACAGGCATTTGACACAGAAAAAAATTGCTAGAAAAATTGTAAAACACATTTACTGAACAGAATTACATTTCTACAACCAAAAATGCTATTTCCCCTAGTATTTTTAACCTAATTCCAGTTTAAAGGACATATTCAGTTTTTTAGTTCACCCACTCTAGTCCCCTAACCTAGAACCCCCCACCTAGGTTGTAGCCTACTCCTGTGTTTACATCCGTTTGCCTGAGGTCTTCTATGGCTCTGGCTGTGCTTATGCGGTGACTTCCTGTAGGCTTCAATGGGCTGTGCTTGCATACTAGAGGAGTCATTGGAATCATTAATCAAATCCTTTTTTTTTTTTTTTTTACAGAAATGACAGCTGGGTATTCAAAGATATTAAAGCAGTATTAAACCCAACACCAATCATTAGATGTGGTGGCGGCATCCTTTTTTCTTTTATTTGGCTTTTTGTCCCCTGTGTTTTTCATCTGGTGATCTGGCCTGTAACACACCACCTGTATTAGTGAGACACCACTCTGGAAGAATAAACACAGGAGAGACAGCAGCATTGTCAGTCTGGGGTGGGGAGGGTATTATTAAATATATTAGCAGATTTAAACACACTAACAAACTGAAGCCAAACTCCAGCTCACACTTTATAATCAGCCGGCTACATGGTTGAAGTTTGTTCATGAATAAATTAAAGCTGATCATTTTAACCACTCTTAAGCTTGAGCTTTTAAAAACAGACTTGCTGGCTGGACCAGGTGAAAATAGAAGAAAGAAAGCATAAAAAACAAAATGACTCCAAGACTTGGTGAGCTGTAATATACCGGTAATAAATGTTTGCTTTTGGGTTTAATACCTCTTTAAAGGAGAAGTATAGTCAAAGCTATTTGGACCATACTTCTCCTGGGGATCACAGGAGTGCAGTTTGTTCTGCAGTCCTGTGACCCATTTTAAGCCAACAGCAGGCTAAAGCCCTCTATCCGCTGATATCAGAGCCGGTCCAGGCTCTGAAAAGATCCTACCCAGTTGGTCGGTATCCATCCAGATGCCTGGACGGGCAGCTGGCTCAGCATCTCGGTGATCTGCTAATACCTTTTTCACACTGAGGCGGTGCGCTTGTAGGGTGTTCGGAAAAGTCCTGCAAGCAGCATCTTTGGGGCGGTTTTGGAGCGCTGTATACAGCTCTCCCAAAATGCCCCGGCCCATTGCAATGAATGGGCAGCGCTTCGTTTTAAAAGCGCCCCGCTGGCGGCCGAAAAGAGGTACAAAAGCGACACTTAAACAGCGGTAAAGCGCTGCTAAAACAAGTGACGCTTTACCGCTAACGGCCGGCGCTTTCAGTGTGTAAGCAGCCTAAGAGCCTGAGCCAACCACTCCCGCCCCCTCCACAGCCCAGTGCTCCAGTGAGTGCTGGAAGAGTAGATCGGAGAGCTGGTGACTAATTTGCACCCTTAAGACTGAAAACTGAGAGATCAGTAGTGTTTGATTGCTCAGTTGTTGGTGTGGAGCCGGTGGGGGACAGATGCAGCATTGGATCGATGCTGCATCCTCCTAGGTGAGTATAAATCTTTATTACATTTTTTAAAACTTTTCTCTTTTAAGTAATCTCTTCACCTATCAGTGTTTGCAAACAGTTTTCTGCTAACTAGTGATCTCTTGAAACATTTTTTTTATTCAGTGAAAATGGTTCAATCGCCATATGTATCTAAACTCATCACTCATCGCATAACAACCTCAATGGCATTTCAGAAAAACAATAAACTATTAAAAAAGAAACCCAAAACACTGTTTATGGGATCCCCATGGAAAAAGTCAAATATTACGATGTGTGTTGGATCATTCCTCCTTAGGGTTGCCACCTGTTCGGGATTCACCCGGACAGTTCGGGTTTGGAATCATTTGTCCGGGTTTCAGACTGTCTGAGACCCGGACACATTATTCAGACTGGACGAAGTCTCACCCCTTCTCTCTCCTGCCTCTAAGTAAGTACGCTAAGGTAAATCAGGGTTCTCAGAGCACTCATTACATCAGAGCTCCCCTTTACACCAGAGGCCACAGTGCTGCCCCTTAAATCAGAGTCCTCGCCGTACACCAGAGCATCCCTTATGTTGGAGTCCCCAGAGTTTTCCCTTACATCAGTGTCTGCAGAGTCCCCCCTTACAGTAAAAGGGGAACTCTGTGGACACTGATGTAAAGGGGGATCTCTATGGACACTGATGTAAAGGGGGACTCTTGTGATTAACTTCATATGATTAGAAATTATATTTAATCGCAACATCTATGCATAGTTTATGCATGCTATGAAAATAAATTGCTGCGCGATGCTGAAGTGTTCGGGTTTGGCTTGAAGAAAAGGTGGCAACCCCTCCTCCTCCCCAGCATGTCATTGCCAAGTGGGTCTGACTGGGAAAACCAAACAATTTTTTTTTCTTTTTTTTTAATGAGCCATCGGGTTGTTTCCATTATAATGATGCAATTTATGGGCACACACACACAGCATGGCTCCCACTGATTCCCAATGGTGCTACTATAAGGCTGGTACAAACAAGTATTTTCAGGTGTCTGGTTTAGAAGATCAGCTTATCTGCACATTAGCGGCCTCCTCTGTCCCTGAAACTGAAACAAAATTATTTGAATAGGCTTTATAAAGAAATATAAACCGCTTTGTCAATAAAAACTGTAGAAGGTTTTAGTTTAGAATGGAGTTATAAAACTTTCAGGGCAAAAGTATAGGACCATTTCTGACTTTTTTAGAAGTTGCGAATTTCGGAATTGACATCCTTCCATTACTTGAGTCACTGACCAAAAGCAAGCATGTCTATATTATGTGTCTCAAAATTCAGGAGGGGAAAAAAACAAGAAGACTAATCCCTGTACACACGATCGGATTTTCCGTCAGGTTAAACTCCGATGGATTTTTCAGACGGAATTCCGTTCAAGCTGTCTTGCATACACACTGTCGCACCAAATTCCGACCGGCAAGAACGCGGTGATGTACAACACTACGACGAGCCGAGAAAAATGAAGTTCAATGCTTCTAAGCATGCGTCGACTTGATTCTGAGCATGTGTGTTTTTTTCTCCGTTGGAGTTCCCTACAGACGAATGGAATTTCTGACAGAAAAAGTCCGATGGGGCACACACATGGTCGGAATATCCGATGAATAATTTCCGTCTGACTTTTTTCCTCTGAAATTCCGACCGTGTGTACGTGGCATTAGGCTAGGTTTTTCACTGCTGTGGGTGGTTGCAGGTGCGGGACAGAGTGTAAATCGCACACCCCCAGCCAAAGCGTGCTGCTCTTGCATGGTGCAAAAGCACCATAAATAAGAGATCGCTGCTGTGAAAAGAAAACTGGTAATCAAAAGAAGACAAATGAAAGCAATGAACAGAGTGGCTATAACTGTGCAGGGGTGGTAGCTCTTAACCACAATCACCTGCCCTTTCAAAGCAAAATGAAAGTGCTTTCTGGTGGTCCCCACACACAAGTTAAACCCACCCATTCATGCACCCTTGTGTCCCCCAGCTTTACACATCCAACGTGGGTAAGCTATGATGTTTGGAGCATGCCCAGGTGGGTGAAGTCACTGTCTTGTCCACCTCATTATGCCTGAGAATTTACCACCTAGGTCCAAGCACTGTCACGTGGGGGTCGTCACATAAACTGCCAAACCTGGAAGTTCTGGTGCATTAGAGCAATAAAGCAATGGCTCTACATAAAGGGAGACTATGAGGGAGCCAAGATAGGTGAGCATACAGGGCATCCGGAAAGTATTCACAACGCTTCATTTTTTCCACATTTTGTTATTTTACAGCCTTATTCCAAAATGGAGTAAATTATATTCCTTTAAATTCTACAAACAATACCCCTTAATGACAACGTGAAAGAAATTTGTTTGAAATCTTTGAAAATTTATTAAAAATAAAAAAGGAAAAAATCCCATGTACATAAGTATTCACAGCCTTTGTCATGACACTCAAAATTGAACTTGTGTGCATCCTGTTTCCACTGATCATGCTTGAAATGTTTCTACAACTTGATTAGAGTACACCTGTGGTAAATTCAGTTGATTGAACATGATTTGGAAAGGCATACACCTGTCTATATAAGGTCCCACAGATAACAGTGCATGTCAGAGCACAAACCAAGCCATGAAGTCCAAGGAATTGTCTGTAACCTCCGAAACAGGATTATATAGAGGCACAGATTTGGGGAAGGGTACAGAACAATGTCTGCAGCATTGAAGGTCCCAATGAGCACAGTGGCCTCCATCATCTGTAAATGGAATACATTTGGAATCACCAGGACTCTTCATGAGCAGGCTGCCTGGACAAACTGAGTGATCGACGGAGAAGGGCCTTAGTCAGGGAGGTGACCAAGAACCTGATGGTCACTCTGACAGAGCTCCAGCGTTTCTCTGTGGAGAGAGGAGAACCTTCCAAAAGAACAACCATCTCTGCAGCACTCCACCAGTCAGGCCTGGTATGGTAGAGTGGCCAGACAGAAGCCACTCCCCAGTAAAAGGCACGCGACAGCCCACCTGGAGTTTACCAAAAGGTACCTGAAGGGCTCTCAAACCATGAGAAACAAAATTCTCTGGTCTGATGAAACAAAGATTGAACTCTTTGCCCTGAATGGAAAGCATCATCTGGAAGAAACCAGTAACCACTTATCACTTGGCCAACACCAGCCCTACAGTGAAGCATGGTGGTGGCAGCATCATGCTGTGGGGATGTTTTTCAGCGGCAGGAACTGGGAGACTAGTCAGGATGGAGGGAAAGATAAATGCAGCAATGTACAGAGACATCCTTGATGAAAACCTTCTCCAGAACGCTCAGGACCAGGGCCGTCGGAACAGGATAGGCAAAACAAGCAATTGCCTGGGGCCCCGAGCTGGCCTGGGGCCCCAGCCTAGGATGCCTGCCTGCTGCCTGTCACTGTCCTGGATTTCCAATGCTGCCCTGGGTCGATCTAAATCAAATGCACGATCGATCTGACAGTGGCTGTGGACCCCCCTAGCCTAGCTAGCTGGCACTGTCTCTGCTGGTTGCTACGTGACGCTTGCTTGGCTTGTAGCAACCAGTGACGTCACTAGCAGAGCAGGAGAGAGGCAGAGTTGTGCCTATCACAGGCAGCGGAGAAAAGATCTTCTAGCTAGCTCCGCCTCCGAGTCCACCCTCCTCCTCCTCCTCCCGCTCTGTCCTCGAGGCACACTGTCCAGCCACTCAGCCAGGCACTCGGGCAGCGGCATGCTGCTGTGCTGAAGTCTGAAGAACACAGAAAGACGTGACAGAGTGAGACAGATTTCAGCCAGCTGTAGAAAGCAGGCAAGTAAGCATTGCTCACTCACCATTGTCAGCACAGCACTGACCAACACATCATAAGGGGTGGGCACTGCACTGGGCAGGACTGGAGCAGTAGTCAGCTCTGAGGGGTTCATGCTGGGACCTGTAGTTCTTCACTTTTGGGGGGGTCACATGATTTCCAGTCCCAGCATGAACCCTCCCTGCCCTGCCAGGATAGGACACACAAACACATCCTAGCAGGGAGGGTTCATTGTGGGACTTGAAATCATGTGACCCCCCCAAAAGTGAAGAACTACAGGTCCCAGCATGAACCCCTCAGGACACACAAACACATCCTAGCAGAGCAGGGAGGGTTCATGCTGGGACTTAAAATCATGTGACCCCCCCCCAGGTCCCCCCAAAAATGAAGAACTACAGGTCCCAGCATGAACCCCTCAGAGCTGACTCCTGCTCCAGTCCTGCCCAGTGACCACCCTTATGTTGGCACTGGGCAGGACTGGAGCAGTAGTCAGCTCTGAGGGGTTCATGCTGGGACCTGTAGTTCTTCACTTTTGGGGGGGTCACATGATTTCCAGTCCCAGCATGAACCCTCCCTGCCCTGCTAGGATGTGTTTGTGTGTCCTCTCCTGCCAGGATAAACTGTATCGCTATGCTGTGGTTCCTGTAGGCTTTGCGTGAGTGCGGGGGGGGGGGCCTCCAAGTCCATTTTGCTTGGGGCCCCCAAATTCCTTCAAACGGCCCTGCTCAGGTCCTCAGACTGGGGCGAAGGTTCATCTTCCAACAGGACAACTTCCCTAAGCACACAGCCAAAATAACAAATTGATGGCTACGGGACAACTCTGTGAATGTCTAAGTGGCCCAGCCAGAGCCCAGACTTGAACCCGATTGAACATCTCTGGAGAGATCTGAAATGGATGTTCACTGACGCTCCCCCTCCAATCTAATAGAGCTTGAGAGGTCCTGCAAAGAAGAATGGGAGAAACTGCCCAAAAATAGGTGTGCCAAGCTTGTGGTATCATACTCAAAAAGACTTGAGGCTGTATTTGGTGACAAAGGTGCTTCAACAAAGTATTGAGCAAAGGCTGTGAGTACTTATGTACATGGGATTTGTTTCCTTTTTATTTTTAATACATTTGCAAAGATTTGCAAACAAACTTCTTTGACGTTGTCATTATGGGATATTGTTTGTAGAATTTGGAGGAAAATAATAAATGTAATGCATTTTTGGACTAAGGTTGTAACAAAACAAAAATGTGGAAAAAGTGAAGTGCTGTGACTACTTTCTGGGTGCACTGTATTGTGTTGGGGGCCTATCAGTAGACACTGTAACTCTGTCCTGAATGTGCAAAGTCCAAGGAAAGGTGGATGTGGAGCGTTGGTCTTTGGATTCTCTTATCTGTCAGTCGAGGAGAATTGTTTGAACGTGATGACTAAGCTCAGCTGCTTTAACAAAAAATGCCACCACCCTCTCTCAAAAAAAAAGAGAAATCCTAGAGAAATAGACAAAAAGAGTGTCAGCTAGAGTTCATCATTATTCATTGTCGACTAAATTGAGACAACAGGCATCCACCGTGTTTCGGGGGCCAAACCGTTCTCCTTCATCAGGGCTTCTTGTAGAACTCTAAGTGCCGGTTCACACTGCTGCGAGTTGATACCGAATGCGATGCGTTAAACACAAACTAGATTCGCATGTCATCCATAAAGTAATTGTTTTCAATGATGGTGGTTCACATCTATGCGTTGCGATTCCTCTCCGAAGGCGATGCAATGAAAAAAAAGGGTCTTGTGCGAGTTTAGAGCGTTGCGAATTTAGTCTTCATAGACATCAATGTAAATCGTTCTGGAATCGCATTTGATGGTTCACATATGTGCGAATTCCACCACACTGTTCTCCACAAAAACATTAATCGCAGCTATGTCCCACTCCTAAAATTCGCATTAAAATCGCGGCAAAAACGCGGTAAATTCGCGGTAAATTCGCACCTCAGAATGGACTGAAAAAACTGAACAAATTCACAGCGCAGCAGTGTGAACCGGCACTAAATATAAAGGGACGAGATGGCAGAAAATGTTGTGGAGGGTGAAAGTCTGCTTTAAAAGTTTCTGTTCACAATATGGAGAATAATGGAAAACACAAAGTTGGGTAGGAGAATTTTCAAATCCCCAGGTGGACAGGAACAGAGCCAGAAAATTTAAACAGGGAGATCTTGCAGTTGGAGTATCATACACCTGTAAGATGCTAAGGGCTGACTCAGACCCATAATCACTCCTTATTATGACAATATCACCTTTGGGTAGACTAACATTTTTAGCCTATGGTTCACAATGATGTGGTGCAAGTTATATCCATTTTGCAGTGCGATATTCAGGGAGCAGCTCCAGTGCAAGATGCAGTTCAGAAGTGATTCTAATGAGTTTTTGATGCGATTTGGATTCAGTCAATCTCTCGCTCTCTTGTTCTTGCTCCTGACATGGACTAGGGATGGCAGATGAGGAACAAAGACTTGCAGAAAAGTACTGGAATTGTGTTATTTAGTACAGATGAGCGATTTCCATTCAAGTGTTCGTAGCTACAAATTGCATCACAGTGCACTAACCTAACACAGAAATCTTGTGCGATTCCATGTGTTCTGGAACACATCAGAAATCTCATCAATCTCATCCAGGGCTTAATTTTGTAAACCACAGAGGCAAGGATTTACTAAATTGAATTTGAAAATGGAGGGCTTATCAATAAAAAGACTAACCAGCTAGACATAGAAACCTATCAGTGATCACTTTACACAGGAAAACAAATTGTTTGCACTGGGTAGGTAATAATGCTAAGTAAAAACAAAGGTATAGTACCTAGCAGGGCATCTAAATGGTTTTATTTGTGACTCCCACGAAAAAAGGACCAGCTCCTGAGCACAGATTGGTTACTCTGGGATGTCCTGTGCACAGTCAGACCCACACAGAAGAAGAAGATATATGCTGTGTTCAAGCTCTGTTTACACTCGGTACATCACTTGAGCCTTTGCAGAAAGGTCTTTTCAGTCTTGAGATTCCTCAGTAATCCTTTAGGTTTCTAGTTTGTCTGTCCAGCTACAATAGTTGCACACAGCTTCATAGAAGAAGGCTAGTTTGTGCAGGCCATATGACCTATAATCTTCCCAGGGCAATCGCCTTACACTGTGCCTTTTGTAACTGGTGAGTTTTCAATGTTATTTCATGGTAATCCACACGCTGGCATATTAGCAATTCGGTATGTGGTAATATTTGACTAGATAGGGCAAAAAAGTTTTCAGGATTCACAATATATATGTATTTTTATTTTCAGGGTCCCCCTGGCCCCCACGGAAACCCTGGCCCACCTGGATATTCTGGACCAAAGGTTAGTCGTACACAAGTCACATGACACCTATTTTGAACAACATGCATCTAAGCAGTGAGCTTTTAATGCTGTTCACATGCTCTAAATACGATGTTCCAAACTTGAAGCTTCAAGTTAGAAAATTTGGGTAGCATTGATTTCTCATAATTGTCTGACTTGTAGCACCTCATATGATGTTTACTTAGAATTTCTGACATAGAAAGTCCCCTGTAACTTTTATATGACGTACAGCATAAAATTTAAAGTGCTTGTTAGGTAAAACATTTTCTTCTATAGTACCCTCTGCTATAACAATACGCTCCACAGTGAATATAATTTATAAAAATAATAATAATCGCTTACTTCAGAGCACTGTTTGGCTCTCAGCTGACTGTCCGCTGCTCTCCTCTCCCGATGCGATAGCTGCAGGGGGAGGTGCTGGGAAACCCCCACTGACGTCAGCCAGGAAGAGGAGAGGAGCAAACTAGACCAGCGGGCCGTTACGTGAGTGCCGAACAGCACTCTGAAGTAAGCTATTATACTGCATATTTTTATAAATGACATCCACTGGGGAGCTTAGTGTTATATATCAGATGGAACTATAGAAGAACAAAACTGTTATTTTTAGAGCAAAGGGGAAGATCTGGGAGCTGACAGGCAGGGAGGGGAGGGGGAGGAGGACAGAGGAGACACAGGAGAGCAGAGCTGTGGATGAGGGCGGCATGTACTCTGACCATGGTGTCGGCGCTCAGCAGCCTTGATTATTGTGTTAAGTTTACAGGGGGAGGGCAGAAACTGGTATTTCAAGTGTTACAGGGGGCCAAATTACACAGCACAAACACTGTGCTGTATAACATGCTTTAAAGAAACAGGATCAATATATATTTTTTATTTTTGGGTTTAACGCTTTAAAGCTGAATTTCAGTTCAGTTCATGTTCTTTTTCTCTACATGGTAAGTATACATATTACATACCTGGCCTATCCCTATGGAACGGCAGAATCACTGCAGTAGGAATGGACAGAAGAGCAAAACTATCACCATGTTTACAGCCATTTCTTTCCTTCTGTTAGTCTTCTCAGTGATTGGTCATCAGTGTCAACGAGAAGTCGGTAATCTTTATATTCAGATTGTGCTTCCACCTCAGTCTACAGGGCCGAAATGCAAGGGGTGAAAGTGGGGGCAGAAGATGGTCACATTTTATATAAACTGTGTGCGTGTGTGTGTATATGTATGTGTATATGTGTGTATGTATGCACCAACTCAAACCTACAGCTCCTTTAGCAGCATGGACAAGGAAAAATGTAATGAATATAATTTACAAAATATTCAAAACACTGAGCAGCCGTTTAAAAATATGCATGAAAATGATGGTATGACAGTAGAACAGTCCAGTCTCTGAAATAGTAAAATACACAAAACAGCGCTATAAATTCAATAATAGTAGACCCGTGGTTAAAACCACTGATGGAAAAAGTCTTAGATGTAGTACAGGTGATGTAAACAGTTCAAAGTATTGAATGGTGTCTGAGTAGTAATCCTAGCGTGCACATTCCACCAGAAAGACCAAATAATCGCAATCCACCGCGTGATGCACTCTCCCCCAGGGGGTTAAACTCACCAGGAGCCTATAATAAACAGGCCTTAAGTAAGATGTCTTATCAGACACTTTGTAAAGGATCATCACCATCCAGCGGGATCAACAAGTACAGGAACTCCAAACCAGGTGTGAGGGGGTTAACTCGGCAGCGGGTGTGTGACCCCCTGGATGGGTTCACCACACAAAAACAGGCACAGCAGACAGAGTTTATAGTTGCAAAAACAAAAGGTGCGGTTTATTTAAACTATTTACAGGGGAAAAACAGCAAAACAAAAAGAAACATACAAAAAGAAATCCTGGTCAGCTTGACCGCTTACTACACACGTAGGTTCCCTGTCTGACAACTAGGTGCAGCCTTGTGCTGCCCCAGCCCCTATCTCCCTGTTTTTTAAAGGTTTTAGCCACACAGGCTTTGTCTCACCGCACAGGACAGAAACACACTCCCCAGTCTTGCACAACACAGATCTGGTTCCAGGATGGAGCATCTCCCCTAGCATGCTGGGAGTTCTTGTAGAGTCCTTAATGAGCCACTTGATTCAGCTGGGCTCATTAACTCTTCCCCCGCAAGACTCCCAGCACTCCCCCTAGTAGTATGAATTTGCATAAAGCCTGAATCTAGGACATATATACCTTCCATCCTGGATGCAACCTGGTGATTTTACCTGCCTGCTGTCACACAGGTCATAAAAATAAGAATAGCAGCAAATAGTGTAATCCTGTTTATTGAATCAAAGTTGCCCATACACAAGAAGTCCCCTTAAACCTATCTACGTACATCAATAACAATTTAAAACAGCATGTAAAGTGACCCAAGAGGTATTGTTCTGAATTAGGATTATACCATTATATTCAAGTGTGTATATCATTCCTAGAATAATGTGAAAAAACTGAATCTTCCTCCCTGGAGGATCCTGTATTCTATATCATATAATCTATTTTACAATCAATGTTAAACAATTGGGATAACGCGCTAGGCTAGTGTGCTTTCTCCCTGTTGTGTTTTTGCACAACCAGGGACAGCCAGACACCTAGTATTTTTAGAAGTGGGTTGGCAAGTGAAGCCTCCGTATAACTCTGTAAACAGTTTTTTTTTTTCCCCAAGAGATGCTCCATCTCTGTTGATAAAGAATCCCCTCCAGATGAACTATATGCATTCCAATAGTTTTAGAAAATGCTATTGCAGATCTTTAACGTTTCTGTTGTGGATCAGTTGGCTTAGACCTTGCAGGCATTTTCTAAGCCATAGTTGCAAAAAAGAGAAATTAGAAATCCCTGGAAGTTTTAGAAATGATAGCTGGCTGCAGATTAAAATTCAAAGGTAAAGTTTTCAGTAACATTACACGTCTGATAAAGGTTTCTATAAGCGTTTTATGTTTCATAAATTACCCCAAAATTAAATTAACTTTTCACGGTAATAGCATTGACACAGACCTGCATTGTGTGTTGTCAGACCTGGACTGTGTGCGTAGCTCGACAATTCTGTAAAGGTAGTTTCAACTTTACATTCAAACACCCCATTCTATTTAGCACCATCTAGTGGATGCCGCCGAATAAAAGTCAATAGCTGCACTGATCAAGAATCTGCCTGGCAGTGTGACATCTCTAAATTAGAGTGTGCCAGATTTTGGGCTACACATTGTAACATTTTCCCTTGCAGTGTGTCCCTGAGGTCTTCCCAGTCATCCTGGACTTGATAGCGTACTTTGTCTGCAGCCAAGTTGTGGTTGTAAATTATCGGTGCAGACATAACTTGTCTATTTCAGGAAAGGATCAGTATGATAAAATAAGCCTGCGGGCCGGATTGTTTGCTTTGTCTATCAGCTACATTATGGAATAATGCACAGTGCCCACCTACCTTAAAGGGGCATCATGAAAATCATGAGCAAGGTTTTGCATGCCTTGTTTCTCATGTGTAAACAATTCATACTGTTAATGTGAGACTATGTAAATAGTGTAACAGCTAGGTGCAAGTTTACAATACTGCATACCAATTTGTGTGGTATTAGTTATTGTCTGGTTGCAGCCTCAGTTTGATCCTGCCTCAGACACTAACATTTAGGCCTTTCTCACAGCTGAATGGTCTGTTGCACATTTTCCAGAAGCGCGACAACACTTGACAATAGGATTTCCATCTTATTCTTTGTGATCTATTCACATTTGAGTAATGTGCTGTCATTTGTTGAGCCCAAGTAGTAGAGTATTTTTGGGTCAGGATCACATGTTTTTGGAGCCATAGACTTTAACGGAAGGGTCTGAAGAATTCACTCCTTAAAACATCAAAATTGCAAGTACAACTACAGAAGATGCCAATGCTCATGTGAACCCAGCCCTAGATGTGTCTTCTACACGCCAACGTTGGATCGACTTGTATCTAAAGAAGACATCTTCAGCCTTATCCCAGGAGGGCAACACTAGATGGGAATGTTTAGCATCATTAATAGATGGTTTTTACTCCCACATATACTCACTCTATTCAGCAAGCTGGAGTGAAAGGAAATACAGTATTATGGACTCTCTCTCCTTCTTCCTAAAATGCAGTGCTGGGTGAATGACATTTGCGCATGAAACACATCTTTTTGCCCTGTCTAAGCTGTGCCCAGAGGTGCCTGAAGCTTACATAGAGCTATATACACTCACAGACCACTTTATTAGGTACACCTTACTAGTACCTTGTTGAACCCCCTTTTGCATTCAGAACCAACTTAATTCTTCTTGGCATAGATTCAACATGGTGTTGGAAACATTCCTCAGAGATTTTGGTCCCTATCGACAGAATGGCATCACGCAGCTGCTGCAGATTCCCAATGGTGCTCTATTGGATGGAGATCCGGTGACTGTGGAGGCCATTGGAGTTCATTGTCATGTTCAAGAAACCAGTTTGAGATGATTTTGAGCTTTGTGACATGGTGCATTATCCTGCTGGAAGAAGCCATCAGAAGATGGGTACATTGTAGTCATAAAGGGATGGACATGATCATAAACAACTCTTAGGTAGGCCGTGGCATTTAAACGATGCTCAAGATACATCCCTGGGAATTACAGACCAGTTAGCCTAACATCAATAGTATGCAAGCTCTTGGAGGGGATAAGGGACTATATACAAGATTTTAGTAATGACAACGGTATCATTAGCAGTAATCAGCATGGATTCATGAATCTATTAACCTTCTAAGAGGAGGTGAGCTGCCATCTAGATAAAGGGAGGCTCGTAGACGTGGTGTATCTGGATTTTGCAAAAGCATTTGATACAGTTCCCCATAAACGTTTACTGTACAAAGTAAGGTCCGTTGGCATGGACCATAGGGTGAGTACATGGATTGAAAATTGGCTATAGGGGTGAGTTCAGAGGGGAGTGATAAATGGGGAGTACTAGGAATGGTCCGGGGTTAAAAGTGGGGTCCCTCAGTGTTCTGACCTGGGACCAATCCTATTTAATTTATTCATAAATGACTTGGAGGATGGGGTAAACAGTTCAGTCTCCGTATTTGCAGACAATACTAAGCTAAGCAGGGCAATAACTTCTCTGCAGGATGTGGAAACCTTGCAAGAAGATCTGAACAAATTAATGGGGTGGGCATCTACATGGCAAACAAGGTTTAATGTAGAAAAATTTAAAATAATGCATTTGGGTGCCAAAAATATGAATGCAAGTTACTCACTAGGGGGAGAACCTCTCTGGAATTTACGATGGAAAAGGACCTGGGGGTCCTAGTAGATGATAGACTCAGCAATGGCATGCAATGCCAAGCTGCTGCAAGCAAAGCAAACAGAATATTGGCATGCATTAAAAAAGGGGATTAACTCCAGAGAAAAAATGATAATTCTCCCACTCTACATGACTCTGGTCTGGCCGCACCTAGAGTATGTCCAGTTCTGGGCACCAGTCCTCAGGAAGTATGTGCTGGAACTGGAGAGAGTCCAGAGAAGGGCAACAAAGCTAATAAAGGCACTGGAGGATCTTAATTATGAGGAAATATTACGAGCACTGAACTTATTCTCTCTGGAGAGGAGAGCCTTGAGAGGGGATATGATTTCAATGTACAAATACCGTATTGGTGACCCCACAATAGGCATAAAACTTTTCTGCGAAAGGGAATTTAATAAGACTAGCGGCCATTCACTAAAACTAGAAGAAAAGCGATTTAACCTTAAACTGCGTAGATGGTTCTTTACTGTAAGCGCAGTTGGATGTGGAATTCTCTTCCACAGGCAGTGGATTCAGCAGGGAGCATCGATAATTTAAAAACAATTAGATAGACAACTGAACGACCACAACATACAGGGGTATACAATGTAATACTGACATAAAATCACACACATAGGTTGGACTTTTTTCAACCTCGCTACTATGCAACTATGTAATTGGTACTAAGGGGCCCAAAGTGTGCCAAGAAAATATCCCCCACACCATTACACCAATACCAGCCTGAACTGTTGATGCAAGGCAGGATGGATGCATGCTTTTTTACACTTTTTTGCCACTCACTGGATATTTTCTCTTTTCCGGACCATTCTCTGTAAACCGTAGAGATGGTTGTACGTGGAAATCCCATTAGATCAGCAGTTTTTGAAATACTCAGACCAGCCTGTCTGTTACCAACAAGCATGCCATGTTCAAAGTCACTTAAATCCCCTTTCTTCCCCATTCTGATGCTCGATTTGAACTTCAGCAAGTCATCTTCACCACATCTAGATGCCTAAATGCATTTGGTTACTGCCATGTGATTGGCTGATTAGCACATTGTGTTACCAAATGATTGAACAGGTGTACCTAATATAAAGTGGTAAGGCTAGGTTCACACTGCTGCGAATTCTATTGCGAATTTGAGCCGTTGCGATTGCTCAAATTCGCAAGTCCTTTAAATAACAACATTGTTTTACATAAGTGCCGTTCACATCAATGCGTTGCGAATCTAAGCTGCGGGGAAAAAAGGGTCCTGTGCGAGTTTGATCCGTGTGCGATGCAAATTCAGCTCTATAGACAGGCATTCCCTGAAATCGCGTCCGCGAATCGCTGCAAAATCGCGGCCGCAGAGCGCGATTTTGAAGTCGCAGTAGTGTGAACCCAGCCTAAGTGTGTGTATATATACATAAATGAGTACACCCCAACAGATTTGTCAGAAAACCTCTACTTTTTTTTTCAGAATCAACATTTTCTATGGGACACTATACTACAAAATATTCCCACAATTGTGGGTCATTGATTGCAACCAAGATTTGTTAATTTGCACACAAAGTATTTTTCCTACATTTTAGACAAAACAAAACAAGATCCTAATTTAACAAGAATTCAACTACAGGTGAGTCTTAATTATTCATTAAACAGGTGTCCAGCAGACATTTGATTATAAGGCCTCATGCCCACGGACGTTTTTACAGCTGCGTTTTTGAGCGTTTTTTGCAGCTTAAAAACGCCTGTCCATGTTAGTCTATAGCTTCATGCCCACCTAGACGTTTTTGAGCTGCAAATAGCATAGATGTTTTTAAGCTGTAAAAAAAAAACAGGACCAGTGGGTTCCTCAGCGTCAGAATTAGGCAGAAAAAAACGCGAGCGTAAAACGTGCAGAAACACGCAAAAACGCTGCGATTGCATTTTTAGCTCCGCGTTTTTTGTTTTTTTCAAAAAAAATAAAATAAAAATATACAATAATATGCACAGGCGTTTTTAAGCTGTAAAAAACGCAGCTGTAAAAACGTCAGTGGGCATGAGGCCTAAAAGGGCGTTCCTTAACAAAGAAAACCTCTTCCTTTTTCATGCTGTCAGCAATTGCACCACATGGAAGAGAAATGTCACAAGTCCTGAGAAAGAAAATCATTTCTTTACACGAGAAAGATGAAGGCTACAAGAAGATCAGCAATGCTTTACTTATCAGTCAAATTACTATAGTAAAAGTGATATAAAAATTTAACAAAGATGGAACTGCAACCATTTCAGAGACGTCCAGGCCATTCATGGAAGTTAACACCTTGACAGGAGCGTCTTCTAATGAGAAGGGTTGAAGAAAATAGCCATGCAATTTCACTGCAGTTAGCTAAAGAAGCTGAAAGCCAAACTGGGGTGATTGTTTCCCGTGACACAATACGGTGTACACTGCAGAGGAATGCCATGCGTGGCGTCGCCCATGAAGGAAGCCTCTCCTAAAGCCCATGCACAAAAAAGCCCTCCTAGAATTTGCCAGGGTCCATGCTGAAAAAAAAGACTACTGGGACTCTGTACTCTGGAGTGAAGAGACTAAGATAAATGTTTTTGGAACTGATGGCTTCAAAACTGTATGGCGTTGCAAAGGTGAGGAGTACAAAGAAAATTGCATGGTGCCTACAGTGAAACATGGTGGTGGCAGTGTCCTTCTGTGGGGCTTTGAGTGCTGCTGGTGTCGGAGAGCTTCATTTCATTGATGGTATCATGAATTCACAGGTGGTACTGCTCTATTTTGAAGACGAAGATGCTACCATCACTCCGTGCCCTTGGTTTTCATGCACTTTTCCAACATGAGAATGATCCAAAACACACATCTAAGGCCACTGTTGCATTTCTGAAGAAGAACAGGTTGAAAGCGATTCAGTGGCAAGTACTGTATGTCAAAAAGAAAATAAAAGAATCCTGGAATCCACACATCTGCCAAAAATCTAGCTTATTAATGTACCAGCCGATACGGCGTAAACTGAAGGGGATACCTGCCTGATATAGCTCATAGACTAATATGAAAAAATGGGGTGAGGAAGGAGCAAGAGAGTCCCAAGAAAGCAAATTAAGGCAGGTCAACTATGGCTTGTGGTACAAAAACATATAAAAGGCTTTATTTGGGGTGGGAGTACATTACATTTTAAGGTGTGTGTATATATAAGGTATATGTGAGGGATACAGTGTGTCCGGATCAACACAATGTAGCTCACCATACCTGACCATCTAAGTAAAAATATATATGCTGCAGCAAATAGACATTTAAAAATGCAGAGCGCTCTAGCAGGTTCCAAAAAAAAGTTGACCTGCCTTAATTTGCTTTCTTGGGACTCTCTTGTCACTTCCTCACCCCATTTTTTCATACAAGTACTGTATGTCTCCTGATCTGAACCCAATCGAACACCTATGGGGAATTCTGAAGAGACAAGTTGAGCATCACTCTCAATCCAGCTCATTATTAACCTTACTTTCATGTAATGAGCTAAACAAATGTTCTATTAAAACTCAGTTTTGTCAACCTTCTGGAAATTGTTCTTGTGTTCATTGAGATATTTGATTGAAATCTTACTTTTCCAAAGGGGTGTACTTATTTATGCTGAGCACAGTGTGTTTCAATTTTTATTGGGTAACAGGTTTTGGACAAAAGACATGCATCTCAAGCATAGTGTCTGACAAAGTCAGGAGGTACAAACCATTGAACAAGTACAGGGAGAACACAAGCATGTGTGCTCTGAAGTCTGTGAATTAGGCTTTACACTCTTGGCTGTGTGCGTACATGTGATCTTACACAGATCAATCCCTACTACTGCCTCAGACCTAAGGTTACCAGATTTTCCAAATGAAATCCGGAGACACCCTACTGACCATGTCAATTTTTAACCACAAAACCACGCCCCATTTGTAGTCGCCTCCATAAAATTTACACCTCCGTTTTTTTTTATTTTCAGAAAAAAAATCTATTTTGAAACGTTTGGTCACAGACATTTGGACATTCAAGGTATAAAGACAACATTTCTTGAGAAGCACAAATAGAGAAAATTATGCTGTGTGTAGCATTATACTGGGAACTGTGGTTGTGACTTAAAGTGGTTCTAAAGCCTAAATCTTTTTTTTACTTTTTAAAGTGATTGTAAAGCTTCTTTTTAAATAACAAACATGTTATACAAAGGTTTTGCGCAGAGCGGCCCCGATTCTCCTTTTCTGGGGTGCCCCGGTGGTACTCCTGGCTCCTCCTCTTTTCGAGTACCCCCCACAGAGAACTGCTTTCCATGGGGGCACGCTCCTGAGTCCTGCTGCTGCATCCATTGATAGACAGCAGGACTCGGCCCCGCCCCCTTGGCTCCCATATCACTTGAATTGTTGACAGCAGCGGGAGCCGAGGACCCGAGACCACAATTGGAGCTGCTGTGCTCATCCTCGTCGCTGAAGCGATGGGGCTCAGGTAAGAAAAAGGGGGGCTCTGGGGGGCTGCTGCAGCACAAAAGGTTTTTCACCTTTAATGCATAGAATGCATTAAGGTGAAAAACTGAGGGTTTATAACTACTTTAATACTTTCCCTGCGTTAAGGTAAAAATGTTTAGGTAGTAATATTGCCCCCTTATACTTACCTGAGCCCTCACTTGATCCAGCGATGTGCCAATCCATAGCAGCCCAGATAACAAGCAACTGCGCTGCAAGTTTGAAAATGACGTGCTAAGCTACGGCTAGACTTGCCAGGCTTCAAGTTTTTAGCACAATTACAGCAAGTCCGCATTGCATGACTTCAGATCAACTTTCTTTGCAAACATTCTGCAAGTCTGCTGCAAGTTCTGGTTCAGTTTTGTTGTGCAACAGTCATCCCACCACAGGGGTCACTATGGCTGAATTTTGCTGTCGACTCACCACTGCAACTTTGCTCTTGCTAGAGACTTGCCACGCAAAGTTGCTACAAATTGGAAAAGTGTCAAATAGAACTTGTGCTTCAAGTGCTCTGCAAGTGGACAACTTGCCAGTGAAAATGTGCAGCAAGTTAACAGACTTACAATTTATCACTGCCACAAATTTGTGGAAAGTTATACTTGCTATCTGGAAGCTCTCCCCCACTCTCACAGGCTTTGCTGAGGCAGCTGTCATTCAGATCCTGTGACAAAGGAGTGTGGGGTGGGGGCTGAGTTGCACTGTCTGTGGATGTAGGAGGCAGCATGACTCTGGATTGAGCCCACAGGTGTGCTGCCATAGGATGGCATGGTAGCACACCTAGAACAGGAGAAGCCAGGAGCACCGGCGGGACCCAAGAAGAGGATCAGGGCCGCTCGGTGCAATTATGTTGCACAGAGCAGGTAAGTAGAACATTTTGGTTTAAAAACAAATAAATAAAAAATCTTACAATCGCTTTAAAGGGGTATTTTTAAATTAAATCTGAGCCCACTATCTGTAGGTCAAGAGTGTAGGCGTCAGGTGTAAGTAACGCACATAGTGCAGGGGTCAGGCATAAGTAACGCACATAGTCCAGAGGTCAGGAGTAAGTGAAACACAAGGTGCAGGGGTCAGATGTAGGTGGTGCAGGCAGGAACTGCAAAAAAATCTACAGTATGCAGTAATTTGTTTTTATATACATGATGGTAAAATCTGGTCCTGATTTCTTAATGAAATTTCAGTAGAAAAATGTGTCAGCATTAGTGGGCATCTCTAAGTTTTTTCTTTTGTTTTTTTATGAAGGCTTTTTTTCATAATGCATATACAACCTCCGTTTCAAAAAATCTACATAAAAATGAATAAGAATGCACTGATTTGCAAATCTCAAAAACCTATATTTTATTCACAATAGAAAATAGAAAAATGTTTAAACTGAGAAAATGTATAATTTGAAGGAAAAAAATAAGATAATTTTGAAATTGGCAGCAACACTTCTCAAGTGGGATAGGGCACCAAAAAGCTGGAAAAGTTAGTGGTACTAACAAGGAAGAGGTAGGAGAACATTTTGCAACTAGGTTAATTGGTACAGATCAGTAGCATGATCAGGTTTAAAATGAGCAATCGGCTTCCAGGTTTTTTTCTTGTCAAATCTTAAAGTGATTGTAAAGTCTTGTTTTTTTTTCCCCCTATAAAAATAATAAACATGTTATACTTACCTACTCTGTTGCAAAGGATTTTCACAGAGCTGCTTGGATCCTCCTCTTCTCGGGTCCCTCTTCTGTGCTCCTGGCCCCTCCCTCCTGTTCAGTGCCCCCAGAGCAAGCAGCTTGCTCTGGGGGCACCTGAGCCAAGTCACAGCTCCCTGTGTCTATTCAGATACAAAGCCCCAACCTGACCCCCTCTCACCCCTGATTGGCTAGCTGACTTGGACAGCAGCGGCAACCAATGGCGCCGCTGCTGTGTCTCAGCCAATCGGGAGGGAGAATCTCGGATGGCTGAGACACTCTTAGAAAGAGAGGGACCTCAGGTAAGCGTTGGGGGGGGGGGGGGGGGCTGCTGCACACCGAAGGCATTTAATGCATTAAGATAAAAAACCTTCTGACTTTACAATCACTTTAATTCAACAAGCTGATTGGGTACTATGCACAGCTGCACCAGGTTTTGCACGCTCTTGTTTCAGTAAATCCACCTCAGTGTCTCAAAAGTAAAGATGGGCAGAGGTTCACCAATCTGTAATAAGCTGCATCTAAAAATTGTCGAACAATTTCAGAGTAATGTTCAACGTAAAATTGGAATGATTTTAAAAAATATCATCATATGCAGTACATAATATCAAAAGATTCTGAGATTCTGTAGAAATCTTTGTGTGCAATATTGGATGTCTGTAATCTTCGGGCCCTCAGATGGCCCTGCATTAAAAACAGGCATGATTCTTTGATGGACATCACTGCATGGGCTCAGGAATACTTCCAAAAATCCCTGTCTGTGAACACAGTTTGCCGTGCTGTCCAAAAATGCAAGGTAAAGCTCTATTATGCAAAGAAGAAGCCATATCTAAACATGATCCATAGCTATCTTCCCACAAAGGGGGTTCTCACCATCAATATGATAAGCAAAAACAGTCGGCCTCAAGGGTCTCTATGCAGTTCTACTGCTCAACGTAGTAGTTGTGGTCTTCCTGACCATCAAACACATCCAGTGCATACATGCTGTACCTCAGTTCTGTGTCTCTTTTCTGCAGCGTCCCAGCTGCTCCGTCTGTCTCAGACTGTCTCTCTCTGAGGCTCATGCCTCAATCTGTCCTGTCCTGGACAATCTGGTGCAATATGCACCTCTCACAACTAGAGTGGGGCTCTGGCTCTAAGATAACATAATTTTGAGCATAGCCTCACATAAATCCCTATCTCCCCACAGATCTGCCTTCTATATGCTGATATACCTAATGTTCCCATTCCTTGCAAAAGACTTTTTCATACTTTATGTCGCTCCATCCAATGGATGATCGCCTCCAACTGGAGATCCAATAATCTG
This sequence comes from Rana muscosa, assembly GCA_029206835.1. Taxonomy (NCBI): domain Eukaryota; kingdom Metazoa; phylum Chordata; class Amphibia; order Anura; family Ranidae; genus Rana; species Rana muscosa. The sequence goes on along the minus strand of CM055125.1, from coordinate 264,817,929 downwards.
CCTTGGGCGCAGGTACTGGCTCGGATGGAGACTATAAAACTTTCGGAAAGAATCTTTCACACCCTTCACGATACCTTCCATGTTTATGTAAGGAAATGGTCATATTGGCTTACAACATAACTCGATCACTCAGAACCTGAATTTCCACTCACACACTCTCTCAAATTCCTGTAATCTTGACCTATAGTGCCTGTCCTTTATATTAGTAACATACACCCATGTAATATATTTTGTACCAGAAAACCTCGTATATAATCATTATCTTTATGTAAGAGCTCGATTTTCCTTTTTTTTTATATTATTGATTACCTTTATAAACACCCTATGTAACTGTACATTTGAACTTCCTAATAAAAAATTTTGTAAACAAAAAAAAAATATTCAATAATAAATAGAAAAGAAGTACCATCATCCAATTTATATAGGAGAACTGGACAAGGTGGAAATATGGAGGCAGTTGCTAATGCTGCACAACCCAATATAACCACCTAAAGGGAGGACATGCTGGACTATCTCGGTACTGATACAATGACAATGTAGTATAGTAAAAAAACATTTTTTATTACATATAAAACATACACAAGTATTAAAACAATTTTAATACTTGTGTATGTTTTATATGTATTAAACAATATTTTTTTTTACTATACTACATTGTCATTTTATCAGTACAAAGATAGTCCAGCATGTCCTCCCTTTAGGTGGTTATATTGGGTTGGGCAGCATTAGCAACTGCCTCCATATTTCCACCTTGTCCAGTTCTCCTGGCTCTAAGATGAATGCAGCACACTCCTGCATCATTAGTGTGCCTGCTTCCAAAAAAAACTGGCCCAGACCGCCATATTAAACGGTGGCACAGGCTTGCCCTGCCACAATATATACCGTGTGTGTTTGTATGTATGTGTAGCGATATATACAGGATCTCACATAAGTGAGTACACCCCTCACATTTTTGTAAATATTTTATTTTACTTTTTATGTGACAACACTGAAGAAATTACACTTTGCTACAATGTAAAGTAGTGAGTGTACAGCTTGTATAACAATGTAAATTTGCTGTCCCCTCAAAATAACTCAACACACCCCTTAGACCCCTTTCACACTGAGGTGCTTTTCAGGCGTTTTAGCTGTAAAAATAGCACCTCTCAAGCCTCCCCAGTGTGAAAGCCTGAGGGCTTTCACACTCGGGCGGTGCGCTTGCAGGATGGGAAAAAAGTCCTGCAAGCAGCATCTTTGGGGCGGTGCGGGAGCAGTGTATACACCGCTCCTCCACCACCCCTGCCCACTGAAATGATGGGGCAGTGCTGCTAAGACGCTGCAACACGGGCGCTAGAAACCCTTTCTTCAGCTGCTAGTGGGGGTTAAAAGCGCTAGCAGCCCAAAAGTGCCGCTATAACGGTATAACCGCGGTAAATCCCAGCTAAAACTAACGACACTTTACCGCTAACGCCTGCACCGCCCCAGTGTAAAAGGGGTCTTAGTGTAAATGTCAAAATTGAGCCAATTGGCCATTTTCCCTCCCCGCTCTCATGTGACTCATTTAGTGTTACAAGATCTCAGGTGTGAATGGGGAGCAGGTGTGTTAAATTTGGTGTTATCGCTCTTACTCTCTCATACTGGTCACTGGAAGTTCAACATGGCAGCTCATGGCAAAAAACTCTGAGGATCTGAAAAAAGAATTGTTGCTCTACGTAAAGATGGCCTAGGCTATAAGAAGATCGCTAAGACGCTGAAACTGAGCTGCAGCGCGGTGGCCAAGACCATACAGCGGTTTAACAGGACAGGTTCCACTCAGAACAGGCCTCGCCATGGTTGACCAGAGAAGTTGAGTGCATGTGCTCAGCGTTCTATCTAGAAGGTTGTCTTTGGGAAATAGACGTATAAGTGCTGGCAGCATTGCTGCAGAGGTTGAAGGGGTGGGAGGTTGGGGGGGGTCAGCCTGTCAGTGCTCAGACCATACGCTGCATCAAATTGGTCTGCATGGCTGTCCTAGAAGGAAGCCTCTTCTAAAGATGATGCACAAGAAAGCCTGCAAACAGTTTGCTGAAGACAAGCAGACTAAGGATATGGATTACTGGAACCATGTCCTGTGGTCTGATGAGACCAAGATAAACTTATTTGGTTCAGATGGTGTCAAGCGTGTGTGGCGGCAACCAGGTGAGGAGTACAAAGACAAGTGTGTCCTGCCTACAGTCAAGCATGGTGGTGGGAGTGTCATGGTCTGGGGCTGCATAAGTGCTGTCAGCACTGGGGAGCTACAGTTCATTGGGGGATCCATGAATGCCAACATGTACTGTGACATACAGAAGCAGAGCATGATCCCCCTCTGTTAGGAGACTGGGCCGCAGGGCAGTATTCCAACATAATGACCTCAAACACACCTCTAAGACGACCACTGCCTTGCTAAAGAAGCTGAGGGTAAAGGTGATGGACTGGCCAAGCATGTCTCCAGACCTAAACCCTATTGAGCATCCGTGGGGCATCCTCAAATGGAAGGTGGAGGAGCGCAAGGTCTCTAACATCCACCAGCTCTGTGATGTCATCATGGAGGAGTGGAAGAGGACTCCAGTGGCAACCTGTGAAGCGCTGGTGAACTCCATGCCCAAGAGGGTTAAGGCAGTGCTGGAAAATAATGGTGGCCACACAAAATATTGCCACTTTGGGCCCAATTTGGACATTTTCACTTAGGGGTGTACTCACTTTTGTTGCCAGCAGTTTAGACCTTAATGGCTGTGTGTCGAGTTATTTTGAGGGGACAGCAAATGTACACTGTTGTTCTACAAGCTGTACACTACAAAGTGTAATTTCTGCAGTGTTGTCACATGAAAATATTTACAAAAATGTGAGGGGGCGTACTCACTTTTGTGAGATACTGTGTGTGTGTGTGTATGTATAATATAAATGTTATATTTTATTTGCGCAGGAAAGAAATCCACAGCTGTCTGTTTCTGCAAGGTTTTCCTGTATACTCGCTACTCTTTCCACCATTATGCCACAACCCAGTGTTACATAATATTACAAGTTTCTTGTGGATTCAGCTTGCCATAACCACTTTAGTAGAAACACTCAGACATACAAATATCTTGTTTGAATTTTGAAGAGTGGTGGAAGGTCAATGGTACACAAGCGGCAGTATGGGTGTCCTCAAATTGCTGGGCAGGTGCCATCCAGTGATACTGTGATATCTTCAAGCGGCACAGAATTTACCAAGGAGAGCTTGACAGACCCAGCTGACATTCATTGACAGATACTGCGCATCTGTGTCGAATCATCTCCCTGCCTCCTTGCCGCTCGCACACATCCAAGAAAGGCTAATTAACAGACAGGATAGATTAGGAGTCTATACCTGCAGCGACAGAAGCTTCTGAGCCGAAAGCAGGTTTGGTTATCATCTGGATGAGTTGCAGACATATCAGCCTGCTGTTATAGGCCTACAGGGAAGGGGTTAACCCTTAAACGAAGAGTCTGCGGATTAACACCTAATACCGCAATATAAATGGGAAGTTTTGTCATCGCTGGCAAAATCTTTTTTTTCCCCCACAATCTGGAGCCTTCAGTCACACAGGCATACAGGCCAGATGTGAAGGAGATTGTCCCTGTCAAAATGCACAGAACAAGCCATCTATCTTGCACAGAGTGGAAAAAAGTCTGCAGAATTATCTGTGAGTGAAAATGTATCGGCACTTGTGGTGGAGTCTATGGCAAGTTAGGAACCCTGAGAATAAAAACGTAAATAAATTGGGTGTATTACTCTTCTATGAGAGTTTCTTTGTCAAGGTACATTGTTGCAATAGTAATATTTTGCACTTCCTATGGTATAATTACCTTTAAAATTATCCTGTGATGAGATTTTTTTTCATTGAACTAATCCCAATAGTCCTTGATATTAAAACAGAAACAAAACTACATTGCTTTCCAAATAAACAATCTGAAAAGTTTTAATTGCATATGTATTTACTTTGCTAATAAACCCCTACAAATGCTCTTTTGTAGTTAGTTGTCTTTAGTGGTTGATTGGAGTCCACCTGCATGCATGTAAGATGCCACATGATTTAAAAAAAAAATACAAGTTTAAATATAGGTTCAATGCTGAAGTTTAGCCACAAAAGAAATTCTCTATCTTTAGTGAGCTAACATACCTGTAGTGAAGAATGTCCAATGTCATGCAGGCAGCTGCATTCTGTAGAACTTCACTGCAGGGATGCCCTGCCCTCTTCCTATATCTGAACTTCAAGCACTGCAGAGGTTAACCACTTTGGGTCTGCTACAAAATTGCTGTAAAAAAGTTCTGAATGAGAACCCGCCCCCTCCTCCATTGAGAGATTCTTTCACTGATTACACTGTCTGTAATGCAATCTGTGAATGGGGAGAGAATCCTCTGAATCGTTAAACTCTCCCCCATTTACAGATCAAGTTGCAGGCAGTGAAAGCAACGAAAGAATGTTTCTCAATGGAGAAGGAGGGGGGCAGGTAAGCGTCAGGAACTTTTTCATAGCGGCTTCACTGATGACCCAAAGCTATTAATCCCCACAGTGCCAGCCATTCAGAGACAGGAAGAGGACGGGGCATCCCTGCAGTGAAGATTTCTGCAGGATCCAGCTGCCTGCATGACGTGAGACATCCTACACTAAAGCTGGCCATATACCATACCATTTTCTTATTCAATTTTCTTTAGATTTACCTTCAACTATGTAGTGCAAGGGCCTTCCTGATTGCATACAGAATTGAAAGTGTTTAGGTGTGACCTCATATTTTATGGTTTTGGTAAATCTAAAGGAAATTTGTACAAAATTGTATAATGTATGGCGAGACTTACTCAAACATAATTACCTAATGGTAGTGTGTTTTGGTTTTATTTTTTCCTCTGGGTGGAACTGCATGGATTTCGTTTTTTTTTTTTTGTTTTTTTTAGCCAGAATAACTGTTACTGTGTAATAAGAAATGGAAAGAATACAGCACAACTACTAGAGAAGGCCGTTCAACAAAACTCAGTGATCAGACAAAAGTGAATTAGCCAGAGATGCAACCAGGAGGTCAATGGTAATATTGCAACAATTGTAAAAGATTTGCAGCTTAGGTCAGGGCTCAAAATTTCAAGTCCTGGGCTACTAGCCAGGCCTCAAGGGTTACTCGCCACCAGTTGCCTGCCCAACCCCTACCCTGCCCCTTATTCCACCCCTAAACACACCCCTATAAATGTATCTCATGAAATTACACTTAAATGTTTTATGCAGAATTAAGTTGTATAAATAAATATTAACAACAACTTTATCCGTGCCCACCAATGCAGGCTGCCCGTGTCTGCCAATGCAGTCTGCGTCCACCAGTGCAGCCTGTGTCACCAATGCAGCCTACCTGTGCAGGGGAAGAGAGAGGAGAGCCGCCACCCGGATGATTAGAGCACCAGGAACATAAAAGCTTTGGATGAGTGATCTGTCTATCAAAGTGCCCACACAACGAGGTGGGGCTGTATATGACAGAGTGCGGCGGGGAACACGCAACCGATTTCATTTCAATAGCTATGTTCCTGACACACTGATCATCCGGGCGCCGGCTCTCCTCTCTCTTCCCCTCCGATCACTGGGAGAACAGCTCCCATCCAACTCGCAAAATGCGAGGAGACGAGTGGAATTTTTGAGGGCTTGCTTAGGTGGCAGTAATTGTCCTTTTGAACAACAAAACCCCAGACTCTCCACAAGGCTGAGCTTTATGACAATGCTGGAAGAGAGTCTCTACAGCAGGGGTCTTAAACTCAAATTACCTTAGGGCCACTGGACAGACTTTCACATCCCATGGGGGACGCATGCATACATATTTAAATTAAAAAAAATATACCGTATTTATCGGCGTATAACACGCATAGGCGTATAACACGCACCCTAACTTTAAGAGGAAAGTTTCAGGAAAAAGCTTTCCACCGCCCCAGTGTATAACACGCAGGCACAGTTTACCCTCTATTTTCAGGGTATAAAAGTGAGTGTTATACGCCAATAAATACAGTATGTGTTTGTGTGTGTATATGTGTGTGTGTGTGTGTGTGTATATGTGTATATGTGTGTGTGTGTATATATATATATATATATATATATATATATATATATATATATATATATTGTGACAGCAGGCAGGTAAAGTCACCAGGTTGCATCCAGGATGGAAGGTATATATGTCCTAGATTCAGGCTTTATGCCGATTTATACCACTAGGGGTAGTGCTAGGAGTCTTGCGGGGGAAGAGTTAATGAGCCCAGCTGAATCAAGTGGCTCATTAAGGCCTCTACAAGAACTCCCAGCATGCTAGGGGAGATGCTCCATCCTGGAACCAGATCTGTGTTGTGCAAGACTGGGGAGTGTGTTTCTGTCCTGTGCGGTGAGACAAAGCCTGTGTGGCTAAAACCTTTAAAAAACAGGGAGATAGGGGCTGGGGCAGCACAAGGCTGCACCTAGTTGTCAGACAGGGAACCTACGTGTGTAGTAAGCGGTCAAGCTGACCAGGATTTCATTTTGTATGTTTCTTTTTGTTTTGCTGTTTTTCCCCTGTAAATAATTTAAATAAACCGCACCTTTTGTTTTTGCAACTATAAACTTTGTCTGCTGTGCCTGTTTTTGTGTGTGTGTGTGTATATGTGTGTGTATATGTGTGTGTGTGTATGTGTGTGTGTATATATATATATATATATTGTGAGGGGGTTAGCTCGGCAGCGGGTGTGTGTGACCCCCCGGGATGGGCTCCCCACACAAAACAGGCCCAGCAAACGGAGGTTGTGGTTTTCAAAATCAAAAAGGTGCGGTTTATTTTCTATTTACAGTGACAAAACACAGCAAAGCAAAAGAAACATAAACAAAATAAATCCTGGTCAAGTTGACCTCTGACTAAACATACAGGTTTCCTAACTAACAACTGGGATCAGCCTAGTGCTGTCCTAGTCCCTAAGTCCCTGGTTTTAAATGTCCAAGCAAATAGCCACACAGGCTTTGTCTCACCGCACAGGGGTTCACTCTCCCTAGACAGTCCACACAGGTCTGGTTCCAGGCATGAGCTAACACCTAATGAATCTCGGAGTTCTTATAGAGGACTAAATGAGCTGACAAGCTTCAGCTGGTCTCATCAACTCCCTGTCTGCACGACGCCCCACACTCTCCCTAGACATATGAGTCATCCATGAGCCCACTAGCCTTAGCTGGGCTTATACAACTCTCCACCTAGTTGTATAAGTCGGCGTAAAGCCTGAATCTGGGCGAAATATATCTACCGCCCTGGATGCAACCAGGTGACTTTACCTTCCTGCTGTCACATACCCCCCCCCTCTTGTTTTAACCTCGGGGTTGGAACACCAGCAATCAGGCATTCATGTACTCGAGACAAAGCATCCACATTCCCCATTTGAACGCCAGGGCGATGCTTTACTGTGAAGTTGAATTCCTGGAGGGCCAGGAACCACCTATTCACTCTTCTATTTGTTTCCTTGTTTTGAGCCATCCACTTTAACGGAGCGTGATCCGTAACCATGTCAAAGTGCCTACCTAGCAGGTAGTACCGAAGGGAATCTAGAGCCCACTTCACCGCTAAACACTCCTTTTCAACGGTGGCGTAATTTACCTCATGGGACTTCAACTTCCTGCTGAGGTAAATGACTGGGTGCTCTTCCCCGTTCCAGACCTGGGACAATACTGCTCCTAACCCCACATCTGACGCATCACTTTGTACGACAAAGTCTTTAGAGAAGTCGGGTGAGTACAACACTGGCTGGCTACATAAGGCTTGTTTCAAGAATTGGAATGCTGCCTCAGCCTCGGGGGTCCATTTAATCATGACCGACCCTTTCCCCTTCGTCAGGTTGGTTAGGGGCACAGCCTTAGAAGCAAAGTGGGGAATGAATCGCCGATAATACCCAGCGATTCCCAGAAAGGCTCGTACCTGCTTCTTGCTGTTGGGACGTGGCCAACTCTGGATGGCCTCGACTTTGTTGAGTTGGGGTTTTATTACTCCCCTCCCAATGGTGTACCCAAGATATTTGGCCTCCTCCTGCCCAATGGTACACTTCTTGGGGTTAGCCGTAAACCCCGCTTCCCGAACAGAGTCCAGGACTGCTTGCACTTTTGGCAGATGTGAGGCCCAATCTGTGCTATGGACAATTACGTCATCCAGGTAAGCCGCAGCATACTTCCGATGGGGCCTCAGCATCTGGTCCATTTTCCGCTGGAATGTGGCCGGCGCATTCTGTAACCCGAACGGCATTCTTTTATATTGGAACGCCCCGTCTGGGGTTACAAATGCGGTTTTCTCTTTGGCCGACTTGGCCAGGGGGATTTGCCAATACCCTTTTGTGAGGTCAAGAGTCGTCATGTATCGGGCTGTTCCCAGCCGGTCGATCAACTCATCTATACGTGGCATGGGGTAGGTGTCAAATTTTGTAACTTTGTTTAACTGACGAAAATCGTTACAAAATCGCCAGCTCCCATCCGGTTTAGGCACCAACACGATGGGACTAGACCAATCACTTTGGGACTCCTCTATCACCCCTAAGTTCAGCATTTTCTGTACTTCCTCCCGTATTGCCTCCCGTCGGGCCTCTGGGATCCGATAGGGTTTTAACTTCACCCTTTCACCGGGCGGGGTAATGATGTCATGCTCTACCCCAGATGTTTGTCCCGGCAGCTCAGAGAATACCTCCTTGTTGCGAAGCACAAACTCCTTAACCTCCTGTTGTTGGGATTGTGACAAGGTGGCTGCTATTCCAACCTCAGGAATCACGCAACCAGTTTGAGCTGGTGACCAAGTGTCTGCGACTAGGGACTCTCTATCCCTCCAGGCTTTCAACAGATTAACGTGATAGATCTGTTCGGGCTTTCGCCTTCCTGGTTGTCTGACCTTGTAATTCACTTCGCTCACTTTTTCCATTATCTCGTAGGGGCCTTGCCATTTGGCAAGGAATTTACTTTCAACCGTAGGGACAAGTACCAGTATCCTATCCCCCGGGGAAAAGGTACGGGTCTTGGCTCCACGGTTGTACACTCTCTGCTGTGCTAACTGCGCTTGGGCCAAATGTTCCTTCACGATGGGCATTACCTGTGCAATTCGGTCTTGCATCAGGGCGACATGCTCAATCACACTCCTGTGGGGAGAACTCTCACTTTCCCAAGTTTCCTTGGCAATATCCAACAGCCCTCTTGGGTGTCTCCCATACAGTAACTCAAAGGGGGAGAATCCCGTAGAGGATTGGGGCACCTCCCTAATAGCAAACATCAGATAAGGAAGTAGACAGTCCCAATCCTTTCCATCTCTATCCACCACTTTCTTCAACATTTGTTTTAGGGTTTTGTTGAATCTTTCAACCAGCCCATCGGTTTGGGGGTGATACACAGATGTACGTAATTGCGTCACTTTGAATAATTTACACAGCTCCTTCATAACCCGGGACATAAAGGGTGTACCTTGGTCCGTAAGCAGTTCTTTACAAATACCCACCCGGCTAAACACAAGAGATAGCTCTTTGGCTATGGTTTTGGCCGAGGTATTTCGGAGAGGGATCGCTTCTGGATAACGGGTGGCATAGTCCATTATAACTAATATGTACTGGTGCCCCCTAGCGGACTTGATTATAGGACCTACCAAATCCATGGCGATCCTCTCAAACGGGACCTCAATGATGGGTAGAGGGACCAGCGGGCTACGGAAATGTGGCATCGGGGCCAACCTCTGACACACAGGGCAGGAGGAACAATAATTTTCTACGTCCTTCATCACCCCCGGCCAATAGAATCTCTGTAATACCCTCTCTCGGGTTTTCTCTGTCCCCAGATGACCTCCAAGAATGTGCCCATGGGCCAACTCCAACACCAACTTCCTGTAAGGTTTGGGCACCACAAGCTGCTCAACGGTTTCTTCTGCCCTTTTTGCCACCCGATACAGTAGGTCCTTCTCTACGCTGAAGTATGGGTAAGTGCAGGTATTATCTGGGTTCACTAACTCGCCATCTATTTTCACTACGTTTTCCCGTGCCTTTATTAGGGCGGGGTCTTTCAACTGTTCTGTGGCAAAGTTTTCCCTGTGAACCTCAAGATCAGAAAACTCCACAGACGGTAGGTTTTCGTCTGAGGAGGTGGGCTCCTCTCCAGTTTCTTGAGTCTCCCCTGCCAATACTGATAAGGGAAATTCCGGAGAGTCCTCACCACTCTCAGGGGAGTTCTGGCTATCACATTCCTGGTACATAGGGGCACCAGTGAGGGGCTCAGGATCATCCCACAGTTCCCAGAACTTCGGAAAATCCCTTCCCACAATGGCGTCATGCGGTAACTGAGATACTAAGCCCACTGGATGAGAGAGGGTACCTTTGGGGGTCTCGAAACACACTGTAGTCACTGGATACTCTCGGGTGTCCCCATGCACACAAATAACAGCTACCTTGCTATTCCCAGAGACCTCTGTTTTAACTAACTCAGCCTTTATCAGGGTCACAAGGCTACCTGAATCCAGCAATACCACAACATTTCTACCATTAACACACATTTTGCATAAATGTTTCTCAGTTCCTCGAATGGCAGTGCATGCGACTGTCGCACACAGCGACTGACGTCTGCCCGTCAGAAAGTCACACTGCATGGGTTCCTCCACAACCGGGCAATTGGCTGCAATATGTCCCGCTTGCTGGCAGCGGTAGCAAACGATCCTTCTTGCCGCCTCTTGAGCCGCTGATTTCCCAGGCTGTTCTCGCCAAACTTGGGGTAGAGCTCCCACCCTCTCACTCTCTCCACCCTCACCCCTTGGAATCCTCTTATCCGCCCCTGGGGATGGTCTGGTCTTAGGGTGGAAAGTCCGAGTGTCTCTGGAAGAGGCCGTCAGGTTCTCTGTAGCCAAGTATTTCTCCACACGATCCACAAGACCATCGGCCGTCTCTGGGTCTCCATGGCTTACCCACTTTTGGATGGCAGTAGGAAGAGCTCTCAAAAACCGATCCATTACAACACGTTCCACAATCTTTGGTGCGGACAAAGTCTCTGGCTGTAGCCACTTTCTGCTCAGGTGAATGAGATCATACATTTGAGACCTGGGGGGTTTTCCAAGCTGGAAAGTCCAGTTATGCACACGCTGAGCCCGGACAGCCTGGGTGACACCCAGCCTTGCCAATATTTCAGCTTTTAGCATCACATAGTCTTTTGCTTGGTTAGGCTCTAGGTCATAGTAAGCTTTCTGCGATTCACCAGTTAACAGAGGAGCCACCAGTCCAGCCCACTGCTCCTCAGGCCACTTTTCTCTTTCAGCGGTCCTTTCAAATGTGGTCAAAAATACCTCTGGATCATCCTCTCCAGTCATTTTTGTCAATAAACGACTCACCCCAAAGGACGCGGTATTAGTGGGACGGCTTTCCTCACTGGTCTGCGGACGTTGCTGCATTACTGCTTCCATCTGTTGTTGTAGTCTCTGCTCTTGCTTCTGCAACAGGTCTATGAAGCGGGCCTCAGATTGCTGCTGGGCTCGTTGCTGAGCCTCCAGACTCTGTTGCAAAGTTGCGTTTGTCTGCTGCTGGGCTGCAAGGCTCTGTTGATGAGCTTGCTGCTGGGCTGCGAAGTTCTGTTGTTGAGCTGCAAGGCTCTGTTGATGAGCTGCAAGGCTCTTTTGCAAACCTGCATTTGTCTGCTGTTGATTGGCATTTGCTAGAGCCAGCTGCTTCAGTATCTCCTCCATGCTGGCTTAAAAAAAAACTGCCCGCATTCTCCACCAACTGTAAGGGGGTTAGCTCGGCAGCGGGTGTGTGTGACCCCCCGGGATGGGCTCCCCACACAAAACAGGCCCAGCAAACGGAGGTTGTGGTTTTCAAAATCAAAAAGGTGCGGTTTATTTTCTATTTACAGTGACAAAACACAGCAAAGCAAAAGAAACATAAACAAAATAAATCCTGGTCAAGTTGACCTCTGACTAAACATACAGGTTTCCTAACTAACAACTGGGATCAGCCTAGTGCTGTCCTAGTCCCTAAGTCCCTGGTTTTAAATGTCCAAGCAAATAGCCACACAGGCTTTGTCTCACCGCACAGGGGTTCACTCTCCCTAGACAGTCCACACAGGTCTGGTTCCAGGCATGAGCTAACACCTAATGAATCTGGGAGTTCTTATAGAGGCCTAAATGAGCTGACAAGCTTCAGCTGGTCTCATCAACTCCCTGTCTGCACGACGCCCCACACTCTCCCTAGACATATGAGTCATCCATGAGCCCACTAGCCTTAGCTGGGCTTATACAACTCTCCACCTAGTTGTATAAGTCGGCGTAAAGCCTGAATCTGGGCGAAATATATCTACCCCCCTGGATGCAACCAGGTGACTTTACCTTCCTGCTGTCACAATATATATATATATATATATATATATATATATATATATATTACATTTTTTATGTAATCTCTATTTAGTTTTGAACATGGGAAAAAAAAAAGAAAAATCGGTATAGCAAAAATAGACGTTAAGTTCTGCCAAGTATAACACGTTTCAAAACAGGTTCCAGGGTTTGTCTGCAGAACTTGCCCAATAGCATATAATGGTATGCAAGCATAATAAAACATCATATAAAAAAACAATATAAGGGTATTGGTCAAGGCCCAAAGACACAGAGGAACCCATGCTAAAAGAGGTACCTGAGAACTATGTGGACCAGGTGCCCCCCAGCAGAGAGAGGGGGCCAAACTAGTCCTACCAAGATGTGAGAAAGAAACAATGGACCGCACGGCATGAACACCACTCGGGGGGGATTGCCCTGGCACACGCCGCACGGCCTACCCGCTACCGGGACACCATGGTGATGACACCAAGATACCTTGCGACGCCCCGGGCCCCCAGGCACCAAATCCCTCACAAGTGACACATACACCCTAAATGACCAAAGAAATTTAGGTTTACAAAAGGTGGGGGTGGGCGAGAGGGAGATATCTGGGGAATATCAGACCCATTTGGATACCTTGAAGTCTACAAAACCAAACAGAAAAATAAGGATATTCAACATAGAATCAGGTAGGTAACCCAAAATTGAGGTCTGCTGCTAGTTTCAACAAAGCCACATCAAGGCTGGAGGGAACAAAGGCCAAACTGCCCAGGTATAACGATAGCGTTTCAGAGTACACTTACAGGTGGATATCCACTCCTCTGCCTCCATGATCTCATTCACCTTCCTGGTCCATTTCTCACAACCAGGAACCTGAGTTTGCTTCAGGCACATGGAGGAGGAAATGGACGGGAGATGGAGGTATATCGATATCCAGGATTTCTGCAATCTGGGACTTGATAGCTTTCCAGAAAACCTGGATCTTAGGGCAGCCCCACCATATATGTAACATCATGCCACGCTGACCACAACTTCTCCAACAGAGGTCCGAGACTGATGAATAAATACAAGCCAAAACAACAGGAACACGGTACCAAAGTGTTAAAATCTTGTATTTATTTTCCTGAGTCCTAGACTCTATAGAGCTAGAGTGGGGCAGCCGATATAGGTGAGTTAGCTGGTCTACAGAGAATTTGCAATCTAAGTCACGTTCCCACTAAGGGATAAAGGCAGGCTTAACTGTGGGAGATACTAGAGTGAGCAGTTTGTATAACTCTGAGATCATATGAGGTACTGGTTCATCTGCAACGAACAGACGTTCAAACTAGGTAAGTGCAGTCACCGCCTGGAATGAACACCTGCAGGTCGAGAAAAAGTGATGGAGGTTTTGCCATCCGAAGCCTACGGCCCAAAAAAGTCAAAAACCAAGGATAACCTCCCAATGGCGCTAACGGTGATACAGAGGGTGCCAAGGAGAACCTACGGTTAATATCATCCCAAACCCTCAAAGCATGGGATGTCAAGAGTGACACCGCATCTGACAAGCCTCTGTGCTCCCGTCGTAATCATGGGGCATACGATAAGTTACGCCCTGCCATGAACTTCTCCAAAGGGACCCATAGCTTAGTGGCATTATGATGCCGCCAATTGATAATTCTCTGATGGACCACCGCTATAATATTGTTTAATGTCAAGTATCCCCAGGCCACCCATCAGCTTAGAATGCTTTAAACCCTGCATGGCTATTCAAAGCCTCCGGCACGACCAAACGCAGCAAACATACTTGTTAGATGAGTAAAAAATCCTTTAGGTAGGGACACAGGCATCTTCTGTAAGAAAAATTGTATCCTAGGGAGAACGTTCTTCTATAACGTTCAATAATATTGGTGAGCCCCATCCAGGTGAAAGCGACATTTTGCGCTTCTATATCCTCTCAGTCTGGTCAGTAAGTCTGATACCCAAGTATGTCAGAGAAGAGTTTGCCCAGGTAAATGGAAAGGCTTGTTGTAAATTAGTGGCCAAGGAGGAGGGTAGTGTAATAGGCAGTATCTCAGACTTTGTATAATTAATCTTGAAAATGGACGCTGTTCCAAAAAGCTGCAATTCCTTCATTGGCAACGAGACAAGGAAGGGGGTCCATGGAATAGATCATCCTCGGCATATGCCGAAAGCTTATGCTCCATAGTGCCTACGGTCACCCCCTTAATATTCGGGTTAGCCCTAACGACCCTAAGAAACAGTTCCACCGCCAGGGCGAAGAGGAGGGGTGAAAGCGAACATCCCTGTCTCATGCCATTCCCAATTAAAAACCTATGGGAGAGCCTACCATTGACCCACACCTAAGCACTGGGAGAAGTGTACAGTGCCCAAGATCCATTGCATCATATGTGGGCCTAGACCTAGATGTGAGGGGCCCAACACCGTAGTAAGGTACGTCCAGTCCACACGGTCGAACATCTTTTCAACATCGGTGGATAAGATGAGGTAGGGTAAAGGGGTTTGACGGGTACACGCCCAGTGAATTAACTGGATGGTCTTGAGCGAGTTGTCTCTAGACTCTCTACCTGTTATAAAGCCTGTCTGATCCGGGGGTATCACCGATGGGAGAAGACACTTCAACACGTTCGCATTGATTTTTGCAAAGCTTTTCAAGTCTTTGTTCAGCAGAGAGATTGGACGGTAACTCTGAGGAAGGGTATGGTACTTGCCATCTTTTGGAAGTACCGTAATATAGGCCAGTAAGGCCTCTGGACAGAGTACCATTTGCAATCGAGTTGAAGTATCTGCACATTGGGGTCAGTAGAAGTGGTAAAAATGTAGCATAATAGGCCTTAGTGTATCCATCAGGACCAGGGCTTTTATCATTGGGCTGAGATTTGACTGTAGCTTCTACCTCCATAGAGGTGATGGGAGACTCTAAGGTTGCCTGCTGTTCCTCTGTTAACAATGGCAATCTTGCAGAAGCCAGGTAGTGGCGGATGCGTGCCAACTTAGAAGCCTGCTCCTCCGAGGGGGGGGGCGGGTACCTAGCTTTCGTAGATACCAGCTCCCACTTCCTGTCGTATTGCCTAGGCAATTCCATCAGAAGTTCGGCAAGCCCCACACTGCAAGATTTTTCACACAGTGCAGCAGGATGCTGTCTCTGAAACTGCAAGGAGTTGCAGCCAGCTTACCACACTAAACATGCCGACGACTGGGCCCTGAAGTCCGGTATAGAACCGGCCCAGGTGAGGATGGCGCTGGATCCTTTAACGGATAAGTGTCCTTTTTTCAGCACCTACAGTATTTGTAGCTGCTGGCGTTTGATTTTTTTTTCAAACAGAGTCAACAACTGCTTTAAGTAACCAAGGTAAGGGCAACTCAAAAAGCATCCCAGGTGTATCGGTGTTCTGGGGCGAGCATGGGAGTGCAAACCAAGAGAGCACTCCTACAAAGTAATCAAGTGTTTACAAACCGTCAAGGTAATCATAGAGTAGACCTACAATCATAAACATAGCAGAAACCATATGATTGTATTCATTGCTCATCTAAAGGAATATGTGCACTACTACATTTACCCTGCTGTGCACACACTGCCAGTTCAAGTAAAGCTTCAAACAGTCATCTAAAGACACAACTGTATAACATTTAGACTGGGAATGTCCATATATCTGTAAACAGGCCTGTCACGGACTGTTTTATGGCCAGTATCAATTCTTCTAATAGGTTGTTTTTACATAAATCTTTAAAATACTTGACATTGTAACCTACTCTTTATAGACAAGACCAATCCATTTTTTATGCTACCATATGTTTTAGGGTTGCCTGTAGTGTCTTTTTGTGTACTGGATCGAAGGTCAGAAAGGGAAACATGTCCTCCATAATCATACCTTTATTAGAAAATTGTAATTGGACTGTATATTTTGTCAGTGTGTACTGGGATTGTTGTCTCCAGTAGTTTACCTAGTCTTCCTGCAGTAGTACTTTGTCATCTTATCCCAAAGTGTATATGTCCATCTGCAACTGTGATTACGAGGTGAAGAACTGACATCATCCCCCAAATGGGCAATCTCCTATTTCATCTTTTGCTGAATGATGTTTTTATTCATTTTTTTTTTCCAGGGTCAAAAGGGTGATCCTGGCATCTCTCCAGGAAAAGCTCTATATGGATTAAAGGTATCCTGATCAGTTTGTGTCTTTTTCCTTTCCTTATAATCTTCACTTATAAGAAATGATGTAATGTCCTCTTAACGCCAACCTAAGGAAACCCCTGCCACATTTATACAAAAGGAATCATAGCAATAATACTACTAAATGTGTTATGAATTTAAAAAAAATTAACTCCTCCTGCAGAATCTTTTTTTTGTATGCCAATTTTTTTTACATGTTTTGTTGTCCATGGTTTTGCAGGATTATAACATTTTTAACAGAAGGACCTCCCATTCACTTTGACAGCTGTTTATGGTGTTACTGACTCAAGCCGCCCATAGACGGATCGCAATTTTGCCGGTTCAGCAGATACCAGCTGAATTTTGATCTGTCTATGGGCAAGATGGTTGTACTGAAGTCGTTCCAACGATCCAACAACCAGCCTGGCAGGATTTATAGCCCCCAGCAGTGATCATTGTATTCTGCTGGTGGGGAAGGCTCCCCGCCGGCAGAACATAATAGCACTGCAGGAGGCATTCCTCTAGTAACACTGACTGTGTTGATGTGGGAATGAAGCCGTTTTATTTCTTTCAGCCTGTGGTTGAGGGAAAGAAAATTGCATAATGTATGGCCTGCTTAAGCACACACAAAATCACTGTTTAGTGGACAATTTTTTTCATGACACCATGGAAACCGTTCAAGGCTTGAACCTGTTTTAAGAGATAACTTATACTAGACTGTTCTATTCCCCTACAAATCTTTAGTTATAGATATTTCTTAAATCTGTTTGTCTTATAACACTCATCCATTGACATCTTAACAGTGCTGATTTCATTGCAGTGGTGCATTGTTCTCTGTCATTAGTTGATTTCCGTAATGTTACTGGTTGGAGATAAATAGATGATGTAATTCTTATGTTAGTAACAATGGACTATGTTCTGCCAGTGACTTCCTGGGGGATTCATAAAGCCAGCATGGACCAAGGCTGTTGGCATCATCTATCACACTAAAGGCCTGGGGTTTATGACTGGCATATCTTTAATAAAGAGCAGTCAAGGGTGACTGCTGAATCTGTCTGTCTCCTGATAAATTGCCAGTCAGGAATGTACTCATTGTTCTTTTTTTGTCTCCAGGGAGACCCTGGTTTGGCTGGTCTGACAGGCCTTGCTGGGCCTCTTGGTCGAAAGGTAAGTCTCCTGCTCATATTGGAAATTAAGGATGGCAAAGGTGAGTTAACAGAATCTAAGTAAACTTGTTAAGAGAGGCAATAGGGTGACTGTGGGCATTCATATTTCTCACTAAAGAACAGTGGGCCGTGATAGATGGTGTTCTGCCTTCTCTGTAAGTTGTTTGACAAATACCTGGTACTCATCAGGTGAGGGGATGATTCTCTATCTCCAAAGAAAAGCGAAAGACCAATAAATCATTGGTTGTGCAGATATTTTCTAACATATCAAAAAAATATTCTATAGGTAAAATAAGCACTTTGACTCTTAAAAACATTTATTATTGCACTGCTGTTAACATCTACATAGCCTAATTGTCCCAAATATTGCTTTAATTAAATGAAAACACCTGGTAGATATGAAGTATCATATTTTAATCATACAGCACAAGAAACAGGCTGGTATTCATGGACCCTGGGTTATAGGCTATAAGCAAATATACTTTTTATTACATAGAACTAGCCAGGGCTGGACTGGGACAAACATTTGGCCGTGGACTTCATCCAGACTGGCCCACTTTCATTTTGCAAACACGCACAAAAACAAGTGAATAAGTGAAGTGGGAGGGCTAACTAACTTCATGCAGGAATTTCAGAAACTTCAGCACCAATAGAACTGGAATCTGTTGTAAAAAGCAAAAATTCTAATATCCATCAGCAATCAATATATCTACTAACTGAACAATCTATTAGCAATCACTAGAGCTGAAACCTGTTGTATAAGAAGGCAACAATTCTAATATCAATTTAAAGATCTATTATCAATCAGTATATCTGTTGACTTATCAGTGTATCGGCAATCAATAAAACTGAGATAAACACGCTGTCAAGGTCACCTGTGGCCAGGTGACAGATGCACACCGTAGGGGGACAGGAGTGCACCGCAAGGTAGTGAACCCTATGGCTGACTGCTGCGGATAGGAAACTGGGTGGTTGTGGAAAGCGGGACCAGAGGAGCACAACCGGGATCCTAACGGAAGCTAGAGCCAAGATTCCCCAGGGTGCGGAATCTAAGACCCAGCAGGTCTTCTCCAGGGCCTCTAGTGGTGAGGATGTTATGCTGCAGGCTGGGACCAGGTCGCGGCCCCTGGAGTTTCCTAGCTCACGCCCCGTAGGATAAGGGGAAAAGAGGGGAAGCAGCAGCACAAGATATGAGAGAACCGAATAACAAGCTGAAGGTCAGGGGCCACAAGCAGACAAGGATAACGAAAGAACGAGCCGAAGGTCAAGGGTCACGAGCAGACAGGGATAGTCGGGGACAAGCCAAATATGTAACAGAGAGACAGACGTAGCACACGGCAGGCAGGAACCCAAACACACAATGCCTAACAAACACGTTTGATCAGCCATGAACCCGGCTGACATCCCGTTACCCGTGGATGATCCGTTGCAGGGCATAGTTTGCAGACTTGAAACCCAGGAATCGAATCAGACTCAGATTCACAGGGGGCAACCTTGGGTAGGCAGGACGAGGAACAGGAGGGACCCCAAGCCAGGATCTGTCCAGTAGTCCAGTCCACATGAGGAGAATGGAGCTGTAACCATGGGAGACCCAAAATTATAGGCGTTGAGGCCTTGGGTAAGATAAGGAAGGATATCCACTCCTGGTGGAGTGTCCCTACCGACATCTTAACAGGGAGGGTCTGGAAGCGGATAGGTCCCCCTGGGAGAACAGTACCATCAATCGCCAAGACCACCAATGGTGTGGTGAGGGGCAAAAGAGTAAGTCTCATGGACGATGCGATTTCCCAGTCCATAAAATTACCAGCGGCTCCGGAATCCAGATATGCTGAGACCGAATGAGAAGAAGCACCAACATGAAGGAACACAGAAAGCAGAAGACGAGAAGGGGAAGGTGATATTTCTGGGTCCAATACTCCACTTTCCAGATGAAGTGGACCCGAACGTTTTTCTGGACAAAGAGAGCAAGTGTCACGAAAATGACCTTTGCCCCCACAGTAAAGACACAGACCAAGAGTTCTGCGCCTAGCACGTTCCTCGGGGGATAGCCTGGTCCGACCCAGCTGCATGGGTTCCTCAGCTGGTAGGAGATGCTCTACGGGTCGAAGAGAGGAGATATAAAGGAAGCCAGGTGAAAGGGCTCAGGCCTCTAAGATGAACACATGGGAAGGAAGGTAAGCTGACAGACAAACACTACTGCATATCCATGACACACGCTGTATAAGAAGGCAGCACTTCTAGAAAGACAGGTCTGTTATCAATAAATATATCTATTGGCCTGATCAATCTTTTAGCAATCAATAGAATTTTGATGAATAAGAAAGCAGCAATTCTAATGTAGCGCCCCTTTACTTTTCAGGGGTGCTATGTACTTAATTTTAGGGGTTGATCTGAGCTAGTAGCCAGGCTCAGACCACTTTGATTTGTTAGTATTCGCTTCTGCCTATGTGATGTAGCCTGACGCACAGTTCCCTGTGGCCTGTAGATGGCACTGCTATATCAGGTTAGGGTTGAACCGTGGGTGACATTGTTATGCCTTAGGGTGTCCTCTCTCGGCAGCAGTACGGTGGGCATGGTTGGCCTGCTGTGCATGCTGGGAGAGGATACATAAGGGGCAGACGCAATTCTTTTGGGGTGGAAAGTCAGGAGTCTGGAGTGTGAGCGGTTCGCGCCACCCGGCCCTCCAGGCCAGGGGTGCGTGCGTGCATCGGTCTCGGGCACCTTTTAGCCTGGGGCTGCAACTCCATTAGTAGGCCCAGCACCTTTAGCCTGGGCCTATCTCCAAAAGAAGAATCCCAGGGTGCCCGGGAAAGGGTGGACCCGCTCTAAGAAGAGGAGACCGGGGGAGGACCTTTCTGATGGACCGGTGAGAGTTCACAGTGAAAGAGAGGCCTGGTTACCTTCTGAAGGGATTCAAAGATCCACCAAAGGCCTTGCAACGTGCTATCGCTGGCACCTGTCCTTGTGTTGCAACAGCTGAGAAGTTTGGGACTTAAAGATTCTGTGGCAGAGAATCTCCCGATCGTATCTCAAGGAAAACCTAAAGTGAACATTCGAACATCACTCCGGCTGCTAGGATCTGCTCTTACAGGGGACTATCCGGCTGAGCTACACCTACTCGGGATCGAGTAGCGACTATCGTACCAGTTTGTGCCTGGACCTATCTCCCAAACCTTGCTGTCCTTTCTCTCATCCACCTGTTCTGTCTGCTGAACTTGAACTTGCTTGTGAAATAAACTCAGCGTTGGAGTTAAAGTGGTGTGGACATTGGCCTTCCTGGGGAGAAATAGAGACTTGTCCCTATACTCTAGGGGATGAGAACCAGTCTGCTGGTTCAACTTGCTGCAGGACCCAAAATTGTTAACACCGCTCAACCTCTTCAAACAGAAGGGTAGGGGCATATAGTGCGGTGTGCCTTAACCTGCGAGTGAGCCGAAAGCAGGAAAAGGTCCGTGTGCTACACTAATATCAAGCAACAGAAATATAGATTTACCATCAATCAATATAGCTATTGGCCTAATCAATCGATTTACAATCAACAGAATTTTGATGAATAAGATGGCAGTAATTCTAATATTAGACCAGGTTCACACTAGTGCGCTGTGCGATATCGCATGTGATTCGCACCGCACTGCAAATCACATGCGATGTCTGTGAAATGTGATTTCAGCCATACAGATAGTATGTCTGATATCGCATCGCATTTGCACCAAACTCGCACAGGACCATTTTTTTGGTCCACACCAGAATCGGATCGCCTGGGTGTTCACACCTATGCGAATCAATTCATGTCCGAACTATCAGTTCGCAGTGCGATATGCAAGCTGAAATGGGGGTGTCGTTAACATTGTATGACACTCCCCAGCAGTCCGCATATGGCAGTGTGAACTGCCGTGCGAGTCGGGTGCGATGTGGAAACCCACAGTGGATTTGCATGGTTCCCGCATCGCACAAGTGTGAACCCAGCCTTAAGCAACAGAACGATAGAACGACCATCAATCAATTGTTAATAGATTGGCCTGATCAATCTATTAACAATCAATAGAACTGGAATCAACCTGCTGTAAATGAAAGCAGCAATTTTAATATCAATTAA
Source organism: Rana muscosa (assembly GCA_029206835.1). Taxonomy (NCBI): domain Eukaryota; kingdom Metazoa; phylum Chordata; class Amphibia; order Anura; family Ranidae; genus Rana; species Rana muscosa. The sequence continues at coordinate 264,796,207 of CM055125.1, read as the reverse complement.
TGAAAGATAGATCTATCTTCAATCGATTCGCTTACTGATATCCTCTGCAATCAATCAATTTATCTATCTATTGATCTAGTAGTATCTATCAGCTGCCTGAAGTGCTCCATTGGTAACATATAATGTGGAATGAGCCTGATCCAACTTGGCCACCTTCCTTCCTATGCTACCTACTGTATGTGGGCTGCACTGGAGGCTTTACAAAGGAAAATCAATCCCCAGCAGCAGAATGTTCTAATTACCAATGAGTCAATATCTACTGATCTTTCGACTATCATGTATGATGTGGATGTCAATGGCAGTCCATGCCATCAGTCTTTCCCTGGCTAGTTGCTGGCTCCTGCATGCATTGTAGTGGGTGGTACTATGCCCCCCCCCCCAGGAGTGCAGAGCCCCCTATCTGTCTACCATGGCTCAGCATCCTATAATATGAAGCTTTGCAGTTCTTCCCATTGTAATGGCCAGCCGGCAGTGTGATCGTAGTGTGTGGCTGGGATTTGTCAAGTCACTGGTCTGGTCCTCCTTCACTGAGATCAGTGCTGCGTCAGGAGGGGGACTCCCCGGCACTCCTGACAAAACTTGCTGCTCTCCCATCACATTGTAAAAGCCCCCCATTCCACCGATGACTCCCTGGATCTGGCCACCCCCCCCCCACCAGCTGGACTCTCCCCCTCACCTTCGATCACGGGCTGTCTGCTAACCTTTGACACGTGGGTATCGGGTTCAGCTTTGGTTTACGTGCATTGGGACAAGAGGAGGAAGGGGGAGGAGAGCGAGGGGGAGGAGAGACTGCAATATAATTTGTGAATCGTTCTCAGGGCTGCAGATACAAATGCAGTGTAAATGCAGGTAGACTGACTGCGGCTCCCGCCCTCCATACAGCTCCGCTGGTGCTCAAATTAATGGCTGCGCAGCCATTAATTTGACAGGCTGCCACTGACACCGGCCCACTGAGCCATCGGCCCACCGGGAAACTCCAGGTAGTCCCGATGGCCAGTACATGCCTGGAACTAGCAGAAATAGATGATTCTCTCCTCTAAGCCTTTTGTAATTCACTACTGGGAAGGGGAAGGGCGGTACTGCTGTGTACAGTGCTGTCAGTGAACCATTTACAGGCACTTTCCATAGGAGTGATGACCACCTCAGTGCATTGCTCCTCTTTCTTTGTCCAGTCAAAAGCTGGAGGTAGATTGGTGACCAGGCTGCAGTGCTTAACTGAAAGCGAGGTCACAAACCTGACATTACCATCTGGATAGCAAGATTGGATGATGTTTTGATGATATCAGCTGGAGTTAGCAGCCAGGCTCATTGAAGGCTTTGTTTTTTTTCCTTGCAGACTGGCCTGGGCACTTTGGATACCAGGGTGCTCTGATAGGTAGATAGTGATAAGCTTTTGTGCCATCCCTTGTGCTTCACTATTGGCTCATCATTGCAGTGATTGTTCTCACCAACCAGGAGGGAGCAATGGGAGGAAGGCGAGTCAAAGCGGATAACCACTTCAGGAGGTCGCTGTTTGCATATCAGAACTCCCAGGTATATAGGGTTTCCGGGGCAGCCTGCAGTAAAAAGGAACATCTAAAGATCTCTGCTAAAACTGTGTGGGTTTCTTAATTCTTACCACAGGTTAAATTTATACTTTCCCTTGACTGAGGCTGGTTGAGTGTGCATTCAGGATCTGCCCATCTTCAAGCTTGTAAGTTCAGGTTGGAGGCATGGTAGGAAACGTTACACTGCGCCGGGATATCAGAGAGGAATGCACATATTCGCCAGCACACCATGGATCATCGTGTACCGTCTGAAACCTTTATTAAAGAATGATCACAGTGGACAAAGTGCAGCGTTTTAGAGCCACACATGACCCTTTCATCAGGCATGACTGATGAAGGGGTCCTACGTAGCTCTGAAACATTGCACTTTGTCCACTGTGACGTGATAATTTTTCAGTAAAGGATGGTACTTGATTATCCGCGGTGTGCTGACGAATATGTGCATTGAACTGTGATGTCTCCAGGTTCAACTGGTTGTTGCTTCAGCACCCCCCACTCCTGTGCCTTATCCAGGAAAGTGTGCAATGGAGATATGGGATCTTTAGGACCAGTTATCTAACCTCCCTTATTCAGGTGTTTTTTGGCCAACTGACTTGACCCTGCACTTCCCACTGATATGGGAATGTTACTCGCTCCAGTCAAAAACAGTCTGCTCATGCCGATGGGTAAAAATGTAAGAAAGATATTTTGATGAAAAAAAAAACATACATTCTTTGTCTATCAGTGTCATATTATATATACACAGTATCTCACAAAAGTGGGTACACCCCTCCACATTTTTGTAAATATTTTATTATATCTTTTCATGTGACAACACTGAAGAAATTACACTTTGCAACAATGTAAAGTAGTGAGTGTACAGCTTTGTATAACAGTGTAAATTTGCTGTCCCCTCAAAATAACTCAACACACAGCCATTAATGTCTAAACCGCTGGCAACAAAAGTGATTACACTCCTAAGTGAAAATGTCCAAATTGGGCCCAAAAGTGTCAATATTTTGTGTGGAAAAGGACCTGGGGGTCCTAGTAGATAACTGGCTCAGCAATGGCATGCAATACCAAGCTGCTGCTAACAAACCAAAAAGAATATTGGCATGCATTAAAAAAGGGGATTAACTCCCAGAGATAAAGCGATAATTCTCCCCCTGTACAAGACTCTGGTCTGGCCTCACCTGGAGTAGCATACAGATCTGGGCACCAGTCCTAAGGAAGGATGTACTGGCAATGGAGTGAGTACAAAAAAGGGTAACAAAGCTAATAAAGGGTCTGGAGGATATTAGTTATGAGGAAAGGTTGCGAGCACTGAACTTATTCTCTCTGGAGAAGAGACGCTTGAGAGGGAATATGATTTCAATTTACAAATACCGTACTGGTGACTCCACAATAGGGATAAAACTTTTTTGCGGAAGGTAGTTTAACAAGACACATGGCCACTCATTAAAATTAGAAGAAAAGAGATTTAACCTTAAACTGCGTAGAGGGTTCTTTACTGTAAGAGCGACAAGGATGTGGAATTCCCTTCCACAGGCGGTGGTCTCAGCAGGGAGCATCGATAGTTTCAAAAAACTATTAGATAAGAACCTGAACAACCACAACATACAGGGATATACAATTTTGCATTCCCATGTGGCATTGATAGTTTGATTAAAAAGTACCCTTTTTACCCCTTAAGTATCCTAAAGTGTAGGCACGGTATAACGCTAGTCTTGAGATCTAGGTACTCCCACCCAAACAGTGCATCAGGTGCAGTGCCTCCCTTTAGACTACATTGCAGTTGGACTATACAGCCTGGTCCAGGATTCGCCTTCCCCCCCCCTGACTGTACAATTCAGAAGCAGCACACTTTTATGGTCTTCATTCTGCCCTCATGTGCTGCAAGCATGTTAATTGTTAAGACCTAAAGTGGAAACCAATGTGGAAACCATGAGAGAGCTGATTGACCTTCCCTTTTTTCAGTCTGAGTGAGTGCTGCCGGACAGGAATTATATGAGGCTGAAGCATACTCGGGTACATAAGCTAGTCCTATGTAAAAATTGATTTTATATCAAGTTCATAAATAGGGATTGAGCACTTCTCTTGGATTTTATGTAAGGGGAATATTCTACTTTATATAGGTTATCTGAATATTACCAAAAAATAAATAAAAAAATCTTCACTTTATTGCCTATTAATGCAATATTCTACTTTTTTTTTTTAAGGGACAAAAGGGTCATCCCGGACCCCAAGGTCATCCTGGTGAACCGGTAAGATAATCTGACCCCTCTAAAAAGCCACATGTTTATTGTCTGTGTGCTTTTAAACATTTACCAAGAATAATTTGAGAATGAATGAAGTTGCTATACAAATAAAGTTTATTAGCAGCTGGGGCATGTAAATCCTTGATTTTTGCAGTATTGAATTAATTGTTCAAAATATTAATTAACAAATCATAAGTGAAATGATCATTTTAATTGCAACCGTACACAAAGCAGGTGTCTAAGATAGCCAGTGTGTACTATGCTTGGCTTTATGACCTTTTCCCATTCATTCCTTATCTTCATCCTGTATGTCCTTCTCTCCCTCATCTTCATTCTGTCTCTTGTCTCGCTCTGCCTGGCATTCTCTGTCTTTTTGCTTTCTGCTCAAGTCTCTGAATCTTTTTCTCTCTTTTCTCATTCCCTTCTTTTCTCTGTCGCCTTCCTATCTTTCACTATCGCCCCTTTCTCTCTGTTTTTCTCTTTTTCTTGTTCGCTTTTCCTTTCATTCTTCCTTATTTCTCTTTGTTCTTCTCTTTCATTATTCTCTTTCCTACATATTTTTATTTTTCTGTCCCTTCATTCTCTCTCTGTCTTCACTTTTTCTTTTGATCTTTCTTCCCTTATTTTCTTCTGCCATCATTTCCTTTATGTTCCATCTTTCTCTTCTGTCTTCTTTTAGGATTAACTCTTTCTGTCCCTTCTACTCTCACTTCCTCTGCTGTTTCCATCTGTCTGTGTCCCTACCTCTCTCTATCTGTCTTTTTATCTTTTTTATCTTTCTGTCTCTACCTCATCCTTTCCTGTCTGTATCTGTTTCTCCTTTTTTTTTTTATCTCCCGGTATACTGCCTCTGCAGGCTAAACAAAGTGGATGATTTAAATCCCAGGCTACTGAGAATAAAACTCCTAAATCACATTATTTACAACTAAATTAAATGAACAGGCTGCTGAAAATGTCCACCTCCCTTTTTCTTGATGTCTCCCCATCTTTGTGTCTGTCTCTCTCTCGCTTTCACTTTCTCTCTTCACTTGCTTTCTCTCTCTCTTACCCCATCGTTGTCCCGCTCTCTCTCTCTCTTTCTGTTTCTCTCACTATCTCTCCGTTCTCCCCTTCACTCCCTCCCTCTTCTCCCACCTCCTCTCTCATCCTCTCTATTCCCATCTTTTTCTCTCTCCATTCTTCTCCCCTTCACCCCCTTTCCCTTGCTCCCTCTTTCTGTCTTTCCCTCTCACTCATTATTAAAGCCACTTCTTCATTTGCAGGAATCTCTCTGGCCTGTCTCTGGAGTCCTCTGAAAATGACAGCCAGAAATACTTTTTCATTTATACAAAATAAATGTGTGTTTTTAACATGACGTTAGTGGAAATCGGCAGCTCCCAATTTTTGTGCCTAATCCGCATATTAACCCCTACATTCCTACCAACCATTGACAGGATTAATGTTCACACTATAACCTTCTTGTTCCTCGACCTTCCTCCCCCCCCCCCCCCCCTTCCTGCATGTTTGGATAAGTTGGTCTGCTCAGGGATGGAAATGAATAGTAAGGTTGTTTCAAGAGAGACCATTGACTCTTGAAAGCGTTTTGGCAGAGAGCAACTGCTTCAAACCATTCCATGTGTTATAGATAAAGATTTCGCTGACACCTTAAAGGAACTCCTCTTATTCTAGCATTTGTTTAGGGTGACAGATTCAGATCTAGTTTTGTGCCGTCTTGAGTTTGGATATTTGAATTCATTGCTAGCTGTAGCTAAGGGGGCACAGGAAGCAGGAGTGAGGATTTAATGTGGTGCCTCTTCTTCTCTTGCAGGGAGAGCATGGACCGGATGGAAGCCCGGGGGCCAAAGGTTATCCTGGCAGGCAGGTGCAGTAAATCTTACCATGCTGCAGTGCAGGTTAAAACTCTGTGCAGCGAGCTTAAGGGCTAGACAACACCTTGCTCACCTGAGTTTTTTTAGGCATTTTTGCATTGCTGTTTGTATTGACTGAAAGGTCTTTTATTATAAATGACTGGGTAATGCAAACAGAGAAGCGTTGCAGTATTGCACATCATGTTTCCAGTTATTCCCCCGACTGAATGGCTTTTAAAGAGCTGGCAAGCACAAATTACACACTGGTTTCCGTAAAAAAGAGCATTTAAAGGACCATTAACCCTAAAGCAAAAATAAAATTGATACAAAAAAGTTACTTACAGCATTCACAACTGTATGTAAAATATGTTAAATAAATATTTGACATTTAGGTGGTGCTGCAGTTTATTGCACTATGTTAGCCGTTTTAGACTAAAGTTGGCATAAAGAAGAACTCTTGCCTAAGCGAAAACCCTTTTGTGTTTTTTTCTGACAGAGCTGTATTGTCTTAAGTATAACCTTTTAGCACTGTCTTCTCCATGTCTGCAGCTGGAAGGGTTGCCTATATATAAATTGGACAACCTCCTGAATATCCAGCCAAAATAATTTAGTGTCTCTGCCATCCCTGCTCCAAAGCCCAACTCCAGCCAAAGTTTTCTGCAAGGGCACTTATATTTTCATGGTAACTCCCTTCCCCACACACATACCCACCCACCACTCTTTAAAAGCAGTTAAAGCTCTCAGTAGGTTTCTAAGTTATCAGGCATTTCATTTTGGGAAGCAGGATGGAGCTGTACCTATGCTCTGACTTCAAACTTGCATAGGAAGTTCTGGGAACCCATGGTGTGACAGACCCCTATGTTTTTTTAGTAGTACCTGCAAGCATAGAAAGGTCTCTGGTCTCTTACTATAAGCTTAGTTTAGTAAACAGAGAACCAGTCAACAATGGCCATATGCAAGAGTGCAGCCTTGTCTGTAAGGAGTTGCTTGATTTTTCATTTTTAGTTTACTTGTATTCTCTTGTATTCTCTCCCTGTCAGAGCAAACATTTCAGGCTGTAAAGTCGTTCTTTGCTGATAATAGAAAAACAAAGATGTTGTCAGGATTGAAAGAGAAAAATTCTTTAATTGACAGCTTTGCCCTCCTAAAGCAGCCAGATCACCTATTTTTGATCCACATAAAAAGAGAAGTGAGTTTCTTTATGGACCTAACTGCCTGACATAGCTTCTTTAACAGGAAAAAAAATCAAACTACACAATTTATAAACAGGCCAGAGCCAATCTCATGGATTTATGATACAGCCAGCAGAGTGTCTTATTTGAGGGCATTCTGATCTGACCACCCTCCTTAGTCTATGGGCAGCTGTTTGTCACCTAGTTCAGCAAAATTCTCAGTTTTCCCTATAACCATGTAACATGAATAGTACACACGTTGCATTTTAAGTACTGCCACCATTGTGCATTTGACAACTTGTGTCGGCATTAAAAAAAAAATTTGGGCTGCTTTCACACTGCTCCATTGCAAAAATGCAGTAGAAACGCATATGCGGTTTTACCACCTCCCTGGTGCGTTTTTTGGTTGCCGGACATCAGCAAGCACCTGTGAAACATAAACATATATTTTTTTAAAAAGCACCTCAAATCCAACCGCACCACAAAATGCAGCACTTTTAAAAACCCAACTGACCCGCAACTGACTAGTGTGAAGAGTTCTATAGGATTTAATACAGAGGATAAACCGATCAGTGTGAAAGCCATTTGTAATTGTTTTATATTATTTGTACAGTTTTAGGATTATCGATTATTATTTCAAATTGTTTCCAATTTTGGACAGTAACATAATTTTTTTAGACTATATTTGCCCTGTCTGTTAAATGTTTGCTCTTAAAACACAATTATGCAAATATCTAATCAAGTGGAGGAGCTGCATTTTTTGCATTGTATAACTCCTTCAGTACGTTGTTGTACACAATCCCAGACAAGAGCATTGAACCGCTGTCAGGTTTTTACTACTGTTTCTGCATCTATTTTTCCTTATTTCCTATGTGGTCACTGAGACAGGAAGTGAGCAAAATCTCCAATGGAAGCCAGACACTAACAAAATAATTTTTTACAGTACAGCTGGTAAATGGTGAGAATGTCCGATTTGTGCTGCTGTCTGTTTGGCTGTTGGGGAGATTTTATTCTCTGCGGTCACCAGCAGAGGACATGAGGTGAAAGCTCTCATACATTGACAGAGATGGCAATACAACACCTGACAATATATATATACCCTCTTCTCACTGTCCAAACCCCAAAAATATATATTGGCTTGGATTAAGCTTTTTTTTTTTTTTTTTTTTATTACATATTTTTTTATTCAGAACAAACGGTACATTTTACCCTTTTTTTTATGTAAACATATATAGAATACAGAAAGCAATAAGCAAGTACAATCTTTTCCAATCACCAGGTGTAAAGAAGTTAGGTAACAGATTGCAAAAACCGTGCACATAATCGCATTCAACAGTGTCACCAAATGAATGACCAGTAACTCACATATTATAGAAGATTTCAATTGAGGCACTACAAAACTAAGATGATGTTACATAAGGAGCTTCAACTACCTCAGCGGGGTAAAAAGGCTTAAACTGGTTTGGGGAGAGGCTAAGTTAGGGGATATTTCAAACAAGATGGCCACCAGTTTTAAGTTACTAGGTATTTTCTGGAACTTAAAAAAATGATAAACTGCTGAAACCACTTTATTGGGCTACACAGGCATTTCTCCACAACAATGAGTGCCCGTACCCTCAAAATTATCGGGGCTACTAAATTTGTGAAATCCTTGTATAGTTGTGCCAAGTGCCACACAGCTGTGAGTCCAAATGATTTTGTTATATCCATATCTGGTAGTTTGGGATAGATCATGCCTTTTGTGTTCCTATCATCACACTGGGCACACTTCCCTGCTGCTCAAGACAGTAACAAACACAATTTTTGTTTGTGTTTTTAGTCCATTAGACACTTTAATACATTTTTAAAGTCCTGATAAAGGGGGATTCTCTGGTGCCTGATACACATTGGATGGATATCTCTTTACCATTCGAGCATAAAACTAAATTATTTGGATGCTCAAGATGGTTGTTTGGCTCTTCTTTGGTAAAGACATGTAAAAATTAAATTTGTCTCCCGTAATTTGCTGTGGACATGGCTCCCCAAACTTTGTGGAAGTCCAGTACGGTAAGTAACGCTTCTCAGCCATACAGACTGTTATACAAGTCATCATTCCATAAATGCTAAAACCTCTTTTCAAAATCATTTACTTTCAAATACAGATATTGTTTGACTATCAGACAGGGAAAAAGGATAGATTCCTCATGCAAAAGAAAAAACTGAAAAATTGCAGTTCCAGAGATGGTTTGCCAACATTGACCCTTTGCAAGGCTTGCTTTGCTAAAAAGTAATTTTCTCTTTTCGTCCATGGACGGACACAGCTCCTTAATTCTTGACAGTTGGGTTATGTTCCTGTTCATAGGAGAGGACTAGGCAGAACATGTTAGTTATCTTAAAACATGTAATTTTAACAGAGTTGAACAGCCCCACCCAGGGGGCGGTCCCTCCGTACATAACCCTCCTACCTGCGGTCAGCAGCCTCCGTTTTTTTCTGCTAGCAGAGGAGATGGATGTGGCTCCCTTTGGGACCTGAGTCCTGAAGAAATTGATATTTTATTTTATCTTATTTTATTTTTAAGATCTTCTATCAACTACCGGCTGGGCATGACAGGCAGGATATTCTAGATCCTTGTAGTCCCCCCAATCCGGCCATTGAGCGTGTTACAGTCCCTTGCAAATAGGCGTCGGGTCTGTCATGACATACCCCATGACTCCAGGGGTGGCCGATGAGCTTCTGTTCCAGGGTCCACATATGACTGGGCTGCTTGCTGTCTCACTCACAGTGGACCGGGCCGACAGCTACTCCATACCGCTCGGTTGTAGGCCTGTCAGGAACACACCAGCAGGTCCTCGTTTGGACGGGTAAGTACAGTTCCCCCTGCCTCGATGGGTGTGAACAGCTGGGCATTCCTGGGAAAGGGGGTTCTCCTGTCCTCCCCTTCCCTGTTTTCTGTCACCTTTATCCCTTCTGCCCCAGCGGGGCTGGCTGCGGCCCGGGGAATACCTGTGGGGGGGCTCCGGGTCCCGGTGGGGGTCCGTGTGGTGTTGTAGCTCGTTCCTCTGTGGGGGGTTCTCTACTCCGGCGAAGCCCATGCCTGGCCTTCTCGTCCATCGCGGTGCTCGGGCGCCATTTTGACAGCGCTGGCGCCATTTTTAAGGTGTTTTCTATTGCATTGCTTTTTCCCATTGGCTGCCATCTTGCCGTGGCCGCACTCTGGCGCAGTTGCTATTGCGGGCGGCCATTTTCTTGTGGTCGCGCCCTTTCCTGAGGCGTCCGGCGGCCATCTTTGGCGTATTGTGGGCCTATAGTGCTGGCTCCTGGATGGCAAGCACGATTCTCCTCACAACTTCCCTCACTGTTTCCACACACACTGCATATAGAGCAGCATGGATATTACAGTGATACACAGTCTTAGTGTATAGAGGCGGGCAATGACGCTGAGCGGTCTCATTCTGGGCAGGTGTGTCCCCTGGGTGACCCCCCAGTTGGTGCGACATGGAGGGGGGGGGACTTGGGTCATTTAGTTTGACTAGTCCTGAGAGCTTTCTGTGTGACATGGAGTCAGTATCTGAGAGGCAACAGCCAGTGCCCCTGCACCTGTGGTTTCCCACCATTTCCTGAGGGATGCTCTGACTCTGACAGGACCACTGTTCTGAGGGTCAGAGGTTGTTTTTTGTGTGCAATTTGGTGCTTGCTTCGGCAGCACTTATACTCAGATTGGATTCAGAGAGGATTAAGCGCCCTCTTCGCCATACTTTAAACATACACAATTATGTTTATAGTGTCTGCCTGGGTGCTCCGGTTTCCTCCCACGCTCCTATGACATGCGCGACTTTGGCGCAATGCACAATTTAAACATAAACAATATGTTTATATACAACACTAAATACATTCACAGCATATGTCTGTATGGTTATTCTCTGTGTCTGCGTGGGTTTCCTCCGGGTGCTCCGGCTTTCGCCCAAGCTCAATGTCATGCGTGCCTTCGGCGCAATACACAGTATGAACATACGCAATATGTTTATACACAACACTGAATGTATGTATTATTGCTCTCTGTGTCTGCATGGGTTTCCTTCGAGTGCTCCGGTTTCCTCCCACGCTCCAATGGTATGTGCGCCTTCTGGGCTATGCACGGCATAAACATGTTCAATATGTTTATTCACACATACTAAAATACATACACCGTATGTCTATGTACTATGCTCTCTGTGGCTGAGTGGGTTTCCTCCCACGCTCCAATTGCGCGTTTTGGCGCAATACACAGTATAAACTACGTGTTTGTACAATCGGCACTTATCAATAAAGTAGCTGCTGGAAGGTGTCAGTCCCTTTTTTTTGGGTCACACTCGACCCACTCTATATTGAAGACGACTCTTCATAGATGGGGACTGGGTTTGTCGCAGAGGTCCTTTTTGGTCCCTCAACACACGTTATTCCTTGTAGAGCATTTTCAGAAGCAATGGCTCGGACCGTGTTCGTCATGCTGGAGTCAGCGTTATGCCCGTCAGTGGCTGCGGCTCTGGTGTCTCTGACACTCAATGACTGGGCAAAGCTTTTGTACCAGGCAGTGGAGGAGCATCAGCTTCCTCTATAAGTCGACCAGCAGGTGCACTGCGACTGATTTAGCCTCTAGGGCCTCTGTGTCCGGGGTGGTTTTGCACCACCTGAAAAGGCTGATATACTGGTCTGCTGACCGAGTTTCTAGGGAAGCTCTGACAGATTTGCCTTTCTTTGGCTAACAGTAGAGGCTGGGACCTTCCTTCTCCAATATATTGCAGTGTTTCTTGGGGGTTGTCATACCTATACCGCTGCAGGACAGATTCATATCTTTTCATGGCTCTTAGGCCTCAAGGCCCTGAATGCATTTGTGTAGCCGTCTTTTTTTTCCGACCATGGAGTTTGTGAAGTGGTCGCTTCATAAAAGATTGATGTTTTCTTTCTTATTCACCGAATGGTTTCTTTGTCCTACAGTCTCGTCAGACTGCCCTGATGGGGCAGTTCAAGACTGGGTGGGGATTTGGAAATTCAGGATGGAGTCGGTTCGCTTCATCCAGGGACGTCCCTGGACTTCAGGAACGCAAGCTGGCATGTCCCCAGATGCGACAGTCACCACATGTTCATGTGATTAGCTGTCAGGGAGAACCACTATTAATTCATGACTCTCCTTTTTGACCTAGCGGCACCGGGAGTTTTCACCTGGGCGTTTGCTTCGATTCTAGCCTTGCTGAGTCAACATGGCATTGCCATCATTGGTCTCTGCATGGTCTTCTTTTATAACCTGTTTTCAGTTTAGAATTAAAGGAAGACGTGTCTATAGTCAGTCACCATCCTGGGGCTGGTTCTGTGCTCATCAGAGGCGAGAATTTTTATTCCTCCAGAAAAGTTGCGGATGCTCCAGGGGGCAGTGAAATGGGTCTCATGATGGCCTCCTTCGAGGCAGCACCGTTTGTCCGAGTCCACGCTCGGAGGGGGGATTCGGTCCTATGAAACACATCCCCATTGTCTCTGGATCATCAGATTCATATGAATCGCCTAGTCAGGGCCTCTCTGACTTGATGGCTGACATTCCGACACTTCTGTCTGCGAAGTTTTTCCCTTCTTTTCTATTGAAGGGAGGTTGGGGGGTCCAGTCGGTCCAGATCGCTGGACTCTGGACAAATCACGCCTGCCGATCAATGTTCTGGAACTTCGGACGATCAGGAAGTTGTGGAGACTACAAGGCCACCCGATCAGGTTCCAGTCGGACAATGCCACGGCTGTGGCTTATGTCAACCTTCTGGTTATCCTGCGGTGGACGGGAAGAAGCGTGTCGGCTGTCTACATTCTCGGGGTGGAACTCTAACTGGCGGACTATTTGAGTCGCCAGTTGTTGAACAAGGGGAATGCTCTTGCACCCGGAGGGGTTTCTACTCCCTTTGCCGGAGGTGGACGTCAGACTTGGACCTCCTGGCTTTGCGACTCGTTTTCATGATGCTGAGATTCGTGATCCTTGGGCAGACGCGTGGAGGCTAGTTTATGCCTATCCTCCACTGATGTGGCTACCTTGGCTGCTCCTCAATGTGCTGATCGAGGGGATTCCCGGTGATCCTAATCGCTGTGGATTGGCCCCGGCGTCCTTGGTACGCCGACTTCGCACAACCTGGTGGCAGACGCGCTGGCGGATGCCAATGCGGGAGGACCTTCTGTCTCAAGGTCCCACACTTCATCCTGCCTTACAGCCGCTGGCCATATGGCATGGTTATCGTCAGCCAGGTACTAAGGGACCGAGGTCTTTCGGATTCGGTCATCTCGACCATGCTGAGGGCACTGAATTCTTCCTCCTGCAAGATCTACCCTCGCACCTGGAAGGCCTATGTCTCCAGGTGCGCGGAGATGAAGTGCCGTCCACGGACGTGTTCGGTTCCTAGGGTCCTGCTGTTTTTACAGCATGGAGTGGTTTTAAAAAAACTTGTTTTAAGCACCAGTAAGTGTCAGTCTCAGCTTTGGCTGTTTTCTTTCTATGGCCGTTGGCGTCCCATTCCCTGGTGGGTACCTTTTTTGTACAGGAGTTTTGCTGGGGGCTTCCCCCAATTAGACCACTTCTCCCTCCTCGGGATTTGAACCTGGTGCTCTCGGTTCTTCAGGAACCTACTTTTGAGAACACCAGTGATATTCCTCTCCTGACGTAATCTCAGAAGGTGGTCTTTCTAGTGGCCATTACTTCTGTCAGAAGGGTTTCTGAATTGGCGGCCTTGCCTTGCAAGTCCCCATGTTTATCCTCCATAAGGATTTAGCGGTACTTCGCCCACGACCTTAGTTTCTTCCACAGGTGATTTTGGCTTTTCACCTGAAAGAGGACATTGTACTTCCATCCTTGTGTCCTCGGTCATCGGTCCTCGGTCATCGCAGAGAGTCTGCGCTCCACACTTTGGACGTGGTACGGGCCTTGCGGGTGTACCTGTCTGTTACGGCTCCGTTTCTGAGGTCTGACTCACTGTTTGTGTCGGTGTCCTGTCCACAAAAGGGGCCTGGCGGTCTCGTCAGCCACCATTACTCGGATCAGGCGGACCATCATCCAGGCCTATGCCCTTAGGGGCGGGTGCCTCTCTTTCTCGTTACAGCGCGTTCGACCAGGGCTTTTGGTGCCTCTTGGGCTTTCCGACTTCAATCATCTGTATCACGAGTGTGTAAAGCGGCGACCTAGTTTTTTTCCAAATTTTACAAGATTGATGTGAGTGCATCTTCGGATGCTAGCTTCGGCCGCAAAGTTTTGCAGGCGGTTGTTTTGAGGTTGCAACTCCTCCGTTGAGGAGCTCTGCTAGTTTGGGGTGAAAATGTTTTTTTGATGCTGTGCCCACCCAAAAGAGAAAATATGATTTTTGTACTCACTGTAAAATCCTTTTCTCTGTCGTCCATGGACGGACACAGCACCCACCCCTCCTTTATTAGTTTGTACTACTTTACTATGAATTGAGGCTGCTGACTGCAGGTAGGAAGGTTATGTACGGAAGGGACCGCCCCCCTGGGCTCTGTTAAAGTTACATGTTTTAAGATAACTAACACAGCATGTGTGTGATGAAAAAGCTACAATACCGACCTGCGCCACAGCACGGCTACAACAAAATGGCTGCCAATGGAAGTTTTAACACAGAAAAAAACACTAAAAATGGCATCAGCGCCGCAAAAAATGGCGCCCGAGGCCAGGGATGTGGACGAGAAGGCCTGCGGAAACTTCCCAGGAGACAGACCCCCCCCCCTCACAGAAAGCGGACCCTGGCGTCACACGGTCCCCCACAGGGACTCGGAGCCCCCCCACAGGTACACCCCGGTTGCAGTGGGCCATAGGGCAGGAGGGGAAAGGGCGAAAGAGAGCAGGGAAAGGGAGGACAGGAGAACCCCTAAATCCCGGGAATACCCAGCTGTTCCATCCTGTCGAGACAGGAGGAACCGTACTTACCCGTCCTTGCGAGGACAAGCTGGCGCGTCCCTGACAGACCCACAACCGATGGTACGGAGTAGCTGTCGGCCCGGTCCACTGTGAGTGAGGCAACAAGCAGCGAAGTCATATGTGGACCCTGAAGCATGTGCTCACCGGCCACCCCTAGAGCCATGGGGTATGTCGTGGTCAGAACCAAGCGCGAAGCAAGGGACTGGCACACTCGATGGCCAGAACTGGGAAGACTACAAGGATCTATATATCCAGCCTGTCGCCCAGTCGGTAGTTGATAGAAGATATCACAAAATAAAAAATAAAAAAATCCTTCAGGACTCTGGGCCCAAAGGGAGCCACGTCCTTCTCTGCTAGGCAGAAAAAACTGAGGCTGCTGGCTGCAGGTAGGAGGGTTATGTACGGAGTACCGCCCCCTGGGCGGGGCTGTTCAACTCTGTTAAAGTTACATGTTTTAAGATAACTAACATGTTCTGCCTAGTCCTCTCCTATGAACAGGAACATAACCCAACTGTCAAGAATTAAGGAGCTGTGTCCGTCCATGGACGACAGAGAAAAGGAAATTACGGTGAGTACAAAAATCCTTTTTTTAGGCAAATTAGCAATTGGCACAAACTCTCACATTTCTTAAAACCGCTCTTTTATGTCTGCAGATGACCTAAGCCTGGTACGTGAAGAGCCAGGGCGGCAGTTAGTTGATAATGTCATCACTGAATCATTATCACGGCTTTGCTTCAAGGGTCTTCAGCCAATCTGGTCTGCAAATACTGTGATGGATTGTGGTAGAGATGCACTATACAAGTCCCTAAATGTTTCTATTGGACGCTCATAAAAAAGCAACAAGAACATTTGGCATTGCCGGCTCTATTCTTTGTATTTATGACTGATTGAAAGTGGTTAAAATAATAAAAAATTGCCATCAGTATGACCAGCATTTGGTGTGTTAGCAGTGTATTGATGCATCTGGAGCTGTCTGTCCATGTATGTAGAAAGATTTTTACTGTTTATTCAGTTATGGCAAGTAAAGCCTTGTAATACCGGGATATACACTGATCAGCCAGAACTTTAGGATCACCCACCTTATATTGCTTAGGCTACTTTACACTGAAGCACTGGATGCGCTGGCGGTATATCAGCACTATTTTTAGTGCCGCTATACCGTAGTTTTAGCCACGATTTGCGGGCGCTAGCGGGGTGAGTTTAACCCCCGCTAGCGGCCGAAAAAGTGTTAAACGCCCGCAAAAACGCCTCTTTGCAGCGTTTTGCAGGCGTTTTGGAGGTGCTACCCCATTGATTTCAATGGACAGGGGCGCTATAGGAGCGGTATTTTTACCGCTCCTACCGCGCCTCAAAGATGCGGCTTGCTGGAGTTTTTTTACCCTCCTGCAAGCGCAACGCTCCAGTGTGAAAGCCCTTGGGCTTTCACACTGGATACAAAGGAGCGGCTTTTTCAGGGTGCATTGCAGGTGCTATTTTTAGCGCAATAGCGCCTGAAAAGCACCTCAGTGTGAAAGGGGCCTTAGGTTCCCTTTTTGCCACCAAAACAGTCCTGACCCATTGAGGCGCCACTAAACTTATGCTGTGGTATCTGGCACCAAGCTGTCAGTAGCAGATCCTTTAACCCCTTGGCGCCGGCCTTACGCAAATATGCGGCCTCTCAGCGCCTGGTCCTTACCGCCAAGGGGCCACATATTTGCGTGAATTGCTGTGTATACACCTGTGCTGAGAGCATGCATGCTGCGCGGTCCCAGCACAGTTGCCATCCCCTAACTGAAAGCACTGAACGCTCGTTGCGATCAGGAGTTTTCGGACCATATGGCTGCCGTAACAGCCAATCACAGTAGTTACGTGATCTTAAGCTGTGTTCGACCTCCGGCGTCATAAACCTCCTAAAGGGCCAGTGCTAAGTCCTGTAAGTGGCGAGCTGGGGCCTCCATGGATGGGACTTGTTTTTCCAAAAAATCCCACAGATGCTCGATTGGATTGAAATCTGGAGAATTTGAAAGAGAAATCAATATCTCAAACTCATTGTGTTCACGTGCCCATTGTGGACACTTTTGGCTATGGACATAGGTCAGCATCTGTGTATATTGCAACAAAAAACGAAAAGATATTACATTGTATAGAATATGCTTAGCAGATGTAATATTTATCTGCACCATACTGAGCAGCAGGGATGCGTTATTGTATTCAATGCTACTACTGACAAACAAAAGCCAACTGATTGGCAAATCTTAAGTTCGGTCTGTATAACCAGGAGTCCAGACAAGCCAGCTTACATTTAGGCCAAAGCATGAGGCCAAAGCCTCATACGTCAGTTTTGGCCTGGTTGATAATATCTGTATTAAAGAATGCAATTTTCCATTCAGGAACTAAAAGTGTAAGCATTATTCTACCTCTGTGTGCATATCAGGTATTGTGGTATTAAAAGGTGCCCTGTAGGTTGGCACTAGTTGCCCTTATCTGGCAGTATGATAAGTCATATTTTATTTTATTTTTTTAATGATTTAACTTTTTCCATGGTTCTTGCTTGCTTTGAAACGACTTGTACTGTACATTGTCATTCTCATGGCATCATTATTTTGTCTGCTCTTTCAAACTCTCAAAATAAAATGTGGATTGCATATAGTTAAGAAAAGGTTTACCTATAACTTAGACAGTGGAGGTAACAATATTGGAAGCTCTCTAACTATGATTAGTCAGTCTTGTGTTAAAGTGATACAGTGAAAGCATGTATTGTCCCTATCAAAGTGTGCTGAATGGTCCAGAGTCTGTAAAAATACAACCTAAAGTGTCCCAGCACACTGTAGCATCACCCTGCACACATGGGACCCTGAGAGGGAGGTTGCACTTAACAGTGTCATCTACCAAGAGGTTTAAAGCTTATCGTAATGCATATGCGAGAAGCCTGTTCAATCTAGCTGCAGGGGGATTATTCCAGGTATAAATAAAGCCAAACACATTTTTATAGTAGGGGTGGTTTCAACCCTGGTATTTGTTTTCCTGTCTGTGTCCCATTGGGGGTGAGGGGGGGGGGGGGTCCCTTCCCTTGCCTTCCCTTCCTGTTTCTAAAACATACCTGGAAGTGAGAGGAAATCTCCCCAATACAAATGAAATCTCCTCTTAGATTTGGAAGATTTCCTCTATTCCCATTCTTTTCCAGTGACCACCCAAATATTTGGATTTTTAGTCCTGATGACAGTGGTCACCAGGACTGGTAAATTTTCCCAGTGGGCAAGATGGCAATAAAAACCCGGTCCTTTCCTACTACAGGTACTACTAAAATAAAAAAATGGCTTTAGATATATTTTAAAACTCAGCTTAAAGTAGAAGAGAGGATGTTCTAGAGGGCAGGGCAACTCCATTGCCCATGTTTATGAATTGGGATGTCCAATCCATTTTTCTCCTTTACACCTAATTGGGTATTCAAAGTGAAAACTGCTTCATCTTATTCATTAAAGTAGAACTTAAGGCAACATTTTTTTTTCATTTTGGATAGAGCAAGGGAGGGTTATAATCCCTGTCGCATTATTTTTTTTGCCATCTGTGTCCCCCTTACTTCACTTCCTGTCCCATAGCCAAACAGGAAGTGAGAGGAATTTCCTGAAAATTGAGGGAATTCCTTGGGGACCACCAGGTCACCAGAACTAGTGTCCTCTTCAGAATGTTTCCCATCTATTATTTTTTGGGGGACAACCCAAAATTTGTGATTTTATTTTACTGTCACTTTCAATTATACTGGTAAACAAGACAAATAGAGAGGTTGGATCTCCTTAACCAATAAAAACTGACAGGTGTGTTCTAATTTTTATCCATAACTAAAAAAAAGTTTTTACTTTAAGCATGACTCCAGCCAAAACCTCTTAGATTGGGTTGGAGGGGGATATTTCTCATATCCTATATCAGAGACACAACAGGACATGAAAGGATGTCTCCCCAAAGTGAGCGTAAATACTTTGACTATTGTCACCACAACTGATGTCAGAGTTCCCCCATAGATCTGCTAAAGTGACAGCTGTATAAATTAGATTTCCCCACACTGCCCCTACATCTCTCAAACTGGGACACAGAGAAACATAGTTAGAAAGTTAGGTAGGTTGAGAAAAGACACAAGTCCATCCAGTTCAACCAAAAAAATATACAATCTTGTATACACAAACCTTCACCCACAGTTGATCCAGAGGAAGGTGAAGAACCCCAGCAGAGCATGATCCAATTTTCTACAGCAGGGGAAAAAAATTCCTTCATGATCCCCCAAGAGACAATCAGATTTTGATTCCCTGGATCAACTTTACCTATAAATGTTAGTACCCAGTTATATTATGTACATTTAGGAACAAATCCAGACCTTTTTTAAAGCAATCTACTGAGCTGGCCAGAACCACCTTTGGAGGGAGTCTATTCCACATTTTCACAGCTCTTATGCCACGTACACACGATCGATTTTTTCGACGGTGAAAACACCGTTGAGAAAATCGACGTTAAAAACGAGGAACAGCTTGTTCCCCCCACACACAGCCGTTTTAAATGTCATTTTTTTTTTGGTCGAAAAAAACGACCGTGTGTCGGCTCCGCGGCAGTGTTTCCCTATGGGAAACACTGCCGCGGAAAACATGTCGAAAAAAACGACGAGAAAAATTAGAACATGTTCTAATTTTTCTCGTCGTTTTTAATGCCGTTTTTCTCGTCGAAAAAAACGACAGAAAGCCCACAGACTATCGTTTTTCTCGTCGAATGGGAAAAATGTCGTTTTTTTCGACGGGAAAAAAGCCCGTGTGTACGCGGCATGACTGTGAAGAAACCTTTCCGTATTTGGAGATGAAATATTTTTTCCTCTAGATTTAAAGAGTGCCCCCTTGTCCTCTGTGATGACCTTAACCACTTCAATACAGGGCTTTTTGTACCTATTCAATACCGGGCCAATTTTGGCACTTCTCTCCTACATGTACAAATCATCATTCTTTTACTAGAAAATTACTCAGAACCCCCAAACATTATACATGTTTTTTTAGCAGACACCCTAGGGAATAAAATGACGGTCATTGCAACATTTTTTCTTGCACAATATTTGCGCAATAATTTTTCAAACGCCTTTTTAAAAAAAAAAAAAATGGTTTCATTAATTAAGAAATAACAAAACAGTAAAGTTAGCCCAATTTTTTGGGAAAATATGAAAGATAATGTTACGCCGAGTAAATAGATACCTAACATGTCACGCTTTAAAATTGCGCACACTCATGGAATGGCGCCAAACTTCGGTACTTAAAAATCTCCATAGGCGACGCTTTAATTTTTTTTACAGGTTACCAGGTTAGAATTACAGAGGAGGTCTAGTTCTAGCGCACGCGGCGATACCTCACATGCGTGGTTTGAACGGCGTTTACATATGTGGGCGACTTACGTGTGCATTCGCTTCTGATCGCGAGCTACCGGGGACAGGGTGGTTTTAATTTTTATTTTTTTATTTTTTTTTACTTATTTATTTATTTTTTTACAATGATTTTACTTTTTTTTATTTTTTTTATCACTTTTATTCCTATTACAAGGAATGTAAACATCCCTTGTAATAGGAATGTGTGTGACAGGTTCTCTTTATTGAGAGATGCTGGGTCAATAAGACCCCACATCTCTCCTCCAGGCTGGAAAGCATGAGATCAGTGAATTTTTTTTCACTGATTTCATACTTACAGCCGCAATGGCGGCTTTGTTTACATTTGAGACCCGGGCGTGACGTCATCACATCGCGCCCGGGCCTCCGACGATCATAGAGATGACTGGTGACCATCTGGTCACCAGTCATCTCTATGCTCATCACGTGACTCCACCAACGATGCCGGAAGATTCGCTCCGGGTCCCCGATCGCACGGGGGAGCCCGGAGAAGCACCGGATGGCGGCGGGTGTCCCCTCCCGCCGCCTATAAGAACGATCAGGCGGCGGAACCGCCGCTATGATCGTTCTTATGGTGCACAGAATCGCCGGCACTTCAAAAGGATATCTGAATGATGCCTCTAGCTGCAGGCATCATTCAGATATCCCCCTACAAAGCCGAGGATGTCATATGACGTCCACCCAGGATGGGAGATCCCATCTGTGGACGTCATTTGTCTATGGCTGGGTAGGGAAGTGGTTAAAGTGAATAACTCAACACTAAGTTCACTATATGGACCCCTTATATATTTGTACATGTTGGTCATATCCCCCCTTATTCTCCTCTTCTCAAGAGTGAATAAATTCAGTTCCTCTAATCTTTCCTCGTAGCTGAGCTCCTCCATGCCTCTTATCAGTTTGGTTGCCCTTCTCTGCACCCTGAGAACTGGTGCCCAAAACTGAACTGCATATTCCAGATGAGGTCTTACTAATGATTTGTACAGGGGCAAAATTATATCTCTCTCTCTGGAGTCCATACCTCTCAATACAAGAAAGGACTTTGCTCGCTTTGGAAACCGCAGCTTGGCATTGCATGTCATTATTGAGCTTATGATCTACCAAAACCCCCAGATCCTTCTCCACCATTGATTCCCCCAGTTGTACTCCCCTCTAGTATGTATGATGCATGCCTATTCTTAGCCCCCAAGTGCATAACTTTACATTTATCAACATTAAACCTCATTTACCACATAGTCGCCCAAATAGACAGAGCATTGAGGTCGGCTTGTAAATTGGAGACATCCAGTAAGGACGTTATTCCACTGCATAGCTTGGTGTCATCTGCAAAGACAGAGATGTTACTTTTGATCCCAGACCCAATATCATTTATAAATATATTAAAAAGTAAGGGTCCCAACACTGAACCTTGGGGTACACCACTGATAACCTTGGACCATTCAGAGTAAGAATCATTAACCACTACTCTCTGAATTCTGTCTTTTAGCCAGTTTTCTATCCATTTACAAACTGATATTTCCAATCCTGTAGACTTTACCTTACACATGAGCCGTGTGTGGGGAACTGTGTCAAACGCTTTTACAAAATCCAAGTATACCACGTCCACTGCCACCCCTCTGTCCAAGGTTTTACTTACCTCTTCATAAAAAGAAATCAGGTTGGTCTTTCATGAATCCATGCTGTCTGTTGCTTAAATTATTTTTTTCCAGCAAGAACTCATCTATGTGGTCTTTTATTAAACTCTCCAGTATCTATAGAAGTTAAACTAACAGGTCTATAGTTACTTGGCCTTTACTTTGATCCCTTTTTAAATATGGGCACCACATTGGCCATGTGCCAATCCAGTGGTACCATCCCAGTCATTAACAAGTTCGTAAATTTTAGAAACCATGGCCTTGAAATTACAGATCTCAATTATTTTAGGATCCGTGGGTGGATGACATCTGGTCCAGGTGCTTTATACACCTTTATTCTGTCTAAATATTTCTAGACCATATCACTTTTGAGCCATTGTGGATCATTTTGGGGCTGTTTCACTACCACCCCCATTAAACCTGCCAGAGGATCTTTTACCCCAAACTACAAAATATTGCTGGATTTCTACAATAAAGGGTAGTTCAATGGACATTTATTATAGGTTCAGGATTTCCATTTTATAGGAGTTGTCTGGCGTTAAGTCATATCTAAACTCAAAACAAAAATGTCATATATTTTAGCTTCTCAAACCCAAAGATGTGGTGACTGCAATAGTTTCTTTCTCGTACATCACGGGACACAGAGCGACATAGTCATTACTATGTGGGTTATATAGATACCTTCAGGTGCTGGCACTGGCAACTTCCAAAACCGGAAGTACCCTCCCCTATATAAGCCCCTCCCATCCGGGAGTACCTCAGTTTTTTTGCCAGTGTCTAAGGTGTTGGCCAAGAAGTAACATGTGTTTCACTGAGCTTGCGTACAGGTTCTTTTGAGGCCTCAGTAAGCCATTCCGGATCCGACCAAAAAAGCTTCATAGCTAAACGGTCGGTACCCGGGCCTTGCAAGAGAAGAGCAAGGTTTTGTCTGTAATGCCTCTCTTAGGAGGGCTGGACCCTGGGATCCAGAGCTCTGGTCATACCCACGACCAAGATGTTTTCTGTGCAGGGTGCTATACAGGTCCAGGGGAGTGGAATCCTTGGGAACCCGGTCCCTGAAGGTTTGATTACAATGCCTGCCGTGATAGGTGAAGTTTGGGCTTCTGTGGACCAAACAGAGTCCTGCGGCGAGGAAAAGGTAAGTGGGGGCCCCCAGGAACTTGGTTCTATTGGGGGACCCCCAAGCCTATTTTGTCTTTCTGCCTGTTACCTAAGGTATTCCCGCTAAATATTCTGTGTATGCCTGTTACTACTGAGAAAATGTAAAAAAAATTTATAGTACGCAAGAAAAAAAAAAAAAAAAAAATGTAAGACCGCGGTACCTGTGTTAAACATTAGAGGCCGCTATGGTTCTTTTTTTCTTGTAATGTGGATTTTTTTCTTCCGAAGTCAAATCCAGGCAGTTGGTAAGTTCTCTGCGGGGAAGCTGTCTCCTCTGCCCTGTTGCTGCGTTCATCCATCCCCGGGCCCTGCGGCAGGGACCCTGGCTCCCATCTAGCGCCTGGTTTTTTCAAAAAAGGCGCACGTGCCCGTGCGCGTGCACGCGCCTCTCTATATAGAGGCAATCTGGAAAAGGGGCGGAGCGGGTGGATGACGCTCGGTGTGCGCCGCGGCGCTACTGCGCATGTGCGGGCGTCCAGCATGTTTTAAAAGCAATCAAGCTGGCTATTGAAGTGCACAAACAGAGCTAGCAACAGTAAAAAGGCACACAGAGGCGGTTGATGCAGGCATCCCCTAGAAAGGCACTTTAGTAGACACCAACTGATATATAGCAGCAATTGTGCTAGACTATTCTCAGTAAAAAGGGTGTATTATGGCTGGAATACCTCAGCTTTGGGCTTAGGAATATGCCGTCCAGAAGCTCCGGAACTAAATCTTCCAGGAAGCAAAAGGGGTCTCCATCGGGCTCTGAGGATCTTGGGCATGCTTCTGCTGCACCAGTCTCCCCTGAAAATTCAGAGGTTAGTGACCGTAGAGACCCCGCAGGAGTGCCTGGTACTGTGGCTGTCCTCAGTTCACCTGCTCCTGTGTATGTAACAGAGGAGGTTTTTTCCTCAGCTCTGGGAGGATTAGAGGAGAGATTGTCAACATTAATCGCTGCCTCCCTGTCACAGGGAAAGCACGCCCGATCTCCGTCTCCTCCTTCAGAGTACCTGTTAGCGGAGCAACAGTCCCATACAGGGATCGACCTGCCTGAAGGGGATCAGGAGGAGGTTGATTCTGTTATAGAGGAATCAACTGTGGAGGAACCTTTCTCAGCATCTCAAGCTGAAAGATTATGGGTTCAGTCTTTGACTAACATGGTCCGTTCAGCATTTAAAATGCACCTTGCGGAACCATCAACCACTACTGTCTCCTCGCTGGGGTCGCTAAAAGCTCCCCAGACTGTCTGTTCCTTTCCAGTTCACCCTTTATTGGAAGGGCTCATGTACCAGGATTGGGAACATCCTGATAAAATATTTACTCCCCCCAAGAGATTTCCGGTGGTCTATCCCATGGAGGATAAGTTCATCAAAAAAAGGAGGGTCCCTACAGTGGACGCAGCCATCTCTTGTGTGAATAAATCACTGACATGTCCAGTGGATAATGTCCAAATGTTCAAGGACCCAATAGATAAAAAATTGGAGTCCTTATTAAAATCTGCTTTTTCTACAGCAGGCTTGGTGACACAACCAGCAGTGGCAGCTATTGGGGTCTGCCAAGCAGTGAAGGATCAGTTGAAACAGGTCTTAAGGGACTTGCCAGATCAGCAGGCCCTTGCCCTAGCTGATCTACCTAGAGCCTTGTGCTTTGCGGTTGATGCCATAAAGGATTCAATCCATCAGGCCTCCCGCCTTACGCTGTCTGTAGTACATATGCGCAGGCTTCTATGGCTAAAAAACTGGTCTGCTGAAGCTCCCTGTAAAAAATTGCTGGTTAGCTTCCCATTTCATGGTGAACGCTTATTCGGGGAAGACCTGGACAAATATATCCAGAAAATTTCCAACGGTAAAAGTACACTCTTGCCGGTTAAAAACAGAGTTAGAGGTCCCTCTTTTAAGAGGCCTGCTTCTCCAGTCCCTGGGGCATCGGCTGTGAAACAGTTCCGACGGCCTCCTCGGTCAAATCCCGGGGGGTAAAAATCAGGGACAATCGCAGGGTAATAAGAAACCCTGGGTCAGGAGAGGTACGAAACCTCCCCCAAAGTCAAATGCATGAAGGGTTGCCCCCACTCAATCGGGTGGGGGGAAGACTCCAGTTGTTCGCAGAGACCTGGCGGGACACGATCAGAGACAGATGGGTGCTCTCCGCAGTAAGTCTGGGATACAGATTGGAGTTAAAAGACTCTCCTCCTTCCCATTTTATGAGGTCAAACGTGCCAAGGGATCCCCGGAAGAGAGAGTCCCTCCTGTTGGCACTAGAACAACTATTGCTCCAAGGAGTAATTATGGAGGTTCCCCTGGAAGAATGGGGGTTCGGGTTTTACTCAAACCTCTTTACAGTCCCGAAGCCAAACGGGGACGTGAGACCCATATTAAATCTAAAAGGGCTAAACAAATTCCTGCATATCAGGACTTTCCGGATGGAGTCGATCCGATCGGTGGCCACTGCCCTACAAGGGGAGGAATGGTTAGCCTCGATCGACATCAAAGATGCTTATTTGCACATTCCCATCTTTCCAGTCCACCAAAAATTTCTACGCTTTGCAGTAGAAGGGCGCCATTTTCAGTTCAGAGCCTTACCCTTCGGTCTGGCCACAGCACCACGAGTGTTCACAAAAATTCTGGCCCCATTATTGGCCAATCTAAGAACGCAAGGTGTAACGATAATGGCATATCTGGACGACTTGTTGCTGATAGACCACTCAGTGAAAAAACTAGAAGTGGTCGTTCACAAGACAATCAAGTATCTGGAATCTCACGGTTGGATTATCAACCGAGACAAGTCGGCCCTAAAACCAGTCAAAAGTCTGGAATACTTGGGGCTAAGGCTAGATTCAGGCCAGAAGAAAATATTCTTGCCTCGAAAAAAGGTGTTGTCTTTGAGAGATTTGATCCACTTAGTGGGTACAAAAAGACAGCCGTCCATACGCCTGTGCATGAGGCTGCTGGGAAAAATGGTGGCATCATTCGAAGCAGTACCCTACGGTCAATTCTATTCAAGGAATTTGCAAAGGGCCATACTGTCAGCCTGGAACAAGAAAGTTCAGGCCCTAGACTTACCAATGTCCTTGTCCCCTTCCGTTCGCAAGAGCCTCCTTTGGTGGTTGGTTCCCCAGAATCTGGAAAAAGGGAAATCCTTCAGTCCGATTTCTTGGAAGGTGGTCACTACAGATGCCAGCCTTATAGGCTGGGGAGCAGTACTGGAGCAATGGTCTCTCCAGGGCAGATGGTCGGATGCGGAAAAGGCCCTGCCCATCAATCTCTTAGAGATACGAGCAGCCCGGTATGCCCTAGTAGCATGGACATCCAAACTCCAAGGGTCCCCTGTCAGAATTCAATCAGACAATGCCACGGCAGTGGCATATATCAATCATCAGGGTGGCACCAGGAGTCGTGCAGCCCAGAGGGAAGTAAATTGCATCCTGAAATGGGCAGAAAGATATGTCCCAGCCATATCCGCGGTATTCATTCCAGGAGTGGAGAATTGGAAGGCGGACTTTCTAAGTTGCCAACAATTATGCCCAGGGGAATGGTCCCTTCACCCCGAGGTTTTTCGGACAATATGTCAGCGGTGGGGAACACCGGATGTAGATCTGCTAGCATCCAGATTCAACGCAAAGGTGGACAGGTTTGTCTCTTGGACAAGGGATCCCCTAGCTTGCGGCTCGGATGCCCTAGTGTTCCCTTGGGATCAGTTCAAACTGATATATGCATTCCCACCGCCACAATTGTTACCTCGATTACTCCGCAGAATCAGGGTAGAAAAGAAACCAGTGATTCTGGTGGCTCCAGCGTGGCCCCGAAGAGCATGGTACGCAGAGATTGTAAAAATGTCAGTGGGGAGTCCTTGGACTCTCCCACATCGTCCGGACCTGCTTTCGCAAGGACCGATATACCACCCTTCCTTACCAGCCCTAGGTTTGACGGCCTGGCTATTGAAGCCCACATTCTAAAAAAGAGAGGGCTCTCTAATCCTGTGGTATCTACCATGATCAATGCCAGGAAGCCGGTATCCAGGCAGATCTACTATAGAATCTGGAAGGAGTACATCGCCTGGTGTGAGGCCAAGAAATGGCATCCACGTAAGTACGTAATAGGTAGGATTCTGGACTTCCTACAGTGGGCTGTAGATAGGAAGCTTGCCTTGAGTACTATCAAGGGTCAGATTTCGGCCTTGTCAATATTTTTTCAGAGGCCCTTGGCTTCGCATTCACTAGTCAAAGCCTTTATACAAGGAGTGATGCGTATTAGCCCTCCGGTTAATATTCCCATATGTCCATGGGACTTAAACCTGGTTCTGTCGGTTCTACAGAAACAACCATTTGAACCATTACAGCATATTTCCCTGGTTCTTCTCACCAGGAAATTGATTTTTCTAGTAGCCATTTGTTCGGCTAAAAGAGTGTCGGAATTAGCAGCTATGTCCTGTAAGGAGCCATATCTGGTTATCCATAAGGACAGAGTAGTGTTACGTCCTCATCCAGCCTTTCTTCCTAAGGTGGTATCGAGGTTTCATTTGAACCAAGATGTGGTTCTTCCTTCGTTTTTTCCCAAACCTAGTTCGGTAGAGGAAAAGTTAATTACATTCTTTGGATGTAGTAAGAGCAGTTAAAGCTTATCTAAAAGCCACTGCTCAGATTCGCAGAACGGATACTTTGTTTATCCTGCCGGAAGGCCCCAGAAAGGGTCAGGCAGCGTCAAAATCTACTTTAGCCAAGTGGATTCGACAGGTCATAATGCAAGCCTATGGCTTGAGAAGGAGACCGCCTCCGTTCAAAGTTAGAGCGCACTCCACGAGAGCAGTTGGAACTTCATGGGCAGTGCATCACCAGGCCTCCCTGGCTCAAATCTGTAAGGCCGCAACATGGTCTTCAGTACACACGTTTACTAGGTTCTACCAGGTGGACGTTAGAAGTCAGGAGGATGTCGCCTTTGGGCGCAGTGTGTTGCAGGCCGCAAAAGATCCTCATGTCTGATAGCGCTCAGCTTATGTATGATGTATCCCCCCCCTCATTGGGCATTGCTTTAGGACATCCCACATAGTAATGACTATGTCGCTCTGTGTCCCGTGATGTACGAGAAAGAAAATAGGATTTTTATAACGGCTTACCTGTAAAATCCTTTTCTTGGAGTACATCACGGGACACAGAGCTCCCACCCCTCTTTGGGGACACTTATTGCTTTGCTACAAAACTGAGGTACTCCCGGATGGGAGGGGCTTATATAGGGGAGGGTACTTCCGGTTTTGGAAGTTGCCAGTGCCAGCACCTGAAGGTATCTATATAACCCACATAGTAATGACTATGTCGCTCTGTGTCCCGTGATGTACTCCAAGAAAAGGATTTTACAGGTAAGCTGTTATAAAAATCCTATTTTTCTTTTGGATTTTTTTCCTCTATTTTCACCTGCTGATCCTGACAGTAACACACTTCCTGTGCTAGGGTGGCAACACTCGCTCACTTCACTCACTGTACTGTATCTATGGAGAAGCAGCCTTGTCACCCTAGGCTGCTCTCCTGATTTGGACTACACATGCCTCCCCCTCTTCTGATCTATATTCTATAGGAAAGTACTGCTTTATAGTTTAGAGAAGATAGCTGTAAAACTGATAACATTGTTAGGGGTTTCAGTTCAAGTTACAATTACACTGGATTTCTGGCAGGATTAACAACTATTGTTCTGTACATCCAGAAAATATTCTTAGCCTGAAAAAGAAAACAAATTCAGCCACCACATCGAAGTAACTGGAAATGTATTACATTTTTATTCTTGGGCTTAGATTTACTTTTAGTTACTTTACAAAAGTTATGTGATGTCACCAGCATCTCATGAATTGAAAATTTGTGCTGTATTAAATTATTACATGGCTTCCAAACTGATTTCTGTCACCATTTATGAAGAACAGATACATTTAAGTGTAAAATAATGACAGGTTTAATATACCGCGTTTCCCCGAAAATAAGACCGGGTCTTATATTCATTTTGGCTACAAAAAACACACTTGGACTTATTTCCAGGGGATGCCTTATTTATTTACAGTATGTACAATAATCTACATTTATTCAAATAATGTCATCTTCTGGAAAAAAAAAAATATCCTGATTGTTTAACCACTTCAGCCTCGGAGGATTTGACTGCCCAATGACCGGGCCATTTTTTGCGATTCGGCACTGTGTCCTTTTTACTGACAATTGTGTGAAGTTGCACCCAAACAAAATTGACATCCTTTTTTTCCTACAAATAGAGCTTTCCTTTGGTGGTATTTGATCACCTCTGCGGTTTTTATTTTTTGCGCTATAAACAAAAAAAGCGCGACAATTTTGAAAAAACAATATTTTTTACATTTTGCTATAGCAAATATCCCCAAAAAATTATATAAAAAACAAATTTTTTTTCTCCGTTTAGGCCGATAGGTATTCTTCTACATATTATTTGTAATTTTTTTTTACAATAAGCGTATATTGATTGGTTTGCGCAAAAGTTATAGCGTCTACAATAGATTTATGGCATTTTTTTTTTTTACTAGTAATGGCGGCGATCTGCGATTTTTATTGTGACTGCGACATTATGGCAGACACATCGGACACCTTTGACGCTATTTTGGGACCATTGTCATTAATACAGCGATCAGTGCTATAAAAATGCACTGATTACTGTGTAAATGACACTGGCAGGGAAGGGGTTAAACACTAGGGAGCGATGAAGGGGTTAAGTGTGTCCTAGGGAGTGATTCTAACTGTGTGGGGGCTGGGCTACAAGTGACATGACAGTGATCACTGCTCCCGATGACAGGGAGCAGTAGATCACTGTCCTGTCACAAGGCAGAACAGGGAAATGCCTTGTTTATATAGGAATCTCCCCGTTCTGCCTCTCCGTGAGACGATCCCGGGACTCCGGTGGACATTGAGTCCGCGGGTCCCGCAGGGACGCTCACCGAGCACGTGGCAGGAGCGCGCACGCGCCACGTGGCGGAAAATTTAAAGGGACGTACAGGTACGTCCCTTTGCGCAGCTGTGCCATTCTGCCGACGTAAATATACAGGCGGCAGGCGGCAAGTGGTTAAAGTATGATAAGACCGCACAGTGCTTGTGCTGTGTCATTTACCCCCCTCTATGTTCTAAAAAAACCTGGAATAAAACAATAAAATGTTTTTTAAAAAGTTCCCCCTCTCTTCTCTCCCCCCTCTTCCCCTGTCAGCTCAGGAGTCAGCATTATGAAATTCTGTAACCCCAATACCCTGATTAAAGTCCTTGTAAAATTATGTAATCCCTTCTGTAAAAAGATTATATAATGTGCAGTATGTCTCCTTGTGTAATTGTATTGTGAAAAATACCTTATTTTCAGCGCTGCTGGGCGCTCAAGTGATCTGCCGGAGCTATTCTTCTCCACTCCGAAAACTGCAGAGGGAGGGGCTGAGATCTCAGCTGATGTCAGCCCCGCTCCAAGCACTGTAGATGGAGGGGCCGCTGATATCAGGAGGAGTGGAGAAGATCTCCGGCGGGTCACGGCGCTGTAAATAAAGTTACACAAGGAAGCACACTGCACATTATATAATCTTTTTACAAAACTGATTACATGTTTTTACAAGGACTTTAACTAGGGCTTACTTTTGGGGTAGGGCTTATATTGCAGCCATCCCTGAAAATCACACTAGGTTTTATTTTTGGGATAGGGCTTATTTTCAAGGAAACAGGGTATTTGTTGTAATTGCATAAACGTTATTGTCACTCAGAACATATATTTTATGTTACCATCTTCCGTGTCTACGTGACAGCTCTGAATATGTATCCCTTTTCTTATCTGTCTTGTCTCCAGGGATTACCGGGACCAATAGGAGTTCCAGGACCAAAGGGAAGCCGGGTTAGTGTCATCCTATAATTTACAGCCCGATGTGTGAGATAGTCTCTTTTAGCAGAGACAACCAGAGGATTCTGGGATACCCACTGGAGTATCAAGTACACCATTGATGTCTATCACATGAGCTTGATTGAAATGTATTTGTACTTTTATCGTTTTGTGGAATGAATTATAACTCCTTTAAACTGTTTTTGTAGCTTATGGAATGAATTATAACTCCTTTTAAACAGTTTTTGTAGTTTATAATGATTTTGTCATAATTTACAGATTATTTTTAGCCTGTTTAATACGTTATCAGCACAGAAAAGCAGAGCTGAATTCCCAGTGCCGAACAGGAAATGATGTTGCAGCCCAAATCACGGTTTTAGGTTTTGACCTACAGACCAGCTCTGCTTGTGAGATGAATGAAAGAAAAGCAAGAATTATTCCAGCAGTGGTTGTAATAATTCCTGCTTTTGTTTTATCACATTTATTAAATGATTGTTAAAATATATTATGAAAGAGCAAAGTGGTAAGGTGACCAGATAAACAGAGAGTATTGATTACTGTATTGCATGTTATCTAGGGAAAATGTCCTTTGTACTTCAAATACTGTATGACTGTATTAAACGCTGAACTGTATAATTTACCCAAATAAAATACATTATAAAAGAGCTGTTTTAAATGTAAAAGGATTTACATTCTGTCCTTCCAGCCCAGAGTTTCTTACCGTCTCATCATTTAAAAAAAAAATTTTTTACCCCAGAGGAACATCAGTGTTCTGCTGCTCCTTAACTATCCAGGATAATGACAGCTGTATTCTCTTACCTGAAATAGAGATAAGTCAAATCAGCAACCTGGCTTCGCTACCTAGTGGGGCTGTGTAAATCGCAGGAATGGATACTTTCAAATCAAATCCTTTAGCAGGTAAAATAGCTCTTGTATATGTTAACTGTGTGTATAACTGTATGAAGCTCAGATTTAAAATGTAGAGTGGTCATCAGTTTTATGGAGGTTGAGTTGAGAGGTATCTTGATATAGCGCGGTCTTACCCTGAAGGGTCCCAACACGCTTGACTAGGGCCAATTTAGAAGGGAGCCAATTAACTTACCAGCATGTCTTTAGAGTGTGAGAGGAAACCGAAGTACCCGGAGGAAACCCACGCAGGCACATGGAGAACATGCAAACTCCAGGTGGGTAGTGTCGTGGTTGGGATTCGAACCAGCGACCCTTTTGCTGCTAGGTGAAAGTGCTAACCACTACACCACTGTGCTGCCCAGGTACACTGACATCATAAGCCCAGGTTCACACTGGGCTGCGAGAGTGAAGCCGTGCGAGTTTAGCTGTACTCACACGATTTCACTCCCGCTTGTCAGTCCCGTTTTCGGCCGCGATTACAGAGACATCTGTGCAGGTTTCTGCAGAAACTACTTTTTGAAATCGGTGCAGTGCCGCAGATGCGACGTCGCGCCAATTAGGACGGTGCCATTGCTGGCAAATGCCGCCAATTTGACAGGTCGGCGGCTAAGCCCTGGTTCACATTGATGCTACTTTGAAATCGCGCTACTTCACTTGAAGTAGTGAAATTTCAAAGTAGCAAGGTCAGCGCAATTTCAGGTGCTACTTGATAGACATCTGTTTGGCTTCATGCACAGATGTATATTGAAGTCGCACTTGAAATCTGCAAAAATAATACAGAAACTACTTTTGAAAATCGGTGCGGTGCCCCAAAATCGATGTCGCACCGATTGGAACAGTGCCATTGCCTCCAATAGGCTGCGACTTGTCATGCGATTTGATCTCTCATCGCTTCAATGTGAACCTAGGCTAAAAAGCAGTAGAGTTGTGAATGGGAATGATTTTAGATGAGCTTATATACCTTATCTTCTATTAGGGTTCCCCAGTCTTGCTGCATGATCCCAGCTGCTCACAATATCTATATTCAGAATAAACACAGCTCTGTAATCTGTGGGCAGTAATTGCGCTCACAGTCCATGGCTAGAAGTTCAGAAACAGTTTACATTACTCAACATTAACCGAGGAACACATCTTGAAGCCATATGCAAATGAGACGTCTAGGATTTTTATATATTTTTTGGATCATCTGTGCTTGGTGTCTTTTGAAGCACATTTAAAAAGACCGTGCTACTTTTTATTTATTTTTTGCGCAGTATTATTCTTGTATGTCACTTTGATGAATTATTGTGGCTTCATATATTTAGGGAGCTGCTACTGTTTTAGCATGCATTGGGGTTGATTTACTAAAACTGGAGAGTGGAAAATCTGGTGCAGTTCTGCACAGAAACCAATCCGCTTCCAGTTTTTATTTTTTTTGTCAAAGCTTAATTGAACAAGCTAAAAAGAAGCTGATTGGCTACCATGCACAGCTGCACCAGATTGTGCACTCTCCAGTGTTAGTAAATCAACCCCATAGTGTCAGAGGATATCAGTGGCCTTTTGGGGAATCTACCTATTTTTTAGAGACTACACTGAGGGCACAAAGAATTTTCTAGAAATTATTTTGCTAGAATACTAGGGACTTCATTGAGTTTTGAAAACCTGCTTGTGTTAGGTTATTGGCTTTTAAAGCCAGAAGTTCAACAATATAGTCAGGCAGCCAGCATTGTTTGTAGAGTAGGGTGGTGAGGTGCTGGGCTTCAGGGTAAATAAGGAATCTGGGATACATCTGACCCTCTGGATAGCCAACTTAGGCGAGGTTCCATAAACAGAGCGCCAAGCAATGGATATCTGTCTAGGTGTGATTTTTTTTTTCTTCTTTACAATGAAATGGTTCTTTAACAGAATTACTACCAGTGTGTTTCGGAGGTTGTGCAGAAACCTCTCTTTACCAGGGCTTGAACTAATTGTGGCAGAGGGATCTAGACAACGAATTGCTGTTCTTAACCCGGCTATTGATGGAGCAAATGGGTTGCAAGAAAATATATCAATTCCCCCATCAATACAGTCTCCGGAGCCATTGTGTTCTCTCGGCGGGGTGGAAAACACAATGATTAGTGCTAGCGGCTATAATAGCTGTGGGCAATGATCGCATGTAAAATCTGACAGGCTGGTTGCACTCAAGTTGATTGATCGATCAACTTTGGTACATTCAGCCTGCCTATACATGGTTCGAATCTCAGCCGCCCAGGGCCGCTGATAGGCCAGTACAACTGGCCCTGTTGTACTGGGCCCAGCCAGCAGGGGGGCCCGGCAACCTTCACAGAGAACTAGTGTTAATGTAGGGGAAAAAAAAGAAAACACAGCCCTGACATAACATCTTTAGACCAGCCAGCTCTCCTCCGCACCATCCCCTGCCCCCCCCATTGCGTTTTTTTTCCCAGCGGAATACCTGTTTCGTTCATCAGGGTGGCAGCAGGAGGGGACTCTTTTTCCTATTTCGGGCGCAGAAGAATATCTCTTCTCTTCCGCGCCCAATGCTGGCTCAAGTCCCGCCCAGCGTGTCATTCCCTGGCGTGGCGCTGCGGAGTGATTCCTCTCTCTCCGCACTTGGCGCTCTGCTCTGTTCTTCACGGGCAGAGAGAAGAAGCAGAGCAAGCAGCGGCTTCGGCAGAAGAGGGCGAGGCTGACTATTTTGTGACAGTGTGTCAGACTGGACTGTGACACTCCAGCCCAGCGAGTCCAGGCGCCACTGCCCAGATAAGACACTCCTCGGGTCTATGGATAAGAAGAGTGGACTTGTATTCCTGTCAGCACCCAAGCCTTCTTCCCCCCTCCTCGGGAAGGACAGAGCAAGCAGGACAGAACACCAGAGATCACCTCAAGGCAAGATAACAGATGACAGATTGCATTCTTGTCCTGAGTCACCAATTGTTCTTCCTCTGTACAAATGTGTGCTGTAAACTTGTCCTGTACCTCAGTAGGACAGGTCTGGTGAAAGTGAAAGTAAAATGCCTGAATATGTTTGGAATATAATGGGACTTTTCAGGTACTACACACAGATGCATTTCACAAAATCATTCTTTTTAATATATGTGTATGTAGAATATATTTATGTAGCACCTGAAAAGTCCCAGTATATTTCTAACATATTCATAAAGTTGAGCATTAACAGCAAAGAATGTGCATATATATATATATAAAATACAGACCATCTCCAGGAAATTAAATAAAGTCCAATCTTGCAGTGTGTGTGTGTGCAGTGTTCTCTTCCTCCACCAAAACCTCAGCCTCAGAGTCCATCACATACCATACAGGAACATTAACCCTGTATGGTATGATAAGGGGGCTGGAGTGTGAGCAACTGAGGCGTTTTTCAGGTGCTTTTGGGCTAAAAATAGCACCTGTAAAGCGCCTGAAAAACGGCTCCCCTGTAGTCTCAGGGTGAGAGCCCAGGTGCTTTCAAACTGAGGTGATGCGCTGGCACGACGTTAAAAAAAAAAAACTCCTGCAAGCAGCATCATTGGAACAGTGGAGGAGCGGTGTATACACCGCTCCTGCACATTGAAATGAATGGACACCACTGCCAAAGCGCCTGCAAAGCGCTTCGGCAGCGGCGCTACACGGGCACATTTGACCCTTCATCAGGGTTAAAAGCGACCCGCTAGTGACCGAATAGCCCTGCTAAAATGACGGTAAAGCGCCACTAAAACTAGCTGCAGTTTACTGTCACACACACTTTCCAAGATTGTTATTATCCATTTATTTCATCAGTCGGCTGTTTTGGATACCATCTCTTTTTATAGACACTTGTTTTCATGGACTCCTACATTGGAGCCTGATTCCTTTTTATTTTCACAAAAAATTCCTGCACGGATATGTTGTTGTTGGAGTTTTTTTCCACTTATTGTGCATATATATATATATATATATATATATATATATATTGACACTATTGCTTCACCTATGAATTTTACCTGTTGATAGGGGTACTCCACAATCTGAGATCTACCTCCAACTATATCTAATTTTTAACTTGTATATGTGATATTCCCATTTGTCACCTTTTTTTATTTAATAGCGCTGCACTTCTTTACTTCCACTTTATACTGTCAACACCCGCCCGATCCATTGTGAAAGCAGCCTAAAACATACACAAGCACTGTGGGGAACCAGTCAGCGCTGAAAGAAGCCAGCTAAAGCAAGGAATTAGGTAAAGTTGGGTACACACACATCAAAATTCAGTTTAGCAGGGATCAGCCAAATTTTGATCTGTGTAGCCTTCCCTGTTAGAAGCCAATCATTAGACCACCTTAGTATATTCATGCCATCCCACATACTGACTCCTACCACCTTGACCACTTCAAATCACTGAAGTGGTCATGGTGCTTAGAGTGTTCCTTTTATATCTCTCAGAAGAAGTAAACCTCTGTATACTGATTCCATTTCATTCGATCATCCTCTAATTGTATTAAATTGGTGGGGGGTGCTCTCTGTATACACTAGCCTGTCTACATACCCTAGCCTCTCGGTATAGGGGCGGGGCCAGGGGTGGGGCTGAAGGAGGGATCAGGGGTGGGAACAGGGGTTGGGCTAAAGGGGGCCCCGTCAGGTAGGCTGTACGGGGCCCCATGATTTCTATCAGCAGCCCTGCAGCCGCCCGCTGCTGAACGGGCTGAGATTCTAACTATCTATGGCTGGCTTAAGGCTTCATTTATTTATGCTGCTTGATGGGTGAACTACAACTGCATCCCATAATTAAAGTTTTTTTTTTCCCCTTTTTTCTAAGTGATCACATACCTTCTGTACTCAGCTGCATAAGAAGCGCAGAGAGCAAAGGAAGGAGAAACGGCAACCCACTGATCTTCCCAGTGAATGGCTGTGTGTGGGGGGGGGGGCGCAAGTCTGATCATTGGAGAAGAGCAGGCTGAATTCTCAGCACAGCTAGAAAACTGACCACGCTGTGCTCTCCTACTTGGTGTGGTCAGTTTTTAATAGGAAAGCAGAGGGAGTAGCTGGAACACCCAGGATTTCACACGAAGGAAGCAATACAAAGAGAACGGTATACTTTTTTATACAAGTACATGCTACAGCAGGCACATATCAGGAATATGAAATGTTGGGTTTACATATTCTTTAATCCAAGCTCTGATCATGGATGATTTCTGTACAACCTCTGAAACAAGTTGCCTGCTTTTCTTGTAAAGCACCTGGGCGCTAAAGAAGATGAATAATAACACATGGTGGCTCTTGCACAGTATTTTCATTTATGTGCAGAAAGTAGCTATATAAGACACTGTGGCCGAGTGGTGCTCTTACAGGGGAGACTTGATTCAAAGGTAGATAGGAGAAAAGTTTACAGAAGCACCAGGATTATGACGTGTGAGACAATGCTTTGTCAAGGAGTGTGGGCTATGAATTGGTTCCTATGTGTGATTTCCTTGTACATTTTATAGTACGCCATCCTCTGTTAACTCATGCCAAGTCTAAAAGAGGTTAAATGAAACGTTGTGCTTCTTTTCAATCTTTGATCTGGAACATATTACCAAACACAGTAGCCTTCTAATCTCATCTTCCGATACTCCCAGCTTTTCTCTGTAGATGGATTGGAAGCTGCAGAACTGCATGGCCAGCTTTGCTCTTTCTACGTGATAAAGTGGCTGCAACATCAAGATCTCATAAACTGCCTTTAAATATTCAAACACACAATCAATCTACACACATAGGGACCTGGCGACTTTCATATCTGTAGACTTATATTGTTTAGCCACCATTATCTGATTTTTCTGGGCTCGTTCTGCTTTTCTGGGTGGTAATGCAGATACATTTGTTATTAATGAACAGTTGAAAACCTTCTTTTTTTTAAATATTTTTTTTCTTGTTTGTTTAACAGAAAATTGGGTCTGGTTTCTAAATACCAGTGCAAAACAAAACTCTGCTGTTGCCAAAAGCAGCTAATAAGATGCTTCTGTAGCTTTGATTTCTTTGTAAAAAAAGAAAGATGTCAGCAAGTACCTGATTGGCTGCCATGGCCACCACAGCTATTTTGTTCTGGTTTAATTATGTAAACCAACCATGTTGTTCAGT
Organism: Rana muscosa; assembly: GCA_029206835.1. NCBI lineage: Eukaryota > Metazoa > Chordata > Amphibia > Anura > Ranidae > Rana > Rana muscosa. Next base: position 264,758,512 of record CM055125.1, on the reverse strand, counting down.
AATTATTGCTATTAACTCCTAACTAGAATTCTTTACAGCAGATTCTTGGCCACACACCACCTGCGTTGAATTCCACCATCCCTGATGTGACACCCTGCCTTCTTCCTGCATAGAATGCTACGGTCCCTGGTGTGAGGGTATGTGCCCTTGGACTACATCGTGGAAGCCAGCACCATGCAGTCCATGGGCATATACACTTGCCTCAAGGTTTATCTCATCACGGAAAACCTCAGACCAGCGCTGGAGGAGACATGGCTGTACCAAGAGTTTGAAGCCCCCAGGCGTGTAGGAAAGTTTAAGGCTTGAGTTGGCTCTAATGTTTTTATCTTTTTCCTTTCCTTGCAGGGCTATATTGGCCCTCCGGGATTATTTGGCCTGCCTGGAGCTGATGGAGAACGCGTGAGTATTTTTTTCAGTACTAAAACCTAAGTACATTGTTGGGCTTATTTTAAAAAAGCTGCAATGCATGGTGACTCATAGCAACAATAGTTCACTTTTCATTACTGTGGTGAGACCAGTGAATGAGGGTCTTAAATTATTTGCATTGTCAAGATTGCTAAGCTTCTTCCTAGACCATAAGCGCCAGAAGAGGCCAGACCATACTTTTTTTAAGTAGGCTATTTTCCTCTACATAACTCTGCTAGACTATTTAAAAAACTCTGGCTTCTGTAGTGTGAGATGAGTAGATACGCCCACCGCCATGTGACAGTGCTTGGTGCCTGAGTGACTTATCACCAGGAAAAAGTACCATCATATTATTATGTCCTTGGGTGTACCTGTGCAAATATAAAAATTACAGAAAGTTGGCATTTGCATAGGACATTCCACGGGGGTCTGGATGCGCTCTGGAGTTGAATACAGTTTCCATTTCCAGAGAGTTACGTTCACCTCAGAAGATGGCGTTTTTTGTAAGGGTGTAGCAAGGGTCTGTAGAGGAGGACAGTCTACTGAAAAAGGCTATATGACACCTTGCTTTCCAAGTCAATGAAGTAGAACAGCACAGACGGCAACAAGAACCCACCAGGAGTAATAAACACCAACCAAAATTTTTTTTTATCTTTTAAGTTGTATTTTAATTTACTTCAAGTTTTTCCTAACAAATCTTGGTGTCCGCAATGTCAGCAGCACAATTATACTTTTAATAATTATTGGAACCATATGAGAAATAAAAAAATGGTCCTAAGGTTGAGTAGAAATCTAGTGGTATTTATGCTTTGTCTTTCCTTGCAATGAGCAACATTTACATTTATTTGATGTAGCTTAATGCATCAATAGCTCATATCAGGACCAAGTATACAGAGCATAGTAATTTCACAAATGCACTGGTAAGATAAGTGGACTAATGTTACAGCCTAATGCAAACGTGCCCCCACTGGTGAGTGGAGTCCTCCACCAGTTGCACCGTGGATGCAGTTGAGTATAGTCTCAGAGGAGGTAGGTTTGTCCAATGGGTTTTGTTCCTTTTTAAAGGAGTTTTACCAGGCTTGAGCGAATTTTATTTGCCCTCTGAAGCTGTACCTGGGCATGACAGTATGTGACAAGCCAGAAAGTGGAACAGTCTTGGAATAAAACAGGCTGGCAGCAACACAGAGATAACTATACCCCCTGTCTGTGTGCCCTGCTCTGTACTTGCAGTGTATCCATTACCTTGTGCACTGAGGCTAGACAGATACGCACCAATGAGGCATGGAGCACATCTTGTCTCAGCAGTGTCACTCCTGCCCCATTAGTTTCTTGGAAGTTCTGCCTCAATTACTGAAATGGTAATACCCTTTAAATGTATCATTGCTACTCATTGTCCAATAGCCTGCCAGCATTCACTAAAATAAAGTTACATAGGCAAACCATTGTCACAACTGTTGATCTAAAAGGAGGACACGTTTGGGAAATGGCATGAACTTGAGCTGTATAAGGCCTCTTGCACACTGCAGCTTGAAAAATCTCTGTAGAGCTTTTACTGAGCTAAAATACAGACCATTAATTGTAATGTGCCTATGTGCACAGGTGTGTAAACAAGGACCGTGCATTCTTCATTAAAAAATTTATAGAAAAATCTGCTTTTACATATTGTGCAGAACAAGAACGCGAGAAAGAGTTTTTGCGAAAATGCGCACGTGAGAGCGAAATTGCGCAAATGCATATATGCGAAAATACATACATCAAAAACACGTATGAAAAAGTAGATGCTCAAACAGGAGTATTATGTGCAAGAGGCCTAACAATGGTACTAAATATTTCTTTGTTTCCCTGTTTGGAATTATTTGAAATGTTCAGGAGAGCCAATTGGCATTTGTAGTAACCTGAGAGGTGTAGCTTTTTTTCTCTACTTAATCTTTAACGATTTCCTTCCTGCCCAACGTGTTAAGCCAGCAATAGATGGTTCAAATCTCAGCTGGTTCCGGCTGATGGCTGATTCGAACCATGTATGGGCAGGCTGAATGTACCCAAGTTGATCTATTGATCAACTTGGGTACAACCAGCTTTCCGGATTTTACTTGTGATTATTGCAAGCGGCTGTTATAGCCGCTAGCAACAATCACAGTCTTCTCCCAGCGGAGAACTAGGGTTCAAGCCTTTCCCTACTCTTCTGAATAAAAACATTTTTTATTTGTGTTGCTGTTGGAGATTCTCTTTCACTTCCTGTGTGGATACTGTTGTCACCAGGACAGGAAGTGAGTTGAAATCTCTTCCAACAAGGCCCCAGGTAGCAGTAAAATCCCAACAGGGTTTCTGCTCCTTCTCCACAGTATGCAGAGCTAAAAAAAATGCTGTGGCAAACACTTTAAATGCTGCCATTTGACTGCTGTAAAAAGCTCTTTTCTTATATGGTGATCAGAGTGTAACTACAAACATGCCACTTGGTGCCTCCTAACCCATCAAATGTGTAAATAAACAGGTACAGGAGAATAGCAGCCTGAGCCAGCTAAGTTTAGTAAAAGTAAGTCTCCCTGTTTACATAGACTTCAGGTTTTTTTGTAGGTCAGTTTGTTAAACTGTGGATAATTGATGAGCACTTGTGTGTTTTAAAGACTTGTTAAACGCAGAAACTGTTCTGTCCCTGCGCTCGGTGGGTGATGGTTTTATAGAGCCAATCTATACACAGAGGGACCATGTAACTTCAAAGCAGTGTACATTGGGGATAGGATGTCATGACCCTCTTTAAATAAACTCCTGTGCTCTCAGTAATTATATTGGTTTGTCTGTTTACCCTGTTGCCTACTGCATTCATCAAGTGCTGACAGCTGGGTGATCTTCTGAGAATGAGCCCAAGAGATTTTAGAGGATTTCTTTTCAAGGGATTGTTTACTTCATTATATCGAGGTTATAGGTAGACACGTTCTATATGTTTAATAGCACAGAGTAAATATGTGTAAACCATTTAGCCTTAAAGTTCATGTAGAGCCACAACTTTTTTCCTTCAAGGTTTAAATAGTGTGAGGAAGAATTGGAACCTCTGTCAAGTTTGTATTGCTTGTACAAAATCCAGTGACAGCGCCAAAGGGTCTAATAGTCCAAGCGCTTTAATATTGATATTCGTTTACATGGAGTTAACACAGAACAGCCAACGCATTTTGAGGGCTGAAAGATCTCCCATTCATGCTAATCCAGAGTTCCACTGATCTGTGTCCTGTCCCGTGCAGCAAACAGTTAAACACTGGTGATTATGTCAATTTTAGAGTCCTCCAATCTCTTAATCGGATTCAAGCCCTTAAGATCTTTGTGCTTCTGAAAATCATTGCCTGTTCTGTCTCCTTGTGATTGTTTTGAGTCTAATGCCTCGTACACATGACCGGTTTTCCCATCGGAAAAACTGCGATAAGAGCTTTTGGCTGGGAATCCCGGCCGTGTGTATGCGCCACCGGAGTTTTTCCGACGGGAAAACTGCCAGAAAAATAAAGTAAGCAGGATCTCTTTTTTCCCGTCAGGAAAAAATCCTAGCGTGAAAACCGTTTGTCTGTATGCTTTTCCAACGGGAATAAAAAGGTGCATGCTCGGAAACAATTCGACGCATGCTCGGAAGCATAGAACTTAATTTTGTCGGCTTGTCGTAGTCTTTTACGTCACGCGTTCTTGGAAGTCAAAAGTTCACCGGACTTTTGTGTGACCGTGTGTATGCAAGGCAGGCTTGAGAGGAATTCCATCGGGAAAACCATCGTTTTTTTTTTCCGACGGGAAAACCGGTCATGTTTACGAAGCATTAGTCCCCACTTTTGTTGAGAGCAGCCTCACCGGTGGCAGTGTTGCAACTTGCAATCTGAACGACTAATGGTTTTAATCTATTGTCTCACTTCCACTCGTTCCAAATTTTTATTGCTGTCTATGTCCCCGCCGGTTGAGATTCACCCTTTCTCCTCACCCTAATGATTTATTATTAAGAAAGAAAATGATGTGCAATCCAACATTTTATCGTTTTCACCATAACAAGCGATGCAAGTACATTTTTCCTTTGGGGCAAATGCTTTGGTGAAATCTGTCTAAGGCCCCTTTCACACTTGTACAACTTGTCCCAGGATTTGGGACTGCAAAGTAGCATGACAAGTCGTTCCCCATAATTTCCAATGACTACCATTCATATTAGTTACGACTTCAAAGTAGTCCCTGCACTACTTTGGTCAGACTTTGATGCAAGTTCAGGTTTATAGACCTCAAGTCTCCCTGAAATTGCATCAAAATCGCGGCCGCAAAATCGTGGGACTTTGAAGTTATGGTAGTGTCAAAGGGGCCTAAGAGCGGGATTCCCTTTACTTTTGGGACAGGCGAAAATTACAAATCCTTAGCAGGTAAAACAGTAATATGTATATGAATTTCAACCATATTTAGCTGGAGTTCCATTTTACTAAGACTCATTGACTTATTTAAAAGCAGCGGTATGGTTCAACCATACATCACAAACAAACACTGCAGATATATTAGATCTGATTTAGAGATGTGCTCTGGGCTCCGCTGGCTTTGATGCAGAAAATTCTAAGTAAATTGAGAAGAAAAAAAAAAGCTATTTTACTTTAAAAGGTCTGTTAAACAGAGATAACTCTACAGGACCCTGCCAGCTACTCACAGCAGTTTGATTTTTATGAATGGGATGGGCCATGGTGTGCATAGCAAAGCGCAGTGTAATGCTGACCAAATAGGAATGTCTGCTGTCTGCTTCCAGCTTCAGACTGTTTTATGATATCAGTTGTTTAGGCACAAATAGACTTAATGGTGGCTGCCTATTGTATTTTTAATTTACACTTTTAGGCAGAGGTGAATGCAGAAAAATCTTTCACTAACAATGTTGCCATAAAACTAGACTCCAATCAAAATACTATATATACTGTACAGTTAAAATGTGTGTGTGTGTGTTATATATATATATATATATATATATATATATATATATATATATATATATATAAAATGTGTGTGTGTGTGGGTACGGAAAGTATTCAGACCCCCTTCAATCTTTTACTCTTTTTAAATCCAGGTGTGAAAAACTTGTTGCATCTTTCCCAAAAAGACTCATGGCTGTATTAGATCAAAAGGGGGCTTCTACTAAATACTGAGCAAAGGGTCTGAATACTTAGAACCATGTGATATTTCAGTTTTTCTTTTTTAATAAATCTGCAAAAATTTAAACAATTCTGTGCTTTTATGTCAATATGGGGTGCTGTGTGTACATTTAATGAGGAAAAAAAATTAACTTAAATGATTTTAGCAAATGGCTGCAATATAACAAAGAGTGAAAAATGTAACGGGGTCTGAATACTTTATGTGTATATATGTATGTATATATATGTGTATATATATATATATGTATATATATATATGTGTGTGTGTATATATATATATATATATATATATATATATATATATATATATATATATATTGTGACAGCAGGAAGGTAAAGTCACCTGGTTGCATCCAGGGGGGTAGGTATATTTCTCCCAGATTCAGGCTTTATGCCGACTTATACAACTAGGGAGAGAGTTGATGAAGCCCAGCTGAGGCTAGTGGGCTCATGGATGATTCATACCTCTAGGGAGAGTGCTGGGCGTCGTGCAGGCAGGGAGTTGATGAGACCAGCTGAAGCTTGTCAGCTCGTTTAAGGCCTCTATAAAAACTCCCAGATTCATTAGGTGTTTGCTCATGCCTGGACCCAGACCTGTGTGGACTGTCTAGGGAGAGTGAACCCCTGTGCGGTGAGACAAAGCCTGTGTGGCTATTTGTTTGGACATTTACTAAACCAGGGACTTAGGGACTAGGACAGCACCAGGCTGATCCCAGTTGTTAGTTAGGAAACCTGCATGTTTAGTCAGAGGTCAAGCTGACCAGGGTTTATTTTGTTTATGTTTCTTTTTGCTTTGCTGTGTTTTTTGTCACTGTAAATAGAGAAATAAACCGCACCTTTTTGATCTTGAAAACCGCAACCTCCGTCTGCTGGGCCTGTTTTTGTGTGGGGAGCCCATCCAGGGGATCACACACACCCGCTGCCGAGCTAACCCCCCTCACAATATATATATATATATATATATATATATATATATATATGATTTGTAATTCTGTGCAGACTTCAAAACTACACATGTTAAATTCCATGCAAATGGCTAAAGACACAGAGGAAATGCATAGAAGAGAGCTGTTTTACCTGCCAAAGGTTGTATTTCTGTACATCCAGTCCTGAGATTTCCACAGTGTACCACACCACACAGTCCTGTCTTTTCTCTCCTGTCCTATCATTCAATTACAGTGCAGGAAAAAAAGGGTCCTGCACCTTTTTTTGTGCAGACGCGGTGCAATTTGAGCCATACAAATCGCAGCGCACAGACATCGCATGTGATTTTCACAGGAATGCGTTGTGGTTTCTGTGCGAATCACATGCGATGTGCCGCACCGGATATATGTGAATTGAGCCTTAGAGACAATTAATCTCTTTAAGTCCCTGTTCACATTGGGCACTTTTGACATACGATTGGACCTGTCAAATCACGTGCCAAATCGCTGCCTATTAATAGACATCTGTGCAGGAACCCGCACAGATGTCTCTGAAATTGCTCCCGAAGTCGGGCTGAAATGCAGGTTTGTAGTCATGCGAGTTCAGCTGAATGCGCACGATTTCAAACCCGCATTCAGTATGAACCCAGGCTAAGGGTGCATTCACACCTGAGAATGCACCTGCAATCCGATTTAAATGCAAGAACACTAGCAGGGGTTCCTGTGATTAGCTGTGGGAGCCAGCCCCATTAAAAGCAATGGGAGGCTACCGACTCCTGCAGCTGATCGAGGCCACTCACATGTAATCCTTCATACAATGATCACATGCAAGTGATCAGCCCTGGATGCAGATGGGAGCTGAAAGCTTCCCATTGCTTTTAATAGAGATGCTTTCCACAGCTAATCACAGGATCGATCAGCGTGCGGGTGCATTTGCAGGTGTGAATGCACTCTAATGGGACATAGACAGCAATAAAAACCTAATTCTATGCAATTCTAAATATACGTTTTTCCTTATTCATACTATAAATTATGTTTGTTAAGTATTCTCACTTCTGATTCTCCCTGGAAACCTTTTTCTGTGTATCTATAAATGTTTTTAATATAAAATTTGGTTGTACATTAGGTTTAAATTAACTGCTACTTTAATCTGAGTCCTGTCATATTGGGGAATTTTCCATTTATCAGTCATTGAAAAGATTTAGTTGTTAGTGTTGGTCTTCATAATCCTTATCATTAAATGCATATTTTCTGTGATGTGGAGTATAATGCAGGCTAAGCCTGGTGAAACGATGGCGCTGCCCCTTCTCTCAGCACCTTTTATGTGGAGGTGGAAGTGCGGCCTCCTTTGTGTTTTTCTTTCTAGGCTTCTTCTACGTTGGTTGTGCACATAGGCTCCTTTGTCATCTTGTAACCCAAGCCTTCTGCTTTTGTTTCCATACAGGGTTTGCCTGGAGTTCCTGGGAAGAGGGGCACGATGGGTAGGCCGGTAAAGTTTTTCCTTGTCTACTTTGCAGTCCTAGTGTAATGAAACAGGAAACAGAGTCAGTACAGCTCACTGTAATTGTAGCATTTCACTATGTGTAGTACATGTCATGGTTTCAACTGCAAGGTAGTCTGTTCACAGTTTCCTGGCAAACACCAGCTATGGGACATATTGAACTCCAATGTAGAACTATGGTTTTCAAGGAGACCTTTTCTGAGAATTTTTTTAAGGCTGACCTAGCTGATGGTTCTCTTCCTGTCACCATGTGACAGTGCTGGGTCAGTCACTAAGCACCAACATTGTCACACGAGTAGGGGGAGCGAGGTACATGCTGCTTCTTATACTTGAGAATACCAGGCATTTTCTTTGCTTTCATCAGCTGAATAGAACAGCAGAATTCTGAGTATGTGTGACACGGGGGGGGGGGGGGTTGGGGGGGTCATTTGAATTTGGTGCTTTGTCCTACATGGGCAAAGAAAAAGTTTGCTTTAAAGAGATCCTCATAAGAAACACAAAGTCTGCCAGTCATATTTGTTCGTAGTCACTGACTAAAAAACAAAAATTTAAGCCAGAGGGAAGAATAAACAAATCAACCAGGCAGCTAGCACTTTGAGGAGGTCAGCAATGACAGCATCCATATTTCTCTCATTGCAGGTTTTCTTTAAAGTTGTTGTAAACCTCAGGCATGAAATATACAAAGCATATCCCTCTATAGTGTGTACTTGTCTCAATCCAGAGCACTAAGTGTAATTTCTGTCTGCTTCCTCATTCATCTGCTATTGACAGGTTTTCCTGACACCAAGTGCTAAAAAGATGACAGGGGAAGGCGCTCTAGCACACAGCCTGTGATTGATAGCCTCAGCTCTGTTCCTGTGTGCTATGTGAAGGGGGGTCCCTTCCCTCCAAATTTGGCTAGTAAGCTAGGACTGATTAGGGCTGAGCAACTCAACAGAGTTTCTCACAGATAATATCAGCACTTTTGGCTAATGCCAGAGTTGCGTGATTGGCAAGAAACTCAGCCAGTTTGCAGTATACATTTTGTTAATAATACATATCCTATAATATACGTTTGTGCATGGATCAGGTTTAACAACATGGTTCTCATGTAAAAACATAAAAAAACAGTGTTGTCCAAAGCAAATGGCAGCTCTCAGACATCATCTTTTTAGTGTCAGTCTACTTTTCATATCTTTAATATGATTAAGTGTCTATACTTTACTTTAATACTCGTTTTTAGCCCTTGTTCACACTGATGTGGTGCAGGAAACTCAGCAAATCATGTGTGTTTCCCCACCGCATCGCATTTGCACGGTGTTGTGCAATCTGCTGCACAAGAATGTGGTACGATTCACATGCTGAACCTAAGCTAAGGCCCGATTCACACCTATGCATTTTTAGTGCTTTTTGCATTTTGCAGATTTGCACTACAGACCATTTTCCATAGGAAACCATGTTAGATGGGCTGTAATGCAAATCTGCAAAATCCAAAAAGCACTAAAAATGCATAGGTGTGAGTCAAGCCTTACTGTTTAGGTGAACATTGTGGGGTTGATTTAATAAAACCGGAGAGTGCAATATTTGGTGCAGCTGTAGCATGGTAGCCAATCCGCTTCAGCTTGTTCAATTGAGCTTTGACAAAAAACCTGGAAGCCGATTGATTGGTTTCTATGCAGAGCTGCATCAGATTTTGCACTCTCCAGGTTTAGTAAATCAACTCCTATATATGAACAGGAAAATTGATGGTCTGAAAATGAATCTCTTGCTAAGAAAACAGGACCCTGCAGCCCCCTGAGGCCTCCAGCCTCCAGCCAAATGGTCTCTGCTGACAATGAGCACCACCATTTAGAATGTCCACCAATTGGTTGGCTCTACCAGAATATCCTCAGACCTTGTGACCAGTGCCATTACTTTCTGACCTGCCAGAGGAAGTCCAGGGTCCTGTTTTCTGGTAGAAAGGTTCTTTTTTTTAGACCCCCAATTACCATTTACCTACAGTATGTCATTTTGTTGGGGTGGTAGAATTAGTCTCTTTTCGTTTTTTAGGTACAAATCCCTTTAATATGGGTTCACTTGTCTTCTCATTTGTGGATTTTAACCCTACGTGCAGCTAGGCTCGAAGTCTTTCTGGCTTTAATGGGCTACAGAGATCAAAATTGAAGACTAACATAGGTAATCAGCGGAGCCCGCTCCACAGTGCTGATATTACCTTATGTTTCAGTTCAGGTCAGGTTGCATCTAAAGTGACCTATCCACATAACATGGTTGTCAAGTTGCTGTATTGAAACCACAACACTCCAAGCAGCCAAACCCCCTCAGACATATCATGCCGAAATAGGATTGCAGGTGTGGTTCACTGTCAGCCAGCAGCAGTCCAAATAATATCTAAACTGCAGCCAAAACCTTTTATTTTATTTTGAGTAGAGAGGGGAAAATCTACCCAATTGGGGTCACAGACAGAAATAAGAACATGACAGAAATTAGAAATCGCCGTAGCTATCCAAAAGCAGGAAAAAAACATTTCTGTTATCGTCCATGGACTGACACAGCAAGATACTGTAAACGTGTGGATATATGTCCCTGCTCACAGGAGAAGATCTAGGCAGAATGTTAGATGTTAGAAACATACATTCTAGAACAAACCAGAGCTGAACAGCCCCGCCCAGGGGGGCGGTCCCTCCAGACATTACCCTCCCACCTGCAGCTAGCAGCCTCAGTTTTTTTCTGCCTAGCAGAAGGAGAAGACATGCCTCTCTCAGGAGCCAGTCTCCTGGAAGATTTAACTTTTAAAATTGTATTCCTTTGGGAATTTTATTATTTTATTTTTAAGACCTTCAATCAACTGTCGGCTGGGCAACAGGTTGGGTACACTGATATCCTCGTAGTATTCCCTGTCCGACCATTAAGCGTGCTGATCCTCGCCTTGTGTGCGTGAGACTCAGTTCACGACATGCCCCATGACTCCAGGAGTGGCTGGGTTGCTTTTATGCTCCCGCGGTCCTCTCAAGATTGAACAGTACCTGACTGACTGTATCTTTCGCGGTGGACCGGGCCAACAGCTACGCAGTACTGCTCTGTGATAGGTCTGTCTGACACAAGCCAGTGGGTCTCTCTGGGACGGGTAAGTAGTCTCTCCTGCTGCAGGTGAGTACATGCTGGCTGTGTTTCTTTATGTGGGGGGGGGGTTTCTCCCTGTCTCCCCCCTGTTATGCTGCTCTCGGCACCCTGTACTGGTGCTGTGCTGTGGGGGTCACTCTGGCCTGGTTGGGGGCGCTCATGTCTGTTAGTGGACTCTGGGAAGAGGGGCAGTGTTCTGGTGTGTGAGGTGGGGACTTTTTGCGTGTGCCGTTAGCGCTGGGTGTTTTTTTTTTTTAATAATGCGCCCAGCGGCCATCTTGCCGTGGTTCTGCGGCCGGCGGCCATTTTCTTGAAGCCGCGGCGCTTTTACTTTCGGTTTCGGCCTCTAGCTGCGGCGCGAATCTCCTCACAGATTCTTCACTCCCCTCAGGCTTCACAGCGTGGTTTCCTCAGCAGTACTGAGCGGTCCTTAAGGGTTGGCGAGTCCTCCAGGTATCCCCTCCTCAGCCTGAGCATAGCCAGTGGGTGGACTGTATATTTACTGCAGTAGTGTATAAAGTCTCAGAGGGTGGCGATATGGCGTCTGGTGCCCCCATGCTTCTCCACACTTGCCTGAGGCAACTGGCAGTGCTCCTGAACCTGCGGTCCCTATGGACCAGTTGTCGGCAGTCCTGGAATCATTCCTTGTCAGAATGGAAGGGGTGTGTGAGCGCAAGGGAGCTGTAAAGCGCCCCCTCCCCACACATTCTCCTGTAGGGGAGTGCTCTGTCTTAGATATGGGCCTAGCTACTGCCCCTCAGGACCCTAGCTCTGAGGATTTTCATGTTTTGAACAGGATATTCCCTGTGAGGAAGACCCCAGTTCTGAATAACTGACAGGGTGCTTGTAAGTGAACTCATTGATGCTGTGAGGGACACTATCAAGCTGAATGTTGAGGCTGAGGAACCTCAGGTGGAAGCTGTCTCCTTTGGTTCCTTTAAAGCCGTTTATTCCCAAATTTTTTTTTCATATGTGCCTTTTTTTAATACATTCATTGACCAAGTCTGGGATAAGCCGCAGATGACTTTAACGGTCCCGCGGCGCCTAGCCATGAGGCACCCCTTTGAGGAGGACCTGGTTAAAAAGTGGGCTCACCCCCCAGTGGTCGACCCCCCAGTTGCCCGTTTGAATAAGGCTACCACGCTCCCAATGGAAGGGACTCCTGCATTAAGGATCCCACTGACAGGAGGTCAGAGGTGGTGAGTAGAACTATGTTTACCTTATTGGGGTCTGCCTTACGCCCTATAGTGGTGGCGACACTTGTGTCTCAGACACTCACAGGTTGGGAAAAGATTTTGTACCAGACAGTACAGGAGCATAATCTTCCTCCTGAGACCATTTCCCTGGCTCACCAACTTGCGCAGGGTTTAGTCTCTGTGTGCGATGCCACTTTGGATGCGGCCCCTTTAATATCTGGGGCCTCTATCTATGCTGTGGTGCTGCATCGCTTTATCTGGCTGAAATGCTGGTCGGCCGACCTAGCTTCCAAATAGCTCCTGGCTGACTTGCCCTTTAAGGGCGGTAGACTGTTTGGGCCGCACTGGATGACATTATTGTGGATGTCACAGGGGGAAAGAGCACCTTCCTTTTTCAGTCTGTTAAGGAAAAAGAGCCCCACTGTAGGCCGGGCCCTTCTTTTCCGGCAAAGGAGTTTTTCGTCAGTCAGCATCCACGGGTAAGCCCGCCCAGACTGAGAAAAGTGCGGCTGGGGGACATAAGCGTCCCTGGGTGCGTAAGCCTACCAAGCTAGCTCCCAAGCCGCCGCCGCATGAAGTCTTGCCCCTGCCCGACTCAGGGGCGGGGGGGACGTCCTTGCAGGTTCACGGTTCAGTGGACCTCCCGGATCTCCGACCAGTGGGTGTGCGAGGTGGTCACCTCAGGATACAGGATAGAGTTCTGTTCCTGACCCTAGACAGATTCTTTCCCTCAATTTTCCCTCTCCTTCCTGCCCGTCGGGCGGCCCTCTTAGGGGCCGTACAGGAATGATCAGGTCCAGAGTGATTGTGCCGGTTCCGTCACAGGAGAGTTTTCAGGGTTTCTACGCAAATCTGTTTGTAGTCCCAAAAAAGGGACGGGATTCGGCCAATCCTGGGCCTTACGGCCTGAATGCCTGGGTAATGGTGCACAAGTTCCACATGAAATCCATTTGCACAGTGTTCATTACACTCCAAGGGGATTTTCTGGCATTCTTGGACATCAAGGACGCCTACTTGCAGGTTCCGATCTGCGCAAGTCACCAGTAGTTTCTGCGCTTGCGATCGGCGAAGTCCACTATCAATTTTTGTCTTTTGTCTCTTCCCTTCGGCCTAGCCTCGGCACCAAGGTGCTTGCTCCGGTTCTAGCTTTGCTGAGACAGCGAGGCATTGCTTTCGTGGGCTATCTGGATGACCTTCTTCTAAGAGCAGACAGTGGCTCAGAATTAGAAGTGTGACTATCGTCAGTCAGACCCTTTGGGACTTCGGGTGGCTCCTGAACATTCAGAAGTCGGTTCTGGTCCCGGCTCAGCATTCGGAGTGTCTCGGTCTGTTCCTGGACTCCTTGGAGGCGTAGGTATTCCTACCCCTGGAGAAGTTACTGACATTTCAGTCTGCAGTGCGGGTCCTGACGTCCCGAAAATGGTCGTCAACCTGTTTTTGCATGAGAGTTGGGACAACTCCCCGTTGTCCTTGGATCTTCAGATCCAGATGAGTCACCCAATCTGGGCGTCCCTGGCGTTGTGGTTGGGGTTCCCGGCCCTTCGGTCCAGGGAAGTCGTTCCTCCCCATCCAGTGGACGGTGATCATGACGGACGCCAGCCTGACGGGCTGGGGTGGAGTCTGGGGAGTCCTGTCAGCCCAAGGGCTTTGGACTCCGGAGGAAGCCCGTTTTTACCGATTGATGTTCTGGAAATACGGGCAATTAGACTGTGCCTCTCCTCGTGGTCTCTGTCGGCCGTCTACATTCAAGCGTAGACAAGTGGCAGGCGGACTATCGGAGTCGCCAGGTGCTGGACCAGGGAGAGTGGTCCTTACACCCGGAGGTTTTTTTAAAATTCTGTACCGGATGTGGACCTGATGGCCTCTCGACTCAATCGCAAGGTGTCAAGGTTTGTGGCCAGGTCCAGGGATCCTTGGGCGGATGCCTCTGATCCGTTGGTGGGCCCATGGGGTCATTATCACCTGATATCTGTTATCCTCCGCTGCAGCTGCTTCCTCGCCTGCTGCGCAGGGTTTTGGCCGAGGGGATTCCGGTGATCCTCTTGCGCCGGATGGGCCTCGGCGTCATGGTACGCTGATCTGGTACGTCTCATCGTGAACGTTCCTTGGCGGTTGCCAATGAGGAAGGACCTTCTGTCTCAAGGTCCTTTTTGTCATCCTGTTTTACAGTCTCTGGTTTTAACGGCATAGCTATTGCAAGCCAGGTACTGAGAGTCCGAGGTCTCTCGGATTCGGTCATTTCGACCATCTTAAGGGCACGGAAGTCTTCCGCTAGAAAGATATATCACCGTACCTGGGAAGCTTACATCGCTATGTGCGAAGAGCTGGACTAGCGTCCACGGACGTATTCCGTCCCCAGTATCCTGCGGTCCTTGCAGCGTGGCGTGACCCAAATGCTTGCTTGAGTACCATAGGGGTCAGTTTTCGGACTTGGCCGTCTTCTTTCAGCGACCGCTAGCGGGTCGTTCCTTGGTTAGCACCTTTGTGCAGGGGGTTCGCCATGTGCTCCCTCCTGTTAAACCTCCTCTCCCTCCTCGGGATTTGAACTTGGTGCTCTCGGTTCTCCAGGAACCTCACTTTGAAAATATCAGAGATTTTCCCCTCTTGACCTTGTCTCCGAAGGTGGCCTTCTTAGTGGCCATTACTTCTGTCAGACGGGTGTCTGAGTTGGCGGCCTTGTCCTGCAAGTCGTCCTATTTGGTCATCTATTAGGATAAGGCGGTGTTGCGTTCGCGACTTTCCTTTTGTCAAAGGTGGTCTCGGCTTTTCACCTACATGTGGACATTGTCCTCCCGTCCTTGTGTCCTCACCCATCGCATTCCAGAGGGTTTGCGCTTCACACATTGGATGTGGTACCTGCTATGACTCACTAGTTGTGTCCGTTTCTGGTCCGAAACAGGGCCGAGCGGTGTCGTCTGCCACCATTTCTGGTGGATCAGACAGGCTGTTATACAGGCCTATGCCATTAAGGGGCGGGCGCCTCTCTTTCCGGTTACGGCGCATTCCACCAGGGCAATTGGTGCTTCCTGGGCTTTCCGACATCAAGCGTCGGTTGCACAAGTGTGCAAGACGGCGCCTGGTCATCTGTTCATACCTTTTCTAAGTTCTATAAGGTTGATGTGGCTGCATCTTCGAATGCTTCCTTCGGCCTCAAAGTGTTGCAGGCTGCTGTTTAATGTTGCAACTCCTCCGTTGAGGAGCTCTGCTTGTTTGGAGTGAAGTTTTGGTTGTTTCTTTAGTACTGCTCCCACCCTTCTGATACTGCTTTGGGACGTCCCACACGTTTACAGTATCTTGCTGTGTCAGTCCATGGACGATAAGAGAAAATAGGATTTTTGTACTCACTGTAAAATCCGTTTCTCTGACGCCCATGGACTGACACAGCACCCACCCTTCTTTTAAGGTTTGTACTGCTTTGTTACGAACTGAGGCTGCTAGCTGCAGGTGGGAGGGTAATGTCCGGAGGGACCGCCCCCCTGGGCGGGGCTGTTCAGCTCTGGTTTGTTCTAGAATGTATGTTTCTAACATTCTGCCTAGATCTTCTCCTGCGAGCTGGGACATATACCCACACATTTACAGTATCTTGCTGTGTCAGTCCATCCTATTTTTGGCTGGACATAGGCTTTAAAACTGCACTCACATTACTTCTGTACTGTGTTGTCTATTAGAACAAATGAGCTAAAAAATTCTAACATCCTTTCACAACATCAGTTTTAGGTCAGAGTTGTGTTGCGATCATGCGATAGTTTGTAGCTTGCTTGTTTGATTTCATCAGGTTGGTTGATTTACAAAAGGAGGAGAACGTTTTCTTGCCGCAGCGTTCTATTGATCCAATTATCCAGTGATAGCAAGGGCCATTTCTATTTTTTTTATTCCCCTGCACATGATTGGGTAGTTGATTTAAACACTGTGACTCCAATATGCTTTAAAGTTCTCATCCACAAGGCACTTCTTGTGGTTTCTTCAGTAACATTGCAGCAAAAATGAACACCAGTGTGCACTCCTTGTTCTTTGACCCTGCTGTCAAACTAACAGATTAATCAGTAAGGCCCCTTTCACACTGGGGCGGTTTGCAGGCGCTATTGTGCTAAAAATAGCGCCTGCAAACCGAGCCTAAACAGTGGCTGCTGTCTCTCCAATGTGAAAGCCCCGAGGGCTTTCACACTGGAGCGGTGTGCTAACAGGAAGTGAAAAAAAGTCCTGCTAGCCGCATCTTTGGAGCAGTGAGAGGAGCGGTGTGTTTACCGCACCTACACCGCTCCTTCCCATTGAAATGAGTGGACACCGCGGTAATACCGCCCGCAAGCCGCGGCTGTAGCCGCGGTTTGCGGGTGGTATTAACCCTTTTTCGGCCGCTAGCGGGGGTTAAAACCGCACCGCTAGCGGCCGAATACCTCAGCAATCCCGACGGTATAGCGCCGCTAAAAATAGCGGCGCTATACCACCACCGCCCCAGTGTGAAACCAGCCTTCTAGTTAAAGTGGTTGTAAACCCTTCCATATACCCAGTGAAGTGACTGGCCTCAGGTGATGCACAAAGTTTAAACAAATCCTCTGACATAAGTTGTACCTGTTTATCTCAAGTCTTCTCTTCTCTACATCCGTTACAAGTGCTGAATTTATAAGCTTGTTTGAGAGTTCAGAAAAAGGGGGTGGGTAGCTGACGTTACACTCTGCAGAGCTCAGTGAGCAGAGCTCTGACAACTGATTGGAGGGAAGAGACACGCCCCCCTTCACACAGCACACAGGAACAGAGCCGAGGCTGTCAATTAGCTGGATATCCCTCCCCTGTCACTATTTTTCTCTTGGTGTCAGGAAAACTTGTTAGAAGTGATTCATGCTGATAGCAGAGGAACAAAGCTGCAGACAGAAATTACACTTAGTGCTCTTAATTGAGACAAGCACACACTAAAGAGGAATATGCTTTGTTCATATTTCATGTCTGAGGTTTGCAACCACTTTAAGTTGCTGCTGGATTTTTTTCTGGCTATATAAGCTTCAGTGACCTTTGCTCCCATAAGAGTTTATTGAACCAACCCCAAACCATAGCCAGGATGTCCAAGGGTACGGGTAAGGATTTTTGTGGTTGAACTGCTGTAGTTTTCCTCAGGTTACTTGGAACACAGAGCTACAAGCCAAGTGCATTTACAGCATCTCACAAAAGTAAGTACACCCCTCACATTTTTGTAAATATTTTATTATATCTTTTCATGTCACAACACTGAAGAAATTACACTTTGCTACAATGTAAAGTCGTGAGAGTACAGCTTGTATAACAGTGTCAATTTTCTGTCCCCTCAAAATAACTCAACACACAGTCATTAAGGTCTAAACCACTGGCAACAAAAGTGAGTACACCCCTAAGTGAAAATGTCCAAATAGGGCCCAAAGTATCAATATTTTGTGTGGCCACCATTATATTCCAACAACTTAACCCTCTTGGGCATGCAGTTCACCAGAACTTCACAGGTTGCCACTGGAGTCCACTTCCACTCCTCCAAAGGGAGAGGATCATGCTCTGCTTCGGTATGTCACAGTACACATTGGCATTCATGGTTCCCTCAATGAACTGTAGCTCCCCAGTGTCGGCAGCACTCATGCAGCCCCAGGCCATGACACTCCCACCACCATGCTTGACTGTCTTTGTACTCCTCACCTGGTTGCCGCCACACACGCTTGACACCATCTGAACCAAATAAGTTTATCTGTGTCTCATCAGACTACAGGACATGGTTCCAGTAATCCATATCCTTAGTCTGCTTGTCGTCAGCAAACTGTTTGCGGCATTTCTTGTGCTTCATCTTTAGAAGAGGCTTCCTTCTGGGACGACAGCCATGCAGACTAATTTGATGCAGTGTGCGGTGTATGGTCTGAGCACTGGCAGGCTGACCCACCCCTTCAACCTCTGCAGCAATGCTGGCAGCACTCGTACGTCTATTTCCCAAATACATCCTCTGGATATGACACTGAGCACGTGCACTAAACTTCTTTGGTCGACCATGGTGGGCCTGTTCTGAGTGGAACCTGTCTTGTTAAACCGCTGTATGGTCTTGCACACCGTGCTGCAGCTCAGTTTCAGGGTCTCTGCAATCTTCTTATAGCCTAGACCATCTTTATGTAGAGCAACAATTCTTTTTTTCAGACCCTCAGAGAGTTCTTTGCCATGAGGTGCCATTTTGAACTTCCAGTGACCAGTATGAGAGTGTGAGAGCGATAACACCAACATTTAACACACCTGCTCCCCATTCACACCTGAGACCTTGTAACACCAACGATTCACATGACACAGGGGAGGGAAAATGGCTAATTGCGCCCAAATTGGACATTTTCACTTAAGGGTGTACTCACTTTTGTTGCCAGTGGTTTAGACATTAATGACTGTGTGTTATGTGATTTTAAAGGGGACAGCAAATTTCCAGTGTTATACAAGCTGTACACTCACTACTTTACATTGTAGCAAAGTGTAATTTCTTCAGTGTTGTCACATGAAAAGATATAATAAAATATTTACAAAAATGTGAGGGGTGTACTCACTTTTGTGAGATGATGTATAATTTTTTTTTAAAATGCATTGCCAATTGACAGCTAAAGTAAGCAGCGTGCATTTCCCAGCATGACTTGCAAAGCTGCAAGTTGATAGCTAGACAAAAAAAGTTATCGGATTTTTTTATTTTTATTTTTCCCTGGATGGGAATCAAAGCCATTTATTGAAATAATAAATTACCTCTAATAGCTCTAGTTATACAGAAAAATATCCAGTACTCTCTTGTTCTTACATCTGCATTATCCACATACCATCTGCAAAATCGCCAAGCAGAATAGTTAAAAAAAACCCTCAGAAGAAACCTGCTTTACAGTTTTATTATTTAGTGTATGTGTTTGCACATAATTATGCTGCTTCCTCTTTTCATAGGTTACCAGTTAGGATGACAAATTGAACAATGGTTTATATTGAATATATCATATTTGAATGAAATATTATGCTTACGTGGACACCATTGTTAATGCAAAGGTTATTGCTTTGGATTGGATTGATCTTTATCTTTTTTCATGCCAGGCACTCACAGTACATCTTGAAGTCTATCTTCACATCAGACTTTTATTGAATTCTGATTTGTTTAGTAGCCACAAATGAAAGAATTCAACATTTTACATTAAAAAAAAATGCATTTAGTATCACTTTAATTTCTCAAGAAACCCCCCGCAACCTCTGAAGGAACCCTAGTTGGGAAAGGCTTCTCTAGCTTAATATGCAATAGTGTGGGCATTTCTAAGACTATCCATAATATAGAGCAGGGATCTCCAGACTAAGGCCCTCCAGCTGTTGCGGAACTACATGTCGCAAGAGGCATTGTAAAACTCTGACAATCACAGACATGACTAGGCATGATAGGAATTGTAGTTCCTGAACATCTGGAGGGCCATAGTTTTGGAGACCCCTGATATAGCTTATAGCTATATAGATATAGCCCAGCTTGAGGCTTCTATAGAGCAGTGGCAAAATATGGGAGTTTTTAGTCCAAGTATATAGGTTTATACAAGCCCAAACAAGCATGCACTCCTGAAGCTGACCTTATCCAAGGAGAACAGTAATGACTGTGTATTATTACATACTGTCTATTGTTTTCTCCTCCAAGATTTTCTAGTCAGGCAAGCCGTGCCAAGGCCACAGCTTGTACACAGACACAATTTTTCTTGATCTGACCACTCATCCTAGTTTGGTTATGGTAATGTCATATCAAGGGCACAGTGATGATATTCTTTGGCACTCAAATGACACTAATAATCCAATTGCTACTGATTTGTACATTAACATTAATGACTGTGAGCTCCAACCACGGTAGGTAAGGACCAAGTGGTCCATTAAATCTTCCCCCATCACTAGTGAAAAAGCTTTCCATGGGGAATATTTTTCAAAACTTTCATAAATGAAGTGCATCTTGACAGTAGGAAGCTATTCAACTAGATTATCTAAACATTACGCATTGAGCGTATTTGGGTTTTACTGTAGACATCATTTAGTAAAACACTTCATGAAAAAACATGGTGGGATCTGAAGAAAGACTTATGAATTCTTCTGTAATTATTCATGTCAGGCTACTAAATGCCAAAATGCTTTTCGACCGATATCTGTAGTATATCATAAGTGGAACCTGTTAAGATAGACATGTGTAGACTGCCTTTGCTGACTTAACTTTTAAAAGCAGTTTCGGGCTGTCTTCTTTATCCTATCCTTACTGTTAAGGCCCCATGCACACAGGGCGTTTTTGCAGCTGCTAACAGCAGCTTTAGACGTTTTTTTTTACAGCTTCAAAACGCCCATCCATGTTGTTCTATTGTGTCATGCACACTAGAGCTTTTATGAGCTCCAAGTGGCATAGGCGTTTTCCAGCTGCAAAAAAAAACCAATTCCAGTGCGTTCTGGAGCTCCAGGTTCGAGCTGCAAAAACGCCTGACGCTATTAAACGCGCATAAACGCGCAAAAACGCCGCGATTTGCTTTTTTGAGGTCCGGGATTTTTTTTTTTTTTTAAAAGGTCAAAAAATGTCAAAAAATGTTTACAAAACATGGACAGGCGTTTTTAAGCTCTAAAAAAAGCGGCTGTAAAAACACCCTGTGTGCATGGGGCCTAAGTGAGTCACTGGCCCCAAGCAAGTATTTGCATGTTAGATTATGTAAACATGCTTGTTCCAGAGAGTTGTCAGAGACCCACCAGGTAGTGAAGGAAGGTTAACAATGATAATCTTGGAGCAAATGCCTTTATAGAGACCATTTGTCATGTTGTCTAAATTTAGGGCAAAATTATGGGTTCTCTTGAAAAAAACATTATGACTTGTTGATACTTACCTTTCTTGTGTCCTCCTGCTGCTCCATTCCTCCAGTTTGAGCTAGGAGTCCAAACCCTGTCTATCTTAGCTTGCCCAGAATTCATGATTTCTTTCCCTCCCTTATGTGATAGGACCACTGGCTATTTAAAGAGAAATGGAGCATTAAGGAAGTGCTGCAAATATGATTAGAAATGGGGGAAAAGAAGGTAGTTGTTCTTTCGAGCGAACTTGTCACTTTGCCTTGAATTTAAAAACACATCAATAAGGGCAGTTCCCTTATATTTCTTACCCAGTTAGTTGAGAAACACCCCTAGGTGACATTGCAAAGATTTTTGCAAACTTTTTTAATACAGATTTTTTGCTGCTCTTTGTTCTAGACTTACTGTTGTAAGCCTCACCAAGACTTCCTAAACCTGACTGCCAAGTTAGATGAATTGAAGTATATGCCAGGGCAAAGTATAAAACACAATTTTAAGTACATCTCTACATGCACTTTTCCCCAACTATGTCTCCCTAAAAATGCTGAAAAGTACTTGTTGATCCTGTCAGAAAGCTAGTACGCTCCCTTAATCTGTTGTGAACGGACAGCACCTAATATGCTGCACTGTAATCCTTACCTGCTGGATTATGGAACACCTCACCCTCTCTCCATCTCTATAATATAATGGGGAGATGTTCTGTAATCTAGCAGACGAGAACTCAGGCAGCACTGACAACTCTGCTTGGGATTCCAGTGCAGCAGAGGCAACATTGTCCGCTTACTACAGAAAGCTAGGATCTCAATCGATTTCTGTCTGGGTCAACAGTTAAAAAAAAAATCTTGCAGTATTTTTAAAGAGACAAAACATGGGGAAATGCACATATTGCAGAAATTTACTGAATAGGTTTTGATTTTTTTGATTTTTTTTGCCCAGACATGCACTTAAAGGTTACTGCACCATCCTTTGACCCTGATTACTGGTCTTTTCATTGTTTTCTTTTCCACACAGCTTTTGCAGGATCCATAACTTGCTGAACAGCTGCCAGAAAATGTAAAACATGCAGAAAGCGCTCATGAGGGACCATAACTTCATGCTCTGGGTTTCAGCCAGGTCTGTCAGTGACCTAAGGAAGTTATAAAATGTCTAGGCTCTGAGCCTCCATAATTAAGACAGGGGGCAGTATTGTTAGGCAAATGTGCCTTGGGTGCCAGTGATTTTATAGCAGGAATCCTGTTTTGAAAGTATTGTATCATAAATGCATGGAAGTGTGTTTTCATAACTTCACATTTTATGGATTTTGAGTCCTGTCCATTTTCTGTATATAAAAAGGAGAGTACCCAACCCTCTGAGATAGGAAAAAGTACAGAATATTTAGGCAATGTTTGCACCATTTACCATACCATGGGTCATGATGAAGTAAAATGCATGAATGATCGTGTAAAGGACAAGTAGGACCAAAGCTCTTCTGTTCCTACTTCTCCTGTGGGTCACAGGAGTGCACTCCTGTGACCTGTAATCAGCTGACAGTGGGCTAAACACTTTTTGTCAGCTTGCCTGGTGGAAGTACATTTTTGTTGCCTGTAGCAGCAAATCAGATCTTCTTGGTAATTCTCCCACTGCTTACCACAGACATTATGACAAATAGGTTCTACCAGTAGACTCATTTATCAACTGCCGTTCAAAAATAAAAATTAAAAAATCTGTTACCCACAGCTACCGAACAAATTCAGACTTCAAAGGATAGCTGTACCATTAGTACAGTTGTTGTTCTTTCAGCGCTCCCACCCATATGATTTCATCATGCTGTATAAAATAGTTACCTCTTTCCATATTTCAGTGATTTTCACTGTTTGGCCCTGCCTGGGGCCACATAGCCATTGCTTGAAAAACATTCTTGCCAGGTCCTCTTCTAAATGCCAATATGCAATGTTGCCCCTTCATTCCTTTGGGTAAGCTGTACTCTGCTGGGTTTCTGGAGGCCGCTATAAATACGGTTCACCCATAGGAGAAATTGCCATTGCTAAGGCAAAGTAAAGGTTTGCATTAACATAATCCCTGGCTCTAAATTAATCCCTAAAAGATCATACCTACTCTATCAAGCGCTAGAAGTATTGGTGCCAAAGCTACCAAATCTAACCACATAAGCTACCAAATCTAACCACATTGCAGTGGCCACTCTGTTGCTGTAACTGCTTGAAAGGTGTTAGCTGGAGTTAGCCTTCAGTTTGTTTCTCTTATCTAAAATCAGTTGAAAGCTACATGTCCATATAAGTCTACTCTGCCCCACAGAATGACAATACTGCTGTGCAATCTCACTGCATAACGAACATAGTTGTCACCCAGTTACAGGGAATAGCGAAAAGATAACAGATCTACTGACAGGATCAACAGATTATAAAATTATGTTGCATAGGAGTCCTAAAAACTGCCATGTTGATGCTATTACAAAACTACATGAGTTACACATTTTGGCCATAGTTAAACTTTAGGGGTAACACAAACTTTTCTCTATTCTTACAAGCCAGCTCGGTTCACTGGTTCATGCTCAACTACTCCCTCTGTGTGTGTCTCCTGGAAGTGCAGCTTTTCCAGGTAATTTTTAAGTTGAAGTGACACCATCTTTATGTGTTGCGTAAATGATGGCTTGATTCATCTGAGATGAGCCATTTTTCAAATGTATCCTATATGGGAAAATAATGACTCATTTTGTAACCTTAGCAGGAGCTGTGCAGAGGAGTGCCTGACAGCTAAGCAGCTGTACTCCACTATCTTTGTCTAGTCACAACCACTGGACAGCCCAGGATTGCTGGTCTGGCTGAACATTGTTACTTGCAATGAACAAGCTGTTCTTGTCATCTGGGTGAATTCCTTTGTAACTTAGAGGAAGACATGCAAACGTTGAAGTATCTATTGGCAGTGCATACGCCCAACCATATTATTATATCTCTCCAAATTCACAGAGTAGAAAATTAAAATCTAACATTATTTAACTTGTGAAAGACCTTGAAAAAAAAAGATCCTTCTGCTTTTATCAAGATTGTTGACTTCGAGACCAGCACTCCTATTGCTGGTGTACTGGAACGTAGCAGGCCTTGATTTAGCTTTATGGTGGATTTCAGGTACATCCTATCCCATCTTAAAGTGGAACTTTACCCATAGAACCATGACAAAAACTATTGTTCTTAATCTTTAGCAAGAAACATACCTTTCATATTAATAATTATGCTACCAAAATTATGTGTGCTGTAAATTGCCTCCTGTTTCTTTTTGCTGGAGACTGCCATTTTGTTGAAGCCCAGAGCCCCTGATCAGCATTAAATCTTTAGACTGAAGATCTGCCTCTACAAATTCGGTACAGTGACTCAAAATGTAGATCAACAGAGCATATGCAGAGCAGGGTGAGACATTGTATCACTGGATTTTAAACCGTATAGACACTTACTTTTACTGTTTTTACATAGCTATACCTGCAGAAGAGGCCAGCATGAAGTGTTCTAGCAGGAGTTAATTTTCTGACTAAAGCTCCACTTTAAATAGTATAAAAGAGACACAGCTTCCTCCTGCTCTACAGCCTGTGAGTATACCTGGAATTTTTGGCTAAGGGGGAGCATGTCACCTTCTCCCTTGTTAGTGTTTTGTCCTAGCTACCTACCAAGTGCTAGGCCTGAGCACTGTCACATGATTAGGGAGACTGGCATCCACTGCTCCCCCAGGTTGCCAACATCACTGATTTTAGATCTGCCTGTTATAAAGGGTGCAGCTAGGATGAGTATCAAAGTCTGCATTTTACAGTGTATGGCCCATCCCTCAGGCTGCAGTGTAGAGTTATCTTTGATTGGCGCTGCAGAGTTAAGGCCATATATCTGCTTGTTAATGCAGCCCTAAGTAGTAAAGCCACAGGATAAGCAAGACAGCTAGGGAACTTGCTATGTGTAAGAAAAAGGAATCAGCACTGGCAGCTCCCATTTTTCTGCCATGGCAGGTTTACTTAATAACACTTGTTCTCCGTGTTGTTAATGTGTCTAAATCCAGCACTGTAAACATTTATTCAGTGCTGTGAAGGCCCAGTGCCAATTCCTCCTTCATTTAGTACTTTTCCAGCCACTCCACCTGCCGCTGTTTATTAGGCAGCAGTTTTCAGTATGGATATCTTCAAGGAATCTTCTGACACATCAAATGGTTGCGGGAAGATGGGATGTAGATGTACTGGATGGTGTGACTTTTTTTTTACATTAAATTTTTTTATTGAAAGAAACAAAAGTACAAAGACACTGCCAATGGCGGAGCTAAGAAAATACAGGGTATCACAGGTCACATTGAACTAAAAGAACATAATTGTGAACATACTGCATACCGACAAGCCATTAATACAGGTTTACTAGGAAATCGGATATACACAAAACAAGTAAACATTGGAGAACAGGTACAGGCACAGGTGTGATTTAATTGCTTATGCTTTTTGATCCATGTGGACCCAAGGTTTTCAAAGCAAGTCGAAGGCCACTATCCGACCATTCCATAAAGGTGTGTGTTCATTGGAATAGCACAAATTGTGCTGGTTGAAAGTAAAATGTGTGGTTACTGTATGTAACTGGGTGGGAACTTTGTCTATATCCAAATTCAGGATGGCCAGAGCTGGACTAGGTTTTAGATGGACTCCCGTCACTTCTGAGATCAATTGGAAAGATTTTCTCCAAAAGCTAGTTACACATTTACCAAATAATGTGCAAAAGGTTCCCTGTTAGTCCAAAGCCCTTCAGCATAGAGGAGACTTGGAGGGAGACATATTGGCTAGACGACATGGGGTGAGGTACCAACTGAGGGCAATCATCTGCTCCAGTTCCCAATGTTGGGCACAATACAATGCGTGGCGCCATAAAGTGCTTTAAAGGGTTTGCGCCGCTGTGAGGGCAAGAAGGAAGTGGAGAGATTGGTATAGGATAATTTGTCCTGTAGGATATTTTAAAACATTGCGATGCCTCTGCATTTAGGCTGGGAGGAGAAGTTAAAGTGTATTACAGGAGCTGGCAAACGCAGGTTAAGGGGAGGGGAGGTTTGGAACAGGTGTTTGATGCTAAGCAAGGAGTAATGATCCTTAAGCGTCAGCCCAAATTCCTCTCTCAGGTCCTCCATGTTTTTCAGTGAACCATTATGTACTAAACCATTTAGGGTGTCAATACCCCTGTCTATCCAGGAGTTAAGGGAAATATTCAGGATGAGGGATGCTAGGGCCTTAAGAGGGATTGGAAGAGAGGTATCAAAAAGACTTGGTGTGTGACTTTTCATGGAGATAAGACATAGTCAGGTTCATAAATATTGGGACATCGACACAATTCTAATCTTTTTGTCTCTATACACCACCACAATAGATTTGAAATGAAACGAACAAGATGTACTTTAACTGCAGACTTTCAGCTTTAATTTGAGGGTATTTACATCCAAATCAGGTGAACGGTGTAAGAATTACAACAGTTTGTATATGTGCCTCCCACTTTTTAAGAGACCAAAAGTAATTGGACAATTGGCTGCTCAGCTGTCCCATGGCCAGGTGTGTGTTATGCCCTTATTATCCCATTTACAAGGAGCAGATAAAAGGTCCAGAGTTAATTTCAAGTGTGCTATTTGCATTTGGAATCTGTTTCTGTGAACTCTCAATATGAGATCCAAAGAGCTGTCACTATCAGTGAAGCAAGCCATCATTAGGCTGAAAAAAAAAAAAAACATCAGAGAGATAGCAAAAACATTTGGTGTGGCCAAATCAACTGTTTGGAACATCCTTAAAAAGAGAGAATGCACCAGCGAGCTCAGCAACACCAAAAGACCTGAAAGACCACGGAAAACAACTGTGGTAGATGACCAAAGAATTCTTTCCCTGGTGAAGAAAACACCCTTCACAACAGTTGGCCAGATGAAGAACACTAAACAGGAGGTAGGTGTATGTGTGTCAAAGTCAACAATCAAGGTAAGACTTCACCAGAGTGAATACAGAGGGTTCACTACAAGATGTAAACCATTGGTGAGCCTCAAAAACAGGAAGGCCAGATTAGAGTTTGCCAAACAACATCTAAAAAAGCCTTCACAGTTCTGGAACAACATCCTATGGACAGATGAGACCAAGATCAACTTGTACCAGAGTGATGGGAAGAGAAGCGTATGGAGAAGGAAAGGAACTGCTCATGATCCAAAGCATACCACCTCATCAGTGAAGCATGGTGGTGGTAGTGTCATGGCGTGGGCATGTATGGCTGCCAATGGAACTGGTTCTCTTGTATTTATTGATGATGTGACTGCTGACAAAAGCAGCAGGATGAACTCTGAAGTGTTTCAGGCAATATTATTATCTGCTCATATTCAGCCAAATGCTTCAGAACTCATTGGACAGCGCTTCACAGTGCAGATGGACAATGACCCAAAGCATACTGCAAAAGCAACCAAAGAGTTTTTTAAGGGAAAGAAGTGGAATGTTATGCAATGGCCAAGTCAATCACCTGACCTGAATCTGATTGAGCATGCTTTTCACTTGCTGAAGGCAAAACTGAAGGCAAAATGCCCCAAGAACAAGCAAGAACTGAAGACCGTTGCAGTAGAGGCCTGGCAGAGCATCACCAGGGATGAAACCCAGCATTTGGTTATGTCTATGTGTTCCAGACTTCAGGCTGTAATTGACTGCAAAGGATTTGCAACCAAGTATTAAAAAGTGAAAGTTTGATTTTATGATTGTTAATCTGTCCCATGACTTTTGGTCCCTTTTAAAAAGTGTGAGGCACATATACAAACTGTTGTAATTCCTACACCGTTTACCTGATTTGGATGTAAATACCCTCAAATTAAAGCTGAAAGTCTGCAGTTAAATCACATCTTGTTCGTTTAATTTCAAATCCATTGTGGTGGTGTATAGAGCCAAAAAGATTAGAATTGTGTCGATGTCCTAATATTTATGGACCTGACTGTAGCTCCACTCTATCTGTGCATGTTGTTATAGAAAGGTATTGTTATAGAAAGGTATTTATTTAAGACCTCGCCTATTGTATGTTGCCCAGGTGCTGGTTATACATGTGGTGTTTTTCGATTTGAATAATCAAACTGTATTGCAGCTGTTGGTTTCTTGCCCAGTATTGACCTCACAATTGACCGAATTGTGGTGTCGATTAAGTTCGTGGCTGAATATTGCCACGTGGTTGGCCAATTTTTACTTTTACATTGCATGATTTAATTGTTCTAACAGTCTTGTGTCTTTACCACTTGTCCTGAACTAATCAGATGGGCTGGTTCTAGTGAGTTTTCTCACTATCATCTGTTGACCAAATGTTGATCTGGTTATCTGTATCCGATAGTATAAAATAGCATTGCACATCTGGGTAGTGTGCATATCTTTCCCTACTGGAGATATATTTTAAGGTTTAGGTTATTTTTTAACAATTAGGCTAAAGGATATAACTCACCATAACCTTTACATTTTGGATAGAGTGAGAAAGTGTTTAGAACCTCTGATATTTTTGTTTTTGGATTTTCTGTCACTTTCTGTCCTAGTGACAACTGGGCATGTTAGCAATAAAATTTATTTTTATTAACCACTTGATAACCGGCCCGTAGCCGAATGACGGCTACAGGGCGGTTTCTTGATTCTGGGAGGGCGTACATTGACGTCCTCCCAGAATTGCGCTCCCGCACGTCCCCTGGGGCGCGCACACGGGAGTGTCCTTGACCGCCGGGTTCAGAGGACCCGGCGCATCACGGATCACGGTAAATTGCCGCTGATAGCGGATGTTTACCACGTGATTGCTCCGTCAAATCACGGAGCGATCACTTGTAAATAAACCGGCGTCATGTCATGACGCCGGTTCCTCTCTCCCCTCTGTGTACCGATCTGTACAGTGTGAGAGGGGGAGAGATCCATCCATCCCTGCTCAGCCATCCCTGCAATACTCTGCAACACTCTACAATACCCTGCCATACTCTGCAATACCCTGCCATGCCCAGCCATACTCAGCCATGCCCAGCCATACTCGGCCATGCCCAGCCATACTCGGCCATGCTCGGCCATGCTCGGCCATACTCTGCCATGCTCAGCCATACTCATTACTTTATTTCAGGCTTCCTAGCATAGAGGTGAGATGTGGGGTCTTATTGACCCCTTATCTCACTATAAAGAGGACCTGTCATGCCATATTCCTATTACAAGGGATGTTTACATTCCTTGTAATAGGAATAAAAGTGATCAAAAAAATTATTTTAGGAGAAAAACGTGTCAAACTAAAATAAATAAAGTAAAATGAACAATAATAAAAAAAAATATTTTTTTTTAAAGCGCCCCTGTCCCCGTGTGCTCGCATACAGAAGCGAGCGCATACGTAAGTCCCGCCCACATATGAAAACTGTGTTCAAACCACACATGTGAGGTATCGGTGCGAACGTTAGAGCGAGAGCAATAATTTTGGCCCTAGACCTCCTCTGTAACTAAAAACATGTAACCAGTAAAAATATTTAAAGCGTCGCCTATGGGGATTTTTAAGTATCGAAGTTTGGCGCCATTCCAGGAGCGTGTGCAATTTTGAAGGGTGACATGTTAGGTATCCATTTACTTGACGTAACTTCATCTTTCACATTATTCAAAAACATTGGGCTAACTTTACTGGTTTTTGTTTTTTTAAAGCACAAAACTGTTTTCTTTCCTAAAAACACGCGTTCAAAAAATTGCTGCGCAAGTATCGTGGGAGATAAAAAGTTGCAACAACCGCCATTGTATTCTCTAGGGTCTTTGCAAAAAGAACATATATAATGTTTTGGGGTTCTATGTAATTTTCTAGCAAATAAATGATGATTTTTACATGTAGGAGAGAAATGTCAGAATTGCCCTGGGTGCTCCAGAACGCCTGAAGGTGCTCCCTGCATGTTGGGCCTCTGTATGTGGCCACACTGTGTAAAAGTCTCACATGTGGTATCGCCATACTCAGGAGTAATAGCAGAATATGTTTTGGGGTGCAATTTGTGGTATGCATATGCTGTGTGTGAGAAATAACCTGCTAATATGACAATTTTGTGAAAAAAAAATAAAAGAAAAAAAAAATCTTGATTTTGCAAAGAATTGTGGGAAAAAATGACAACTTCAAAAAACTCACCATGCCTCTTTCTAAATACCTTTTGAGTGTCTTCTTTCCAAAAAGGGGTCATTTGGGGGGGTATTTGTACTTTCCTGGCATGTTAGGGTCTCAAGAAATGAGATAGGCCGTCAGTACTTCAGGTGTGATCAATTTTCAGATATTGGCACCATAGTTTGTGGACTCTAAGGCCTCGTACACACGGCCGAGATTCTCGTTGAGAAAAACATGTCGTTTTTTTCGACGAGATTCTTGGACAAGAAACTTGTCCCGGCCGAGTGTACACACGCTCGTTTCAAAGAACCCGCGGTTCTTTGAAAGGAGTGTACGCGGTGACGTCATCGACTACGTCGAGCATGCGCTCGTCACATTCGATGCCGTCGCCGCCATCTTGGTACACCCTACGTATGCCTAGGAAGCTACCGCGCATGCGTCAAATTCATTTCGAACATGCGCGGGCTTCCGGGCGGACAGGTAAGTGTACACACACTCACTTTTCTCGTCGAGAAACACGCCGAGGAGAATCTCGACGAGAAAATAGAGAGCAGGTTCTCTATTTTCTCGTCGAGGTTTCTTGTCGGTTTTCTCGACGAGAAACACGCTAGCAGCGTACACACGACCGATTTACTCGGCAAGACCTCTCTGCCAGCAAGTTTCTTGCTGGTTCTTGCCGAGAAAATCGGTCGTGTGTACGAGGCCTAACTTTCACAAATACCAAATAATATACACCAATTTGGGTTATTTATACCAAAGATATGTAGCAGTATAAATTTTGGCCAAAATTTATGAAGAAAAATTACTAATTTGCTACATTTTATAACAAACGAATAAAAATGAATTTTTTTACAGAATTTTCAGTCTTTTTTCTTTTATAGCGCATAAAAAAAAAAAAAAAAACCCAATGGTGATTAAATACCACCAAAAGAAAGCTCTATTTGTGTGAAAAAAAGGACAAAAATTTCATATGGGTACAGTGTTGCATGACTGAGTATTTGTCATTCAAAATGTGAGAGCACCGAAAGCTGAAAATTGGTCTGGTTATTAAGGGGGTTTAAGTGCCCAGTTGTCAAGTGGTTAATAAAGTGGAGGAATACTAGAACAGTTACCCTCACCTTGACTTGAACACTTGAAATAACCCTCAATCTGAACCGTAAATAGGAGCTTCATTTAGTTAAAAAATGAACAGTCGGCAGCTACAAAAACTGTAACTGTTGACTTTTAATAAACAGGCACTTACCTGTCCAGGGAGCCAGCGTCAACCTAACCCGGGCCCGTTTTTTGCTGGTTTTCGAGTCCCCCGGTGCCATTATGTTACAGCGACATTAAAGCTTTTTTTTTTTTTTATTAAAATGACAAACATGGTATACTTACCGACTCTGCTGCTCCAGGCTCCTCCTTTTCAGCATGTCCCCCCATGGAAAGCCGCCCTGTCTGCGTCTATTGACACAGCGGGCTGCTCAGCCCCCCTGCTAGGTATAAGAGGGGGGCTGGGAGGGGGATTTTGCAGCACAGAAGGTTTTTCATCTTAATGCATAGAATGCATTAAGGTGAACCACCTAAGAGAAAGAAGGAAGGTAGGCTATGGGGGTACCTCATCCTGTATAATATTTAGAAAAAGGCGAACAAACATGATAGACTATTACGGTCCCAAAGAGGAATTAATAGAGTATTTTATTAAATATTTTTATTAACAAAGGTTAAAAAATTGATTACATTCATGAAATCATTACATGGTTAATGGATGTCATAGAATTTTAAGATCTCTGTTAAATTGCGTTTCACAATCTTGCTTCTTTAGAACCTTATACTCTTGACTCCAAACAGAGGCCTTAATCAAGAACAAAGAAATACATGGATATTATTACTGATTGGATTCTCCATGAATATATTATTATAACCATTATCAGAGCATATTATCTCATCAAATGTATTAAACAATAAGCAAAAATTATCTGATATATTAAAATAAACATTATTCTTGGTTGATTGACTCACATACTACGAACTCTTTATGACATTAACATTGGTGGCGTGCCAGGTGCGTGGGAAAACGGTTCGGACGAACGTGTCCTTCAACAAAAGTTGGAAGCAGTTTATGAATAAATAATAACTAGTGATCCCTACATCAAAATTCACACATTTCAAATAGAAAAAAATGATATATTCATAGCAGCGTGGTACTTACTGAGGCAAAAATCAAAGGGAAGAATGGAAGAAACTCTTTCCCAGAGATCAGGAGGTAAAAAGATAGCTGCCACCAGTCCATCCCATCCACCAGACTCCTAAATATAGTAATAGAGGTCCAGTGTATAATCACTACTCTATAAATAAACTTTTCTCATAGCTGGCTAATAAAAAGAACTCTGTATTACATCAAAATATCTACCTTATTCAAACAGAGAATCCAGCCCGGTAATATATTGTAACATCATAGTCATATGGCCAGATCAAACTCGATCTCACAAAGGACAGAATGGCCAAAAACAGCCCTCAGGCAGATGCCCAGACGTTCAGTGCAGGAGAATTTATCTATAGCCCAATAAAGCATGAGTAAGCGACATTCGCAAAGAGCATACCAGCTTACCTCTATCCAATTATCAAAGAATTACTTACCACAGTCTCCCAACAGCAGGCATGGCAACGCTCAATAAGCCTTCCTGCTTCAACTGACTAGGCGATTGTGGCAGCAAAATCGGCCTCCCAATCACTTTAATTGCAGGTGTGCTAATTGGAGACCTCTAGCGTGTCAGGTAATGGACTAGAGGGCGGTCGATGACGCAACGGCCGTTTAGAATAGAGGCGCAAACTCGGCTAACATTCAATATACAGCGCCTATCAGAGCTCCCAGCCATTGCGGCCAATCATATATGCCAAAGCGGACACGGAGATCCAAAGCCACCCAGTCCGAGCCATAATAGCATAATGATTAAAATATAGTGGGACTCTAAAGCTGACAAATAATGGGATTCCCCAGGCTCCTACCACGGCAACTCCACCACCATGGTAAGGCAAAGGGCAAATAATGAACCAACTTAAGGCTTTAGAAACACTTTAACTGTGAGAAGCTGGCTGTGACTCCTTGTGGCTGCACAACTGGCTTCCGACTGCACCCTGTGAATGCTCCTGTGAGATCTCCCAGAAGGTTGCAGTAGGAGGTTGAACTTTTGCCTATACATGGGGCAGAGGGAACAGGTACTTGTCAAAACTAGGTACCCGCTCCCCTCAAAAATAAAAAATATTCTGGGGGGGGCGTGTAGGAGTAGCAGCATGGGTGAAGTTCTGCTTTAAAGTGTGTCTTCAAGAAGAAATTATTTTAAGTATTAGATTCTTTAACCCTTGTTTTCCCATTCGCTTCCTGTCTTGGAAACAAACTATTTCTGCTGCCTAAGGGGACTGGGTAGACCTGACATGGTCTCTAACAATTTCCCACTGTGACAGGGGTCACTTTGGGCACAGGGTGAGCAAGAAAATAATGGACATTAAGAATATGTCTTGGATTGCTTTAAAATGGGACAGTGATATTTTTCCACAATATTCCCCAGGATATCTGTAAAGAACTATTTACTGTTTGATTATGAACTCAACAGGTTAACTGAAAAGTGACTCCTTCATGATGTTGGGACACATACTGTTAGATGCTAATGTCACCACATCCAGCCCCCACCTGTGTCTGCTAAGATGTCAGATGTGTATTGGGAGACAGTGAGGCTAGCCTAAAGGTCATGTGTCTGAGTCATCACTGTAGTTAATTAGCTCATGTAAATTAGGTCTGGTCAGAGGTGTATTGTCTGAGGAGAATGTAAGAACCTCTTCTCTGTGTGTATAAAACTGGGAGTTTGTCATTAAAGATGGTCAGTCCAGTTGGAAACTTCATACAGAGTGTTTGTCTCGTATGTTTGGAAGGATTAATCCTATGGGAAGAGGTCGCCTGACTGTGGAGGATCAGCAGTGGATGGGTGTCCAGAGAGGGAATATCCTAAATGGCTTTAACCCCTTTCATACTTGGGGTGCCGTTACATTGGTTGGCAGCGGTGGGATTTTCCCTCCAGTTACTGGGACACTCCAAACCACCACATTGAATGACCAGCTATGCAGCCTGCAGGAAAGCCACGCTGAAAGACTTACTTGAGAGCCATGGAGGGACCAGTGGGACAAAGAACAAGGCCACCTTGATCAGGGAGCTAGCCGAGATGGATCAGAGGGATGGTGATGCAGGACCCCGGTCAGTTGAAGACTTGTTTCAGCAACGAGTTCGACAGCGGTTGGCATTATATGGTGCTAACCCATCAGAGAACACCATACAGAATGCCATTAGAGACATCCAGCTGCAGGATGAGCGACAAGAGAGAGAACTAGAGCGGCAACATGAGCGGAGAATGGCGGAAATACGGCAATCGGAGACAACGCCTAAAGATGCAGCGCCTGTCCGTAAGTTGCCCTTTCGGGCGTTCAAACTATTCAAGGAAGGAGAGGAGGAAATTGAAGCGTTCCTGCAGGACTTTGGGAGACTATGCCAGATACATGAAGTACGGCCCGAAGATCGGGTCGCCTTCCTGGCGAGTAATTTAACTGGCAGAGCGGCGGATGCGTATTGGGCCCTGGAGGATGAGGACGCTAAAGACTATGACCGGGTAAAAGAAGCTCTGCTAGCTCGATTTGCCATTACACCCGAAGCCAGCCGGATTAAGTTTCGAGAATCCCGGAAACAAACCCACATAACATACGTGGAGTGGGCACGTCGTCTGCAGCGAGACCTTAAGGGCTGGTTCCAGGGAAGCCGCGCTCATACCATAGAGGACATCACCCAGCTAGTACTCTTAGAACAGTTCTTTAACCACACCCCTCCGGTATTACGGGATTGGGTGCGAGATAAGCGACCACGGACTGTACAGCAAGCGGCTACTTTGGCCGATGAATATCTGGACTCTCGAAGGTCAGTCGAAAGCGAGCGCTATCCACTATCTCGACCCAGTTTACCAGCCTCTAACCCAACTTCAGCACCACCTCCAGCGGCCACTTATCCTCAGCAGCCCAGGTTCAACTCCCAGGACTACTCACAACGCATCAGGTGTTTTTGGTGTAAACAGCTAGGGCACAAAAAGCCAGACTGTCCGTTGAATCCAGCCATCCAGTCCCAGTCATGGAGACAGCCAGCAAGGGGGAGCCCCCGGACATCCATGCCTGCGGCCCACTGCGTTGAGGAGGAAGAACATTGGGGCGTCCTGCACGAGGCTGATCCAATACAAGCAGCTAACCGGGACAACAGGTAACAACACAGGCAGACTGTCCGGGTTAATGGAACGGTAGCCAATGGCCTACGTGATACTGGTGCCACCATGACCCTACTACAGAAGAACCTCATCCCAGAGAGCCAACATACCGGAGACACGGTAGTCGTGAGAGTAGCGGGA
The DNA here is from genome assembly GCA_029206835.1 of Rana muscosa. Lineage (NCBI taxonomy): Eukaryota > Metazoa > Chordata > Amphibia > Anura > Ranidae > Rana > Rana muscosa. Next base: position 264,722,927 of record CM055125.1, on the reverse strand, counting down.
GGTACCATCTTCTGGCTACCCGTTGCCCGTGTTCACCTGGATTGGGGGGTTGGTTCGGGACACGTGAATGTGGGGGTGATGAAGGATTTGCCAGCAGATGTACTCCTGGGGAATGATTTGGCCCCCCTCATTTCTGCTTACGCCCCGATGGGCCCCGATGAAGTCAACCCAGTGACTACCCGTGCCCAGACACGTGCTGCTGGAACCGGCCCGCTTGCTGCTGAGACTCAGATGCTTCCATGTTTGGACTGGGGGCTGTGCTGAGCCAAGATGGGGAGGATGGAGGAGAACACCGTTGTATACCTGAGCAGAAGGCTATTACCCCGGGAAGTGAGCTATGCGACAGTGGAGAAGGAGTGTCTGGGCCCTTAAAAATTTGAACCCTGACTTGTACGGACAGGAATTTTCCCTAGTCACCGACCACAACTCATTGGTCTGGCTTAACCGGGTCTCAGGAGACAATGGCAGGTTGCTGCGGTGGAGCTTAGCCCTGCAACCTTACAATGTCACCATCAGCTACTGACCCGGTAAGCAAAATGGCAATGCTGATGGGTTGTCCAGGCATTAGACGAATGGAAATATGGACTAACTTCGGAGTCAACCCGTCTGGGGTCTCCTCCTGTGTTAGTCTCCTGCCGAAAGGGGAGATGTGTGACAGGGGTCACTTTGGGCACAGGGTGAGCAAGAAAATAATGGACATTAAAGTGGTTGTAAACCCACTTTTTCAACTTGCACCTACAGGTAAGCCTAGATTAAGGCTTACCTGTAGGTGCAAGAAATATCTCCTAAACCTACACGGTTTAGGAGATATTTACTAAAAATGACAGGCGCCGCTGTCTACGGCGCATGCGCGCCGTAGACAACAGCGCATTCATGGGGTTAATTCCATTCACAAAATCGGCTACTTCCCAGCAATCGCTGGGCGTAGCTGAATGTCACAGCTCTCGCGCGCATGCGCAAAGTGACGTCTCCGCCGCTCCGGCCAATCACAGCGCCGGAGCGGCGCTGTGATTGGCTGGTGCGGCGATAGCCGGAAGTAACCTTCCGGCTATCGCCGCAGCGATGGATGCGGCTGAAGAGGGAGATGAGGACGGCTTCGGGGGCCCCGATCTAAGGTAAGTGATGCATAATGAGCTATTATGCTAGTCATATTAGCTCATTATGTCTTTGTCTTGCAGGTGGTTATGAAAAAAATAAAAATAAATATCGGGTTTACAATTTACAACCACTGTAAGAACATGTCTTGGATTGCTTTAAAATGGGACAATGATATTTTTCCACAATATTCCTCAGGATATATGTAAAGAACTATTTACTGTTTGATTATGAACTCAACAGGTTAACTGAAAAGTGACTCCTTCATGATGTTGGGACACATACTGTTAGATGCTAATGTCACCACATCCAGCCCCCACCTGTGTCTTCTAAGATGTCAGATGTGTATTGGGAGACAGTGAGGCTAGCCTAAAGGTCATGTGTCTGAGTCATCACTGTAGTTATTTAGCTCATGTAAATTAGGTCTGGTCAGAGGTGTAATGTCTGAGGAGAATGTAAGATCCTCCTCTCTGTGTGTATAAAACTGGGAGTTTGTCATTAAAGATGGTCAGTCCAGTTGGAAACTTCATACAGAGTGTTTGTCTCGTATGTTTGGAAGGATTAATCCTATGGGAAGAGGTCGCCTGACTGTGGAGGATCGGCAGTGGATGGGTGTTCAGAGAGGGAATATCCTAAATGGCTTTAACCCCTTTCATACTTGGGGTGCCGTTACACCCACTCTATACAAAACATTTAGAGCCTATTCATTTTTGTCAATTTTGATGCAGCAATACCCTTGGATTTTGCTGCATGAAAATGCATGTCATGTAGAAAACCCGCTCTTTTCTACGTGGCTAGTTCACAACGATACTCTGCAGTTTAGTGTGAAAGATAAAAGGAAACACTATGAGCCCGTTCACACCTACATGTGTGCATTACCATGGGCCTGCAGGGCCTGCACACAGAACAGTGTAAAAAGTTTGGCTAAAGATACACTTTCAGCTTTAGGTTGGAACCTTTCCGTTGTGGTGCAATTTTTGCAGAATTCTTTGCATTCATTTATACTGGAATGTATGAAAATGGGTCAAATGCATCTTGGAGTGTATTGCCCTGCATTTTAATGTGTGTTGCAACGTACTTTGCTTTGCATGTCAGTGCACCTCAACGCTTATTGATATGCACCATAATTCATGGTGCCTTGGATTTTAAATGTGCAATATAATAAACACTGGCATGCATTTTGATATTTTGCTTTATTTCCATTTGTTTAGTGGAAAACACATCAGACTAAAAGGCGGTGGTCTGTTTCCAGTCTTAGGGTTCAGGCTAAGGGTCAATTCTAAGGGTTAAATGAGGTGTCTAGGGCAGGTTGAGGGTTATCTGTAAGGTTTAGGGAACGTGTTTAGGTCATTTTGAGGGTTAATCATGAAGATTAAGTGAATTGTTCAAGTGGACTACTCAGTAATATTTTAATCCTGCATGAATAAATTCCCGAGAGGTGACAATTAGAGATGGGCTCCGGTGACCTCCCAAGTCATCTACAGCTGAACTTCAAACTCATGCTTTTTTTCTTCTCAATTAACCGCATAATTTCCAACCTGCAGCACCCCTCTTTGTTTACAAATTCAGAGTTCAGGTTAAGCTCATCCCTATAGACAATGTACAACAGCATCATATTCAAAAAAAAATTATATATATATACAGGTATACTGCATTACAAAAATCCTTGAGTTCCATTGAAGTGTTAATAGTACAGCGGAGTAATTCCTTAAAAGAATGATGTCTTCAGTTTTCTGCAGTCAGGAAGAAGCATTTCCTCAGTCCCCCTTCCCCCACTGATCCCTTCCTTGGACTATTGTAGCACTATTTGGCGACTCATAGGGTAGGAGGCAGCAGGGGGGAGGCAGATCTGTGTGAGAAAACGTGTACACTCTGCCAAGAACATAGAAACATGGATCAGAATTTACATGACTGCTTCATCTATGGACCAGCACCCTAATCCTGAAATTGACTGCTGTCTCTGAATTATGTCTGAATGAGGATACTTGGAGAGAAGAAGATAAAGATATTGTCAGTGGGAGAACCTCTGTTTCTGCTTCTGCAGGAGAATTTATTTTCTCACTTTGTGTCCTGTGACTCCATAGGAAGTTGGCAGGGAGAATTCTACCCATAGAAGACAGAAAATGATGGAAAAAAAAAAAGTTTTAATATTTTTTTCTGCTCTACTCACAATAGCAACCAAGTGCCTTGGTTGCTATCCGTGTCCTCATTCTATAGGGTTGCCGAACTCCCTGTCTTAACGATTGCATGGGTTGTGAGGAAAATTCTCCCCAACACAGTAATGCAACCGGACAGAGGTTATGACATTTCCTTACTCAATCCTAAAGAGAAAGCGTTATGGCTGGAGTTGCTCATTGAGGGTATAAGTGATGAGTAAATTTGAAGCTGAACTAAAGTTTAAAAAACTTGCTATGGGGTAAAAGTTTTTTAGCCATCAGTGGCCGCTAAATGGAAAAACAAGAAGAAGCAGTCCAGAAGATGTGGTGGAGGAGAAGATGGAGGCCATGGAGCAGCAACAGCGAGCCTGGGCCTTTCAGCACTGGAGGAGATCAAACTAGAGGGTTAAGTCTGCCATAATGTGCATGTATATTGTACGTACTTGCACAATTTACCACTTTGCCCTGGCTTGAGCTTTTTTCCACTTAAAGTATTGGTATGTTGTTAGATTCTGCTGCAGGCAACACACAATCACTCAGGCAAGGAAATGACCCACGTAAATACAGTTCCCTTGCTGGCCCGCTACCAAGAAAGCATCATTTTGCTTGTCTCGACAGCACATGAATGACTCCAAATGTAAGTGGCCTTCAGCAATCCTATGACAGGGATATCTGACATGTCCCCTGAGGTAAGGTTTGAGGTTAGGGCCTTTTTAATGGAGTATATTTATTGTTGCCATCTTTTTACATTGAAATCCCCACACCAAGAGTCTATCAATGCCAGAGCATTCTGTAATCGGGAATGGATGTATGATTTCAGGTTATATTAAAATCAGAGGGAGAGAAGCAGCTTTGGAGACTTCAGGATTACAGTGCGTCAGTCTATATTCAGTAGAGGGTGCATTCTCAATTGCCAAACTACTATGTGGTTCAAGTTTGTGGTTGCTAGCAATGTGCCCTCTTTGGGTGATCGTATTTTAAGAGCAGTAAATGGGTTAACAGACTCTACATTAGGGAATTGGATCATTGATGCTTTCATCTTTTATAAACACAATGTAAAGAAATGTTTTATTCTTACACCATTATGTTCACCTGGATCCAGCCAGCTGGCATTGTGTTTGCATTTCACGTACAAGACTGGAAGGCTGACTGGGTAATCACTTACCTCCGAGCCAGCAGGAAAACGCAGACCTATTTCTGGATCCTGATTGTATTGGCAGAGACTGATGTAAGGTTTGCCAGAAAGCTATTTCTTCAGCCTAGAAGGAAAGAGAGAGTTTAAGCAGAATCAGATGTTGCTGCATACATTGAGCTTGTCTTGTCGTGCAAGCTGGCCAGTAGTATATGGCACGTGCTGTCCAAGGGGGGGCTCAGATCAGTACTTATGTCATGTTCTGCTTGAGGCCCCCAACGTTTGTTAGCTTGTGGGCCATGTTATATCATAAAAAGCGCTGTCTCTGCATGTATGTTTTTTTGGTAGTTTTGCTCCTATTAACTGCTATGTGATATCTTAAATCTATTACAGTATATAGTAATAATTCTAAGAACAAAATCTCCACGCATATGTAACACCTGAAGGTGCTTTTGTATTTATACTTGGAGTTAAAGTGAAACACTAGGTCATTTAAAAAAAAAAAAAACACCTTTACTCTAGTAATTTGATTACAATCATAACAGACATTTTAAAGTGGATTCCGAATCATATATATTTTTTTCCATTTTCGGTGCAGCATGCTAAACAATTGTTCAGCGTTAAACTAACTTGGCATACTTCCCAACTTTTTGAGATGGGAATGAGGGACACCTACTAGCAAAAGTATGTAACCATAGGACACGCCCCCACCACAACCCCTTAAAGGAGAATTCACCCCAAAAAAAAATTAGTTAAACCCACAAGTGCTTTTTTTACTATTACTATTCCTTTTAATGTTGGCTCTTCAAATGTACAAATGCAGCAATTTAGAATTTGGATGAAAGGTTTAGCACTGGGAAACACTTTTGAAAGATAAATAGTGCATTTTATATACAACGATATAGCTTAGACCAAATGAGGGGCATTGCTCCAAATCAGGGACAGTTGGGAGCTATGTAATAGGTATTTATGACCTCTCAGAGATCACGGTATTCCCCACCCCCCCGACTATGCCTTCATCTGATTCACTCCCTAGAAGGACTGCACCATCTTTGCTCAGGCTTGATCCAGTACCACCATCTATCTTCTGAACTGCGATGCCAGCACAGAAATAACAGTCATGTAGATCCCAAAATTTGTGAAGATCTTGACAAATTTCTGAAACGGATCACACCCCTGCTGTAGCCTGTCACTTTGTAATTTGCTACAAAGTTACAGTGCTGCAATCTGATTGAGACTGAGGAAATGCTTCCTTCTACCTACAGCAGTGCCATGTGTAAGGTGGTGGAGTCTCATGAGCAGAGCGTTGCCCTTCTTACACCTCATGCCCAGGGCCGCCTGGTAGAGTAAACAGAGTACCTTCTGGCCTGCTGAACACCCACTTTGATAGGAGACTCTATACTGGTCAGTGTGTAGGCTTCACCCTGGATGGTGGCAGGCTAAAGACTGGTCACTGGGACAGCAGATGGGTACACAGTAAACAGGTGGATGATTGGTCATAGGATTTGCAAAACGATGCACCAACAGATGTCTGGTCCTAGGATCAGAAGACATACATGCAACCTGTGCATACAATGAAGTCAGCAATAGGTGAGCAGCTGTGGTGCATGTACTGGAGACTGGTCGAAAGTCGAAGTTCAAGCCAGGTCGGTAACAGGCAGGCAGATCAGTTACAAATACGACCGCAGGTGCATAGACTGAGTTCGAGCTTAAGTTGGTAACAGGCAAGCCGATCAGATACAGATGTGGCAAGCAGAAGCTTGGTCAATTTATAGGCTGGAGGCAGCAACAGGCAGATAAGCAGGAGCAGGTAAAGATAAGCCCAGTCAGTATTGGATAGACAATCAGGAAATCAATGCCAGAGATTGCAGGTACTGCTGAAGACAAGTCGGCACTAAGCTTATACGGTTGTTTGAATTTAAATGATTCTTAGATATACCATTTTTCTTTCTGGCACTGCCTTCCTGACAAACACTCTTTGACATTACCTCAGCTTATGCATAGTCATTTTATTGGAGCCGCAGGAAAGCTTTTCAATTGTAACTTAAAGTACTGTTTTTGTGTATTGTGATGTGTCAGAAATGTGTTAAGGCAGACCTGTAAATATACCGAAAGGTATCTTGGGGGAAAGCATATAGACAGCGTTTTTTGACGACCTAAAAATACAAGTTCCCTGGGTCTCTTTAGCTTCAATGCTTTGATACACTGATCCACATTAAGTATTGGTCACCGTGAACTCAAGACGCCTGATATGCATACTTGTTCAGTATCTTAGAAAGTATTAAAGTTAATAGATAATTATGACAGCCAGGAAACTTGCATGTGCAGAGGAAAAAGTCAGCGATGGCTGATCTGTTTTACTGGTTTTCAATATACAGTGAAACCTTGGTTTACGAGTAACGTGGTTTACGAGCGTTTTGAAAGACGAGCAACTTTTATTTTTTTATTGCCTTGATATACGAGTGCTGCCTTGATATACGAGCGCTTGTTTGTTTTTTTAATGTAAAAAAAAAACGATTACACTCGCAATGTGAATGAGTCTGCTGCTCATCCATGTAAAGCCGCTGTATATATGTACAGTGAGGCCGCTGGTGTACAGTACAGTACAGCTTTGTATGTGGCCAGAGATTTGCAGGTGATGGTGGCTCCCAGCACTTCCTGGAGACACTCAGACACTCCCAACAGGGGCGGGCATACCCGGAAATGATGTGAACAGTTCCCGAGTTCGCTAGGAAGTGCTGTGAGCTGAACCTGTGGCCACATACAGCGTTGTACTGTACACCAGCGGCTTTACTGAACATACAGTACTGTATACAGAGCAGCTTTAAATAGATAAGCACCAACCTCTGGCCACATACAGAGCTGTATACTGCACACCAGCGGCTTTACTGTACATATACACAGCGGCTTTAAATATGTGATCACCAGACTCCTTAACATTGTGAGTGTGCACATTCTTTTTCTTTACCTTAACATTTTTGCAACACAGAGGTACAGTACAGTATTTTAAAGTGCAGTTTAATTCATTTTATGTTTACAGTACACTATATACTGTATTTTATTTTGCCGTAATAATTTTTATATGAATAAATGGTTGTGGAACGAATCATCTGAGTTTCCATTATTCCTATGGGGAAACTCACTTTGATATAAGAGTGCTTTGGATTACAAGCATTCTCCTGGAACGGATTATGCTCGTAATCCAAGGTTCCACTGTACCAAGTAAACCGGTCATTAGTGAAATATGGTGGCACCCATTGCTGATGACAGGTTTCATTAAAAACATTGCTGGTATGAAAATTTAGATTTTAAAATTTCTTCACAATTCCCTGCACGGCACAGTTGAGATTAAGGGCAGTAGGGTATGAGCAGCCAGCCAGTCAAGCTCTATGTTGTTGCACAGTGATGCCAGTCCAGGCATTGGGAGCTAAAGAGGGTGTTCTAAAGTTAATCTCCAGGCTCATTTTGATCCATTGGCTCATGTCCTGTTCTATGTGACATCCAGGAGGCAGGTTTAGCAGGGAGCTAGGTGAGCCGAAGGGCTTCCAATTAAAATATACATTCTCCCACTAATAGTATCACATTCAGGCAGTGCTGATGTTAGTGGGCGTTGAGGAGACTAACTATTCAGTGCACAGAGCACAGACAGGGGTGACTGGTCATCGTTACAGGACCATACGTTTCTCAGAGATGGGCTTTAAGCAGCATACAAGAAAAGGTGAACACAACTCATCAGTGTAATGATATTATAGATGTAGAGCAATCTCTCATGCTCCATCAGAAAACAATGTTATCTCCTTCTTGCCAGTTTAGATTGGCATGAGCGAATCACAAGAGAAGCTAAATTTCAGTTTGGTAGTTGACATATTATGTACATATTTCAGCTGTGTGTTAAACTATTGGAGTTCTGCTTAAATGTGTTGTAGCCAGCTGGAAGAGACAGTGTTAATGATGCGTAGTTCATTAAGTACGGTAATATATATAGTTTGTTGTCCTGCCAAGCTTACAATGTGTTTTTCTCTCTTGCCTTCTCAAACTAGTCACTTTGTGCTAATCAAAGTTGCATTACTTTATTCCCATCTCATTAGACAGTATTCCCTCCTGGCGGATTAATCACCCACAGAAGATTTATTAAGCTCGCTCGGTATTGTTCTAACCTTCCAAAAGCGCAAAAGGGGCATGACCAGCAAAATCTGTCTGCTTTGATTGGCTGGCTCCCCGTCCTGTAGCTATAGTAGCAGCGTGCAACAGTTTTTAGAAAACAATTTAGAATCTGGGAGTTTCATATTGCCGTGGCCTCATGTGTTCCACTTAAAAATTAGGTCACCAGGCTATGAAGTGACATCACCAGGATTTAGTGTAAAACTACTATTCCTGCAAGACCACTGCTTGGATTTGGGTCTGCGTGGGAAGCTTGTTCGCAACCTCTTATGAAATCTGATGAGTGTCAGTTGACAAAATAAATTCTTTGAGCCAGTCAGAAGGGTCATGTAGGTTTAAATAAATAACCTATCTCGATTAAACTTAGTTTACCAGAGGACACCAGGAAAATGTATTCATTGGATGAAAAGTTGTAAAATACACAAATAATTTAGTGATTAGTAATGGCAAATATCTGGGATCTTTAAACAAATGTGTAATTAGTTCAATCTTGTTTTATTAGGAGACCAAGAATAACAGATATGGGGGTTGATTTATCAAAGCTGGAGAGTGCAAAGTCTGGTGCAGCTGTGCATGGTGGCCAATCGGCTTCTAACTTCAGCTTGTTCATGTAAGCTTTGACAATAAAACCTGGAAGCTGATTGGCTACCAGGCACAGCTGCACCAGATTTTGCACTCTCCAGTTTTAGTAAATGAACCCCATAGTGTATGTAACAAAATATTACACAATTCTTTGGTATAAAATTACAAAGGCAAGAAATCCACAGAAAACAAATTGGCAATTTTTCAAGAATCATTACAGTTACTAGGCATAATATATGCAGTAGTATAAACGTATGGAGAACAATCACAAGCAGGGATCTCACAGGTGGAATCAAAATACGTTGCTGCCTAATAAGGCATTGTATACCGTGGTATAAAGAAAACGTAAAGTCATGCAGGTCACATATCGGGCCATGTCACAAGAAGCATTATTCAGCTAATCCTCTTAAAGCAGAGAAGGGTTTTGTAGCCTAAAGGGTTGGATTAGAAAAGGAGGATAGAGTAGGGTCAGATTGAGGGGTAGAAAGACATTCCATCTAGGTCAAGGTGTGGTGGCAACAAGTTCGCCCTCTGCCCTGGTACAAACTGTGGAGTAGCAGAACATGGACCAAGAAGTCCACGTAAGGTGGAATTCCTCTTTATCGTTTTCCTGAGACAACAGACGTTCCAGGTCTTTGATACAATCCATTTCAATAGCCCAGTCACCCAGGGAGGGCATGCTTGTCGACTTCCAGTGACGGGGGATCACTGTCCGTGCCACAGCAATGAAGTGGCGCAGCACATCTTTTTTAACTGATTTTAGAGTGCCGGGGATTATAGATGGGAGAGCTACTGCCGGTGAGGTTCGGAGAGATGTTGCCATCAGTTTGCAAAACAGATCAAATATTTTTGGGCAAAAGTGCCGTACAGGAGGGCACTCCCACCAGATGTGGAGTAAAGTGCCTCTCGAGGATAAGCATCTCCAACACTCATCCGATAGAGAGGGGTTGAAGTGTCTTATATTTGCAGGGCATCTGTACCATCTGGTTACTAGTTTAAAGCCTCTCTCCTGAGATGTGGTTCCTAGAGAGAGCTTGTGTGTCAGAATGAAGCATTTTTGCCAGTCTATGCATGATATAGGATGTCCCAATTTGGATTCCCAAGACAGTGTGTACAGTGGGAGGTCCGGGGAGGACGTGTGGAGTAATATCAAGTAAATTTGTGAGACTACATAGGACGGAGGGTCGGCCTGTAGTAACATATCTTCAAATCCAGTAGTTTGATAGAATATCCGATGGGGAGGGAAAGCTACGGACATATGAAAGGGCTTGACTCCTCTGGAACCAATGCATTGGGTAGTGAGGAATTGCTCGAGGTGAGGCATTTGTCATCAAAGACGGGTCCGCGTAAAGGACTTGGACAAGTCTCCTACAGTCCTCCTTATGCCAAGGTCCAAACTCCAACTTACTCATGGCTTGTAGAACAAATGTGTAATTAACGCGCAACTCCAGCCAAAACTTTTTTTCTCAATTTTGAAGAAAAGATAGTGCCTGTGTCAGGCTTTGGGGCTCATTCACACCAGCCTCTGTGTCGAATGCATGGCCACTGGTTTGTAGTGGGAGGAAACAGTGCTGATACATCACACTGTTTGCTTTTTTCATTAAAGGGGTTGTAAAGGAAAAAGTTTTTTCACCTTAATGCATTCTATGCATTAAGGTGAAAAAACATCCGACAATACCGCCGCTCGCAGCCCCCCCGTTTTACTTACCTGACCCCTCGAAAGTCCCACGCTTGCCCCCGACATCCTCTTCGCCGCTCAGCCTGGCCGTTGATTGGTTACAGTGGATGGGTTGAAAGCAGTGCAGCCATTGGCTCGCGCTGCTGTCAATCACATCCAATGACGCGACGCGCCGGGGGCGGGGCCGAGTGATACAGTGAGCGGCAATAGCCGATGGCTGTATCATAGGAGCACGCCCGCAATCACTCACCACCATGCAAGCTCGCTCGCATATAGGTGGTGAGTGATTGCAGGGAGGAGCCGAGACAGCCGCCGAGGGACCCCAGAAGACGTGGATCGGGGCCACTCTGTGCAAAACGAGCTGCACAGCGGAGGTAAGTATAACATGTTTGTTATTTAAAAAAATAAAATAAAAATTCTTTAGTGTTCCTTTTAAGTTCTATTAATGCAGCAACATTCCAGATGCAGTCGTTTGCATTGCAACCTGTTCCACTGAAAAAAAAGTATTGCAGGTAGCGCACACCGAACGGCGCTCATATTGAACAAGGCTTTTTGCCAACGCTGCCCAGCACAGTTTCAGGGCATCTAGTGTGAACAACCCTAATACACTTTCTGTGCCCCAGTTGGGGTGATTTTACCTCACTTCTCAAAAAAAGTGGGGCCAAATTTTAAAGTTGTCACAAGTTTCAGAGTAGCCCTCTCTCCGTGAGAGCAGTTGTTCCCACAGTGCATGAGCGCTGCATCATGGGAGGCAGTGTGGTGCACGGGCGTTTGCAGGGGCTGTGACAGCAAATACCAGCAACTGGAGAATGCGGCGTAGGTATTCACAGAATTTGTTTTTGCTTTTCCTTTTCTTTTAAAATACAGTTGTGCTCATAAATTTGCATACCCCGGCAGAATTTTATGATTTCTTGGCCATTTATTTCTTGGCCATTTATAACACGAAAACTTTTCTTTCACTCACGGTTTGTGTTTGGCTAAAGCCATTTTATTATCAATCATCTGTTTTTTTTACTCTTTTTAAATCATAATAACAACAGAAACTACCCAAATGAACCCTGATCAAAAGTTCACATACCCCCCCCCCCCCCCCAGTTCTTAATGCTGTGTATTGCCCCCTTTAACATCAATGACAGCTTGAAGTCTTTTGTGGTATTGGCGGATGAGGCTCTTTATCTTCTCAGATGGTAAAGCTGCCTTTTCCCCTTGGCAAAAAGCCTCCAGTTCCCTTAAATTCTTGGGCTGTCTTGCATGAACTGTACGTTTGAGATCTCCCCAGAGTGGCTCATTGATATTGAGATCAGGAGACTGAGATGGCCACTCCAGAACCTTCACTTTATTCTGCTGTAGCCAATGACAGGTCGACTTGGCCTTGTGTTTTTGGATCGTTGTCATGTTGGAATGTCCAAGTACGTTCCATGCGCAGCTTCCTGGCTGATGAATACAAATGTTCCTCCAGTATTTTCTAATAACATACTGCATTCATCTTGCCATCAATTTTGACCAATTTTTCTGTGCCTTTTTAGCTCACACATCCCCAAAACATCAGTGATCCACCACCGTGTTTCACAGTAGGAATGGTGTACCTTTTTTATTATAGGCATTGTTGACTCCTCTCCAAATGTTGCGTTTATGGTTGTGGCCAAAAAGCTCAATTTCTCTTTTCGTCCATGGACGGACAGAGCTCCTTAAATCTTGACAAAGTGGGTTATGTTCCTGTTCAAAGGAGAGGACTAGGCAGAACAGGTTAGTTATCTTAAAACATGTAACTTTAACAGAGTTGAACAGCCCCGCCCAGGGGGCGGTACTCCGTACATAACCCTCCTACCTGCAGCCAGCAGCCTCAGTTTTTTTCTGCCTAGCAGAGGAGAAGGACGTGGCTCCCTTTGGGCCCAGAGTCCTGAAGGATTTTTTAATTTTAATTTTTTCTTTTGTGATATCTTCTATCAACTACCAACTGGGCGACAGGCTGGATATATAGATCCTTGTAGTCTTCCCAGTTCCGGCCATCGAGCGTGCCAGTCCCTTGCTTCGCGCTTGGTTCTGACCACGACATACCCCATGGCTCCAGGGGTGGCCGGTGTGCACATGCTCCAGGGTCCCCATATGACTTTGCTGCTTGTTGCCTCACTCACAGTGGACCGGGCCGACAGCTACTCCGTACCATTGGTTGTGGGTCTGTCAGGGACGCGCCAGCTTGTCCTCGCAAGGACGGGTAAGTACGGTTCCTCCTGTCTCGGCAGGATGGAACAGCTGGGTATTCCCGGGATTTAGGGGTTCTCCTGTCCTCCCTTTCCCTGCTCTCTTTCGCCCTTTCCCCTCCTGCCCTATGGCCCACTGCAACCGGGGTGTACCTGTGGGGGGGCTCCGAGTCCCTGTGGGGGACCGTGTGACGCCAGGGTCCGCTTTCTGTGAGGGGGGTCTGTCTCCTGGGAAGTTTCCGCAGACCTTCTCGTCCACATCCCTGGCCTCGGGCGCCATTTTTTGCGGCGCTGACGTCATTTTTAGTGTTTTTTTCTGTGTTAAAACTTCCATTGGCAGCCATTTTGTTGTAGCCGTGCTGTGGCGCAGGTCTGTATTGCAGGCAGCCATTTTCTTGTGGTCCGCGCCCTTTTTTATCTGAGGCGTCTGGCGGCCATTTTGGAGTGGGTTTGGCCTCTAGCACTGGCTTTCTGAACAGCGCAGTTCTTTCTCCTCACAGCTTTTTCATCACACACGCGCTGTGTATACAAGGCGAGCAGCGGTGCTGAGCGGTCTCCTGGGTGGTGAGTCCCCTGGGTTACCCCCCGGTCAGTGCAGCATGGAGAGTGGACTCTTATGTGTTTTTCACTTGGTCCCTGAGGGCTGTCAGTGGGTGTTTATGGAGTCAGTATGTGACCTTTCTTCCCCATACATTGCCAGAGGCAGCAAATGGTGCCCCTGCACCTGCGGTTTCCATGGATAAGTTATAGATAGTCCTGGAACCTTTTGTTGCCAAGGTAGAAACGGATTGCGGGCGTAAGGGGGGGGGGTAAGGAAGCACCCCCTCCCCCCGCCATCTTCTGGGAAATGTTTGTCAGGGCACTTCTGAGTGCACTTCTGATGCTGTGAGGGACACTCTCCAGCTGGGAATGCAGCTGGGACTTCCACAGAGGAGTCTGTCTCCCTTAGGTCACACAAATCTGCCCGCTTTGTGACATTTTTTCCTTATGTTACTTTTTTTGATAAGTTCATAAATAAGGAATGGGAACGGCCGCAGAGGTCCTTGTGGTCCCCCAGCGCATGGCGGTCCGTTATCCTACAGGACCCTTCTGATAGGAGGTCCAAGGCGGTGATGCTGGGGTCAGTGTTGCGACCTATATATATGGCTGCCACATTCCATGAACGGTTGGCCCCTTCGCAGGTTGCTTGGGGTTTGCATGTTTTCCCTGTGTCTGCGTGGGTTTCCTCTGGGTGATCCGGTTTCCTCCCATACTCCAAAGACACGCGCGGCTTCGGCTCCACGGTAAAAACGTATACACGAATACATACTCGGTGTGTGTATGTAAATGATTTCCAAAACCTCTGTATCTGCGGTGGTACTGCGCCGCCTGATTTGGCTGGAATGCTGGTCCGCTGGCTAAGCTCCCAAGTGAGCTCTGGCAGATTGCCTTTCTGAGGTTTTTTGGTACCTCGCTGGACGACATTGTTAAGATGTCACTGGAGGTAAGAGCACTCTTCTCTCACAGTCCTCAGCTTGGAAGGAGCCGCGCCGTTGGCCGGAGCCCTCGGATTCCGCGCAGAAGCGGTATTTTCGTCAGTAGATCCTCCCGGGCTGACAAGGCTCTAGCTGGGGGACAGAAACGTCCCTGGGTGCGTACACAAATGTGCCGGCTAACATACCATGCTACCGCATGATATTTTGTCCCCACCCGACTCAAGGGTGGGGGGGATGATTTTACGAGTTTGCAGCTCGGTGGACCTCTCTGCTCTCTGACCAGTGGGTCTGCGAGGTGGTCACTTAGGGGTACAAGATAGTTTATTCTTGTCTACCAAACAGATCCTTCCCTCGAATTTTTCCTCTCCTTCCGGCTCATCGGTCTGCTTTGATGGGAGCAGTACAAGACTTGCTCTGGTGCAGAATAATTTTACCTGTGCCCCTGGTGGAAGGGTTTCAGGGATTCTATTCAAATCTGTTGGTCGTCCTACGGAAGGACGGTGTCCGTCCAATCTTGGACCTCAGGGCCCTCAATACCTTGTAGGGCAGCACAATGGTGTAGTGATTAACTCACTCACCTGGCAGCAAGAGGGTCACTGGTTCAAACCCGGACCCCGACACCATCTGCCTGGAATTTGCATGTTCTCCCTGTGTCTGTGTGGGTTTCCTCCGGGTACTCCGGTTTCCTCCCACACTCCAAAGACATGCGCATCTTCGGCGCCACAGTAAGAACATGCGCATTAATACATACACAGTGTGTATGTACTGTTTTTGGGGAATTCTGGCGTCTCTGGATGCCAGGGTCGCATACTTGCATGACCTTATCTGCAACAGCCATCTGAGGTTTCTGCGCTTTGCGATTTGACTTAGCGTCGGCACCAAGAGTTGTTTACAACTTGCTCGCCCCGATCTGGGCTTTGCTGAGACAGCGAGACATTGATATCGTGGGCTACTTGGACGTTCTTCTTCTGAGAGCTGTTTCTGGCTCAGAATTAGAGGAGGACATGTCTATAGCCAGTCAGACCCTCCGGGATGGGTACTGAACATACAGAAGTCGGTGTTGGTACCGACTCAGAGTCTAAAGTCCCTAGGCTTGATCCTGAATTCTGTGGAAGCAAAAGTCTTCCTTCCTTTGGAGCAGTTGCAGACGCTCCAGTCGGTGGTGTAATTGTTGGCATCCCGCAAATGGTCGTCTCTCCCTTTTTTTGCACGAGTTCTGGGCCTCATGGTGGCCTCCTTCGAGGCAGTTCCGTCTGCCCTATTCACACTCGAGTATTGCAGGAAGAGATCCTGTCCACTTGAAACCGATCTCCATTGTCTCTAGATTCAGGTAAGTCACCTGGTCAAGGCTTCCCTGGGAGGGCGGCTGCATTTCCCAGCTCTTCAGTCCGGGAGGTCGTTCCTTCCTTTCCATAGGACTGTGATCACGACGGACGCCAGCCTCACAGTGTGGAAGAATCTCGTCCAGCGATCGATGTCCTCGAAATTCGAGCGATCAGACTGTGCCTCTCCAAGTGGTCGCAGAGACTTCAGGGGCGTCTGATCAGTTTTCAGTTGGACGGCTGCAGTGTCGGTAGTCGCTCGCATCCCAAGTTGGGCCGAAAGGAGCGTGCCGGCTCTATCGGCTGCTTACATCCGGGCGTAGAGACCTGGCAGGCGAACTATCTGAGTCGCCAGATGCTGGACCAAGGGGAATGGTCTTTTCACCCGGAGGTGTTTTCAATTACTTTGTCGGAATTAGTGCACACCAGTTGTGGATCTCCTGGTTTCTCGACTCAATCGCAGGTGTCGAGGTTTGTGGCCAGGTCCAGGGCTCCCTGGGCAGACGCGTCGGACGCGTTGGTGGTTCCATGGGGAATTTATGCCTTTCCACTGCTGGAATTGCTTCCTCTTCTGCTCCGCAGTGGAGGCTGCGGGGATTCTGGTGATTCTAATCGCCCCAGATTGGTCCCGGCATCCCTGGTACGCTGACCTCGGGAGACTGGTAGCTGACGCTTCCCGGCGGCTGCCAATGCGGGAGGACCCTCTGTCTCAAGGTCCCATGCTTCATCCTGTTTTACAGTCGCTGGCTTTAACGCCTTGACTATTGAAAGCCAGGTCCTAAGGGACTGTGGTCTGGCAGATTCGATAATCCCCTTCATGTTGAGGGCCCGGGAACCTTCTTCCCCGACGATCTACCATTGCACTTGGAAGGCCTACATCTCTGTGTGATAAGATGGCCGGGCGCCCACGGACTTAGCCGGTTTCTCGGATCCTGCTGTTCTTACAGTGCGGAGTGGATCGGAACCTTGCCTTGAGCACTGTTAATGGGGAAGATTTCAGCCTTGGCTGTCTTCTTCCAACGGCCTCTGGTGGCTCACTCACTGGTAAGTACGTGTGTGCAGGGGGTCCGACACGTGGTTTCCCCGATTGGACCACTGCTTCTTCTGTGGACTTGACTCTAGTACTCTCGGTACTTCAGGAACCTCCCTTTGGGAACATCAGGGAGATTCCACTCATTCTCAAGAAGTTGCCTTTCTAGTTGCCATTACTTTGGTCAGAAGGGTTTCTGAATTGGCGGCCTTGTCTTGCAAGTCGCCTTACTTGGTCCTCCATAAGGATAAGCGGTGCTTCGCCCGCAACCTTCATTCCTTCCTAAGGTGGTTTCGGCTTTTCACCTAAACAAGGACATTGTGCTTCCATCCTTGTGTCCTCGGCCGTCGCATCCCAGGAGGCTGCGCTACATACCTTGGACGTGGTACGTGCCCTACGGGTGTGCCTGTCTGCTACTGCTCAGTTTCGAAGTTCTGACTCATTGTTCGTGCCAGTATCTGGTCCACAGAAGGGCCTGACGGTCTCATCGGTCACCTTTCTAGGTGGATCAGGCTGATCGTCATCCAGGTCTATGCCCTTTAGGGGCAGGCGCCTCCCTTTCCTGTCACGGCGCATTCAACCAGGGCAATTGGTGCTTCCTGGGCTTTCCGTCATCTAGCATCTGTCTTTAGGGTGTGTAAAACGGCAACCTGGTCGTCTGTTCACACTTTCCCAACGTTTTACAAGGTTGATGTGTGTGCATCTTCGAATGCTTCCTTGGCCGCAAGGTTTTGCAGGCGGCTGTTTGAGGTGGCAACTCCTACGTGAGGAGCTCTGTTTGTTTGTGGTGAAGTTAAGTCTTCTTTTGATTACTGTTTCCACCCCTCGTTTTTTCTGACACTGCTTGGGGACGTCCCACTTTGTCAAGATTTAAAGGGGTTGTAAAGGTTTGTTTTTTATTTTCTAAATAGGTTCCCTTTTAAGCTAGTGCATTGTTGGTTCACTTACCTTTTCCTTTGATTTCCCTTCTAAATGTTTTTTTTCTTTGTCTGAATTTCTCACTTCCTGTTTCTCCTCACTAAACTTCACACCACGGTGTTTAGTCAGCCAAAACAGCTTACTGAACAGCTTACTGAGGAGGAACAGGAAGTGAGAAATTCAGACAAAGAAAACAAAGAAAAAAACATTTAGAAGGGAAATCAAAGGAAAATGTAAGTGAACCAACAATGCACTAGCTTAAAGGAACCTATTTAGAAAATGAAAAACAAACCTTTACAACCCCTTTAAGGAGCTGTGTCCGTCCATGGACGAAAAGAGAAAATAGGATTTTTTTGTACTCCCCGTAAAATCCTTTTCTCTGTTGTCCATGGACGGACACAGCACCCACTCCTCCTTTTTTAGTTTGTACTGCTTTACTACGAACTGAGGCTGCTGGCTGCAGGTAGGAGGGTTATGTACGGAGGGACCGCCCTCTGGGCGGGGCTGTTCAACTCTGTTAAAGTTACATGTTTTAAGATAACTAACATGTTCTGCCTAGTCCTCTCCTATGAACAGGAACATAACCCACTTTGTCAAGATTTAAGGAGCTGTATCCGTCCATGGACGACAGAGAAAAGGTTTTTACGGTGAGTACAAAAAAAAATCCTATTTTTGGTCACATCACTTTGTGGTTTGAGGCTTGTCTCTGTGCTGTTTGGCATATTGTAAGCGGGATACTTTGTAGCATTTGCGTAGTAATGGCTTTCTTCTGGTGTCTCGACCACGTAGCCAATCTTTTTCAAGTGCCTCCTTACTATGCATCTTGAAACAGCCACACCACATGTTTTCCGAGAGTCCTGTATTTCACCTGAAGTTATTTGTGGGTTTTTCTTTGCATCTCAAAAAAATTTCCTGGCAGTTGTGGCTAAAAATTTTGTTGGTCTACCTGACCGTGGTTTGGTTTCAACAGAACCCCTCCTTTTCCATTTCTTGATTAGAGTTTGAACACTGCTGATTGGCATTCTCAATTCCTTGGATATCTTTTTATATCTCTTTCCTGTTTTATACAGTTCAACTACCTTTTCCCGCAGATCCTTTGACAATTCTTTTGCTTTCCCCATGACTCAGAATCCAGAAACGTCAGTGCAGCACTGGATGAAAGATGTAAGGGTCTGTCAGGAGTCTAGAAACTCATTGACCTTTTATATACACACACATTAATTACAAGCAAACAGATCAGGATGGTTACCTTTAATAGCCATTAAAACCAGTGCTCATGTACTGTACATATCTATAGAGAAGGAATATTGCACCCTAGGACAGGAAGTGTGTAAGGTCTACAGAATACCTCCCCTCTCATCTTTACATAAAATAAGGCAGAGGAGTTCTGTAGATGAAGGCTGTGCAGTCAGCAGAAGCAGAGAGAACAAGAAGCTGCCAACTCACAAGATTTCTGTCAGGATCAACAATATTTACATTTTTATGCTTAGGTTTAGATATGCTGTAAAAAAGGGCAAAACCCAGGATCAGAGACCATGAACATGTAGGCTCGTATGAGGAATAATTGAGACTGAAGCTACTGTAAAATAAGGCATATAGGACACATCTCTGACTTTGTTTTCTGGGGTATAAAAATTTAGTTTCACTTTGCACTTGTTAAAATATATCTAACGCCATATTTTTTGGAGCTTTGAATGGAGTAAGAATGAGGGGAAATCTTCGTACGGGTATACCAGTGTCAGTGACAACTGTCTAAAAGGGTTATCCAAAAAAGAAGGGGAACACCCCAAGATGTATAAAGGGGTGTAAAAGTTGCTACTTAATACAATCGTAGGTATAGACTGAGACTGGGGGAAATGATTAAATAATTTATTATAGTCAAAAAAGAATGCTCAGAAAATGTCTGCACAAGTACGTGATCCACCCAGGTGAGCGGAGAAGGCTCCTGAAATAGCAGCAGATGATAACGGACTGAGTAAATCCAAACTACTCATTCACCAGTACCGGGAAGAGCTGCAACATCACAGGTGCCCACTACAATATATGAACGCTCCCGGGATGGTAACGTATGAAACAGGCTCCACAGACCATCACTATATAGTTGCAGGGCTCAACTAATTTGATCACCACAGACCTATGCTTAAGGAACAGTTCGCTGATGCACAGATATCTTTGAATGTGGCTCTATTCCCCTGAATGAACATTGATTCCGTACCACTTTGAGATACAGCAGCTGGCGGCTCAATCAGTTACAAAGTAGATACTAAAATCTTCAGCCACCCGCTGGTCTCCAGACAGTGGGAAAAAGAAGGATAGGATAACCACTACTATCTACTGATTATCTTGAAAATTGTTCCGCAGTCCTTTGTGGATGAACCCTGACATTTTTTGCTTACTGAGGTCCCCTGTTTTTGGCAATTTTGGCCAATATATCAATATTTTTTTCTGATATTGAACATTACC